>CM035116.1:119678911-120378521 GCA_020205555.1 Panax stipuleanatus | reverse complement strand
ATGGAATAAAAATAATTAATAATTGCATAAAGATTTGGCTTTGATGCCACAGTTGGGATTGTACGAAATTGTGGCGTAATCAAATTACAAAAATTAGCGGAAGCATGGTATATCAAAGTTTAAAAAATTTCTACAAAATCATTACCTAGATCATCCTTTATGAAAATTATTAATTTAAAACAATAAATAATAAGTTATGGAATCATACCCTTATAGAACGAAGCTTTCACAGGTATAAGTTCAACTCCTTGTTCTTCGTGATCTCCTTGAATTTTCAGGTTAGATTTCTTCTTTTGATCAATGTTAGCCACCCAAGTGTTTGATCTCTAGAGGTGAACCATCAAGGAAGAGGAATTATCAAGAAGGAGGGTGGTTGGCTAAACCCTAGGTTTCTATCCACTATAGAAAAGGAGTACACTCCAATAATTGGAATTGTATCAACTGATATCTAACATAAGACTCCTCTTATAGAATATTGGTCAACCCTTCTAAATCTATTAGACAGAGTTTCATTTAATTAATTAAACTCCTTTAATTAATTAGGCTTCCCAACATATTGGGATTTAATTAATTAAACTCCTTTAATTAATTTACCTCCTAATCTTGTTAGGAATAAATGAGAGTACTAATATTAAATTAATTCCTAAACTTCTTTAGAAATTAAAATAATAATAATTGTAATAATATTAATAAGACTCCTCTTATTAATTTATTTAATATTTTCAACATATTAAATAATAAACATTAGGATATTTAATTTATTCTATCACTATATATTAAATTAATTACACTTAATGCATTATTACGATTATGGCATTACCTTCTTAAATATTTATTCTTCCTTTTATGGTGTGACCCTTTAGGTTCTCCATATTAAACCGGTTGTGAATAAATCAATTAGAACAATTATAATCTTATTTAAATAAATAAATTAAACTAATAATCTGTTTAAATAAATAATATTTATTATATAATAGGGTTAAGCCTCCCTAGCAATTAACGACTTTCCAAATAATACAAATTTTAACATTAATCATAAAAAAACATATGAGTAAATAGTTACCGTACAATTCAATCCTTCCACCATACAATGTCCCAATTAAATATAAGACATAGAATTAATGTCAAGTCTTATTTTATTTAATTATATGTATTTCGATTAGAAAATGCACATATCCAAATAATGCAAATTAGAAACTCCTTTCTAATTTCATTCTACCTTGGCCAAGGACTATTGGGTTGTCATTTAACGAATCACATATGACATATCTCTTCTTTTACTAAAAGTGGTAGATTCTTTATTGATCATTCATTATCTCTATATGTAACTTATTATACCCAAGCATACACTTTGATATACCCTAAGGGTCTTAAGGAATAAGTCAAAGTATAATTCATTACACACAAGATACTATGACGATCTCAAGTCTAAGGATCACTTGTACTACAATCACATTAGGAATTCTTATTGACAGACAAGTAAAACTCCATTAGGTATTCCATAGCGAGTCACGTTCAGTGAACTTATTCTCCAATAAGCACCTACATACTTGCTTTAGTGTCTCCACACAAATGATCATGAGATCAATCATCCTCATCCAATGAGCAAGCAACATATGTACCAATCTATCCGAATTTACCAATACATTTTTTTAGGAATCCAAAAATTGAGAACTATTTTAGTTTTAAACTTTCTAAAAATTTAGATCTCATCAGCATGATCAACATCATGATTCTAAAAGCATTGCTTAAAACTATGGGTTATTTACATATTATAAAAAATAGCATCATGTAGATAATTAAATATTTTAATAATTGAATTCTTTTATTAATAAATAAATAAGATCGTCTCCAAAGTATATTCTTTATCATCATACATGATTGGCTTGTATGCATACTACTTTCAATCTCCTACTTGCACTAAAGCCAATCGCTATGGTATCTCATACCCATCTTCTCTAAGTGACGATCAAACTGCTGTTGTGTTAAAGTTTTAGTAAATGGATCTGCAATGTTGTCTTGAGAGTTCACTATCTCTAGTGACTTCTTCTCTTTCAATGATTTCTTTAATCAAAGTGCCGCAACACATGTTTGGATTTAAGATGATACTTAGAACTATTCCTATTTCTGTAATGAACTTTTCATCCGAAACATCAACTTGCAGCTTCACTTACAATTATATACTTTGTCTTTGTCACTAAATCAGCAACCTTTTGCTGTTTGGAACCTTTCCAATTAACTGCACCACCTTTCAATGAAACGACTTACCCTAAAGTGAATTTGTTGTCGTCTTGGTCAGTTTAAAAACTTGAGTCTGTTTAGTCCTCTAGTTTAATTCAGACCTATCATGTGTCATGATGGCATCCTTAGTGACAGTTAAGTACTTTAAGATGTTTATTACTGTCTTACAGTGATCTTCTCCAGAATATGACTGATCAACAACAAGTCTCGTATATTTCATTGCATACATGATAGGAACTCATGCGATCTCTCCTTTATTGAGGACAATTTTAGAGAGATATAATCCATGGCTCATCATCATGAGACACCTTTTGGAGTTTGCCATGCTAAACGCCTTTAGCATATAACGAATATGCGTTCCTTGGGTTAAGCCGAACATCCTTTTAAATCTATCTATACAGATTTATATCCCAAATGTCGGATGTTCTACCCAAAACATTCATGGAGGAATGTTTAGACAACTTTATTTTTATTGATTGTTGCATAAGAATGTCATTCCCTATCAGTAATATATCATCAACATATAATACAAGGAATGAAATAGCGCTCCCACTAACCTTCTTCTACACACATGGTTCATCATCGTTTTAAATAAAATCAAACTCTTTGATTATCTCATCAATACGGATGTTCCATCTACGAGAAGCTTGCTTCAATCTATAAATGGAACATTGTAGCTCATATATATGATTTGCTTCAACCATTGAAACAAATCCATCCGGCTGTATCATACATCCATTCTCCTCTAATATTGTATATCTGAGGAAGGGCGTCTCCACATCCATTTTACCAGATTTAGTAATAATAAGCTGCAATCGCAAGTAAAATCCAAATGGAATAAAGCATTGCTTCAAAAATCCATTTTAGATTTTATGGTCATCTACCATTTCTCTGAGTCTTTATTACACATAGCCTGTTCGTAATTCTATAGATCATCATCATTCATGACGTTTACCTCATCGTTATCCTCTATAACGAATCCATACCTTTCAGGTATCTTCGGTACACTTCCAGATTTACGATAGGGTATTGTACAGAAGGTGTCTCTACTTGGACATGTTCATCCACTTGATCTATAGTGGTTTTGGTTCATAAATTTCTTCAAGATCTACATTCCTCCCACTATCCCCTTCAAGAATAAACTCCTTTTCCAAGAAGGCAGCGTGTTTCGCAACAAACACTTTTTGCTCAGTAGGATTGTAAAAATAGTATTCCAAACTTTCTTTAGGATATCCCACAAACGTGCACTTATCAGATCTTGTCCCAAGCTTATCATTTTGAAACCTTTTTCACATAAGCTGGACATCCCCAAATCTTAACATGCTTAAGACTAGGTTTCCTCCCTGTCCATATCTCACATAGAGTCTTGAGAACGGATTTCGAGGGGACCTTATTTAGTAGATATGCTGGCGTTTCTAGGGCATAACCCCATAATGAAATTAGAAGATCGGTAAACTCATCATGGAACGAACAATGTCCAACAATGCTTGATTTCTCCTTTCAGATACTCCATTTAACTGTGGTGTACCTGGTGGAGTCCACTGTGAGATTATACCATTATTTTTGACACAATTGAGAAACTCGCCGCTTAAGTATTCTCCACCTCGATCTGATCGAAGAATCTTAATACTCTTGCCCGTTTGTTTCTCTACTTCACTTCTGAACTCTTTGAACTTTTCAAATGACGCAGATTTGTATTTCATTAAATACACATCCAAATCTTGAGTGATCATCAGTAAAAGTAATAAAATAAGAATGCCCACCTCGTGCATTCGTTGTCTTAGGTCCGCAAACGTCTGTGTGAACCAATGCTAACAACTCTATAACTCTTTCTCCTTTTCTACTAAAAGGAGATTTAGTCATTTTACCCATGAGATAAGATTCACAAGTTGGATATGATTCATAATCGGATAGCTCTAAGAGCCCATCCTTATGCAACTTAGATAATCTTGTTTCGTTGATATGACCGAGTCTACAGTGGCACATATAGGTATAATTAACATTATCTCTTTTTCTTTTCTTAGTTTGTTTTATTTGAAGTATATTTTCATGCAAGTCAAGTATATAAAGTCCATTTCGCAAATTACCAACACCATATAAAACATTGCTTTTTATAAATATAACAACTGCTATTTTTTATTATAATGTCAAATTCATCCATATCTAATACGAAAATAAAAATAATATTTCTAATGATATTCGGAATAAAATAATAATTATTTAAATAAATAGACTTGCCTGTAGGCAGTGCTAAACAATAATTGCCTACAGCTAATGCAGCAACCTTTCCTTGTTCAGCTTTCTACTTCTGACCAGTCCCTGCACAGTATTACTTATGTGAGAACCACAGCCGGTATCCAATACCCAAGTAGAATTTTGACTTCCAGAAAAATTAATTTCAATCATGAACAAACCTTGATTGGAAGTCGAAACTTCTCCAAGCTTCTTCACTGCCATAAACTTCTTGCAGTTCCTCTTTCAATGACCCAACTCGTTGCAATGGAAGCACATTTCTTTTCTAACTAGATCAGGTTTCTTTTGTTTCTTTATGTTCAACCCTTAGCCTTCTTAGATTTTTTCTTTTCAGAAGATACCTTGGGCCTCTTTCTTTTCTTGGAAGAATCATCCACCATTAAGACATAGTTCTTCTTTGATGGGAAGTGACCTTCTGCAGTTTTTAATATGTTAAGTAATTCAGGCAAGCTGACATCTAACTTATTCATGTAGAAATTTATAACGAACTGCGAGAAGGTCTTAGGGAGTGATTTCAAGACCAAGTCTTGACTCAACTCCCCATCCATGATGAACCCAAGCTGTCCAAGGCGTTCAGTCAGATTGATAACCCTTAGGACTTTAGTCTCAACGGCAGTGCCCTCAATCATCCTAGATCGAAAGAGCTCCTTAGATATCTCATATCTAGCAGTCATACTTTGTTCACCATACAACTCCTTGAGGTGAAGCAATATAGTAGGAGCATCCATGTTTTCATGCTGACGCTGAAGCTCGTTATCCATGGATGCGAGCATGATACATTGAGCCACAGATCCATCATCTTGCCACTTTGTTATGGTGGCAATCACTTCCTCAGAGGCTGATTCTGGAACAGTTTTAGGGACAGGTGAATTTAAGACATAAGAAATCTTTTCAGCATTGAGAACTATTATCAGATTCCTTAACTAATCCGTGTAATTCGGTTCGGTCAGTTTGTTAGCATCAAGTATGCTACGTAGTGAAATTAGTGATTTCGACATTTTTAAATTTCTATATGTGAAAAGACAACATTTTAGCAAACATTCATTTAATTAATTTTATATACCAAAATAAATTAGGTCTTATTTTAAATTGGTATCTACCACTATTTTTTTCAAACTATAAACTCCTCACTTATATAGTTCGGCAACATCTAATTAAAGATTTGCTAGTGAGAATAAGGATCTCATTTCAAATGTATATAGCCTTGTGGATAGCACAACAAACGATATATAAATAAATAAGTAGACAACTCATTGTCAATTACATCAACATGTAACTCTTTTTTATTTTGCCTCTTAAATCATAATGGTCAAGTGTGTGCACATCCGAACTAAAATGATTTAAGTTAAGTCCAACCTAACACTTTCAGAAATTCAAAAAAGATAAATATTGTCCTTGTGGATAGAACAACAAAACAATATTGTTCAATTTTCTTGATAAGCATCAAATGTGGTTAAATTAAGATCTTAAATACGCAATACTTGCCTTGTGGATAGCACAACAAACTCGTATTAAATATTTAATACTCTATTAATTTATCATGCTAGAATGCGACATTCGGTATTATTGAACATTTTAGACTTAATATGATTTCTTTGAGGGGTTTGTTATTATTTATCTCATCTTGCTTAGCGCTCATGCACATATATATATATATAATACGCATCATTTTATTAAACATGCGAAGAATGTCTGCATAAAATATAATATATATATATATATATATATGTATATATATATATATATATAATACTTAGCATACACATAAAGAATACTATATTCTACCCGGATTGATTATGGAATTTTATTCTACTTTGGTTCACTAGAGCCACCAAGTAAACCAAAAGGCCAAACCTAGGAGTGTAAGAATTTAAATTTAAACGTAACTATTACATTTAAAATCGGGCTCCATTACAAACGGGTCTTCACGCGCTCTTTGCTCATTGGTCTCCAATTTCTTCAAGATAATTCTACCTATTTATATTGCGTAAACTATTTAATTTAAATAGAAACCTTGATCAGCAGTCAAGGGGAGGTACATATATATAGGAGGGAGATATAATTTTACATCAAGAAAAAACTAGAGAAGACGAGGTACGCAGACCCTATTTAATAAACTTATTCATTCAAGCATTCAACTAAAATAAAATTCTATCACATTGGTCAATAGTCCCATAATCAATCCCATTTATTATTATACATATCACCATATGCAACAATAAATAAACATTCATCTCATGAATTAAAATCATTCTATGTATATATAAGTATCATTTAATGGGCAATTTTAATTTGTATGAAATCCAATTTTAAAATTAAAATAAACTCTATATTTTAATTATAAAATTATTAAGAATATATATATATATATAATATAACGGTATATATATATAATATACGTTTGAAATCATTTAGGTCACCTGCAGGTTTATCATATATATATATATATATATATATATATATATATAATATATATAATAATACTTTTGAAATCATTCAGGTCACTTGTAGGTTTATCATAGATATATAATATATATACTAATACTTCACTTTTTAAGAAAACTTTCCTGCATGCTTAAGTAGAGCGGATCCCTTTTTCCTTCCGAATTGAATCACCCTTGTATTAAAAAACATCCTACGGTTATCAGCAACAAACGAAAAAAATGCTTTCTGATTTTATTATTATTTTTTTGTTTCAAAAAAAAAATTTAATTTTATACAATTAATTAAGCCCAACAAATTATTCTAAATACATACCCATACATATATATGGAATAAAATTTTTTAATAATTGTATAAAGGTTTGGCTCTAATGCCACTGTTGGGTTTGTATGAAATTTTGGCGTAATTAAATTGCAAAAATTAGCGAAAGCATGATATATCAGAGTTTAAAAAAATTCTACAAAACCATTACCTAGATCATCCTTTATGCAAATTATTAATTTAAAACGATAAATAAGATGTTATGGAATCATACCCTTGTAGAACGAATCTGTCACAGGTACGAGTTCAACTTCTTGTTCTTCGTGATCTCCTTGAATTTTCAAATTAGATTCCTTCCTTTGATCAATGTTAGCCACCCAAGTGTTTGACCTCTAGACGTGATCCACCAAGGAAGAGGAATTATTAAGAAGGAGGGTGGTTGGCTAAACCCTAGGTTTCTATCTACTATAGAAAAGGAGTACTCTCCAACAATTAGAATTGCATCAACTAATATCTAACATAAGACTCCCCTTATATAGATATTGGTCAACCTTTTTAAATCTATTAGACATAGGGTTTCATTTAATTAATTAAACTCCTTTAATTAATTAGGCTTCCCATATTGGGATTTAATTAATTAAACTTCTTTAATTAATTTGCCTCCTAATCTTATTAGGAATAAATTAGAGTACTAATATTAAATTAATTTCTAAACTTCTTTAGAAATTAAAATAATAATAATTGTAATAATATTAATAAGACTCCTCTAATTAATTTATATTTAATATTTCCAACATATTAAATAATAAACATTAAGCTATTTAATTTATTCTATCACCATATATTAAATTAATTACACTTAATGCATTATTACGATTATGTCATTACCTTCTTAAATATTTATTCTTCCTTTTATGGTGTGACCCTTTAGGTTTTTCATATTAAACCGGTTGTGAATAAATCAATTAGAACAATTCTAATCTTATTTAAATAAATAAATTAAACTAATAATCTGTTTAAATAAATAATATTTATTCTACAATAGGGATAAGCCTCCCTAGCAATCAACGACTTTCCAAATAATATAGATTTCAACATTAATCATAAAAGAACTTGTGAGTAAATAGTTACCGTACAATTCAATCCTTCCACCATACAATGTCCCAATTAAATATAAGACATGGAATTAATGTTAAGTCTTATTTTATTTAATTATATGTATTTCAATTAGAAAATGCACAACTCCAAATAATACAAATTAGAAACTCCTTTCTAATTTCATTCTACCTTGGCCAAGGACTATTGGGTTGTCATTTAACGAATCACATATGACATATCTCTTCTTTTACTAAAAGTGGTAGATTCTTTATTGATCATTCATTATCTCCATATATAACTTATTATACTCAAGCATACCCTTTGATATACCCTAAGGGTCTTAAGGAATAAGTCAAAGTATAATTCATTACACACAAGATACTATGATGATCTCAAGTCCAAGGATCACTTGTACTACAATCATATTAGGAATTCTTATTGACACGCAAGTAAAACTCCATTAGGTATTTCATAGCGAGTCACGTTCAGTGAACTTATTCTCCAATAAGCACCTACATACTTGCTTTAGTGTCTCCACACAAATGATCATGAGATCAATCATCCTCATCCATTGAGCAAGCAACATATGTACCAATCTATCCGGATTTACCAATCCATTTTTTTAGTAATCCAACGATTGAGATCTATTTTAATTTTAAGCTTTCTAAAAATTTAGATCTCATCAGCATGATCAACATCATAATTCTAAAAGCATTGCTTAAAACTATAGGTTATTTACATATTATAAAAAACAGCATCATGTAGTTAATTAAATGCTTTTAATAATTGAATTCTCTTATTAATAAATAAATAAGATCGTCTCTAAAGTATATTCTTTATCATCATACATGATTGGCTTGTACGCATACTACTTTCAATCTCCCACTTGCACTAAAGCCAATCGCCATGGTATCTTATACCCATCTTCTCTAAGTGATGATCAAACTGCTGTTGTGTTAAAATTTTAGTAAATGGATCTGTAATGTAGTCTTGATAGTTCATTATCTCTATTTACTTCTTCTCTTTCAATAATTTCTTTAATCAAAGGGCCGCAACACATGTTTGGATTTAAGATGATACTTAGGAACTATTCCTAGTTTTGTAATAAAGTTTTCATCTGAAACATCAACTTGCAGCTTCACTTATAATTATATACTTTGTCTTTGTCACTAAACCAGCAACCTTTTGCTATTTGGAACTTTTCCAATTAACTGCACCACCTTTCAAGCTAACGACTTACCGTAAAGTGGATTTGTTGTCGTCTTGGTCAGTTTAAAAACTTGAGTCTGTTTAGTCATCTAGTTTAACTCAGACCCATCATGTGTCATGATGACATCCTTAGTGTCAGTTAAGTACTTTAAGATGTTTATCACTGTCTTACAGTGATCTTCTCCAGAATATGACAGATCAACATCAAGTCTCGTATATTTCATTGCATACATGATAGTAACTCATGCGATCTCTCCTTTATTGAGGGCAATTTTAGAGAGATACAATCCATGGCTCATCATCATGAGACACCTTTTGGAGTATGCCATGCTAAACGCCTTTAAAACAACTATTGAATATACGTTCCTTGGGTTAAGCCGAACATCCTTTTAAATCTATCTATACAGATTTATATCCCAAATGTCGGATGTTCTAGCCAAATTATTTATGGAGGAATGTTTAGACAACTTTATTTTGATTGATTGTAGCATAGGAATGTCATTCTCTATCAATAATATATCATCAACATATAATACAAGGAATGAAACAGCGCTCCCACTAACCTTATTGTACACATATAGTTCATCCTCATTTTTGATAAAATCAAACTCTTTGATTGTCTCATCAATACGGATGTTCCATCTACGAGAAGCTTGCTTCAATCCATAAATGGATCGTTGTAGCTCATATACATGATTTGCTTCAACCATTGAAATAAATCCATCCGGCTGTATCATACATACATTCTCGTCTAATATTGTATATATGAGGAAGGGCGTCTCCACGTCCATTTTACCAGATTTAGTAATAATAAGCTGCAATCGCAAGTAAAATCCAAATAAAATTGAGCATTGCTTCAAAAATCCATTTTAGATTTTATGGTTATCTACCATTTCTCTGAGTCTTTATTACTCATAGCCTATTCGTAATTCAATGGATCATCATCATTCATGACGTGTACCTCATCATCATCCTCTATAACGAATCCATACCTTTCAGGTATCTTCGGTACACTTCCAGATTTACGATAGGGTATTGTACAGAAGGTGTCTCTACTTGGACAGGTTCATCCACCTGATCTGTAGTGGTTTGTGGTTCTTAAATTTCTTCAAGATCTATTTTCCTCCCACTATCCCCTTCAAGGATAAACTCCTTTTCCAAGAAGGCAGCGTGTTTCGCAACAAACACTTTTTGCTCAGTAGTATTGTAAAAATAGTATCCCAAACTTTATTTAGGATATCCCACAAACGTGAACTTATCAGATCTTGTCCCAAGCTTATCATTTTGAAACCTTTTTCACATAAGCTGGACATCCCCAAATCTTAACATGCTTAAGACTAGGTTTCCTCCCTGTCCACATCTCACATGGAGTCTTGGGAACGGATTTCGAGGGGACCTTATTTAGTAGATATGCAGCCGTTTCTAGGGCATAACCCCAGAATAAAATTGGAAGATCGGTAAAACTCATCATGGAACGAACCATGTCCAACAATGTTCGATTTCTCCTTTCAGATACTCCATTTAACTGTGGTGTACCTGGTGGAGTCCACTGTGAGATTATACCATTATTTTTGAGACAATTGAGAAACTCACTACTTAAGTATTCTTGATCTTGATCTGATCGAAAAATCTTATACTCTTGCCCGTTTGTTTCTCTACTTCACTTCTGAACTCTTTGAACTTTTTAAATGATTCAGATTTGTATTTTATTAAATACACATATTCAAATCTTGAGTGATCATCAGTAAAAGTAATAAAATAAGAATACCCACCTCGTGCATTCGTTGTCATATGTCCATAAACGTCTGTGTGAACCAACACTAATAACTCTGTAACTCTTTCTCCTTTTCTACTAAAAGGAGATTTAGTCATTTATCCATGAGACAAGATTCACAAGTTGGATATGATTCATAATTGGATAGCTCTAAGAGCCCATCCTTATGCAACTTAGATAATCTTGTTTCGTTGATATGACCGAGTCTACAGTGCCACATATAGGTATAATTAATATTATCTCTTTTCCTTTTCTTAGTTTGTTATATTTGAAGTATATTTTCATGCAAGTCAAGTATATAAATTCCATTTTGCAAATTACCAACACCATATAAAACATTGCTTTTATAAATAGAACAACTGTTATTTTTTATTATAATGTCAAATCCATCCATATCTAATACGAAAATAGAAATAATATTTCTAATGATATTCTGAACAAAATAACAATTATTTAAAAAAATAGACTTGCCCGTAGGTAGTGCTAAATAATAAGTGCCTACAGCTAATTCAACAACCTTTGCTCCATTTTCCACTTGTAGGACAACGTCATTCTTGTTCAGCTTTCTACTTCTGACTAGTCCTTGCACAGTATTACATATGTGAGAACCACAGCCGGTATCCAATACCCAAGTAGAATTTTGACTTTCAAAAAAATTAATTTCAATCATGAACAAACCTTGATTGGAAGTTGAAGCTTCTTTAAGCTTCTTCTCTGCCAGAAACTTTGTGACGCCCCCAAATCCGTGTAACATCGATTACAGGACATGGTGCTCACGATACAACATACATCCTCATCTATCTAAGTAAACTCCAGCAATAATAATAGTAATATTATAACTATTACGTACTTACTCAAAATAAAATCCCAAGTCTTTACAACCTTTAATAAACCAAAACTTAACCTCAGCGTTTATCGCTACATTACATCATATGCGGAAATATAAACTTATTTTATAAGGTAACTAGCATCATTTCATCTTAGTCTTCCCCTTGTCCTTGCCCGAGCCCTCAGCCTTCTCATCCTTAACTGAAAGGTTTAAGCAAGAATGAGCACAAATTGCCTAGCAAGTATATAAAGAAGTTTGAAAACATACATCAGGAGTAAAAACATCTGTATGACACTATCTCAACAGTTGAAAGAATTATCAAGTGTTAAACAAGAATATCAAAGATAAGAGTTTAGAATTCTCCATAGCATACTAAGGGGTGTTAAATACCCTGAACATTGCTTTGTTTCATCGAAAACCATCAGACGGTTTAACAATCAAATAGATTGTAAACGGTCTCTGCAAGTACTCCAGGTGATCAGTCTATCGTACCCTACATTGTGCACAAGTATAAAGTTTAAACTGCATAAGCATAAATGGGACTATATGCCCGACATCTGTTTGCCCATTTATTCGGGTTGTTCATCTTAGTATTCATGCGAGACCGCACCAAAGCAATTTAGATTGGTAAACATTAAATAGCTTCGAAAGATTTGAATTAAATCATTTTTCATCAATAATAACTAGCCGAAAACAAAGGCCAGGAAACATACTTAGAAACAGTTCGATAATGACATGAAACTTATAAGCATAGTTGTTAGAATAATAACTGAGTAATCATCGATAAGCTTGCAAGATAATTGAAGTTGTATAACTTCACAACAAAGGAACTTGCACGAATAAATAGCTAGCATAAGTCCAATACTTACCCTCACTGAGATAAAATAAGTAAGGATTGAATAAATACCCAATAGAAATTAGGGCTAGGAAACTTGCCTGATACGTCTGCTATCGTTAAAGCTAGCAATTAACCTTCACGTAACCTAATCATATGTGTCACATTAAGCCATTAGGTTCTTGAACTCTAATTCGAAAGAAAATGATTTCCTTTCATTATAATTTCATTAATCAACTACCACGTATGCTATCATCAAACTAATTTAATCATATATCATGTTGCGTCATATAGATAAAGTGGTTCAATATGAGAATCTGAGTAAAAATAAGTTTATGGAATTTTTCCCGATCCGACCCGACCCGACCCGGATCAGACCCGACCCGGACCGACCCGGACCGGCGCAGCTGCGCAGCCTCAAGCCGTGTTACCAGCGCAGCTGCGCTGCCTGGAAAACCCGGAACCCATCTTTGAGTGGCGCAGCTGCGCATCGTTAAGCCGTATGAAAGGCGCAGCTGCTCTGCTCTTCATGCCCAGAAAATTTTTGCAGTTTTGAGCAGCCATCTTAGCGAATTAATTCCGATTAAACCATACATGATATGACCATGAAACTTGGACACAACATACTTCATCTAGCATACTATTTTACAAAAATATCACATTCCAGAAAATAGCAAATTAAGACCACGAACCAGCTACCTTGAAAAGCGTGCCAGGACAGGTTCTAACACTTAGAAAAATTCTGGAAAACCCAGAAATGTGCAGATTTTTATTTCCAACATGCTTGCTCTCGAAAATCATAACTTACTCAATTTAACTCCGTTTCTTATGAAATTTGGTCAGGTTATACATCATACTACACAGTATTTTACAAAATTATTACACACACTAATTGGGTCATAGAAACCATGATTCCAAGGCTCCGAAAAACCCGAAAAGTCACAGATTCTATGTTAAGCCATCTTTGACAAATTTTGTGATTTTGATTCTAGCATGCATGGGGTTGATTCCTACTGTCCAGACCACACATACTAACATATATACACATATTACAACAGTCAAACTCACTAAATTACCATGATTTCAACAAATTGACATCTAAGAGGCATTTTATCAAACACTTAGCATGCATGACATAATTCTTTGGAATTCAAAGCATACTTGGAAAGATTAGTCCAGAACTTATGTTCTTAACAACCACATAACAGTAATCACACTAACCTAGCATCACAACACCAAAACAAATCATTTACCACAATTATACATGCATTTTCTTCACTATTTTCCTTAAGAACATAGAAAAGTTGATGAACTACTTACTTAGGTGACTTCCTCTTGATTTGAAGTAGCTATTGATTCTCCTTGCTTGTACACATCTGCTCTTAAAATCTTCAGAACTCCTTCAAGGTTTCTCAAGCTCTCACTCTCTCCATTTTCTCTCACGAGTGTATTTTATCAAAATGAAGAAGAGAAGAGACTTGGGTTGGAATGTATATACATTATATGATGGAAACTGATTTCCCCAACCCCTTTCCATCTCCCAAACCATCAGTTATATGTATATAATGCTTATAATTCAATAGCTTAGTTATGGAGGAGGAGTTAAGAAAATGAAAAGTTTGGTTATAAGGTGCTATAACCCCCTCCTTGCTATATTGTTATATACGCATACTTCCTCCTTCCTTGTCCTAATTCAGATGTCACGTGGGCCCCCTCCAGCTGCTGTAACTTAATAAAAAAATATCATTTTAATCACTTAATAAATCATTTTGACCATTTTACCCTCCGCAGCCGAACGTTGCGATACTTATATCGTTTCCTACTAAAGTTGACGTTCCGGACGTCATGGGACTATCTGTTTCATCAAATTCATCTCTGAAATTCGTGGTTGACTTTTTACCCGAAAAAGTCAACCAGTTGACTTTGACCAAAAAGTCAACCGTGACCCATTTTCGTGGTTACAGTCTATCCTGACTAATTTCGACGTTCCGGACTCAAATACGCAGTCCGCGTCTCTAAATTCCGCTTCGAACTCAAAATCATGATTTAAAGCCATCTTACAAAATTAATAGATTTAATTCCATACTTAACCAATTTAAATAGTTGAATTAAACTGAACCAACCATTTAAATACTCCTCATCACATATCATAAAATAACACATGTATGTATAACACATATACATCTAAATAAAAGAAAACACATAAGAATTTTACATAAATTCGTTTATTGATAATTGTTAAATGACATAATAATCTCGGATATTACAAACTTCTTGCAGTTCCTCTTCCAATGACCCGGCTCGTTGCAATGGAAACATATGCCTTTGCTAACAGGATCAGGTTTCTTTTGTTCCTTTATGTTCACCTTACCCTTAGCCTTCTTAGATTTTTTCTTTTCAGAAGATATCTTGGGCCTCTTCCTTTTCTTGGAAGAATCCTCCACCATTAAGACATGGTTCTTCTTTGATGGAAAGTGACCTTCTGTAGTTTTCAATATGTTAAGTAATTCAGGCAAGCTGACATCTAACTTATTCATGTGAAAATTCACAACGAACTGCGAGAAGGACTCAGGGAGTGATTGCAAGACCAAGTCTTGACTCAACTCCCCATCCGTGACGAACCTAAGCTGTCCAAGGCATTCAATCAGATTGATCATCTTTAGGACATGAGTCTCAACGGCAGTGCCCTCGGTCATCCTAGATCGAAAGAGCTCCTTAGATATCTCATATCTAGCAGTTATACTTTGTTCACCATACAACTCCTTGAGGTGAAGCAATATAGTAGGAGCATATTCATGTTTTCATGCTGACGCTGAAGCTAGTTATCCATGGATGCAAGCATGATGCATTGAGTCACAGATGCATCATCTTGCCACTTTGTTATGGTGGCAATCTCTTCCTCAGAGGCTGATTCTGGAACAGTTCCAGGGACAGGTGAATTTAGGACATAAGAAATCTTTTTAGCAGTGAGAACTATTCTCAGATTCCTTAACCAGTCCGTGTAATTCGGTCCGATCAGTTTGTTAGCATCAAGTATGCTACGCAGTAAAATTAGTGATTTTGATATTTTAAAATTTTTGTATGTGAAAAGACAACATTTTAGCAAACATTCATTTAACTAATTTTATATACCAAAATAAATTAGATCTTATTTTAAATTGGTATCTCCCACTATTTTCTTTAAAATATATTACCCTCACTTATATAGTTCGGCAACATCTAAGTAAAGATTTGCTAATGAGAATAAATATCCATTTCAAATGTATATAGCCTTGTGGATAGCACAATAAATGATATATATAAATAAATAAGTAGACAACTCTTTTTCAATTACATCAACATGTAACTCCTTTTTATTTAGCCTCTTAAATTATAATGGTCAAGTGTGTGCACATCCGAACTAAAATGATTTAAGTTAAGTCCAACCTAGCACTTCCATAAATTCAAAAAAGAAAAATATTGTCCTTGTGGATAGCACAACAAAATAATATTGTTTAATTTTCTTGATAAACATCAAATATGGTTAAATTAATATCTTAAATACGCAATACTTACCTTGTGGATAGCACAACAAACTCGGATTAAATATTTAATACTCTATTAATTTATCATGCTAGAAAGCGACGTTCGATATTCCAAATATTATTGAACGCTTTAGACTTAATATGATTTCTTTGAGGAGTTTGCTATTATTTGTTTCATCTTGTTTAGCGAGCATGCACATATATATATATAAAATATGCGTCATTTTATTAAACATGCGAAGCATGTCTGCATAAAATATAATATATATAATACTTAGCATGCACATAAAGAATACTATATTCTACCCGGATTGATTATGGAATTTTATTCTACTTTGGTTCACTAGAGCCACCAAGTAAACCAAAAGGTCAAACCTAGGAGGGCAAGAATTTAAATTTAAACGTAACTATTACATTTAAACCCGAACTCCACTACAAACGGATCTTCACGAGCTCTTTGCTCTTTGGTCTCCAATTTCTTCAAGATAATTCTAAGTATTTCTATTACATAAACTATTTAATTTAAATAGAAACCTTGATCAGCAGTCAAGGGGAGGTACATATATAGGAGGGAGATAGAATTTTACATCAAGAAAAAATAAGAGAAGACGAGGTACGCAGACCCCATTTAATAAACCCATTCATTCAAGCATTCAACTAAAATAAAATTCAATCACATTGGTCAATAGTCCCATAATCAATCCCATTTATTATTATATATATCACCATTGCAACAATAAATAAACATTCATCTCATGAATTAAAATCATTCTATATATATATTAGTATCATTTAATGGGCAATTTTAATTTGTATGAAATCTAATTTCAAGATTAAAATAAACTCTTTATTTTAATTATAAAATTATTAAAAATATTATATATAAATATATATATATAATATCTTTTATATATATATAATATATAATATAATAGTATATATATATATAATATACTTTTGAAATCATTTAGGTCACCTGAAGGTTTATCATATATATAATATATAATAATACTTTTGAAATCATTCAGGTCACCTGCAGGTTTATCATAGATATATAATATATATATATATATATATATATATATATATATATATATATATAATACTTCACTTTTTAAGAAAACTTTCCTACATGCTTAAGTAGAACGCATCCCTTTTTCCTTCCGAATTGAATCACCCTTGTATTAAAAAACATCTTGCATATTATCAGCAACAAACGAAAAAAATGCTTTCCGATTTTATTATTATTTTTTTCTTTCTTTCAAAAATAAAATAAAATTTTATGCAATTAATTAAGCCCAATAAATTATTCTAAATACATACCCATACATATATATGGAATAAAAATAATTAATAATTGCATAAAGGTTTGGCTCTGATGCCACTATTGGGTTTGTACGAAATTGTGTCGTAATCAAATTGCAAAAATTAGCAGAAGCATGGTATATCAGAGTTTAAAATTTTATACAAAATCAATAACTGGATCATTCTTTATGCAAATTATTAATTTAAAACGATAAATAAGAAGTTATGGAATCATACCCTTGTAGAACAAAGCTTTCACAGGTATGAGTTCAACTCCTTGTGCTTCGTGATCTCCTTGAATTTCCAGGTTAGATTCCTTTCTTTGATCAATGTTAGCCACCCAATTGTTTGGCCTCTAGAGGTGATCCACCAAGGAAGATGAATTATCAAGAAAGAGGGTAGTTGGCCAAACCTTAGGTTTTTATCCACTATAGGAAAGGAGTATTCTCCAACAATTAGAATTGCATCAACTGATATCTAACATAAGACTCCTCTTATATAGATATTGGTCAACTCTTCTAATCCTATAAGACATAGGGTTTTATTTAATTAATTAAACTCCTTTAATTAATTAGGCTTCCCAACATATTGGGTTTTAATTAATTAAACTCCTTTAATTAATTTGTCTCCTAATCTTATTAGAAATAAATGAGAGTACTAATATTAAATTAATTCCTAAACTTCTTTAAAAATTAAAATAATAATAATTGTAATAATATTAATAAGAAATATATTAAATAATAAACATTAGGCTATTTAATTTATTCTATCACCATATATTAAATTAATTACACTTAATGCATTATTACAATTATGCCATTACCTTCTTAAATAATTATTCTTCCTTTTATAGTATGACCCTTTAGGTTCTCCATATTAAACCGGTTGTGAATAAATCAATTAGAACAATTCTAATCTTATTTAAATAAATAAATTAAACTATTAATCTATTTAAATAAATAATATTTATTCTACAATAGGAAAAAGCCTCCCTAGCGATCAACGACTTTTCAGATAATATAGATTTCAACATTAATCATAAAAGAACATGTGAGTAAATAGTTACCGTACAATTCAATCATTCCACCATACAATGTCCCAATTAAATATAAGACATGAAATTACTGTCAAGTCTTATTTTATTTAATTATATGTATTTCGATAAGAAAATTCACAACTCCAAATAATGCAAATTATAAACTCCTTTCTAATTTCATTCTACCTTGGCCAGGACTATTGGGTTGTTATTTAACGAATCACATATGACATATCTCTTCTTTTACTAGAAGTGGTAGATTCTTTATTGATCATTCATTATCTCTATATGTAACTTATTATACCCACGCATACCCTTTGATATACCCTAAGGGTCTTAAGGAATAAGTCAAAGTATAATTCATTACATACAAGAGACTATGATGATCTCAAGTCCAAGGGTCACTTGTACTACTATCACATTAGAAATTCCTATTGACAGGTAAGTAAAACTTCATTAGGTATTCCATAGCAAGTCACATTCAGTGAACTTATTCTCCAATAAGCACCTACATACTTGCTTTAGTGTCTCTACACAAATGATCATGAGATCAATCATCCTCATCCAATGAACAAGCAACAAATGTACCTATCTATCCGGATTTACCAATTCATTTTTTAGTAATCCAACGATTGAGAACTATTTTAGTTTTAAGCTTTCTAAAATTTAGATCTCATCAGCACGATCAACATCATGATTCTAAAAGCATTGCTTAAAATTATGGGTTATTTACATATTATAAAAAATAGCATCATGTAGATCATTAAATGACTTTAATAAATGAATTCTTTTATTAATACATATATAAGATAGTCTCCAAAGTATATTCTTTATCATCATACATGATTGGCTTGTATGCATGCTACTTTCAGGTTCAACAATAATTGATATTCAAATCGAATAATAAATCTCAAGATTATACAATCGAATAAGTATTGTATAACTGAAGTAATACTTTGAAGGAATTATAATATCTCATATGGAATCTCAACTTGAATAAAGAAAAATAAGAACTTGCTTAATATAGAAATATAAGTCTAGGACTTGCTCAATGAATAACTTAGAGTTTAAGGAACTTGCATCATGATAATGAATCAAGGATAAGAACTTGTTTAATTAAAAGTAAAGTTTACGAAACTTGCTCAACAATAGTAAATTAGAGATAGAACACTTGCCTCGTACACAAGCTACAAATAAAATTATCGTTCCTCAATTAACCCTACATATCATTACATTCGAAATAATAATTAATTCTAAGTCTGATCGAATCACAAACATCAGTCTTAAACGCGTTATTAGACTTTACGAATAACGGGTTTACATAACGTATTTAACTTATCAATTAATCACGTAAAATAAGTTAATAAATTGTTCTAACATCTCAATATATTCTTAACTTGTCATCATGTTCATTACATTAAGTTGACTCATCATGCTATGGATTAAAAACACACAAAGCAAAACATTTCTTCTCTTTGATCCCCGCCAGGGCGGGGGTTTGTGCTGTAAGACGCCCGTTGGGGCGGTGGTTCCTAAACTGAAAAGCCCATCGGGGCTGGGGTCCTCGGCATGATGAACTGCAGTTCGCGACTGCACTATTCATCAGCCCAATAAATCCCAAATTAAACTAACACATCAAATTTTAACGTTAACCATGAACTATAAACTTCACAGAACCATCATGCAATGTTTCTAGCATGTTTTTAAAAATTTAGCATCATACATGTTTCATACTTTGTAACTTATGAAAATTTTATTAAAGTATAATTACATGAATATGATTATTTTAAAACATATATAATTGATAGAAAATATGTTATGGACATATATTAATATATATATATATATATATATCATCATATATACAACAATCATCAATACAATTTAGTTACAGAGAACTTCAATTACATGTTAATGGAAAAACTTTAAGAACAGGAAATAAAAAACTTAGATAAGGAATTCCACTTGCAAACTCTGTGAAGATGATATGAACTTCTCTTTGATTTCCAAATTTCTCTCTTAATTAAATTCTCAGATTCTCTCTAACTCTCTCTAACTTCTCTCATATGACTTACTCTGATATAAGTAGAAGGTATAAAACTAAAGCTGTATAATATAATATATGTATCTATAATTTAACTGTCAGATCATGGTGTCAATTAAATCAATAATGGGATTAACTGACACCCACTTTCTTAAAGGCCTGTTTGGTTGTTCTTTTTTCTTCCTCCTTTCCAATTATTTTAATTAAGGTGTTTATTATATAGTTTAATTGTCACACTTTAATAAATCAAATAATCTTATTTAAATTAATTAAATAAAATATGATATTACATATTAAATCATATCATCACATAATTAAAATTCCTATTTATTAATTATGTCAAATAATTAAATCTCTAATTAATTATTAAATTAATTAAAATAACATTATGCTTATTAAATAATTCATTTAATCAAATAAACTCAATTAAATTCACACTTTGAATTATAAAAATTCTTCACATTATTTTAATCAATGCAACACATATAATTAAATTATTCTACTTCAATTCCATCAAATAATTATTTAACTCAATAAATAAATCATCAAAAATATTTATTTAATTTAATAAATATTTAAATTAAATTACAAAATTCTTGTTTGTCACATCTTTCCCTCCTTAAAAGGATTCTGTCCCCAGAATCACGGTTCAATTAAAAATTCGTATCGTTACATTCTCCCCCCTTACAAAAATTTTGTCCCTAGAATCTTTTACACATAGATTAGGCAAATAAGTGTGGGTAAGTCTTTATCATATGTTCTTCGATTTCCCACGTAGCTTCTTCAGCGTTGTGGTTCCTCCATATTACCTTAAAGAAGGTATCACTTTATTTTTGAGAACTTGTTCTTTCCTGTCAACAATCTGGACATGAACTTCTTCATATGATAAGTCTTTCTCAAATTACAGGGGTTCATATTCAATCACATGTTTGTAATCAGGTTTGTACGGTCGTAAAACTGAAACATGAAACACATTATGGATGTGCTCTAGCGCAGGAGGTAGAGCTACCTCGTACGCGACTTCTCCGATTCTTCGCAACACCTCAAAGGGTCTAATGAACCTCGGGCTCAATTTCCCCTTTTGTCAAATCTGATTTTTCCCTTCCAGGGATAAACTTTGAAGAATACAAAGCTACCCAATTCAAATTCTACATTCTTGCGGTGTGGATCGGTGTATTTCTTCTGCCTATCCTAAGAAGCTACCAATCTTATCCGGATCACCTTAACGATCTCGGCTATCTGTTGTACCAGTTCTGGTCTTAGCAATTGTCTTTCGCCAACTTCATCCAAGTATAATGGAGTTATACACTGTCTGCAGTACAACGCTTCGTAAGGCGGCATGTCAATACTTGCGTGGTAACTGTTGTGATAACCGAATTCCACGAGCGGTAGGTGATCATCCCAATTTTCTTTGAAATTCATAATTCATGCTCTTAGCAAATCTTCTAATGTCTGGATCGTTCTTTAGCTCTATTCGTCGGTTTGAGGGTGATATGCTGTATTCATTCTCAACTGCGTCCCCATGCATTCTTGTACTCGCTTCCAAAAATTCGATGTGAAGCGCGGATCTCGATCGGAGACAATCGACACCAGAACTCCGTGCCTTGAAACAATCTCCTTCACATACAGCTTCGCCAACTGCTCTAGGTTGAATCTAATCTTGATCAGCAGGAAGTGTGCTGATTTCGTCAGTCGATCAACGATAACCCATACTGTGTCGTAGCCTTTCTAAGTCATCGGAAGGCCAACTACAAAATCTATCGTAATGTGTTCCCATTTCCATTCTCGGATCTCTAGTAGTTGTAGCAACCCACTCGGCCTCTGATATTCTGCTTTCACTTTCTGACACGTCAGGCACTTAGCAACACAATTGGCAACATCTCGTTTTATATTCGGCCACCAAAAATGTTGTCGGAGATCCTGGCACATCTTGGTACTCCCGGGGTGAATCGAATATCACGAACTATGAGCCTCACTCAAAATGTCCTCCTTAATCTCTGGCACTGGCGGTACCCAAACTCTCCTCTCAAATCTCAACAGTCCCTCACTGTCTACCTTGAATTTTAGTTTATTTCCTTCGGATATCTTCTTCTTTATCTTCTCACATTCATCGTCATGAAGTTGTGCTTCCTTAACCTTATCCAGCAAAGTTGTACCAGCTCCTAGCTGGAACAACTTCTCGTCAGATTCCATAGGTTATCTCACTTCTAATTCCAACTTCTCCATCACTGAAATTAACTCCTCCCGGGCAGTCAACAACATCAATTTCTCTCGACCCTTTCTGCTCAAGGCATCGGCAACCACATTCACTTTACCCGGATGGTATAAGATCTCACAGTCGTAGTCCTTTATCAATTCTAACCATCTTCTCTGGCGCATATTCAAATCCTTATGTGGAAAAAGATTTTTCAGACTTTTGTGGTCTGTATATATTTCACACTTCTCCCCATAGAGATAATGTCTCCAGATCTTCAAAGTAAATACCACCGCAGTCAACTCCAAGTCATGGGTCCAATACCCCTTCTCGTAATCCTTCAGTTGTCGTCGCATACGCAATGAATGACCTTGTCATTTTTCATAAGCACACAGCCTAGCCCTTTATGCGACACATCACTATATACCACAAAGTTTCTTGTGCTTTCCGAAAGAGATAACACAGGGGCCGTACTTAACCTCTTCTTAAGCCCTTGGAAGCTTTCCTCACACTTCTCCGTCCAAACGAATTTCACCGATTTCCTAGTCAAATTTATCAGGGGAGTTGCGATCTTGGAAAAGTCTTGAATAAATCTTCTATAATATCCTGCCAATCCAAGAAAACTTCTAACTTTCGACGGTATCTTTGGCTGATCCCATTTCATCACAGCTTCGACCTTTGAGGGATCTACCGAAATTCTATCCTTATCGATCACATGTCCAAGAAATTGTACCCTTTCAATCCAGAATTCATATTTCAAAAACTTGGCGTACAACTTCTCTCTTCTCAACGCCTCCAATGTCACCTTCAGATGCTCTACGTGTTCCTCCTTGGTCTTTGAATACTCCAAAATGTCGTCGATAAATACCACTACGAATTTATCCAAGAACGACTTAAACATTTTGTTCATTAGGTCCATAAATGCTGCAAGCGCATTTGTTAGACTAAATGACATCACCAGAAATTCGTAGTCACCATATCGAGTCCTGAATGCTGTCTTCGGAACATCTTCTGTCCTCACCTTCAACTGATGATAACCACTTCTCAGGTCTAACTTCGAGAAGTATCTCGCTCCCTTTAATTGATCAAATAGGTCGTCAATCCTAGGCAATGGATATTTATTCTTGATTGTGACCTTATTCAACTCTCTATAATCGATGCCGTGCTGCATTGTCCCATCTTTCTTCTTAACGAATAGCACCGACGCTCCCCACGGCGATACGTTCGGCTGAATGTATTTCTTGTCCAATAGTTCTTGTATCTGTACCATTAATTCCTTCATCTCTACTAGGGCCATAAGGTACAGGGCCTTCGATATTGGAGCGGTTCCAGGCGCCAAATCGATCACAAACTCTACTTCCCTATCTGGCGGAAGTGCTAGAAAATCATCCGAAAATACGTCCACGAAGTCTCTCACAACTGGTATCTCTTCTAACTTCGGGCTCTCTTTACGACTATCAACAATGTAAGCTAAATATCCTACACAGCCTTGTCTCAACAACTTCCTGGCCTGCATCATCGTCAGACAACTCGCTTATCTAGGCGACTTACTGCCATAAAACACAACCTTTGACGGATTCATAAGGTTAATACAAATCCTCTGGCAATCAATTATCGCCCCATAATTGAATAGACAATCCATTCCCAAGATAACATTGAATTCCCCAAGTTTAATCTGAATAAGATCTGCGTTCATCACATTACCCTTAATATCCACCCTACAGTTCTTGTGTACATACTTAACAGGAATCACTTCCCCATTCGCAATATCTATGTTCATAGGGTAATCTAACTCGTCCTTAGACAATTCTAAATTCTTAGCAAAGTCATCGGATATAAATGAGCAAGTAGAACCCGAATCAAATAATACATAAGCATTAACTTTATTGATCGGAATGATACCTGACACCACATCACGAGACTACACAGCATCCTGCACCGTCATATTGAATGTCCTGGCAGTAGGTCGGTTGGTTGATGTCGGTCCTATTATCGTCAGAGCGTTGCCACCGCTGCTTCCCTTGTTCCCACCTGATCCTGCCCCTCCTGGTACCTTCTTGGGGCAATCCTTCGTCAGATGGTCTTTCGACCCACATGTGAAGCAAGCTCCATTCTTAGGGTTAGGGCAGTTAGGTGCTATGTGGCCTTCCTGACCACAATTGTAGCAGACTCATTTTCTCTTGATACAGACCCCCATGTGGTTCTTCCCGCAGTCGGACATGCTTCTACCTTCTTCTTCTGGTTTCCCTTCTAATTCCCGTTCGATGAGCTGTCACTTCACTCTTCTTCTTCTTCAGCTCTTGGTTGTACTTGGTCATAGCATCGCTCCCACCTTCAGTGATGATTGCTTTCTCCAATACTCCGATAAAGGTTTTCAACTGGAACATCGACACCTTGCTATACAACCAAGGCTTCAGTCCCTGTTCGAATCTCCTGGCCTTCCTCTCATCAGTGTGCACTTGGTATATAGTAAACCTAGCCAACTCATTAAACCTTGCAGCGTAATCTGGTACAGACATATTACCTTGTTTGAGCTCCAGAAACTGAACCTCCATCTGGTTCTGTGAGCTTGTTGGGAACTACATCTCGAAAAACATTTCTTTGAACCTCTCCCAAGTGATCACACCTTGTCCTCCCTGGACCTTGTTTGTCTGCCACCAATAACTGGCCTCCGCCTTCAGCATGAATGTCGCATAAGCTGTCTTCTGGTCCTCACTCACCCTAGCGACGTCAAAAACTTTCTCCATCTCCATGACCCAAGTCTGTGCTTCTATTGGGTTCATAGATCCCTTAAATTCTGGCTGTCCCATAGCCTTGAAATCCTTAAACGAAGTGTTTGGTAGAGCTTGCTGCTGGTTGTTCAGAGCTCCCATCAAAAGATTCACCAACTGTTGAACGGGGTTGGCATTGGCATTGGCATCGTTATTATTAGTCGACCCTTCTTGGGTTGGTTGACAGTTAGGGCGTCTTCTCGGTGGCATATTTCTGTTACGATATACGCTTATTAGATCTTTATTCAATCCTTTTAAATATTTAAGGCTTAACTTAAATACTTTAAGATAACACTTAACATATAGCATATTAAATAAACTCTTATATTTTATTTAATCTAATGTTTTAAAAAAAACAAGATAGCATCACTGCTATTTACATCAACTATCCCAAGATAAATAATCTTCAGGATTTAAATCATCAACATATTTCTTGGTTTATAATCACATTGGAATTTACATTATTAACTAACAAAGAAATATTCACATAATCATGTTGTTCCTATCACGGCCTATTAAGGCGTCGAACAGCTTTGCTGCGCTCTTCCTCCATAATGCGGAACATCGTCCTGCGATCCAGCATATACCAAGGTAGATCTTCGAATTGAACTGGATAGCACATAACCCGATCCTGGGCCTTCTCAATCGTAGTCTGAAATGTGTAGTCCGTCTCCTCAATCTTTGCTTCTTGGCCCGGTCATTATCCTCGGCAAGATTTGCACATCGTGAAGCCCTCATCCAAGCATCCTCTGCTGTGGCACGCTTCGCTGATTCCTTTTGCAAATCATTCTTTATCTTCTCTATTTCCTCTAACTTCTGCTCACTTTGGCCCTTCTCATGAACCAACTCCCATTCCACGTCTCCAAGACGTGTATCCAGAGTCTCGATCACACCATCCTTCTGCTCGATGGTAGTCTGCTGAGTAACTGTCTCCTCCTTCAGCTCCCGAACAGTATTCTGTAACTCTATGTTACGATCATACAGCTCGTCGTACATCTCAGCACTGATAGAGTTTGGTGGAAACTCATCAGGGTCTTCATCCTCCTCCTCAGCTGCCTCAGCCTCAACCTCGATCTCCTCAGAGTCCTCCTCTGAATTAAACACTGGCCCATGCTCCCGACTAACAACTATGATCAAAGGGGATGGCTCTCTCTGAATCAACTGCTCCCAGACTGTATGAATGTCTCGGGGCTCCTCCTCAATAGCCACTCGGGGTACAATATCCCTAGGCTGATGACTGAATCCTCCAATATCCGTCATCCTAATAATCAAAATTTTAAGTCTTAGTTATTACGTGATGCTAATCGATACTCGCGCAAGTATATAAATATAAACATATAGCACATAAGGTAATTTATGTTATCGAAGGCTACTACCCTAAGGTTTTCCCCCACCTAAGGTTCATAACCTATAGCTCTGATACCAACTTGTGACACCCCCAAATCTGGGTACTTCAATTTTCACTGGATTTGGTGTTCACTGTACAAATATCACATATCTATCTACCCATAATAAATGTATCTCATGAAATAGATAAAAACATCCTCCTCTTATGGGGTTGTAACATCTGAATAATAAATAAATCCCATGTTAAACTAACTTTAACATCAAATGCAGAAACATAAACAAATACATAAGTCTTAACACATCAAAGTCTTAAACATAACATTCTCAAATTAAATAACAAGTCTTCAACACTTGTTAACCTTGCTCTTGCCTTTGCTAGTGGAAGGCTCGTCGGACCTTTCGTTCTTAACTGTAATGTTATTATGCAAGAGTGAAGCACTGATTGCCCACAAGTATGACAATATAAAAGTAATAATAACATGCGAGTAAATCAAAGAGTTCTGAATAATAGAAGGCTCAGATTTTGAATCAAGAATGAATACAAGAATCAAAAGTATATCTAAGGGTCATAAGACTATGAACTATGTCCCAGGTTGTCAAGTATCTCTACTTTAAACTTTTAACAGTCATAAGACTATATGGACTCTACTACTCGTACTTAGGGGGATCAACCCTTAGTACCATAATGTGTACATCATCTCAACGCTAATGCGTAAATAATCCCCTATAACAGAGTTGTTCATCTCAGTTTGACATCAGAGTTCGCACAAAAGGAAGTTTGATTTAGATAATCTCAATAATAGTTCTAGAATTTAGAACGTTCATCAACTATGGACTAGTCGAATCAATAAGGGTTTGCTAGTCTTACAAGGTTCAACAATAATTGATATTCAAATCGAATAATAAATCTCAAGAGTATACAATCGAATAAGTATTGTATAACTGAAGTAGAACTGCAAAAGAATTATAATATCTCATATAGAATCTCAACTTGAATAAACAAGAATAAGAACTTGCTCAATATAGAAATATAAGTCTAGGACTTGCTCAATGAATAACTTAGAGTTTAAGGAACTTGCATCATGATAATAAATTAAGGATAAGAACTTGTTTAATTAAAAGTAAAGTTTAGGAAACTTGCTCAAAAATAGTAAATTAGGGATAAAACACTTGCCTCGTACACAAGCTACAAATAAAATTATTGTTCATCAATTAACCCTACATATCATTACATTCGTAGTAATAATTAATTCTAAGTCTGATCGAATCACAAACATCAGTCTTGAATGCGTTATTAGACTTTACGAATAACGGGTTTAAATAACGTATTTAACTTATCAATTAATCATGTAAAATAAGTTAATAAATTGTTCTAGCATCTCAATATATTCTTAACTTGTCATCATGTTCATTACATTAAGTTAACTTATCATGCTATGGATTAAAAACACACAAAGAAAAACATTTCTTCTCTGTGATCCCCGTCGGGGCGGGGGTTTGTGCTGTAAGATGCCCGCGGGGGCGATATTCCTGCTGGGGCGGGGGTTCCTACACTGAACAGCCCGTCTGGGCAGGGGTTCTCGGCATGATGAACTGTAGTTCGCGACTGCACTGTTCATCAGCCTAATAAATCCAAAATTAAACTAACATAACAAATTTTAACATTACCCATGAACTATAAACTTCACAGAAGCATCATACAATGTTTCTAGCATATTTTTAACACTTTAGATCACATAATCATTCAAATTGGAACGCTTAAATTCACTTTTTTTGGTATTTTGTAAAGTTTCGAGAGAAATAATAAAATTTATCGTTATAGATTCGTTATAACTCCGAATCTGTCCGTTTGAATTTCGTTTTGTTCGTTTAAACATGCATAATCATAATCAATTATCAATTTGAAGTTTAATAAACAGTTAAAGCATGCAAATTTGTACATAAAGGCCATTTTCATATTTTTCATACTCTATAACTTATGAAACTTTGATAAAAGCATAATTACATGAATATGATTGTTTTAAAACATACATAATTGATATAAAACATGTTATGAACACAAATTAATATATATATATATATATATATATATATATATATATAATCATATATACAACAATCATCAATACAATTTAGTTACAGAGAACTTCAATTACACGTTAATGGAAAAACTTTAAGAACAGGAAATACAAAACTTAGATAAGGGATTACCCTTGCAAACTCTATGAAGATGATATGAACTTCTCTTTGATTTCCAAATTTCTCTCTTAATTAAATTCTCAGATTCTCTCTAACTCTCTCTAACTTTTCTCTGATATGATTTACTTTGATATAAGTATAAGGTATAAAACTAAAGCTGTATAATATATTATACGTATATATAATTTAACTGTCAGATCATGGTGTCAGTTAAATCAATAATGGGATTAACTGACATCCACTTTCTTAAAGGCCTGTTTCGTTGTTCCCTTTTCTTCCTTCTTTCCCATTATTTTAGTTATGGTGTTTATTATATAGTTTAATTGTCACACTTTAATAAATCAAATAATCTTATTTAAATCAATTAAATAAAATATGATATTACACATTAAATCACATCATCACATATTTAAAATTCTCATGTATTAATTATGTCAAATCATTAAATCTCTAATTAATTATTAAATTAATTAGAATAACATTATGCTTATTAAATAATTCATTTAATCAAATAAACTCAATTAAATTCACACTTTGAATTATAAAAATTCTCCACATTAATTTAATCAATGCAACACATATAATTAAATTATTCTACCACAATTCTATAAAATAATTATTTAACTCAATAAATAAATTATAATTTTTTTTATTTAAATCAATAAATATTTAATTAAAATATAAAATTCTCGTTTGTCATAAGTTTTACCAAGCACAACAATCAATTAATCAAGTTATTATTATTTTTCCTTCAATGAAACTATTAGCCCTATATAACAATAAGCTCTGTTATCCGAAATTCTCCGTAGATAGTCATTGTATGAAACAAGCTCTCTACCAGATTCTAACTAGCATACAACCTAGAACAAGCTCTCTAGATTTAATATGATAGAAGCATTAAGAAATAGAGAATTAGGCTAATTCAAGCAACAAACACATAAGCTCGATTTGTTTAACTTATTTTCTGATAATCTTAGCAATACACAAAAGTTTAGCCACAATTAGTATTACCAAGTAACTATTTATGATGAAGACATATAGCAATTAAACGTAATACCAATATTAATCTAGCATATGATAATGATCAAATCAACTTAATTGGCCATATCAAATCAATCAAATCAATTAGCATGCAATCAATGAAAACAAATTATCAGAAGAAATTTCACACAAGAAGGAATAAATAATAATACTCAATTAATCAATTACTTGTAACAAGGTTCCACCTCCCTTTAGAACTGAATAAAGAAACTAGCCTGACATTTCAAAGTCTGCACTTCAATGAGGTATGATAGTTGGTAGAAGATTGAATAATTAAAACCCTAACAATCATCCTCTATTTATAGTGCTAGACAAAGACCTAAATTCTATGAGAACAGGAAATCCAAATCCGAAAAGGAATTATAAAACATAACTAGTTTTCATAAAGAAATAAAATCCAATAAGGAAAGAAATCTCCGTCTAAAAGATGTCCTAAATCTGATTTAAGTATCAATTCAAATCGATGTAGAAAGATGCCAGAATCTTCTTTTAGAAACTTTCCAAAAATTAAAGATTTTCAAATTTTTCCACTGAAATTCACTGCAGCGAATTTCCGTTCCCTCCTTTTTGCTTCTAATCAGCTCCGAATAGTCCCGTATCATAACTTAACCTTCATTTCACCTTGAAATCAATAAACACACTAATAAGTCCATTTACATCACAAAACATGTAATAAAACCAAACGTAAAGGAATAAAAAATTATGAATATTATGCACTTATCAAATTCCCCCACACTTAGCCTTTTACACATCCTCGTGTAAACCCACAAGTTTAATTTCCAGAGAAACTCTAATCAACCATAATGTTAAAAGATTTCAAGATCAAATCATGATTATTAACACTAAACTCACAAAAACATAATTAATGCTTCATCAATCAACTCAGGATAACCACCTTGCCACTTCACTAATGAATTTCATTAAGTAAAATATTATCCACATAAACACTCTTCTATGATCCACACACTTACTCAACTTAGTTCCCATGGAGCAAAAACCGTGCACACCACACAAGACTAAATACATACTTTTCCTGCTTTATTTTTTTACTAGAACCCTTTTAGTTTCCTCTTTGTTTCCGGTGAATGCATTTTATGCTCCGTTTCACCTTCCTTAATCTTTTTTTTGTAAGTGAGTGAATTTTATGCTCTATCTCACATATTCGCATGTGTTTATGGGAGAGTGCGTTTTACGCTCCATCTCATCCCACCACATGGTTTCTCTTTTGCTTCTTTATCTCTTTTTCAACAATTTTTTTTTTGATTTTCAACTTTTTTGATTAATTTTTTTTCACACGGTCCTGCAAAAAGCATAAGCAGTTCAATAGTTCTAAAGTATGATATTAGTGCACATAGACAACTCCACAGATAACTAAGCCAAATGAGCATATATCACATGTTCAAGTACTCATGCGACACAAATTCAATTCAAATCAATTACTATGGATCATGACTTAGTTTTCCTCAATCATTAACCAATTAACCATCAAACAGATTTTGAAATTTAGCATTGATTTTCAATTTTTGACTTTAACCTTCAAACATATAGGCAAATAGAATCATGGAACCCAAATTTTTAATAATTTTCAAAAGGCATCATTTTTTCAAATTTTCCATCAAAATCGGATCAATATCCCTAAATAAAATAAAAACTTAAAAATCTTTTCCCCCACACTCAAACATTATATTGTCCCCTAATGTAAGTAAATCATGCAAAGAAGAAAGAACTACATGTAACTAAAAAAAAGAAGACTAATAAGTAAAGGGATAGAAAAATCAAATCTGAGTTCTTGGGTTACCTCCCATGCAGCTGCCCGTGTTTAATGTCTTTGGCTCGACATCATGCCTCTCTTCTCATACGGCATCAAACAATTATGTAACCCCCATCATCGCTGGATTCAACTTTCTTTGTGAATCCCTTGTGAGCTCAGTTCCGTCGTTTAACAAAATTCGATTCTTATATGAACATTTTGGTAAATAGTGTAAGGCAACCAAAGTTTCCTTCAATTACTGATGTCATTCTATCTCAAAAATATGATTCACATCATTTGGATATCTCATGGCTTCATAAATATTAAACTGAATCTTTTTCCCATCAAATTCCATTGTCAAGGTCCCATTGTGCACATCAATCATGGTTCTTGTTGTCAAGATGTGGGAAGGGTTTGGTGATGTATCATCCTCCAAGTCGACAATGTAAAAATCTACAGGAAAGATTAGTTCGTTCACCTGCACTAAGACATCTTTAATCACCACACGGAGGTAAGTGTTAGTACAATCAGCCAATTTAATAATAACACCAGTATTTTTCAAAGGACCAAAATTTAAAGAAGCATACACAGATTAAGGCATTACATTAATTGAAGCTCCTAGATCTAGCATGGCTTTTTCAAATTTGGAGTTTCCTATCTTGCATGGGATTGTGAACGTTATCACAAATTTAAACTAATAGCACAGTAGTAAGCAAAGATCGATCCCACAGAGAGTAAGTTTATTTTAAAATTATTCTACTATTTTAAAACATTTGGGGTTTTTTGAAATTTGTTTTTAAACTAAGAAAAACATAATCAAATAATGAGATTAACCAAATATATAAAAATTTCAGTTCTGCAGTTCAGTTTCACCTAGCACAACAATCAATTAATTAAGTTATTACTCCCTCCGTCCCATAATAAGTGATGTTTTAGAGTTGGGCACAACCATTAAGAAAATGATTGTTTAGCATTAAATATAGTATCATTTGTCTATAATACCCTTTGTGTTAATAAGGAGAGAGAGTTAAAAGCATATGGGTATTGAAGTAGGAGTAATGAGGGATAATTTTGGAAATATTATAATTAATGCTCCTAGATTTTCTAAAATATCAAATAATTTAGGACAAATAAAATCACATAAAACATCACTTATTATGGGACGGAGGTAGTATTATTTTTCCTTTAATGAAACTATTAGCCCTAGATAACAATAAGCTCTGTTATCCGAAATTCTCCGTAGATAGTCATTGTATGAAACAAGCTCTGCACCAGATTCTCTCTAGATTTAATATGATAGAAGCATTAAGAAATAGAGAATTAGGCTAATCTAAGTAACAAACACATAAGCTTGATTTGTTTAATTTATTTTCTGATAATCTTAGCAATACACAAAAGCTTGTCCACAATTAGTATTACCAAGTAACTATATATGATGAAGACATATATCAATTACACGTAATACCAATATTAATCTAGCATATGATAATGATCAAATCAACTCAATTGGCCATATCAAATCAATCAAATCAATTAGCATGCAATCAATAAAAATAGATTATTAGAAGAAATTTCACACAAGAAGGAATAAATAATAATACTCAATTAATCAATTACTTGTAACAAGGTTCCACTTCCCTTTAGAACTGAATAAAGAAACTAGCCTGACATGCTCCAAGTCTGCACTTCAATGAGGTATGATAGTTGGTAGAAGATTGAATAATTAAAACCCTAACAATCATCCTCTATTTATAGTGCTAGACAAAGACCTAAATTCTATGAGAACAGGAAATCCAAATCCTAAAAAGAATTACAAAACATAACTAGTTTCCATAAAGAAATAAAATCCAATAAGGAAAGAAATCTCAGTCTAAAAGATGTCCTAAATCTGATTCAAGTATCAATTCAAATCCATGTAGAAAGATGCCAGAATCTTCTTTTAGAAACTTTCCAAAAATTTAAGATTTCCAAATTTTCCGGTTAAAATTCGCTGCGGCGAATTTCCATTCCTTCCTTTTTGCTTCTAATCAGCTCCGAATAGTCTCGTATCATAACTTAAGCTTCATTTCACCTTGAAATCAATAAACACACTAATAAGTCTATTTACATCACAAAACATGCAATAAAACCAAACGTAAAGGAATAAAAAATCATGAATATTATGCACTTATCAAATTCCCCCACACTTAGCCTTTTACACATCCTCGTGTAAACCCACAAGTTTGATTTCCAGAGAAACTCTAATCAACCATAATGTTAAAAGATTTCAAGATCAAATCATGATTATTAACACTAAACTCACAAAAACATAATTAATGCTTCATCAATCAACTCAGGATAACCACCTTGCCACTTCACTAATGAATTTCATTAAGTAAAATATTATCCACATAAACACTCTTCTATGATCCACACACTTACTCAACTTAGTTCCCATGGAGCAAAAACCGTGCACACCACACAAGACTAAATACATACTTTTCCTGCTTTATTTTTTTACTAGAACCCTTTTAGTTTCCTCTTTGTTTCTGGTGAATGCATTTTATGCTCCGTTTCACCTTCCTTAATCTTTTTTTTGTAAGTGAGTGAATTTTATGCTCTATCTCACATATTCGCATGTGTTTATGGGAGAGTGCGTTTTACGCTCCATCTCATCCCACCACATGGTTTCTCTTTTGCTTCTTTATCTCTTTTTCAACAATTTTTTTTTTGATTTTCAACTTTTTTGATTAATTTTTTTTCACACGGTCCTGCAAAAAGCATAAGCAGTTCAATAGTTCTAAAGCATGAGATTAGTGCACATAGACAACTCCACATATAACTAAGCCAAATGAGCATATATCATCTGTTCAAGTACTCATGCGACATAAATTCAATTCAAATCAATTACTATGGATCATGGCATAGTTTTCTTCAATCATTAACCAATTAAGCATCAAACTGTTTTGAAATTTACATTGATTTTCAATTTTTGACTTTAACCTTTGAACAAATAGTCAAATAGAATCATGGAGCCCAAATTTTCAAAAATTTTCAAAGGCATCAAATTTTCAAATTTGCCATCAAAATCGGATCAATATCCCTAAATAAAATAAAAACCTTAAAATCTTCACCTCCCCGACACTCAAACCTTATATTATCCCCAATGTAAGAAAATCATGAAAAGAAGAAAGAACTACATGTAACTAAAAAAAAACTAATAAGCAAAGGGATAGAAAAATAAAATCTGAGTTCTTGGGTTGCATCCCTAAGTAGTTGCCTGTGTTTAATGTCTTTAGCTCAACATCATGCCTCTCTTCTCATCTGGCATCAAACAATTCTGTAACCCCCATCATCGGTGGATTCAACCTTCTTTGTGCATCCCTTATGAGCTCAGTTCCGTCTTCTAACAAAATCAGATACTTATCTGAACATTTTGGTAAAGAGTGTAAGGCAGCCACAGTTTCCTTCAATTCCTGATGCCATTCTATCTCAGAAACATGATTCACATCGCTAGGATATCTCATGGCTTCATAAATATTAAACTGAATCTTTTTTCCATCAAATTCCATTGTAAAGGTCCCATTGTGCACATCAATCATGGTTCTTGCTGTCAAGATGTGGGAAGGGTTTGGTGATGTATCATCCTCTATGTCCACATTTTAAAAATCGGCAGGAAAGATTAGTTCGTTCACCTAAACTAAGACATCTTCAATCACCCCTCGGGGGTAAGTGTTAGTACAATCTGCCAATTAATAATAACACCAGTATTTTTCAAAGGGACCAAAATTTAAGGAAGCATACACAAATAAAGGCATTACATTAATTGAAGCTCCTAGATCTAGCATGGCTTTTTCAAATTTGGTGCTTCCTATCTTCCATGGGATTGTGAATATTATCACAAATTTAAACAATGAGCACAGTAGTAAGCAATAATCGATCCTACAGAGAGTAGGTTTGTTTTAGAATTATTCTACTATTTTAAAACATAGGGGGTTTTTGAAAATTGTTTTTAAACTAAGAAAAACATAATTAAATAATGAGATTAACCAAATATGTAAAAACTTCAGTTCTGCAGTTCAGTTTCACCAAGCACAACAATCAATTAATCAAGTTATTATTATTTTCCCTTCAATGAAACTATTAGCCATAGATAACAATAAGCTCTGCTATCCAAAATTCTCTGTAGATAGTCACTTTATGAAACAAGCTCCCCACCAGATTCTAACTATCATACAACCTAGAACAAACTCTCTAGATTTAATATGATAAAAGCATTAAAAAATAGAGAATTAGGTTAATCCAAGCAACAAACATATAAGCTCGATTTGTTTAACTTGTTTTCTGATAATCTTAGCAATACACAAAAGCTTGTCCACAATTAGTATTACCAAGTTGCTACTTATGATGAAAAAAGATATCTATTACACGTAATACCAATCTTAAACGAGCATATGATAATGATCAAATCAATTTAATTGGCCATATCAAATCAATTAAATCAATTAACATGCAATCAATGAAAATAGATTATCAGAAGAAATTTCACACAAGAATGAATAAATAATAATACTTAATTAATCAATCACTTGTAACAAGATTCCACCTCCTTTTAGAACTGAATAAAGAAACTATCTGACATGCTCAAGTCTGCACTTCAATGAGGTATGATAGTTGGTAGAAGATTGAATAATTAAAACCCTAACTATCATCCTCTATTTATAATGCTAGACTGAAGACCTAAATTTCAATGAGAACTAGAAATCCAAATCCTAAAAGAAATTACAAAACATAACTAGTTTTTATAAAGAAATAGAATCCAATAAGGAAAGCAATATCAGTCTAAAAGATGTCCTAAATCTGATTTAAGTATCAATTCAAATCCATGTAGAAATAAGCCAAAATCTACTTTTAGAAACTTTTCAAAAATTCAATATATCCAAATTTTCCCGCTGAAATTCACCCAGAGAATTTCCATTTCCTTTTTTTTCTTCTAATCAGCTCCAAATCGTCCCGTATCATCACTTAAGCTTCATTTCACCCTGAAATCAATAAACACACTAATAAGTCCATTTACATCACAAAACATGCAATAAAACCAAACGTAAAGGAATAAAAAATTATGAATATTATGCACTTATCAAATTCCCCCACACTAGCCTTTTACACGTCCTCGTGTAAACCCACAAGTTTGATTTCCAAGGAAACTCTACTCAACCATAATGTCAAAAGTTTTCAAGATCAAATCATGATTATTAACACTAAACCTACAAAAACTAGAATCAATGCTCATCAATCAACTCAAGATAACCACCTTGCCACTTCACCAATGAATTTTATTAAGTCAAATTGTATCCACATAAGCACTTTTCTATGATCCACACACTTACTCAACTTAGTTACCATGGAGCGAAAACCGTGCACACCACTCAAGACTAAATACATATTTTTCCTTTTTTATTTTTTTTACCAGAACCTTTTCATTTTTCCTCTTTGTTTTTGGTGAATGCATTTTATGCTCCGTTTCACCTTCCTCAATCTTTATTTTGTAAGTGAGTGCATTTTATGCTCCATCTCACTTATTCGCACGTGTTTAGGGTAGAGTGCATTTTACACTCTATCTCATCCCACCACATGGTTTCTCTTTTGCTTCTTTTTCTCTTTTTCAACATTTTTTTTTATTTTTAACTTTTTTGATATTTTCCCACTTGGTCCCACAAAAAGCATAAGTAGTTCAATAGTTCTAAAGCATGAGATTAGTGCACATAGATAACTCCAAAGATAACTAAGCCAAATGAGCATATATCACATGTTCAAGTACTCATGCGGCATAAATTTAATTCAAATCAATTACTATGGATCATGACTTAGTTTTCCTCAATCATTAACCAATTAAGCATTAAACAGATTTTGAAATTTAGCATTAATTTTTAATTTTTGACTTTAACCTTCGAACACATATGTAAATAGAATCATAGAACCAAAGTTTCAAAAAAAATTAAAAGGCATCAATTTTTCAATATTTTCATTAAAATCGGATCAATATACCTAAATAAAATAAAAACCTAAAAATCTTTCCCACCCCCCCCCACACTCCAACCTTATATTGTCCCCAATGTAAGAAAATCATGCAAATAAGAAAGAACTACATTTAACTAAAAAAAGACTAATAAGTAAAGGGATAGAAAAATCAAATTTAAGTTCTTGGGTTGCCTCTTAAGCAGCTGCACGTGTTTAATGTCTTTGGTTCGACATCATGCCTTTCTTCTCATTCGGCATCAAACAATTCTGTAACCCCCATCATCGGTGGATTCAACCTTCTTTGTGCATCCCTTGTGAGCTCAGTTCCGTCGTCTAACAAAATTTGATACTTATCTGAACATTTTGGTAAAGAGTGTAAGGCAGCCACGGTTTCCTTCAGATCCTGATGCCATTCTATCTCAAAAATATGATTCACGGCATTAGGATATCTCATGGCTTCATAAATATTAAATTGAATCTTTACCCCATCAAATTCAATTGTCAAGGTCCCATTGTGCACATCAATCATGGTTCTTGATGTCAAGATGTGGGAAACTGTTTGGTGATGTATCATCCTCCATGTCCACAATATAAAAATCTGCAGGAAAGATTAGTTCGTTCACTTGCACTAAGACATCTTCAATCACCCCTCGGGGGTAAGTGTTAGTACAATCTGCCTAATTGAATAATAACACCAGTATTTTTCAAAGGACCAAGATTTAAGGAAGCATACACAAATAAAGGCATTACATTAATTGAAGCTCCTAGATCTAGCATGGCTTTTTCAAATTTGGAGTTTCCTATCTTGCATGGGATTGTGAACGTTATCACAAATTTAAACTAATAGCACAGTAGTAAGCAAGGATCGATCCCCACATAGAGTAAGTTTTGATAGTAGTGTGCATACAAGCCAATCATGTATGATGACAAAGCACATACTTTGTAAACAATCTTATTTATTTATTAATAAAATATTCATTTAAGGCATATAATTATCTACATGGTGCTGTTTTTATAATATGTAAATAACCCATAGTTTTAAGCAATGCTTTTAGAATCATGATGAGATCATGATAATGAGATCTAAATTCTTAGAAAGCTTAAAAACTAAAATAGTTCCCAATTGTGGGATTACTAAAATGGGGATTAGTAAATCCGGATAGATTGGTACATATGTTTCTTGCTCATTGGATGAGGATGACTGATCTCATGGTCATTTGTGTGGAGACACTAAAGCAAGTATGTAGGTGCTTATTGGAGAATAAGTTCACTGAACGTGACTCGCTATGGAATACCTAATAGAGTTTTACTCGTCTGTCAATAGGAATTCCTAATGTGATAGTAGTACATGTGATCCTTGGACTTGAGATCATCATAGTATCTTGTATGTAACAAATTATACGTTGACTAATTCCTTAAGGCCTTTTAAGGCATATATAGGGTATGCTTGGGTGTAATGAGTTACATATGGAGATAATGAATGATCAATAAAGAATCTACCACCTCTAGTAAAAGAGGAGATATGTCCTATGTGATTCGTTAAATGACAACCCAGGAATCCTTGGCCAAGGTAGAATGAAATTAGAAAGAGGTTTCTAATTTGCATTATTTGGAGTTGTGCATTTTCTAATCGAAATACATATGATTAAATAAATTAAAACTTGACAGTAAATCCATGTCTTATATTTAATTGGGACATTGTATGGTGGAAGGATTGAATTGTACGGTAACTATTAACTCACAGGTTCTTTTATGATTAATGTTGAAATCTATATTATCTGGAAAGTCGTTGATCGCTAGGGAGGCTTATCCCTATTGTAGAATAAATGTTATTTATTTAAATAGATTATTAGTTTAATTTGTTTATTTAAATAAGATTAGAATTGTTCTAATTGATTTATTCACAACCGGTTTAATATGGAGAACCTAAAGGGTCACACCATAAAAGGAAGAAGAATTATTTAAGAAGAAAATGGCATGATAGTAATAATGCATTAAGTATAATTAATTTAATCTATGATGATAGAATAAATTAAATAGCTTAATGTTTATTATTTAATATTTTAGAAATATTAAATATAAATTAATAAGAGGAGTCTTATTAATATTATTATTATTATTATTATTTTAATTCTAAAGGAGTTTAGGAATTAATATAATATCAGTACTCTCTCTCAATCCTAATAAAGATTAGGATATAAATTAATTAAAAGTAATTAATTAATTAATTAAATAAAACCCTATTCTAATTGGATTAGGAGGGTTAACCTAATATCTATATAAGAGAGTCTTATATCAGAAATAAGGTACGTGAATTTTTCAAGAGTTGGGAGTACACATATTCTATAGAGATAGAAACAAGGGTTAAGCTAATAACCCATCTTACTGAGTTCTTCATCTTCCTTGGTGGATCACCGTTAGAGGCCAAACATTTGGGTGGCTGACATTGATCAAGGGAAGGAGCCAGTACAGAGGAATCAAAGGAATCAAAGGAGTAGAATTTGTACCTGAGGAAGCTTGGATCTTCATAGGTATAATTCTATTTTTCTCCTTCTTCATTCACTGATAATTGATGCACAAGAAGTGATCATGGTAATGGGTTTGTATAAATTTTTTGAAAACCTAGTTTCTTACGCTTCCGCCCTATTTATGTGATTTGATTGCATGATTGCGTTATGTACAAACCCAACAAGTTTGTTTTAAAATTATTCTACTATTTTAAAACATCGGGGTTTTTGAAATTTGTTTTTAAACTAAGAAAAACATAATTAAATAATGAGATTAACCAAATATGTAAAACTTCAGTTTTGCAGTTCAATTTCACCAAGTACATCAATCAATTAATCAAGTTATTATTATTTTCTCTTCAAAGAAACTATTAGCCTAGATAACAATAAGCTCTGCTATCCAAAATTCTTCGTAAATAGTCACTGTATGAAACAAGCTCTCCACCAGATTCTAACTAGCATATAACCTATAACAAGCTCTCTAGATTTAATATGATAGAAACATTTAAAAATAGAGAATTAGGTTAATCCAAGCAACAAACACATAAGCTCGATTTGTTTAACATATTTTCTGATAATCTTAACAATACACAAAAGCTTGTCCACAATTAGTATTACCAAGTTGCTACTTATGATGAAGACATATATCGATTACACGTAATACCAATCTTAATCTAGCATATGATAATAATCAAATCAACTCAATTGGCCATATCAAATCAATTAAATCAATTAGCATGCAATCAATGAAAACAGATTATTAGAAGAAATTTCACACAAGAAGGAATAAATAATAATACTAAATTAATCAATTACTTATAACAAGGTATCACCTCCCTTTAGAACTGAATAAAGAAACTAGCCGACATGCTCCTAGTCTGCACTTTAATGAGGTATGATAGTTGGTAGAAGATTGAATAATTAAAACCCTGACTATCATCCTCTATTTATAGTGCTAGACAAAGACCTAAATCCTATGAGAACAAGAAGTCCAAATCCTAAAAGGAATTACAAAACATAACTAGTTTCCATAAATAAAAATAGAATCTAATAAGGAAAGCAATCTCAGTCGAAAAGATGTCCTAAATCTGATTTAAATATCAATTCAAAACCCTGAAGAAAGATGCCAAAATCTGCTTTTAGAAACTTTCCAAAAATTCAATATTTCTAAATTTTCCTACTAAAATTCATCCCAGCAAATTTCCATTTCCTCCTTTTTACTTCTAATCAGCTCCGAATCGTCCCGTATCATCACTTAAGCTTCATTTCACCCTAAAATCAGTAAACACACTAATAAGTCCATTTACATCACAAAACATGCAATAAAATCAAACGTAAAGGAATAAAAAATCATGAATATTATGCACTTATCAAATTCTCTCATACTTAGCATTTTACACATTCTCGTGTAAACCCACAAGTTTGATTTCCAGAGAAACTCTGCTCAACCATAATGTCAAAATATTTCAAGATCAATAGTTCTAAAGCATGAGATTAGTGCACATAGATAACATCAAAGATAACTATGCCAAATGATCATATATCACATGTTAAAGTACTCATGTGACACAAATTCAATTCAAATCAATTACTATGGATCATGGCTTAGTTTTCCTCCATCATTAACCAATTAAGCATCAATCAGATTTTGAAATTTAGCATTGATTTTTAATTTTTAACTTTAACCTTCGAACACCTAGGCAAATAGAATCATGGAACCCAAATTTTCAAAAAATTTTAAAAGGCATCAATTTTTCAAATTTTCCATCAAAATCGGATCAATATCCCTATATAAAAAAAAGCATAAAAATCCTCCCCCTTCCCCCTTCCCCCTCCCCACAATCAAACCTTATATTGTTTCCAATGTAATAAAATCATGCAAACAAGAAAGAACTACATGTAACTAAAAAAAAGACTAATATATAAAGGGATAGAAAAATCAAATATGAGTTCTTGGGGCAGCTGCATGTGTTTAATGTCTTTGGCTCGACATCATGCCTCTCTTCTCATCCGGCATCAAACAATTCTATAACCCCCATCATCGGTGGATTCAACCTTTGTTGTGCATCATTTGTTAACTAAGTTCCGTCGTCTAACAAAATCTGATTCTTATCTAAACATTTTGGTAAAGAGTGTAAGGCAGTCACAATTTCCTTCAATTCCTGATGCCATTCTATCTCAAAAACATGATTCACATCACTAGAATATCCCAAGGCTTCATAAATATTAATTAAACTGAATCTTTTCCCCATCACAATCCATTGTCAAGGTCCCATTGTGCACATCAATCATGGTTCTAACTGTCAAGATGTGGAAGGGTTTGGTGATGTATCATTCGCCATGTCCATAATGTAAAAATCTGCAGGAAAGATTAGTTCGTTCACATGCACTAAGACATCTTCAATCACCCCTCGGGGGTAAGTGTTAGTACAATCTGCCAATTGAATAATAACACCAGAATTTTTCAAAGGACCAAGATTTAAGGAAGTATACACAGATAAAGGCATTACATTAATTGAAGCTTATAGATCTAGCATGGATTTTTCAAATTTGGTGTTTCCTATCATGCATGGGATTGTGAACATTATCATACATTTAAACAATTAGCACAATAGTAAGCAAGAATCGATCCCATAGAGAGTAAGTTTGTTTTAGAATTATTCTACTATTTTAAAACATGGGGGGGGGTTTTTGAAATTTGTTTTTAAACTAAGAAAAACATAATTAAATAATGAGATTAACCAAATATGTAAAAACTTTAGTTATGCAGTTTAGTTTCACCAAGCACATCAATCAATTAATCAAGTTATTATTATTTTCCCTTCAATGAAACTATTAGCCCTAGATATAAGCTTTGTTATCCGAAATTCTCCATAGAGAGTCTTTGTATGAAACAAGCTCTCCACCAGATTCTAACTAGCATACAACCTTGAACAAGCTTTCTAGATTTAATATGATAGAAGCATTAAGAAATAGAGATTTAGGCTAATCCAGGCAACAAACACATAAGCACGATTTGTTGAACTTATTTTCTGATAATCAAAGCAATACACAAAAGCTTGTCCACAATTAGTATTACCAAGTTGCTACTTATGATGAAGACATATATCAATTACATGTAATACCAATCTTAATCTAGTATATGATAATGATCAAATCAACTCAATTGGCCATATCAAATAAATTAAATCAATTAGCACGCAATCAATGAAAACATATTATTAGAAGAAATTCCACACAAAAAAGAATAAATAATAATACTCAATTAATAAATTACTTGTAACAAGGTTCCACCTCCCTTTAGAACTAAATAAAAAAACTAGCATGACATGCTCGAAGTCTACACTTCAATGACGTATGATAGTTGGTAGAGGATTGAATATTTAAAACCCTGACTATCATCCTCTATTTATAGTGCTAGACAAAGACCTAAATCATATGAGAACTAGAAATTCAAATCCTAAAAGGAATTACAAAACATATCTAGTTTCCATAAAGAAATAAAATCCAATAAAGAAAGCAATCTCAATCTATAAGATGTCCTAAATCTGATTTAAGTATCAATTCAAATCCATGTAGAAAGATGCCAAAATCTGCTTTTAGAAACTTTCCAAAAATTCAAGATTTCTAAATTTTCCCGTTGAAATTCGTTGGGGCAAATTTCCATTTCCTTATTTTTGCTTCTAATCAGCTCCGAATCGTCCCGTATCATCACTTAAGCTTCATTTCACCCTGAAATTAGTAAACACACTAATAATTCCATTTACATCATAAAGCATGCAATAAATCCAAACGTAAAGGAATAAAAAATCATGAATATTATGCACTTATAATATTCCCCCACACTTGGCCTATTACACATCCTCGTGTAAACCCACAAGTTTGATTTCCATAGAAACTCTACTCAACCATAATTTCGAAATATATCAAGATAAAATCATGATTATTAACACTAAACCCATAAAAACATAATCAATGCTTCATCAATCAACTCAAGATAACCACCTTGTCACTTCACCAATGAATTTTATTAAGTCAAATTGTATCCACATAAGCACTTCTCTATGATCCACACACTTAATCAACTTAGTTACCATGGAGCAAAAATCGTGCACACCACTCAAGACTCAATACATACTTTTCCTTCTTTATTTTTTTACTAAAACCCTTTCATTTTCATCTTTGTTTCCGGTGAATGCATTTTATGCTCTGTTTCACCTTCCTCAATCTTTCTTTTGTGAGTGAGTACATTTTATGCTCCATCTCACTTATTTGCACATGTTTATGGGAGAGTGCGTTTTACGCTCCATCTCATCCCACCACATGGTTTCTCTTTTGTTTCTTTTTCTTTTTTTCAACAATTTTTTTGATTTTCAATTTTTTTATTTTTTTCCACATGGTCCTGCAAAAATCATAAGCAGTTCAATAGTTCTAAAGTATGAGATTAATGCACATAGACAACTCCACAGATAACTAAGCCAAATGAGCATATATCACATATTCAAGTACTCATGCGACAAAAATTCAATTCAAATCAATTACAATGGATCATGGCATAGTTTTCCTCAATCATTAACCAATTAAGCATCAAACAGATTTTGAAATATAGCATTGATTTTTAATTTTTGACTTTAACCTTCAAACACAGAGGCAAATAGAATTATGGAACCCAAATTTTCAAAAAATTTTAAATGGCAGCAATTTTTTAATATTTCCATTAAAATAGGATCAATATTTCTAAATAAAATAAGAACCTAAAAATCTTTCCCCCCCCCCCCCCACACTCAAACCTTATATTGTCTCCAATGTATGAAAATCAAGCAAAGAAGAAAGAACTACATGTAACTAAAAAAAAGACTAATAAATAAAGGGATAGAATAATCAAATATGAGTTCTTAGGTTGCCTCGCAAGCAGTTGCACGTGTTTAATGTCTTTGGCTAGACATCATGCCTCTCTTCTCATCTATTGGGTAAAATTTATACGCGCAACACGCAAGTGTACGTGATCAACAAGTAATATAATGATAAGAAAAGTATCGTTCCCACAGAGACAATAATTACAATTTATCCTAATAATTATCAATTTTATATTATCTCAACTTTATTAAACTAATGACAAAATGGTGATATTTATGAGTAATTACTACTCAGACTGTAATTAACACTATTCCAGAGATTTCACAAGTTTTCGGAGAATTAAGCCTACAACTTCACTTATTAGTTCACTTCGAACAACATACTTTCCTTCAATTTATATCAATTATTCCATATTATTAACCAAGAACACGGAGGTAGATATAACCATCTCTAAATGCATTACATCCATACTCACTCAAACCCACAATTGATAGAATTAAGCAAGACACCTTAATTAACTAACTCATTATATCTCTATGTGAATTATAATTGAAAAAGGTTTAATATCAAGTTCTCTTTAGATTACGCATGATGCATAGATATCTCTATCCTAGACATGAATTATGACTTCCAACTAACAGTAGAAATCACAAACACACGTCACTATGTTTAGTTCTAATCCCATATGTCATCTCTCGAGCTCATATGGGATGACAAGTAAATGGTGATCAAGCAAATACATAAGTTATGCACAAACCATAGCAAATAACCTAGAAATAATCTTCATAAACTAACTTGAAAGCATGTCAATCCTTAGTTACATAATAAGATCCGTTATAGGCCTAAATAGCAAATTAGTTCATCATAAACGAAGTAAAAACCATAATCCACAAAGTGAATAACATTCTGAATACAAGATAAAGATGAAGAGAGATAATAGAATCTGAAATCGTATTGTTACTCGTCTCCACGCTCGCCTTGCGTTCTTCGTGCTTTGCTTTGCTTCAATACTCCTCACATGTCAACTCTCACCAACTAAGGCTTGTTACTATCTAAGTATATCTGCTATAAGCCTCTCTGATGACCTCATAAAGTCTCCCAATAGCAAGCCAAACAATCCCTCTTTCCTTCTACAGACTTTCAATCACACAAGGAAACTACCATGTCTGCCGCGTACCCCCGCTCCCTCGGGGGTTTTACCTTAAAGGAGCCCTCCCTGGCTGGTGTCCACTTTCTCTGAAGAGTTCCTGCATCCCCGCCCCGGCGGGTGGTTTGTTCTATGAATGCCCGCCTCGGCGAATGTCAAGGCCATGAAATGCTGATTTTTTGCGTTTAAGTCCTGTTTCCATCCGTTCTGCTTCCTGAAATCAATAACACCAAAATAGAGTAAAATAATACTACAACTACTTGAGATAGCAAGGAATCAAGCTAAAAAGGTCATCAATTTGTAAGTATAAAACCAACTCATCAAATACCCCCAAACTTGAGACTTTGCTTGTCCTCAAGCAAAATAATGCACATGCAACTAACTACAATGCGTATGAATGCAACTGTCAGATAGTATAAAACCAACAAGAATCGCCTCAGAGAAATAACAAAAAATATAAACAACAAATCCAACCAAAAACATATCCACAGTTCAAACCAATCTATGAATCAATACCTGCTAACAGCGAAGTAGTATGTGTGTGCTCGACAACAATGTGACCAGCTACAGTTCAAATATATCACATAATATGTGTCTTAGAAGGAAAATACAGCTTTAACTCAGAAAGCGCGTAAACAAGATAATACAACCAAGACTCAACATCAACTAAGTCGAAAGTCAATATGGGAAACTTTTCGCCTATCTTTGGTCATTGACGGGGGCATTTTGCTCAGTTTTCCCGTACTTCTACTCTACTCATGACTGTGCAATGTCTAGTTTCCTTAGGCTTTTCAATGATACCCGTGTAGCGAGCTTTCAGCCAACGACTCCCAAACCAAATGGCTTTAGGGCGTTGGGTGTAGAAACATCCCCTAGGGCGTACTTACTCGAGTATCAAAGGCCACGAAACTAAACGATTAGCGGTGTTTATTGAATTTTTTTTTTCCAAATTTTCGATTTTTTCTTCTTTTCTTTTCTTTTGGATAGCTGCAATATCTTCCCCCAGACTTAGGTTTCTGCCAACTCCTAGTCATCACTACTAGTTCACTGAATTTCTTTCATTAACGCTCAATTTCTTTTAAGAAGTCAATTATGTCACTATTTGCACCAAGTTGGACTACATGGTTATCCTATCGTGCTATCCGGTACAACAGTGTCAAACAGGCAAAGATTCATGTTATAGTTTGAATTTACATCTATGTCTCAGTTGTCATTACTGTTCAAGTTCATGTAAGTCCAGTCTCATCACTAGCTAAGGTCACTTCATACATACTGACATACTTGACTCATGCAATCCTAACTAACGACTGTTTTTGTTATTTTTTGATTTTTTTTAATTTTTTTATAAGCATAAAAATGCTTAAATAAACTACTCATGCAAATGCAATAAATAAACTACACTAACATGCAATGCTAAACTAGAATGTAAAACTAACTAACCACAATGTTCTAACAATATTATGATAAGTAATATACACCCTAAACTTAAATATCGCAATGTCCTCATTCTAAAAATAAATGAACTTAAGCTTAGAGGACTTCCCTGACAACTCATGAATCCGGCTCGACCACCTCCACATCAAAATTCGAAGGTGGATAGCTGGGAAGTGGCTGCGGAGTCGGGAACTGAAATGGGTCGGCAGATGTGTTCAATCGCGCAAATGCCTCAGCGACAGTGGCAGTTAAAATTGTTCTGAGTCTCGAATATATCGCTTTGTCTCGTCGCCAGCCAGTCTTTCTTCTTGTCATCCACCTTGCGTTGTTCGCCCAACTGCTGCTGAAGAGATCGAAACTGGGAACTGAACATGAACTTTGCTGAGCGAGAAGTGCTCGGACGTAGTGGCCTCCCCCTTTTCGTGCAGTTTGTCCTCTGCGAACTCATCTTCCTCAGGCACCATATAGTCTGCATCCATGGCTTCTCCTCCTCCTCATCGGAGTCTAAAGGAAAAATAAAGCCTAGGCCGTGGGGATATAACTTGCTGCCTTTCCAGAATCCGAATTGGGCAATCATCCTCGTATCCAGTAGCTGCAGTGGTTATTGAATCGGCTAATCATCTATCCACCTGACACCCGCACGACATTATTACCCGATGATAAGGAATGGATGTGGAAATCCTCTCTATATGGGCCCTCTCAAGCATCAGTGAATAGAGAAACTGATGATAGCCCCAATATTGATGACGAAATCTTTGATGATTGCATACAACAATGAGATTTTTTCTTTGGTTATTTTGCTCGTATGCGTTGATGGAAGTATCTTGGCACAGAGGAAAAAAATACCATATCTTCTCGTAGAGGCTCAAATTGGAGCTCATGATTAATGTGCCCCCTCTCTTCCCCTTTTGCTAAACTGTGTCGGGCGTGCATATTTCAGTAAGGATTTGATCATAGACAGGTCCGGTGTCTCTAAACTCAGTATACTGACAAATTGCCAGCTGTCGTAGATTATGAAAATTATTTATAGCCTCGGCACTGAAATCCACCATTTTTCCAAGAACGAACGCTTTAAACGGAGCTATGTCTTCTGCGTTTGCATAAAACTATTTGACCACGGCTACCACTGCCACCTCGGGCTGATCCGTGAAGGTTTCCTAGCCCTACTCCATGATTTGTAGCCCCATATCTCCATCTAAAACATCAGGCCTAAGGCCCCGTTCAGAGATTAGTGCCTTACCCGCCAAGTAATCAAATCTGTCGGTGGCAAAAGTACTCCAAAATTTCTTACAATCATATGGCCTAGCGGGGGTGGACGAGCCTTCACCCTTTTGTCGCTTAGGTGCTCGCGATGGCATAATTTTTCAACCCAAAAACCACTATTTCTTTGAGAATTTTGGTTGTGGCCTTTTATCGAAAAGGTCGTGGGCAAGACCAACGGAGCTTACAGTTGATGATGTTGGCTTCCTATTCTTTCCCCAATATCATCTCACATAACAAATCAAGCAGAATATATCTCAAGTGTAATAATCTTCTATAGCAAGTCAGAACCCCAAGAGCAAATATCCCAGATTGACACACAGAATTTTGACCCAAAGGAATAATGGAATTAGATACCTTGGTTTATGTTCAATGTTGTTAGATTAGGGGATTAAGTTAAAATCCCAAGTGATCTATGGATGTCTTCTTGAACTCTCAAATTCGTGTGGTGATCGAAGGTTATAGCCTTTGGATAGTGTTTCTCTACAGGTTAAGGCTCAACTAATATTGTAGAATGGCTTAAGTCGAGTGCTTGTAGGTGTTTTAAAAAATTAATCTGCTGTATGCCCGCCGGGGCGAGCGTTTTTAGCCTTGGAAACCCGTAAGGGTGGGCCCTATGCAGCCCGCAAGCCCGCGGGGGCAAGACTTTTATGAACAAACTAGCCCGTCGGGGCGGGCCTATGAATTTTTTTGTACTGCCATTTTCTTTAGTATTTCTGCTGGATTTGAACTTGAATAGGCTCCCTTTGTTGCATTTATGTTTTCCCCATGAAGATTTGCTTGAATAGTCTCTAGATTTGGCCCATACCTGCACCGAATAACCTTGAAATTGTCAAAACAAGCATTATAAAGAAAAATTACCACATCATATGCATGATTACAACTATTTATCATCTATTTACGAAAAAAATTAAATAAATAATGGGTTGCCTCCCATAGAGTGCTTTATTTTAAGTCGTTCAGCTTGACTACTCCTTGTGTTAAATTGGCTCGGCAAGGTCTACCGAGGTCGCCTGGCGATTGACGTCGCCTCCCCAATAATGCTTGAGGCGTTGGCCGTTAACTTTAATTTTTTTCATAAGATCCCGACCATAGAGCTCAACGACACCGTGTGAGAATGCAGTTTTGACAGTGAATGGCCCCGACCACCTAGATTTTAATTTCTCGGAGAAAAAATTTCAACTGAGAGTTGAATAATAGCACTGATTGGCCCGGTTCACACTTTTTTCCACTATCTTCTGATCGTGCCATTTCTTGACCTTTTCTTTATACAACTTTGAATTCTCGTATGCTTGCAGGCGAAATTCATTTCACTCATTGATTTGCAACAATCTTTTCTCTACTGCTGCTGATAGGCCAAAGTTAAGTTTCTTGATGGCCCAATAGGCTTTATGTTATGGTTCCACTGGAAGGTGACACGCCATTCCGTAGACCAACTGGTATGAAGACATGTCGATTGGGGTCTTATACGCTGTCCGATATGCCCAAAGAGTGTCATTTAATTTCAATGACCAATCCTTCTGATTCGGGTTGACTACTTTCTTTAGGATTCTCTTCACCTCTCTATTCGATACCTCTACTAGGCCACTTATTTGGGGGTGATAAGCAGTGGCAATTTTGTGGTTTACCCCATACTTAGTCAATAGAGCGGTGAAGTACTTGTTGCAGAAATGGCTCCCCTCATCACTGATAATTTCCCTCGGGGTGCCAAATCATGTAAAGATATTCTTTTGCAATAATTTTAATAAAATGTTTGCATCATTTATCGGTAATGCGACTGCCTCAACCCACTTTAACACATAGTCAACTGCCAACAGGATATATAAATTACTGAATGACGACGGAAATGGTCCCATGAAGTCGATTCCCCATACATCAAAAATATCGACTTCCAAAATCATGTTAAGTGGCATCTCGTTCCGCTTATAAATATTTCCCACTCGTTGACATCTATCACAGTTTTTCACGCACTGATGTGCGTCTTTGAACAAAGTGGGCCAGTAGAAACCTGCTTGGAGTACTTTAGCGGCCGTTCTTTCTCTCCCATAGTGTCCCCTATATAATGAGGCGTGACATGCCTATAAGATGCTTTCTACTTCACTTTTCGGCACACATCACCGAATCATTCTGTCGGCACACTGTCGGAATAGATACGGTTCATCTCACATATACAACTTCACGTCGTATAAGAATTTCTTCTTTTGTTGGCGTGTCAAATCTGGTGGGAGAATATTGCTTACCAAGTAATTCGCAAAATCCGCATACCACGAGAATTCGTCGTGGATCAGAAATAACTGTTCGTCAGGAAAAGACTCACTGATCACTACTTTGTCTGTCTCGTCCTGATTCGGATTCTCTAACCACGAAAGGCGGTCAGCCACCTGATTTTCTGTCCCCTTCCTATCTTTAATCTCTAAATCAAACTCTTGGAGGAGCAGGATCCAGCGAATCAGTCTCGGCTTTGCATCTTTCTTTACAACAAGCTATCAGATGGCCGAGTGATCTGTGTAAACCACCACCTTCGTCCCTACCAAGTACGAGCGAAACTACTCAAACGCGTACACAACCGCAAGTAATTCCTTTCGATGGTTGTGTAGTTCAACTGTGCATCAGTCAATGTTTTGCTTGCATAGTCGATGGCATGAAAGACTTTCTCTCGATGTTGTCCAAGCACAGCTCCTATAACATAGTCACTGGCATCACACATTAACTCAAACGGCATTGTCCAATCCGGTGCTATGATCATGGGGGCTGTGGTTAGTTTCTTCTTCAACTGCTAAAATGCTGCTAGACAGTCTTCATTAAATTTGAAGGGTACATCTTTCTTCAATAGACTGCATAGCAGTTTTGTGATTTTGGAGAAGTCCTTGATGAATCGGCGGTAGAATCCAGCATGCCCGAGAAAACTCCGAATACCCTATACTGACGTTAGCGGTGGCAGATTCTTTATTATCTCCAATTTAGCCCTATCCACTTCCAGCCCTTTTCCCTAAACTTTATGCCCAAGTATTATCCCCTCTTGGACCATAAAATGGTATTTTTCCCAATTGAGCACCAGATTCGTCTCAACACATCTTTTCAGCACTAGGACTAGATTTTCGAGGCACTTGTCAAAAGATTCCCTAAATACTAAAAAGTCAACCATAAACACTTCAACATTGCACTCCACCATATCTAAGAAAATTGCCATCATACATCGCTGAAAGGTCACTGGTGCGTTACACAGTCCGAATGACATCCTTCTAAAAGCATAAGGTGCCATATGGGCATGTGAACGTTGTCTTCTCTTGATCCTTCGGTGCAATAACGATCTAGTTGTATCCTCAATACCCATCTAGCAAATAGTAGTACTCATGTCCCACTAGTCTGTCCAACATCTGATCAATAAACGGCAAGGGGAAATGATCCTTTCTAGTTGCCTTATTTAGCTTTTTGTAGTCCATGCAAACCCTTTAGCCGATCACTGTCCTTGTCGATATCAGTTAATTTTTTTCATTCTTCACTACTGTCATACCACCTTTCTTCGGGACACACTGAACCGGGCTCACCCATGCACTATCTGAGATTGGGTAGATAATTCCAGCATCAAGCCATTTCAAGATTTCCTTCTTCACTACCTCTTTTATAATTTGGTTGAGCCTCCACTGCTGTTCCACTATTGGCTTACCATCCTCCTCCATCAGAATCTTGTGCATACAAAATGAAGGGCTGATTCCTTTGATATCGACGATAGTCCATCCAATAGCAGACTTGTACTCCTGCAGAACTCGTAATAGCTTACTTTATAGCAATTCGTTAAGCGCAGATGCAATAATAATATGCAAAGTAGATGTATTACCCAAATAGGCATACCTGAGATGGTTAGGTAAGGGTTTGAGTTCTAGTGCAAGTGGTTCCTCTAGAGATGGTTTCATCCTTGCTGATGAAGTTCCTGCTGCTTCCAACGGCTCAAATGGTACTTTGAACCTGCTCACTCTAGGATGTGCCTCTAACAATTACACATATTCCATCAACTCTAGATCATCTCCATCACAATCTCCCATCAATGTTGATTCTAAAGGGTCGGTACTCAATATACGATGTTGTTCATCTCCCACCACTTTGTCGATTACATCCATTCGAAAATATTCCTCGTCCTCTTTGGGGAAGTTCATGGCCTTAAAAATGTTAAAGGTTAATTCTTGGTCTTGAACCCTCATGGTCAACTATCCTTTCTAAACATCAATGAGAGTCCTACCGGTTGTCAAAAACGGTCGCCCAAGGATTATCGGAATATCCTTATCCTCTTCATGGTCCAAGATGATGAAGTCTACTGGGAATATGAACTTGTCAACTTTTACCAAAATATCCTCAACAATTCCTCGTGGATATGTTATCGATCTGTCCACCAGCTGTAGAGAGATGTTTGCTGGTCTAGGTGCCGGTAAACCTAGCTTAGTATAAACTGATAGTGGCATAAGGCTTATACTTACACCTAAGTCACACAGACATTTGTTGAAGGCTAAACTCCCTATTTTGTATGGGATGGTGAAACTGTCTGGATCTTTTAATTTGGTGGAAACATCTATTGCAATAAAGCGCTGCATTCCTCCATTAGTGCCACAGTCTCGAAGTCCTCTAACTTCTTTTTCTTGGACAAATATCCTTTATGAACTTGGAATAACTAGGCATCTGCTTTAATGCCTCCGCGAAAGGAATGTTGGTGTGTAGCTTTTCGAACACCTCCATAAACTTAGTAAACTGCTTCTCTAATTTCTATTTTGGGATCCATTGTTGAAAGGGTGGTGGTGGGTATACTATCGGTGTAATAACCTGTTCTTGTATCGCTGAATCTTTTCCTCCTTTACTCCCTTCCACTGTTTCTTCCACACTTGTTTTAACCTGCTTTTCCGTCATCGGCTCCTCTGAATCCTGCTCGGCTAGCTGTTTTCCACTCCGAAGTGTAACAGCTTGACATTGCTCATGACCTCCCCTCAGATTCTTTTCGGTGTCACTCGGAAAGGTTCTTTGGGGTCTACTGTTCAACACACTTGTAATCTGTCCCATATGAGTTTCTAAATTCTTGATCGCAGCCGCCTGAGATTTCATTGCTGCCTCATTTCCTGTTGTGTACTTCGCCAGTAACTCCTCAAAATCTGTCTTTTTCTCTTGATGTGGAGCTGGCTGTCGATGTTGATTTTGAAAACCAGGGGGTATGATGGTCGTGGAGCCTGCTGCTGATTCTGATTGTTGCTCCATGAGAAATTCGGATGGTTCCTTGCCCCCTGATTATATGCATTCTAATATGTGTTAGGTGGCCTGTTGTAGCTGCCCACAAACTTTACTAAAGCTGGGTTTATCGCATAATGTTCTGTCTGATGCTCCCCTGCACAAAGCTCACATACAATTGCTACCTGCTGCACATTTCCACTTGACATGGCATCCATCTTCTTTGATAACGTTGCTATTTGTGCGGAAAGAGATGTCATAGAGTCCACTTCTAGAATACCTCCTGCCTTAGGTTGAGTCATTCTCTCAGTCGGCCACTGATAGTTGTTTGCAACCATTATTTCTATCAAGTCCCAAGCCTCCTTAAACTTCTTTGCCATGAAAGCTCCACCTGAGGCTGCATCGATGCTAGCCCGTATATGACTCCCTAACATATTATAGAATGTATTCATCTGCATCCACTGCGGTAGTCCATGATGTGGGAATTTTCTCAACAACTCTTTGTACATTTCCCATGCTTCATATAGTGGTTCTCCTTGTTCCTGTACAAAGGAAGAAATATCCGTCCTCAATCTATGTGTTTTTGATAGCGGGAAGAATTTAGCCAAAAATTTCTGCGCCAAATCGTTCCATGTGGTGATTGACCCCAGTGGTAGAGAATTGAGCCAACCCTTTGCCTTATCTCTAAGCGTGAATAGAAATAATCTTAATCTGATAGCATCATCTAAAACCCTGTTGCACTTGAATATATCGCAGATCTCTATAAAATTGACAATATGCTCGTTCGGGTCATCATTCGGGAGACCCCCAAACTGACAATTAATCTCCACCATCTGTATCGTTCCAGGCTTGATCTCAAAGTTATTAGCATTAATCGCCGGCCTGGTAATGCTTGACTGAATTTTTGAAATCCGCGGAGTAGCATAATCACACAGTGTTTTCTGTTTCTCTTCAGCCATGGTGTCGTTGGGTGTTTCAAGTTCTTCTCGAGTTTTCTGTATCCACTTACTTAACCGCTGAAACCGTTTGTCAATGTCGTCCTCGAAAGGCAACAATTTTGGCTTCTTTGATCGAGTTTGCATGCACTACTCGAGATTACCTAAAATAGCCAATGAAAACAAAAATAAGAATAATATATATATATATATATATATATATATATATAAAACTAAAATTGATCTAATTAAACTGATATTGTAAGTAATAAAAGCAATTACTGTCCCCAGCAACGGCGCCAAAACCTTGTTGGGTAAAATCTATACGCGCAACACGCAAGTGTACGTGATCAACAAGTAATATAATAATAAGAAAAGTATCGTTCCCACAGAGACAATAATTATAATTTATTTTAACAATTACCAATTTTATATTATCTTAACTTTATTAAACAAATGATTAAATGGTGATATTTATGACTTATTACTACTAAACTATAATTAACACTATTCAACATATTTCACAAGTTTTCAGAGAATTAAGCCTATAACTTCACTTATTAGTTCACTTCAAACAACATACTTTCTTTCATTTTATATCAATTATTCTAAATTATTAACCAAGAACACGGAGGTAGATATAACCATCTCTCAATGCATTACATCCATACTCACTCAAATCCACAATTGATAGAATTAAGCAATACACCTTAATTAATTAACTCACTATATCTCTATGTGAATTATAATTGATAAAGGTTTAATATCAAGTTCTCTTTAGATTACGCATGATGCATAGATATCTCTATCCTATACATGAATTATGACTTCCAACTAATAGTAGAAATCACACGTCACTATGTTCAGTTCTAATCCCATATGTCATCTCTCGAGTTCATATGGGATGACAGGGAAATGGTGATCAAGCAAATACATAAGTTATGCACAAACCATAGAAAATAACCTAGAAATAATCTTCATAAACTAACTTGAAAGCATGTCAATCCTTAGTTACATAATAAGATATTTTATAGGCCTAAATAGCAAATTAATTCATTATAAACGAAGTAAAAACCATAATCCACAAAGTGAATAACATTCTGAATACAAGATAAAGATGAAGAGAGATAATAGAATCTGAAATCGTATTGTTACTCGTCTCCACGCTCGCATTGCGTTCTTCGTGTTTCTCTTTGCTTCAATCCTCCTCACGTGTCAACTCTCACCAACTAGGGCTTGTTACTATCTAAGTATATCTGCTATTAGCCTCTCTGATAACCTCATAAAGTCTCCCAATCGAGAGCCAAACAATACCTCTTTCCTTCTGCAGAATTTCAATCACACAAGGAAACTACCATGTCTGCCTCGTACCCCCGCCCCCTCGGGGGTTTTGCCTTGAAGGAGTCCGCCCCAGCTGGTGTCCACTTTCTCTGAAGTGTTCCTACACCCCCGCCCCGGCGGGTGGTTTGTTCTATGAATGCCCACCCCGGTGGGTGTCATGGCCATGACATGCTGAATTTTTGCGTTTAAGTCCTGTTTCCATCCATTCTTCTTCCTGAAATCAACAACTCCAAAACATAGTAAAATATTACTACAACTACTTGAGATAGCAAGGAATCAAGCTAAAAAGGTCATTAATTTGTAGGTATAAAACCAACTCATCATCATCCGGCATCAAACAATTTTGTAACCCCCATTATCGCTGGATTCAACCTTCTTTGTGCATCCCTTGTGAGCTCAGTTTCGTCGTCTAACAAATTCGAAACTTATCTGAACATTTTGGTAAAGAGAGTAAGGCAGCCATAGTTTCCTTCAATTCCCGATGTCGTTCTATCTCAAAAACATGATTCACATCACTATGATATCTCATGGCTTCATAAATATTAAACTGAATATTTTCCCCATCAAATTCCATTGTTAAGGTCCCATTGTGCACATCAATCATGGTTCTTGCTATCAAGATGTGGGAAAGGTTTGGTTATTTATCATCGTCCATGTCCACAATGTAAAATTTTGCAATAAATATTAGTTCGTCCACCTGCACTAAGACATCTTTAATCACCCCTCGGGGGTAAGTGTTAGTACAATCTGCCAATTAAATAATAACACCAGTATTTTTTAAAGGACCAAGATTTAAGAAAGCATACACAGATAAAGGCATTACAATAATTGAAGCTCCTAGATCTAGCATTGCTTTTTTAAATTTGGTGTTTCCTATCTTGAATGGGACTATGAACATTATCACAAATTTAAACAATTAGCACAGTAGCAAGCAAGGATCGATCCCACAAAGTGTAAATTTGTTTTAGAATTATTCTACTATTTTAAAAGACGGGGGGTTTTTGAAATTTTTTTAAACTAAAAAAAACATAATTAAATAATGAAATTAACCAAATATGTAAAAACTTTAGTTCTGCAGTTCAGTTTCACCAAGCACAATAACCAATTAATCAAGTTATTATTATTTTCCCTGTAATGAAAATATTTGCCTTAGATATAAGCTCTGCTATTCGAAATTCTCCATAGATAGTCACTGTATGAAATATGCTCTCCACCAGATTTTAACTAGCATACAACCTAGAATATGCTCGCTAGATTTAATATGATAGAAGCATTAAGAAATAGAGAATTAGGTTAATCCAAGCAACAAACACATAAGCTCAATTTTTTTAACTTGTTTTCTGATAATCTTAGCAATACACAAAAGCTTGTCCACAATTAGTATTACCAAGTTGCTACGTTTGATGAAGACATATATCAATTACACGTAATACTAATCTTAATCTAGCATATGATAATGATCAAATTAACTTAATTGGCCATATCAAATCAATTAAATCAATTAGCATGCAATTAATGAAAATAGATTATTAGACGAATTTCCACACAATACGGAATAAATAATAATACTCAATTAATCAATTACTTGTAACAAGGTTCCACCTCCCTTTAGAACTGAATAAAGAAACTAGCATGACATGCTCCAACTCTGCACTTCAATGAGGTATGATAGTTAGTAGAAGATTGAATAATTAAAACCCTGACTATCATCCTCTATTTATAGTGCTAAATAAAGACCTAAATCCTATGAGAACTAAAAATACAAATCCTAAAAAGAATTACAAAATATAACTAGTTTCCATAAAGAAATATAATCCAATAAGGAAAGCAATCTCAGTCTAAAAGATGTCCTAAATCTGATTTAAGTATCAATTCAAATCCATGTAGAAAGATCCCAAAATCTACTTTTAAAAACTTTCCAAAAATTCAAGATTTCCAAATTTTCCCGCTAAAATTCGCTGGGGCGAATTTCCATTTCCTCCTTTTTGCTTCTAATCAGCTCCGAATCGTCCAGTATCATCACTTAAGCTTCATTTCACCCTGAAATCAATAAACACACTAATAAGTTCATTTACATCACAAAACATGCCATAAAACCAAACGTAAAGGAATAAAAAATCATGAATATTATGCACTTATCAGTCCCACTCCGTGATTGGAACGTCCATGACGTGATGATTGAGGATTTACAGAGACAAGTTACAGAGCTGACCTAGAGCCTAGCAGCACAAAATTTGGGTCATCGTGGACACATTCCTGGAGGAGGAAGTCCCGCACCTAGGCCCACGTGGACAGGTTCCAGAGAAGAAAGTCCCACACCTTGAACACGATGAAGAATCCTATAATTCTGAATCGAGTTTTGATAATCGTTATCGCCATAAGAGACAGCTATTGGAACGGCATGACCATGAGGACCGTCATAGTGATTAGGGTTTTAAAGTAGAGCTACCAGAATTTTTTGGTACGCTGCAAGCAGAAGGATTCATCGACTGGATGAACGAAGTGGAGCGCATATTCAAGTAAGGAGGTATCAGATAGTGCTAAAGTGAAATTAGTTGCAATCAGATTGAAGGGCTGAGCATCTGCTTGGTGGGAACAAGTGAAGCATTCAAGGGAGAGACAAGGAAAGGTTAAAATCACAAAGTAGGAGAAGATGAAGAACAAAATGCAGAATCACTTTCTTCCTTTCGGTTACACCCAGTCTCTGTTCAAGAGATTTCATCTGTTAAGACAAGGAACTAGATCCGTAGATGATTATACCAAAGAATTTTACGAGTTGATAGCACGGAATGATCTATCAAAAATCGAGGAATAGTTGGTAGCAAGGTATTTGGGAGGATTAAGACAACAGTTACAAGATGCGCTCAGTCTCCATTTGATGTGGACGGTGTCCGAAGCTTACCAATGGGCTCGAGAGGTGGAACAACAGCAGAACAGATGACCGATGTCGAGAAGCAATCCACCCAATAGGTCAATTCAACCTCAGCAGCTTCGTCCTACACCCTAACCACCACAAGGTAATTTTAATCAAAATATTAAATGCTTCAGATGTGGGGAACCAGGCCATCGGGCAACGGAGTGTCGAAAACCTGCTAATCAGAAAGGAAAGAATCTCTTAATGGAAGAGGATGTGCTAGTGGAGATTGAGGGGTTCAGCGAACCGATATATGTTGAGTACGAAGATGAGGATGTGTTATATGGAGATGGTCACGAGACTCTGGTGGTTCGCAAGAGTATGGTGACTCCTAAAGGAGAATTCGAAAAAGATTGGTTGAGGACCAATATTTTCTATACTACTTGTATAGTGGCAGATAAGGTATGCAAAATGATCAGTTGATAGTGGCAGATGCGAAAATGTTTGTATCTGAAGAGGCAGTTAAAATATTGTAGTTGAAAACAGATTGTCATCCAAAGTCGTATAAGCTATCATAGTTGAATAAAGGATATGAGGTAACAGTCAATAAAAAGTGTTTAGTTTCCTTTTCAATCGGTAAGATATATTTTGACAACGCTTGGTGCGATGTGGTGAAAATGGATGCTTATCATATCTTATTGGGACGACCTTAGCAATATGACAGAACGCCCTTTATGATGGTCAGAGGAATACATACTCCCTCAGTATAAAAGGGAAGAAGGTTGTGTTAGCACCTCGAAGGGAAGAGTTCGGTTCGACTAAACAGTCGGGAACCCGAACCTACTATTTATGACTAGATTTCTAACAGAGGTTGAGCATGATGGTGTAATATATGCATTACTTCTTTATGAGAGAAATTCGGCTGAAGGGCACGCAAAAGTATCGACCGATGCACAAGAGATACTCTCCGAGTATGATGATCTCATGCCCAAAAAGCTTCCATCAGGATTACCACCACTGAGAGATATTCAATATGAGATAGATCTTATCCCAGGATCAAGTCTACCGAACAAGGCAGCCTACAGACTCAACCACCAAGGACTCTGAAGAACTATAAATGCAAGTAATTAAATTAATGGAGAAGGGTTATATCCCTGAAAGTATGAGCCCATGTGTAGTGTCAACTCTATTAGTGCTGAAGAAGGACGGCTCATGGAGAATGTGCATCAACAGTAGAGCAATCAATAAAATCATAGTGAAGTATCATTTTTCGATACCTCATCTGGATGACATGTTAGATCAACTGTCCGATGCAAGGTCTTCTCAAAAATTAACTTGAAGAGTGGGTATCATCAAGTTAGGGTGCGACCTAGAAATAAATGGAAAACGACATTCAAAACTCAGCATGGGTTATATAAGTGGATGGTTACTCCTTTCAGTCTTTCTAATGCCCCCAACACATTTATGAGATTTATGCACCAAGTGTTGCGACCGTTTATGGGAAAATATGTGGTAGTCTATTTTGATGATATTCTGATCTATAGTCCGAACAAGGAATTATACCATGAGCACCTCCGAATCGTCTTTGATGCATTAAGGAAGGAATATATGTTCATCAATCATAAAAAAAGTTCTTATTTCACAACTTCGGTAACTTTCCTTTGCTTCGTTGTCCCTACTGAAGGTGTCCATGTTGATCAGTCAAAGATCGATGCAGTCTCAGCATGGCCTACGCCGAAGACCATACATGTAGTCAAGAGCTTTCACGGATTAGCATCTTTTCACAGACGGTTCATCTGGGACTTCAGCGTATTGGTCACGCTTATTATCGAATGCCTTAAAGGAAAACTATTTCAATGGTCCCACGAAGCCGAAGATAGTTTTCAACTGTTTAAGAAGAAAATGATCGAGGCACCAGTACTTGTACTTCCCGATTTCGAGAAGGTCATTGAAGTAAACTGTGATGCATCGGGAGTTGGTATTGGTGGTTTTCTCAGTCAAAAGGGTCAGCTAGTGGCTTTTTAAGTGAAAAGTTATCAGGATCGAGAAAGAACTATTCTACTTATGATCTGGAGTTCTACGCCATAGTCCAGACGCTGAAGCATTGGCGTCATTTTTTGATACAGAAGGAATTTATTCTTTTTACTGATTATGAGGCATTAAAATATATTAATGGTCAGCATAAACTCTTCTAAAGACATGTTAAATGGGTGGCGTACTTACAGGAGTTTACTTTCACTTTACGACATTAGGCAGGAAGTCTGAATCATGTTTCCGATGTGCTAAGTCGAAGAGCATTACTCCTTAGTACTATGCAAAATAAAGCTATAGGGTTTGAAGTCTTTAATGATATGTATAAAGAAGATCCTTCTTGCGAAAAAATAGTTCAGGAAGTAAGAGAAGGGCAGCGATCTGATTTTGTTTTACATAATGGGCATCTATTTCAAGGACTTTAGTTATGCATTTCGGATTGTTCACTTCAGCAGAAGATAATATGTGAACTTCATAATGAAGGACACTTCCGGCGAGATAAGACATTAGCCTTAATTACGACTGACTATTATAGGCCGAAGATCTCAAGCCATGTGACTCGCTATGTGATGGGGTGTTATGTTTGCCAGAAGTCAAAAGGAGTTCTTACCAATGCCAGATTATACACTCCCTTACCTGTTCCTAAAAGACCTTGGTGTGATGTTAAAATGGATTTTGTTCTAGGTATACCCCGAACTCAGAGAGTTTCAGATTCTTTTATGGTTGTGGTCGGCCGATTCTCTAAAATGGCTCATTTCATTCCTTACCGGAAGACAATGGATGTTAATCGGATCGCTCACCTATACTTTCGAGAGATTGTACGTTTGCATGGCTTTCCCCAGTCTATTACCTCTAATCGTGATACTAAGTTTACGAGTAATTTCTAGAAAAGTCTTTGGTAAAAGCTCGGAACACAATTGAACTTTAGCAGTGCCTATCATCCTCAGATAGACGGGCAGACCGAATTGGTAAACTAAAGCTTAGGTAATCTGTTAAGGTGTTTGGCTGGAAGCAAACCGAAGAAATGGGATTTGGCACTTCCTAAAGCAGAGTTTGCTTACAACCATTTAAAGAATCGGACTACTAACATGAGTCCTTTTTAGATAGTTGGTGGACAGAACCCTTATGGAGTCCTAGATTTGGTTCCTATTCCTCGGATTGGTCGAGTGCACCCCAAAGCAGAAGAAATGGCAGATCACCTTCGGGTTATCCATGATCAGGTGTACAAATCCATTACAGAAAGCAATTTTAAATACAAGGATCGGATTGACAGTCATCGTTGATGGGTTATTTTTAAAGTTGGTGATTTTGTTTGGGCCGTACTAACTTGAGATCGTTTTCCTATTGGTGAATATAATAAACTTAAGGATCAAAAAATCGATCCTTGTGAGATTCTGCAGCGAATCAATGATAATGTTTATCGGCTTAGCATTCCTAGTCATCTGCGGACTTCGGACGTGTTCAACTTAAAGCATTTGAGCCCTTATTTTGAGCAGTATGCTGATTAAACAGTGAACTCAATGACGAGTTCTTTCCAACCCTAGGTGACTGATGCAGGAGGGTCTGAGACCGAAGAGGCCGAACTATCAAAAAATATGTTGATAGCCTTAGAATATCATGAGTTGGATTATCGTCGCAGACGAGGAGGCCCTTAACACTTCGGCTTCGGATTAGAGGATTAGCTTCAAGAGATTAGATGTCTTCTAACTCGTGTCGTCCTGACTCGGGGAGTTCAATAAATTAGTTTATTTGCTATTTTCCTTATTTAGTTCTTTGTGGTAATAGTTAATAAGTTGATGTTTTATTCCTATAAATACAGGAAGTTTGTTAGGATTTAGTTTCCGTATCTCTAGGAAGATTTGTTATGACTTGAGCAACTTGGGTAGCTTGGGCAGCAGATATATCTTGGAGAGAAAATTTTGTTAAAGCTATATAAACTTGGCTTGTGGGTGAATTGAAACAACTTTTGATTTTGATAAATATAAACTCAAGCATTAGCAATGTTTCTCTTTGTTTTTCGATAAATATCTTGTTCCTTTATCTTTGAATTTATTGTTACCTAGCCCGCAGGATAATAGCTATCCCGCTCAGGCGTTAGTTTCTCCTGACTGCCCCGAACCAAGGAAAGGAGCGTGATTCAAGTGTGGAACATTTGATCACCTAGTTTGGAGTTGTCTGATGAAGGGACACGTAGAGTGACTGAAGAAGAGAGAATGGTAGGATGAATTATGCTCGAATATTTTCAAAGGAGCTAGTTCAAGATATAGTATAGTCTTATTCTGAAGAGTTAGGAACAAAGTGTTATGTTAGTAAATGAAGTCGTGTGACTACCATTATCAAGGAAGAATGTGTTAAGAATGATTAGATAGAGCTGTGGTAATATCAAAGTTAACGAATAGGTATATATATATATATATATATCAGAATGTATATATATATATATATATATCAGAATGTATATATATATATAGCTATGTAATGATGTGGATCCCAGCTTTAATATAAATAGCGGGATATTATTAGTAAGTTCCAACTTTAATATAAGTTACGAAATAACTATTTAAATCTTATCTATGATAAACAATAGAGAAAGTAAGTTGTAAATAGTAGTGGTGCTATATATTTAATTAGCAGCACGTGTTATAAGATTATAAATGGCAAGTTAGTGCTAAGAAATTGTAAATAGCAGAAGTAATAACGATGTAAGAAATATGAATTGTAAGAAGCATATTAATATGATATATTAAACGTGCTTTGTAATGAGTATGTATTAGCATTAAAATAAGAATGCTTTAGAATAAGAAATGAGATAATAATAAAATATTTCATTAAGAAGGGATATTGTCAAGAAGAAGTTACATAATGTAAAGAACACGAGAAGAAGAAACTCATAATAATGAATGAGTATAAGGGTCAGAGAACCCAAAGCGAAAAGTTAGAGACCTCTTAATGGAGGCATGTAATAGAAATTCCATCGGAGTAAAGGTAAATCCTATAGATGTGCAAGTAGCCAGTTTAAAAAGGATTTTCAAGAGTGTGGGACCTCCTAAGTTAAGGAGACCACTTAGTTGTTAAAGATTCAATTAAAGGTTAAGCAAGATAGAAGGTATCTAGAAATGTCAGTTTAAGTAAAGAATTGTAGTAAAAATGATCGCATGGGAATGCGGGTAATGAAAGTAAAGTAGAGGGATATATTAGATTCCTATTACAGCTAAGTTCAATGAACTGGCTAAATTTGTTCCATATTAAGTGATCAGGAAGGAGAGAGAAAAAGAAGAAGATTTAAACAAAGGTGGAAACCTTAGATCTACAATAGAGTGTTAATATTTGGGAGAAGTAATTTGAAGAGATTTTTAGGAGGGTAACATAAACGAGTGAAGAAGTGAGATAAACATTTATGTTAAAGAGAAGAAGAGTAAGGGAGACATTTCTATGGAGTTTGATCATAGGAAGTGATGTGTTGAGATTTGAAGATGTTAGATATTGATAGATTTAATTTCTATTTTGCTATAAGGAGTTATTGTGAGTAGAAGAAGTATTAGTTGTTTAACAAGAAGGCAATGATAAAATGTCATAAGATAATTATAAGCCTTGAATTCTATGGTAGGCTAAAGTAATATTTTTGAGGTAGTAAGTCACCATGATATTTTTGGTGATTTAAAGATGTTGAGCGCCTGAAGACTATTAACAAAATAATAAGTATGGGTTATTTCACTTATGTTGTAGATGCCCAATGAGTGAGAGTATGAGACGGGTTAGATACCTGTAGTAAAAAAATTAGTGGATGTAGTTCCGAACTAATTGTCAAGTTTTTTGCTAGATAAGGAAGAAGAAGTTGTGAAAGAGATTGTGTCAGAAAGGCACCAGTTTTGAGAATACTATATAAGATAGTGTAAAGTAAATGAAGGAATTGATGATAGAAATGGAGAATTATTAGGTATGAAGTATATTCAACTGAGTGTGTTTCCGTGGGAAGCATCAGTGTTGTTTGTAAAGAAGAAGAAGAAGAAGAAGAAGAAGAAGAAGAAGAAGAGTGAAGTGTTAAGACTTTGTATCGACTATAAGTAGTTGAACAAAGTAACTATTAAAAGTAAGTACATATTGTTATGATAGGAGTTCTTTTTGAACAGTTGAAAGATGGGAAAATACTTTTGAAAATAGATTTGAGAATTTGATATTCCAGTAGATATGAAATGAGGAAATGTTTCGAGATGGTGTTCAGGACTTAGTACGAGTTTTGACTATAAGGTTTAAGAGATGTACGTGTTAAATGCAATTACGAATAAGATGAATCAATTAAGTGAATGAATAGCTGAATGAGTTATATGATGTTCATGTATGATGTTCTAGTCTATTTTAAGACGTAGAAGGATCATGCTGAACAGCTAAGGATAGTGTGGAAACATTAAAAAAAAAAAGGGGAGAAGATATATGTTAAGTTCATTACTTATAAACGTTGGCTGAGATGAAGTTTAATTTTTGGGTCTTAGGATCTTTAAAGAAACGGTATATCCGTAGGGGATGCCGTGAAGTGTGATAGCAAGATGATAGGTATCACTCTGATGTTCTATCCATTATATGGATGAAATTTACTTATTGATATACGTAGTATTAATAAAGGAAGAAGTTATGAATAAAAGAAGTAAATGAGGAAATTGATAGAAGTATGCAGTGTTAGTGTTAGTAGGCCACTATCAAGGATTTATTTAAGATTTTTCTAAGATAGTTAAGCTGTTAACTCGAAAAGATAAGAAGAACTGTGAAGTTATTTATAGACAAATAAGTATAATGAGTATTTTTTTGAACTAGGATGTTGGAAAGTTTTCTTGCATATACTGATGTAACACATAATAAATTTGGTTAAGTGCTTATACTATACGACAAGGTCGTTGGTATGCGCCATAGTAGTTAAGGATTATGAAGGAGGATGCTTTATTCGTGAGCTGAAGTTAGCAACAGTTGTGTTTGCTTATAGATTTGGAGATATTAATTATATGTTAAGGAATGTGAGGTGTACGTGGACCATTAGGGTCCAACCTATATGTATCGAATGTGATTTTTGTAAACAATTAAAAATATTTATCGAATAAAATAAATATTTTAGTTGGATTATTTATTAAATAAAATAAATATTTGATGAAAGTTATTGTGGAATAATTTATTTAAGTGTGGTGATATTAATTAAATTTATGTTAAATAATTTTATAATTGGTGTGTATTTTATTACGCGAGTGTTATAGTAATATTCTAATTTAAACAAATAATTAAATTAGAAGATTATTGATTTATTAAATAAAATTATAGTTATGGTTGGATAAATAGAAATTATAATTTTATTAATAAGGTTAATTTTATTCCTTAATGAATTAACTATAATTTAATTTAAAATATTAGAATTTGTTAATGGGTGTGACATGTATGAATCATATGTTAAATGAAAAATTAAAATATATTAAAAAGGATTTTAGGGTTTTAGCCAAACATGGCCTTGTGACTTTTTGTTTATTATAACAGCTGAGACCTTTGTTTTTTTTAACTGATGGCTTGATTATATGTGAACTTATTTCTTCAGTTGTGTTTTTACGCTTATTATTTTCCTAAGGCTGACTAGAAATAGAGAGGAAGAGAGAAATAAAGAGAAGAAATTCTCTGTGAAAATATTGAGAGCTAAGCTTGAGAATCAAAGAAGGAAGAAGAGGGGAAATCAATCTCCTAATCATCTAAATAATCAAAGGTAGATAATCTAATTCCAAGTTTGTTAGTTTATGTTTTCTAAAACTTCTTCACTTTGAATGGTTTTGTTAGATGATTTGGTTAAGGAATTGGGTATATATGTTATTGGGTTTGTATAATTTGTTTTATATCATTTTTAAATGGTTTTAGAGTAATCAAATTCATGAAAAAACATGTTTAGAATGAAGAATTTGGTTTTTGGCTTAATATGTATGTTTTGGTCTATTTTGAGGTTAAAAATGGCTAGGAATCCATGTTGTAATCTGCAAATTGATGATGGATGTTGTTAATACTTTGAGAAACGAAAATAATGCAAGTTGATTGAATCAAATTGGTTAAAAAATGAATTTGTGAGAGTTGATTTCGTTAAATGTGTTAAAATATGAAAATAGAGCATGAACTTTGAAATTTGAGTATCTAAATTGGTTGTTAAAGTTGTTTATATTGTTAGATTCGCTTTATATAGATTTGGTGTTGTGTTTATAAAGTTTATAGCATTTGGGTTTGTCTAATTTAGTTTTGGATTGTAGAAATTGGGAAATTTTGTTTGAACAGAGCTAATTCGCGAACTGAAGAATCAAAGTTTGCGTCACAGCGCCTCTGTGTAGGCTTGTTTGCGCGCCGCAGCGTCGCAGTGCCGGTCCCTAGTATTAGAAGCAGCGTCATAGCGTTTACAGAGCCGCATCGCCTGTTCCCAGTTCAAAAGGCAGCGCCGTTTAGCAGTTTGGCCCCAAAATGAGTTTTTAAGTGTATGATTCTAGGAATGCTTATATAACCTAAATGAATCATTATAATGAAATGTAAAACATGTTATAAGACTTAATAACATGTAATCACATAGATGATGATTATAAGTTATAAATTAATAGGTTGTGAAAGACTTTAGTTCAATGTTCGCGAGGATTGATAATGTTGTTTAGATGTTAAGTCTTGTGTTATGTAAATGGTTAATATAATCAAATCTTAAGCTTAAGAGTATAGTTTTGACTGAAGTGGGAGTTAAACCAATAAACATAGTTGTAATGTAACTAATTGGTATTGTGATACTAGGATTATTGGAGAACGTGAGTTGTAATTGTATAGCTATCGCACGAGGCATGTTTCTTAAATCTATACTTTTACATTGAGCAAGTTTTCTAACCTTGACTTATTATTGTTCAAGCAAGGTTACTTATAGTATCCAGTGCCTGTGCTTTGATTAAGCTTTCTATTCTTTTGAAAACACTATTTCGTTGTATGATACTTATTCGTTTGCAATCATTGTATTATATTGCTATTCAAGTCCCACTTTACAAAGATTATATTATTGTTGATATCAAACTGTTATATGGCTAATGAACCCTTATTGATTCAACTAGTCTATAATTGATGAGCGTTCTAAAGACTTAGATTTTTCTTGAAGCTATTCCAAACCAAACTTCATTTGGTGTGGACTCTGATGTCAAAGCTGAGATGGATAACCCTAGTATAGCGGATTATATTACGCAATAGCGTTAAAATGTTTGTGCATAATATATTGTTCAAATGACTGATCCCCTTGAGTATGAGATGGATGGTCCATATAGTCTGTAATATTGTCAAAGGTTACAGTAGGAATACTTGTTAACCTAGAACATAGTTCATGGTCTTGTGACCCTCAATTATACTTTTGATCTTGATTTCTAGTGTTGATTCAAAAGCCGAGTTCTCCTTTGAGCTTACAGTTCTTGAGTATCATTAACTGTTTTCAGTAAAGTTTATACTTTTCAGTTAAAGCGTATTTATTGATGATTCATATACTGTTATTGTTTATTATTATTATAGTGAGCAATTGTTTTGCTCACTATTGCATAAAATATTTCAGTTAAGCCTGAGAAACCTGAGGAGCCATCGACGAGCAAGAGCAAGGGCAAGGGCAAGGGCAAGATGAACAAATAAATAATATTTTGTTTAATTTCTTTTAATGTAACTTATGTAATCAGACTTAATTATATATATATGTTTTATTTTTCATTGATGATGTAATAATTAAAGGTTAGATGACTTGGGATTTCGTATTAATTATGTAACCCTTTAACGGGGGTATTGTTTATTAAGTCTATTATTGTTATTATCTTTATTGTGGGTAGTTAGATATGAATGTGATGGACAGTGAGCACAAAATCTGTGGGATTGAAGTACCCGAATTTAGGGGTGTCACACTATATCTATGTGTAGAAGAAGATAATTGTAAAGCTGAGAAACAAGCTAGAATTAATTAAAGATTAAGATTGTGGATTTTTATATCACACATGAAAGATAAGTGTAATGACCGAAGCCTTAAGGTTAAAAGGTTTAGGAAAAGTTGTTAGTGTTAACGGCTCAAATTGAGCTAATAACAGAAATGAATAAAAAGTGGAGTTAAGAGTAAGGAAAATAAGTTTAATGAAAGGTAAAGGTAGTGGGAACTCGTTCACTTTAATGGATGGAGTATCGAGGATACAAATCTTAATTGAGAAATGTTAATGATTAAGAAAGAAATTTTCTATATGGAAAAGAGTTAAGTTTAACTTAATAAAGCAGTAATGTTAATATGTAAGCAAAGAAGCAATATACCAGTAGTACTTGAATTAGAAGAAGAAACTAAATAAATAGTTTTAAGGAATAAGATGAAAAGCGCGAATAAAATCATTATATAAAATGATTTCAAAATGAGATCACGGCGTGATCAGATTAAGTTATGAAATAACAGATTATCTGTTAAATGATTGAAAGAATATAGTTTGATGCTATAAAGAATGTGTAATATGAAATGATATTTGGTAGGATTTTAATTGAGGACTCATGTGGTAATTGAGTTGTACAAACCTTTGTATGCGCAGAGATTTTTGTGCTTGGTCTAACGATTACTTAGTTTATCACATTGATAATTGTTGAATCGTTGGTGTCGTGCTATCGATATATATATAATGAGAAGATGATTCTTTTCTGATAGATACATTTGATAGTTAGAAAAGATTAAGATTAAGCGCGAGTTCTTGAAACTCATGCTTATGATAAGTTTGTGACTCATAGTTGTATGGTATGTTTTGAATCTCTGAGCGTACGGTCAGTTCTTGATTTGTTCTTGGACTGCGTTGTTAGGTTTGTAATAATCATGAGCATGCAATAAATTACATACATAGAGCGGAAGTGTAAAAATCAGAGTTTAAAAATTTTACAAATCTATACCTAGATCATCCTTTACGCACAGTTATTAATTAAACAAAAATATTAAGAATAAGATTCATACCCTTGATGATTCTAGCTTCCTCAGGTACGAGTTCAACTCCAAATCCTTTTCGCGTTTTACTTGATGCGACTGGATAGATTCCTTCCTTTGATCAACGTTACCAACCCAAGTGTTTGGCCTCTAGAGATAATCCACCAAGGAATAATATTTACTCAAGAACAAAGGTGTATGACTAAACCCTAGTTTCCTTCTCTCTAAAAAAAGAAGTGCTCTCCCAACTATTGGAAAAAAATTAGCATTAACCCTAAATCAAAATAAGACTCCTCTTATTTATAGATGTAGGCAACCCTCCTAAATATTTTAGGATTAGGGTTTCATAATAATTAATTAAACTATTTTAATTAATCTACCTCCTAATCTTATTAGGAATATGGGAGAGTACTATTATTAATTAATTCCCAAACTCCTTTAGGAATTAAACAAATAATAATAATAAAATAAAAAAACAAAAAAACTCCTCTTATTAATTTATATTTAATATTTCCAAAATATTAAATAATAAATATTAAGCTATTTAATTTATTCTATCACCATAGATTAAATTAAATACATTTAACCTATTATTACGATTATGACATTTGCTTCTTAAATAAATATTATTCATTTTATGGTGTGACCCTTTAGGTTCTCCATATTAAATCGGTTATGAATAAATCAATTAGAACAATTTTAATCTTATTTAAATAAATAAATTAAATTAGTTAATTCATTTAAATAAATAATATTTATTCTACAATAAGAGTAAGCCCTTTAGCGCTCAACAACTTTTCAGATAATAAAGATTTTAACATTAATCATAAAAGAATCTTTAAGTAAATAGTTACCGTATAATTCAATCCTTCCACCATACAATGTCCCAATTAAATATAAGACATGAAATTACTTTTCAAGTCTTATTTTATTTAATTATATGTATTTTGATCCTTAAATGAACAACTCCAAATAATACAAATTAGAAACTCATATTTAATTTCATTTCACCTTGGCCAAAGATTCCTGGGTTGTCATTTATCGAATCACATAAGACATTCTCTCCTTTTTCTTAGAAGCGGTAGATTCTTTATTGATCATTCATTATCTCCATATATAACTTATTATTCCCAAACATACCATTTGATATACCCTAAGGGTCTTAAGGGACATGTCAAAGTATAACTTATCATACACAAGATACAATGATGATCTCAAGTCTAAGGATCACTTGTACTACTATCACTAGAGGAATTCCTATTGATAGGCAAGTAAAACTCCATTAGGTATTCCTCAGCGAGCCACGTTCAGTGAACTTATTCTCCAATAAGCACCTACATACTTGCTTTAGTGTCTCCACACAAATGATCATAGGATCGATCATCCTCATCCAATGAAAGAGCAACGTATGTACCAATCTTTCCGGATTTACTAATCCCCTTTTTAGTAATCCAACAATTAGGAACTATTTTAGTTTTAAGCTATCTAAGAATTTAGACCTCATTAGCATGATCATCATCATGATTCTAAAAGCATTTCTTAAAACTATGGGTTTATCACATTTAATATAACAACACTATGTAAATAAATTAAAATCTTTTAATTAAATAATTCTTTTATTAATAAATAAATAAGATTGTTACAAAGTATATGCTTTATTATATCAAATATGATTGGCTTGTGTGCATACTATTTTTAATCTTCCACTTGTACTAAAGCCAATCGTCATGGTATCTGTAATACCCGAGAAATTCCTAATATTATTAAATAAATATATTAATAAAAATGAGAATTTATTTGAGTATAAATGATTTTGTGTTGTGAGAAGGATTGATTCAATTATATAAAATTGAATAATTATAATAATAATTGAGAAATTTATGGAGTTTGTGATAAACTCGTTGATAGTCTTGTGTGGCACAGTGATGAGGATTATTAATGATTATATTAATTAACGAATAAATTATTAAGTAAACAATTAATCTATATTAATTGTTAATTGCTATTGTAGAATATTAATTAATAGTTATGGAATATTAACTATGATTGATTAATAATACGTGATTATTATTATTGCAAGAAATATAGTAATAATAAGCAATGTGTTTATAAATATAATAAGATTTATATTCATTTAATGAGATATTTAATCACATAAGTGTTAATCGATTATTATGAAAATTAATAATCAATGAGGAATGAATTAATTAATATTATCGTTAATTAATCAATGAGATGAATAATTTATTTATTTGATATTATGAATAATAAAATAAATAAGTAAGTTATTAATTAATATGATGAGATTATATTGATTGTTATATATAGTGTAGAGAAACACTTTGGTGTGACCATGCATGTATACATAAACTATAGTGTAGAATTTTGGTTGGAACGTGTGCAATTTCTTGGCCACGTGATTGACAAAGATGGTATTTCGGTAGATCCGTCGAAGGTTGAAGCTGTTTTGAACTGGGAACAGCCGAAGACGCCATCTGAAGTGAAAGTTTCTTGGGATTGGCAGGTTATTACCGTAGATTTATCCAAGACTTTTCTAGAATCGCAACTCCGTTGACGAATTTGACTTGTAAAATAGTTAAGTTTGTTTGGACGGAGAAGTGTGAGGAGAGTTTTCAAGAGCTGAAAAAGAGGTTGAGTACTGCGCCTAGTATTGTCTTTACCGGATAGTTCGGGGAATTTCAAAGTATATAGCGATGCCTCACATAAAGGATTAGGATGTGTGTTGATGCAGAGCAGCAAAGTCATTGCCTATGCGTCACGTCAGCTAAAAGATTATGAGAAGGGGTATTCGACCCATGATCTAGAATTGGCGGCAGTAGTGTTTGCCCTAAATATTTGGAGGCACTACTTATATGGAGAAAAGTGTGAAATATACACAGATCACAAGAGTCTGAAGTATATATTTACCTAGAAGGATTTGAACATGCACCAAAGAAGATTGTTGGAACTGATTAAAGACTACGATTGCGAGATACTTTACCATCCGGGTAAATCTAACGTTGTCGCCGACGCTTTGAGCAGGAAAGGTAGGGAGAAGGTGAACGTGTTATCTGATCAGAATTGGTTAATAGAATAGATGGCTAGATTGGAGTTGGAGGTAAAGTTTCCGAAGGAATCGGATGAGATGTTGTTTCAAGTAACCACTGGTTCTACTCTAGTAGTCAAAGTGAAAGAAGTACAACTTCACGCTGAAGAATGTAAGAAGATTTGGAGGAGGATAACTAATGGCGAAGAGTTCAAGTTCAAGATCGATAATGAAAGTCTATTACGGTTTGAAGGTAGAATATGGGTACCACCAGTACCTGAGGTTAAAGAGGAGATTCTGAGCGAAGCTCATAGTTCTAGATATTCTATTCATCCCGGGAGTACGAAGATGTACCAGGATCTCAGGCATCATTTTTGGTGGCCGAATATGAAGAGATATATGACAGAATGGGTTGCAAAATGCTTAAACTGTCAGAAAGTTAAAGTAGAACACCAGAGACCGAGTGGTTTGATACAACCGTTAGAAATCCCAGAGTGGAAGTGGGAACACATCACCATGGATTTCATGGTAGGTCTTCCAACGACTCAGAAGGGATTTGATGCGATATGGGTTATAGTGGATTGGTGTGCTGTCGCAAACAACCAAAAATAAACTTTACTGCGAACGATAATAATGTAGTAGTGCAAGTAAGAGTCGATCCCACAGAGACTAATTAATCTATTTTTATATACTTTGTATTCCAGAAGAGGGGGATTTTTTTGATTGTTATTAATTAAAATAATCTAATGTGTAAAATACTGTAACGAATTAAATCAAGAGAATAAACCTTGGGTTAAGTTAACTTCCACCTTAGAACATACACTGATCATTGACTCAAGCATACACAATCAATATTTTGAATATTCATCGTTAGAATTACTTTCACGTCTTTCCTTAATTTTAGTTAGATAGAAACAAGCGATCTAAATAACCCTAACTACTAAACAACTTCAGACAAGTGCTAAAAGTTTAATCTAGTAGAAGTTTTAAGAATTAGAAAAATCGATGAAGCTAAACAACACAAGCACAAGCGGTTGCATTGAATTCAGTTGAATATTCTCCCTAAGATATAATAATCTCGTGATCTGCAGTCAATTATTAATCTTAGTTACTTTGCAAATTAGAGTGACCAAACAATTACGGATTCGATATCTAATTTAGCAATAGATTTCAATGAATAATAAACTAGTATGCATCCTAGCAATTAAACAAATCAATCATATAATTCAAGCACAGAAGAATAATCAATACTCATAATATAAATTGGCAATTATAATTAAATAGATCTCACAGTGTATTTAATCCAATGCTTCCGTCTCCTTAATCCAAGAACAAAAATTAGCCGCACATGGCTATTGAAATCACCAAAAAGAATAGAGAGAAAAAGAATTTTTTATTGAATGAATATAAGCTATGTCAAGATGAGATCTAAGCCCACTATTTATAACTATTATAACCTAAACCCCCATTATATTGCTGAGTCCTGTTCCCTTTCTTTGTTTCAGCGGAAATCCCATGCGAAGTAGGAGAAGGATTGTGCCTCTCGCGCCTCCCCGCTGGGGCAGGTTGTTCCAAGTGTACAGCCCCGCTGGGGCGGCTTAACTCTCTGTCCAGCTAAATAATTTTGCTTCATTAGTTGCTCAATTCGTGATGTGCATGTGATGCTAACCCATTAGTCAACCTGTTGACCGTCCCATGTAACAATAGCTGGCATGATGTATGATGGGCTCCAATCATATAATTAAAATGCCCACAAGCTAGCTGCTTCAATTCTTGAGTTGCTAGCGTGGCCCACTTTGACTAAGCAAACATGATAATTGTTTGCATGGATTTCTCTTTGCATGCTTATTGCCAACGTGGCTGCTCCATTGTTTTGCATGGATTCTTATTTTTCACTCTTCAATTCGTGGCCCACCTAGCTTGCATAAGCTGCTCAATCCATTTTCCACCTTGGGCCAATTCGTGACAAGCTTGCTAAGCCCATTTCATAACTTGATTCAATTGTACCTAAAATAACAAATATAATCAAAATGAATATATTTTAGGTACAAAATAAATATAAAAGATTAAGTATTAAGGGAATAAAATATAACATATTTCATTATCATCAAATTCCCCCACACTTATCTTTTGCTCGTCCTCAGGGCAAAATAAAGATAAACTCATGACACAAAAATTTAACTAAACAAATTTGACAAACTCGAGCCACGAGTCAATACGAACTTCACATTGACCTCAAAGATTCAAAACAATAACTCTTGGGAAACTTTAAAACAACGTATCATCTGAAACCCAAATTTCTCTACCAATCTTACTTTACTCTCGATCCCTTGTGCATGTGTGAATCCACCTGTATCAGACCAATCAGACTAAAGAAAAAATTATGAAATCGAAGCCTTAAAGGAGAAAGATAAACTCAACCACTTGCTTTCACACAAGCCGCAGTTAACATCAGCAGATAACATCAAAGGATCAAAAGGCTTTTTCTTTCTATCTTATTATTATTTTTTCTTTTGGTAAGTGCATTTTATGCTCCATCTTACCAGCGAGTGCGTTTTACGCTCCATCTCGCATGTCACATGTTTATGAGTTAGTGCGTTTTACGCTCCATCTCAGCTCACCACATGAATCATTTCTTTTCTCTTTTAAATTTTTTTTTCTTCAATCTTGCAAACTTTTGCCTAAATCATTTCCTTTTTCTTAACCAATACCTCATATCAACTTCAAGTGGTGATCAAACAATTGAGAGAGTTAAAAATTTCTTCCCTAGACATTCAATCAGATAAAATTCTTCTAAGTCAAAACTAGGTTGAACAAATGAATATGTGCTTAATAGTGAAGGGTCTCAAATAAAGTAATGATCAATAAAGAAAACTTGAATTTAGATTACCCAACGTCTATCAGTCCTCCCAGAAGTTATCACAAAGAAATCAAAATTCTATCATTGGTCAAAAATCAAAGTCCAAATTAACTTATTTCTCAAGTGACAAATCCTAAAACTACTCCATTTTCGTAGGAAACACGATTGCACTTAGCATGTCCAACAAGCCTTTAAACCCCAAAGTTACCCTAAGTGGACGAGTTTTGTCTCGTGAGGGCTTGAAGTGAATATACCCACAAAATTCAAAATAAATATAATAAAAAAATAAAAAAATTGGAAAATATCTAAATGCTTCCCCCCACACTTAAAACTTACATTGTCTCTAATGTAAAGTAAAATGCAAAGAAAAGTAGAGAGATACTCCTCTATGGGTTGCCTCCCATGCAGCGCCTTTGTTTATAGTCTTTGGCTCGACCCAACATTTTCTTTGAGTGAACTCTTGTAGACCGGATCCTTCAAGGTCCACATTCTCCATTTTTCGACTATGAAGAGGTTTCAAACCCAAAAGTGGTGCCTGCAAAACAGAGGGTAAAAACTTCTTGTTAGAAATCGGCACTTTAGCATAAAATCTGTTACCTGATTTTGGATCGTCAGGCAAAGCTGTTCTAGTTGCTTGCAACTCGGCGCTCAAGGTCAAATCCGCACTTTCTTCATCAATGTTCTTAATCAGTACACTTTCCAATTTATCCTTACCATCAAGTTCACCGATTTCCTGTGCTAAAGAGTTAATCACATCAATTGAATAAACAGATTTATCATCAGTGGGGTATTGCATGGCATCATAAATATTAAATTTAACACTTTTGCCATCAAATTCCATTGAAAGTGTACCACTATGAACATTTATTTTAGTCTTTGATGTCTTTAAAAATGGTCTTCCTAACAAAATAGGAGCATTTTGGTCACCATTTTCCATATCAAGCACATAAAAATCAGTAGGAAAGATCAAATTATTGACTTGCACAAGAACATCCTCAATTACACCTTTGGGAAAGACATTAGATCTGTCAGCCAGCTGTATTACAACTCCAGTTTTATTCAAAGGTTCCAGTGATAGATTAACATATATAGAATATGGCATGACATTTATCGAGGCTCCTAAATCTAACATGGCTTTTTTAATTTTAGCGCTACCTATCGTGCACGGAATAGTGAACATACCCGGATCTGGGCACTTAGTAGGTAGCTTTCTTTGGATGACTGTAGAAATATTTTCTCCTACCCTCACCTTTTCATATTTTTTCATTTCCTTTTTCCTCTTATATGTGCACAATTCTTTCACAAATTTAGCATAACGTGGCACTTGTTTACTAGCATCTAACAATGGAATATTTACCTCGCATTTACGGAAAGTTTCATACAAATCTGAATTTTTCTCGTATTTTCTATTTTCTGTTAAAGCAAGAGGGAAATGAGGTACCAGTTTATATTCAGAGAGAGGAGGAAATTTATGCTTAGGTTCATCCTTGTCATTCAGAACACTGCTGTCTGCTTCATCTTTTTCCTTATCTGCCTTGTTTTGATCTTGTAGTGTAGGTACTGTCTTTTCTGGAACTGTTATCTCCTTACCATTCCTCAAAGTGATTGCACTTGCATTTTCTTTTGGATTCACCACTGTTTGAGAGGGTAATTTTCCAGAGCTTTGCGCTTCCAATCGACTAATTGCAGTTGCCATTTGTCCCACTTATGTACCTAAATTCTGAATACTTGCCCTCGTTTCCTGTTAAAAATTTAAAGTGTTAGTGGCAAGTGTTTTAACAATATCTTCTAAAGACATGCTAGGGTTAGAAGGTTGGCCCTGTTGTTGTCTATTGAGATACGATGGTTTGTACTGCTGCTGATTTGGAAAAGTTTGAGGTGCGGGTTGACTTGCTTGTGGATTCCCGTAGCTAAAGTTAGGATGATCCCTCCATCCAGGATTATATGTATTTGAGTAGGGATCATGATTTCGTTGTGGTTGGCCAGGAAATCCTCCTGCTGCATTTGCCTGCTCAACGGATTCCTCTTGAAGAGTTGGGCATGCATCTGTCGGATGTCCTACTACCGCACAAATCCCGCAAGCTTTTACCTGTTGTGTGTTACCTGCACCCATTTGACGAACAAGAGCAGTTAAACTCGCAATTTGTTATTCAATAGAAGAAATTTGTACCTCACTAGCATTCCTAAGTGCAGAATCAAGTCTAGTGCCAAATTGTTGAGAGTTGGCTGCTATATTTGCAATTAGATTTCTTGCAGCCTCGGGGGTCTTATCCACTAACGCTCCGCCACTAGCAGCGTCAATCATGCTTTTGTCTGTACAACTGAGACCTTCGTAGAAATATTGGATGAGAAGCTGATCACTGATTTGGTGATGAAGGCAACTAGCACACAATCTTTTGAAACGTTCCCAATACTCATGTAGGGATTCTCCGTTGTTCTGCCTCACACCACAAATTGACTTCCATATGTTGGTCGCCCTTGAAGCTGGGAAATATTTTTCTAAAAAGAGTCTTTTGATCTCTTCCTATGTGGTGATACTTCCGGAGGGTAAATAGTAAAGCCAATCCTTAGCTGAATCTTTCAGAGAAAATGGGAAGGCTATTAGCTTGATCTGTTCTTCAGTTACTCCGGTAAGCTTCATACTCGTACATACCACATGGAATTCCTTCAAGTGTTTGTGGGGATCTTCACCTTCCAAACCATGAAAAGAAGGCAGAAGATGTATCAGTCCAGATTTTAATTCAAAATGAGTGTTAGTATCAAGATTAGGGAAAGTTATGCATAAGGGTTGTTGGTTCAAATCAGGAGCCGAAAGCTCTTTTAGTGTTCGATTTGCTGCCATGGCTTCCTTTTCTTCACGAATTTCTCGAGCTTCCTTTCTTAATCTGCGACAAGTTCTTTCTATCTCTGGATCAAACTTTAAATCACATTGATTAGTAGATCGAGTTTCGGGCATATACAATCAAGGAAATTCAAATTATCTAAAAAAATATAAAAACAAAAATAAAATAAGGTTTACAAAAATAAATATAGACTAAAATCAGTCCCCGACAATGGCGCCAAAATTTGGTGTGCTGTCGCAGACAACCAAAAATAAACCTTACTGCGAACGATAATAATGTAGTAGTGCAAGTAAGAGTCGATCCCACAGAGACTGATTAATCTATTTTTATATACTTTATATTCTAGAAGAGGGGGATTTTTTTTATTGTTATTAATTAAAATAATCTAATGTGTAAAATATTGTAACGAATTAAATCAAGAGAACAAACCTTGGATTAAGTCAACTTCCACCTTAGAACATACACTGATCATTGACTCAAGCATACACAATCAATATTTTGAATATTCATCGTTAGAATTACTTCCACGTCTTTCCTTAATTTTAGTTAGATAGAAACAAGTGATCTAAATAACCTTAACTACTAAACAACTTCAGACAAGCGCTAAAAGTTTAATCTAGTAGAAGATTTAAGAATTAGAAAAATCGATGAAGCTAAACAACATAAGCACAAGCGGTTGCATTGAATTCAGTTGAATATTCTCCCTAAGATATAATAATCTCGTGATCTGCAGTCAATTATTAATCTTAGTTACTTCGCAAATTAGAGTGACCAAACAATTACGGATTCGATATCTAATTTAACAGTAGATTTCAATGAATAATAAACTAGTATGTATCCTAGCAATTAAACAAATCAATCATATAATTCAAGCACAAAATAATAATCAATACTCATAATATAAATTGGCAATTATAATTAAATAGATCTCACAGTGTATTTAATCCAAGGCTTCCGTCTCCTTAATCCAAGAACAAAAATTAGCCGCACATGGCTATTGAAATCACCAAAAAGAATAAAGAGAAAAAGTATTTTTTATTGAATGAATATAAACTATGTCAAGATGAGATCTAAGCCCACTATTTATAACTATTATAACCTAAACCCCCATTATGTTGCCGAGCCCTGTTCCCTTTCTTTGTTTCAGCCGAAATCCCATGCGAAGTAGGAGAAGGATTGTGCCTCTCGCGCCTCCCCGCTGGGGCGAGTTGCTCCAAGTGTACAGCCCCGCTGGGGCGGCTTAACTCTCTGTCCAGCCAAATAATTTTGCTTCATTAGCTGCTTAATTCGTGATGTGCATGTGATGCTAACCCATTAGTCAAGCTGCTGACCGTCCCATGTAACACAAGCTGGCATGATGTATGATGGGCTCCAATCATGTAATTAAAATGCCCACAAGCTGGCTGCTTCAATTCTTGAGTTGCTAGCGTGGCCCACTTTGACTAAGCAAACATGATAATTATTTGCATGGATTTCTCTTTACATGCTTATTGCCAACGTGGCTGCTCCATTGTTTTGCATGGATTCTTATTTTGCACTCTTCAATTCGTGGCCCACCTAGCTTGCATAAGCTGCTCAATCCGTTTTCCACCTTGGGCCAATTAGTGACAAGCTTGCTAAGCCCATTTCATAACTTGATTCAATTGTACCTAAAATAACAAATATAATCAAAATGAATATATTTTAGGTACAAAATAGATATAAAAGATTAAGTATTAAGGGAATAAAATATAACATATTTCATTCTCATCATGGATCGACTGACGAAGTCAGCCCACTTTCTGCCGATCAGGGTTTAAGTACAACCCAGATAAGCTAGCGAAGCTATACGTGAAGGAAATTATTTCTCGACATGGTGTTCCGGTGTCGATTGTGTCCGACAGAGATCCACGTTTTACGTCGAATTTCTGGAAGCATTTGCAAAAATGTCTGGGAACGCAATTGCGAATGAGTACAGCGTATCATCCTCAGACGGATGGACAGAGTGAGAGAACGATTCAGACGCTAGAGGATATGCTGAGAGCTTGTTTGATGGACTTCAAAGGAAGCTGGGAGGATCATCTACCATTGGTGGAGTTTGCCTACAACAATAGTTATCATGTGAGTATTGGCATGCCGCCTTACGAAGCATTATACGGCAGAAAATGCAGAACTCCTTTGTGCTGGGATGAAGTCGGTGAACGTCAATTGTTGGGATCAGAATTGGTGCAACAAACCGCTGAAATTGTGAAGCTGATCAGAACGAGATTAATTGCTGCTCAAGACAGACAAAGAAGTATGCCGATCTTCATCGACAAAACCGAGAATTCTTATCAGGAAGTTTCGTGTTCCTGAAAGTATCTCCCTGGAAGGGGAAGATTAGATTTGGTAAGAAAGGAAAGCTGAGTTCCAGATTTATTGGACCTTTTGAGGTATTACGAAAGGTGGGCGAGGTAGCTTACGAGATTGCATTACCTCCGGAGCTCGAGAATATACATAATTTCTTTTATATTTCTGTGTTAAGACCTTACAAGCACGATTATAAACATGTGATAGAGTATGAACCTTTGCAATTTGATAAGGACTTAACATATGAAGAAGTGCCTGTTCAAATAGTTGATAGAAAGGAGCAAGTACTTAGGAATAAAGTGATACCTTCTGTTAAGGTAATATGGAGGAACCACAGTGCTGAAGAAGCTACGTGGGAGCTCGAAGATGTTATGAGGAAATCTTATCCGCATTTATTTACTTAGTTGTGTGTAACCACTTATATACTGATTCTAGGGACAGAATCCTTTTAAAGAGGGAAGAATGTAATAGACGAGAAATTTTTTTTTATGTGTGATTCTGGGGACAGAATCCTTTTAAGGAGGGAAGATTGTAACGATTGTGATTTTATATAATAATTTGAAATATTTATTAAGTTAAATAAATATTTTATGTGATTTATTTATTGAGTTAAATAAATAAATTATGAGATTTATAGAGTGATCTAATTAAGTGTTATATATTAATTAAATTTAATTTTATATTATAGTTCTAATTTAATTGAGATAATTGAATTAGATGAATTATGTGATGAAGTGCTACATGAATTATAATTAGCGAGTAATTATAATTATGTGACAAGTTTATGTGATTAATTGATGTTAGATCTTAATTGATTAAATTAGTTGATTAATATTTAATAGATTAAAATATGACATTAAGGTATGTGTTAAAATAATTTGTTAAAATAAAGAAAAAGAATTTTAAATCTATTTTCCAAACAAGAACTTAGCTAATAAACTGTTTTTAAAAATAATTCTGTTTTGGCCAAACAAGCCTTGTGGAAATTTAAATTCAAAAATTTTGTAACCTATGTATTAATTAGTAATTAGTATATGTAATTATATTAGGAGTTGCATATTCTATAATTATATGTGTTATATGTATATTGTATATACACTAAGTTACGTTAGTTTAGAGTTAGTCAGTTAGAGAAACTAAGAAAAGAAAGGGAGAAAGAGCAAAGAAGAGTTGGAGAAGAAGAGAAGGAAGAAGAAGCTTGTGAAGGCTAGAGTTAATCTTTGTTTTCTTCTCCTATCACCGAAAGGTAATCCATAATCTCTACTTTCATATTTTCAGAACTCGGGTTTAAGTTTCATGTTTTATTCTCTGTGAAAACTGAGTTTTTATGTAATTGCATAAACATGGATGATATATATATATATAGGTGGTGTTGTTCATGGTGAATTATATGGTTATCAATGATTTTCAGAAATTAAATTACTGTAGAAATATATTTTAACAGAAAAGTCATGTTTATATGAGTTCATATAGAATTTCATAAGTTTGGTTAATTTTAATTGAGAAATTGATGAAATTGGTATATGTTAATATGCTTATTAGGTAATTACTTGATGCTATCTTCAACTTGTATATAATGCATGTATATAAATTCGAATTGATGGAGAAAAATAGTTACAGTAGATTATTTTTGAGAAAATATGAGTTTTCATGAAAATGGCCAAAATGGATTTTCAAAACTTGTGATTATCATTGTTTAAATGATTTTGTGTTTTGGAAGCATGCTTTATATATGTGTAATAGCGTATATATGTTTTTACAGAGTCTATAGTACTGTATTTTTGGCGTTGTTGGCTTGTTTGGGTTGTTCGGTTAAATAGAGAGCCATGGCTGTCTGCGTCTGGCCGAGCTGCTGTGCAGCTGCGCCGGCAGCAAGGCCAAGAGCAGCGCAGCTGCGCCACTGGCCGTTCCCAGATTCCTTCCCTGCGCAGCTGCGTCGTGCACAGTGCAGTGGCAGTGAGTTTTAATCAAGTGTGCAGTGTGCTTTTATGTTTTCAGTACATTATTGCTAAGATAATGAGCATGTATCTAGCTGCTATAATATGTGTTAACATGAAGTTGATAATTTCATAATTCGAGAAAAAGAAAGTTTTGAAAACTTAATATAGCATTTAAATTATAAAATATAATTGTTTAATTGTAAAATAAGCTACTTAATTATAATTTGATTAATTATAATTAAGAGTAAATGTTTAATTTAAATTATAATTATGTGAAATTATAATGTATAGAAGTTGATTTATTGTAATCAATTAGATGTTAATTTAAATTACAATTTATGTAATTATAATTTAATAAATGCATGATTATTATAAATTATAATTGATAAATACATGATTAATTATAAATTGTGTAATTATAATGCATGATATAGTTTAATTAACTATTAATTATGAAATTTTGATAATTTAAGATGTAATTATAATTGAGTAATTATAATTAGATTAAGTGTTTAAATTATAATTGTTTAATTATAATTTAGCTAAAATACATAATTAATTTAATTATGTGAGTATGTGTGTGATGTAATTAATTATGTGATAGTTGATTATTTATTTAATTAGAGTGAGTTAACTATGAGGGTTAACCACTTATGTGAATTAGTTATGTGTTAACTAATTTAGGTTTTTGTGACTTAATATATATGTGTAGGAAGTATTAAAGTAAGTGAATTGTGTTAAGTAGCTTGCGCTTAAGGCAAGTCTTCTAAACCCTAAACTCGCTATTTCTACGCAAGTTCTTTGATGTTCATATTTTCATTGTTGAGAATGTCCTTTTCATTTCTATACTGGACAATTATTTACTTAACCGAAGAGATATTGATTTATTGTTCAAGTAAGATCCAGTTTATTATTTTAAATGCGTTAAGTTTACTTCTAAAGCATATATTATCTCATAATTCTTTTATTTATGAATTATTGAAAGTCGATTCAACTAATCCTTAGTTGATGAACGTGAATTCTAAATTACCATTGTAAGCTTATCCAAACCAAACTTTCTTTGGTGCGGGCTTGAATTCAAATTGCTGAGTTGAACAATCCTAATTATTAGGCGAGGTTAGTACGCATAGCGTTAAGATGTTTGTGCACAATACATGGTACAAAGGGCTGATCCCCCTAAGTACGAGTTGAGGTCCATAGTCTTATTGACTGTTAAAGGTTTAAATAGAAATATTTATAACCTAGGACAAGAAGAGTTCAAAGTCTTATGACCCTCAGATAAATTCTATATTCGAATTTTGATATTGATAGAGAACTATTATTCAATTCTTTATTGTTGAAGCAAGCTAAGTTATTCAGATCTTTGTAAAGATCTTCTTTCATGTATTTATTATTGTTAAACTCTAGTGAGCTGTTGTTTGCTCACTCTTGCATTAAATAACAATTGCAGTTAAAGTTGATAACGTTGATGCCCCGTCTATGAGTAAAGGCAAGGGAAAGATGAACAAGTGAAGATTTGTTTAATTATGTTGAAATGATTGTAAAAATTTTAGGTCATGTTTTTATTCCGCACTTTATTATTTATGTCAAGGTTTGAGTAACCCTGGGATTGAGTTCAAGAAGGTTGTAACCCTTGTTTTAAGGGAGATTTTATTATTTTGAATTAAAGTTGTAATTCATTTTGAGATATATTGGGTAAAGGTATGTTATAGATAGAAAGTGAATACCAAATCATGTGGAAATGAAGTACCCGGATTTGGGGGTGTCACAGGTTGGTATCAAAGCCGTAGGTTATGAAACCTTAGGTGGGGGAAAACCTTAGGTAGTAGCCTTATGGTAAGATCGAAAAGATAGGCGTGATAGGTAAAAGATAATAAACTACCTTATGTGCTATGTGTTTACATTATAGTATTCGAAGAGTGTCGATTCGATGTCACGTAATAAGGAACTTTAAAATTTTTGTCAAGATGTCGAACGTTAGAGAACCTAGTCAGGCTAGAGAGGATGTGCCTCAGGTGCCTAGAGAGGAGGAGCCCCGTGACATACATGTTGTCTGGGAGCAGCGGGTTAGGAGAGAGCCATCTCCAGTGATCACCATAGCTGGTCGGGAGCGTGAGCTGACACCTATTCCAGAAGATGAGAACGAGGACGAGTCTGAATAGGAGGAAGAGGATCCCGAAGAGGAATTCTCACCTCACTCTACTAGTGCTAAGACGTACGAGACAGTCTACGATAGCAATGTGGAGCTTCATGGACGAGTAGGAGATCTCGAAGAAACCATCCAGCAGCGGGACGAGACAATCGAAGAAATGGCAAGTGACCTAGGAGATGCACAGTGGAACCTGATACATATAGAGGTGGATAGAGATGCTGCTCGATTTGAACTGGCAAAGCTGAAGCAAGATATCCAGGAGGAGTCGAGGAAGCGTGCCAGAGCTGAAGAGTCAAGCTTGAGAGCTAATCAACGAGCCGATAGAGCTGAAGGTGAAGCTGAAGCCAAGAGGGCCAAGCTTAGGGAAACATAATATGCCTTCCATACAGTGATAGAAAGAGCTCAGGACCGTGTTTTCTACTACCCAACTCAGTTCCAAGGTTTATCGTGGTATGTGGTGGACCGAAGAACGGCGTTTCGGGTAATGAAAGAGGAACGCAGAGAGGCTGTGCGACATATTAATATGCCTAGGAAGTAGAAGTAGCAGTAGTAGTAGTAACAGTAGTAGTAAAGCTTTTGTTTATGTGTTGCTTTTTGTAGTAAATAAAGTAAATCCCATAATTTGAAATAAGAATGGGATAAGTTAATAATATAATCCTGCAACTTTTCCAGTTCAGGAAGGATGATGTAAATGGCAGAAATGCTATCTGATTGATGTTTTTAAAACTACGACTAATGAATAAAAGAAGTTTATTGACGTGCTTGGTGTTCTATGTGAACTGAATTGTTTAGAACGTTTAGGTATGAACTGGAATACTTAATAGTTGAATAAAGGGTCTAATAATAATATTTTCTTAACAGAAAATGCCTCCTAGAAGAAGAATGACACGTCAAACCTCGAGGGTTCAACGAACAACAATAACGATGGGACGAATCCCAACTCGGCTCAGCAGTTGGTGAACCTGTTGACATGAGCTCTTGCAAATCAGCCGCAAGTGCAGGGTACCACGTTCAAGGAATTCAAGGCAGTAGGACAGCCTGAGTTCGCAGGGTCGACTAACCCTATTGCAGCTCAGACATGGATAATGGAAATGGAAAAGGTGTTTGACGTGGCTAGGGTAGGGGAAGACCAGAAGATAGCATTTACGGCTTTTATGTTGAAGTTGGATGCTAGTTTTTGGTGGCAGGCTAACAAGACCCGAGAGGGAGAGGGAGTCATCACGTGGGAACGTTTCAAGGAAATGTTCTACAAGATGTACTTTCCAGTGAGTTCCCAGGACCAGATGGAGGTCCAATTTCTAGAACTTAAGCAAGGAAGAATGACGGTGTCCGAGTATGCCGCTAATTTCAACGAGTTGGCCAGGTTCGCTACTCACCAGGTCAGCACTGACGTTAAAAAGGCGAAAAGGTTTGAGCGGGGACTAAAGCCCTAGCTCTACAGCAAGGTTTCCATGTTCCAGCTGAACACCTTTGCGGCTGTACTAGAGAAGGCCATACTTGCTGAGGGAGGAAGTGAAGCGATGACGAAGTTCAACCAAGATAAGAAGAAGAAGAATGAGGTAGAAACCAAGTCTGGGGGTAGCAGCACTGTGAACCATAAGAGAAAATAGAATGACAACACCTCTGCTGGGAGTCAGCAAGGAAGCCAGCAGAAGAGGAAGTTCGAAGCATGTGCTACATGCGGTAAGAATCACACTGGCGTGTGCATGAAGGGGAAGCGAGTGTGCTTCAACTGTGGTCAGGAAGGCCACATTGCACCTAATTGCCCAAACCTGAAGAAGGGAGCTTGCTTTACATGTGGATCCAAGGATCACATGGCTCACAACTGCCCTAAAAAGCTGACAGCAGGGTCAATAGGGAGCGGAGGGAATGGAAGCGGCAGTTCCGTGACTATCGCTGCACCATTGCAAGCTGTTCGACCCACTGCACGGACATTCAATATGACGGTGCAGGATGCTATGCAATCAAAAGACGTGGTGTCAGGTATTATTCGGTCAATAGTATAAATGCATATGTATTATTTGATTCGGGTGCTACTTGTTCATTCATATCTGATGATTTTGCTAAAACCTTAGACTTACCTGTAGAAGAGTTAGTTTACCCCTTGAACATAGAGATTGCGAATAAGGAAGTTATTCCTGTTAGGTGTGTTTATAAGAACTGTAGATTAGACATTAAGGGTCAGGAACTTAGAGTAGCTTTGATTCCGATTAAACTTGGGGAATTCGACGTCATACTGGGTATGGATTGGTTGTTCAACCATGGGGCGATAATCGACTGTCAGAAGAAGTCGGTAAACCTTACGACTCAGTCGAAGTTAGTGTTCTATGGTAGCAAATCGCCTAAACAAGCGAGTTATCTAACGATTATGCAAGCCAAGAAACTTCTGACGCAAGCCTGTGTGGGATACCTAGCCTACATAGTAGATACGCGTAAGGAAAGCCCGAAGGTGGAGGAGATATCAGTAGTTAAGGAGTTTGTGGACGTTTTTCCGAGCGATTTGCCAGGACTTCCGCCAGATAGAGAGACAGAGTTCGTGATCGATTTAGCGCCGGGAACTGCTCCGATTTCAAAGGCTCCATACAGAATGGCTCAAGTCGAGATGAAGGAACTGATGGTTCAACTGCAAGAATTACTAGACAAGAAGTATATCCAATAGAGTGTTTCACCGTGGGGAGCGCCTATTTTGTTTGTTAAGAAGAAAGATGGATCGATGCGTCTTTGCATTGATTATAGGGAGTTGAATAAAGTTACGATCAAGAATAGGTATCCTTTACCTAGGATCGATGACTTGTTTGATCAACTGAAGGGTGCGAGTTACTTCTCGAAAATCGATTTGAGAAGCGGTATCATCAATTGAAGGTGAGGAAGGAAGATATACCTAAAATGACTTTTAGGACTCGATATGGTCATTACGAGTTCTTGGTGATGTCATTTAGGTCTCACGAATGCCCTAGCTGCATTTACGGACTTAATGAACAGGGTGTTTAAGCCATTTCTGGACAAGTTCGTGGTAGTGTTCATAGATGACATCCTGGTTTATTCCAAGACCGAGGAGGAGCATGCTGAACACTTACGTCTAACCTTAGAAGCCCTGAGAAGAGAGAAGCTTTACGCTAAATTCTCAAAGTGCAAATTTTAGTTAGAACGTGTGCAATTTCTTGGCCACGTGATTGACAAGGATGGTATTTCAGTAGATCCGTCGAAGGTTGAAGCTGTTATGAACTGGGAACAGCCGAAGACGCCATCTGAAGTGAGGAGTTTCTTGGGATTGGCAGGTTATTACCGTAGATTTATCCAAGACTTTTCTAGAATCGCAACTCCGTTGACGAATTTGACTCGTAAAATAGTTAAGTTTGTTTGGACGGAGAAGTGTGAGGAGAGTTTTCAAGAGCTGAAAAAGAGGTTGAGTACTACGCCTGTATTGTCTTTACCAGATAGTTCGGGGAATTTCAAAGTATATAGCGATGCCTCTCATAAAGGATTAGGATGTGTGTTGATGCAGAGCGACAAAGTCATTGCCTATGCGTCACGTCAGCTAAAAGATTATAAGAAGGGGTATCCGACCCATAATCTAGAATTGGCGGCAGTAGTGTTTTCCCTAAAGATTTGGAGGCACTACTTATATGGAGAAAAGTGTGAAATATACACAGATCACAAGAGTCTGAAGTATATATTTACCTAGAAGGATTTGAAAATGTGCCAAAGAAGATGGTTGGAACTGATTAAAGACTACGATTGCGAGATACTTTACCATCCGAGTAAAGCTAACGTTGTCGCCGACGCTTTGCGCAGGAAAGGTCGGGAGAAGCTGAACGTGTTAATTGATCAGAATCGGTTAATAGAACAGATGGCTAGATTGGAGTTGGAGGTGAAGTTTTCAAAGGAATCGGATGAGAAGTTGTTTCAAGTAACCACTGGTTCTACTCTAGTAGACAAAGTGAAAGAAGCACAACTTCACTATGAAGAATGTAAGAAGATTTGGAGGAGGATAACCAATGGCGAAGAGTTCAAGTTAAGATCGATAATGAAAGTCTGTTACGGTTTGAAGGTAGAATCTGGGTACCACCAGTACCTGAGGTTAAAGAGGAGATTCTAAGCGAAGCTCATAGTTCTAGATATTCTATTTACCCTGGGAGTACGAAGATTTACCAGGATCTCAGGCATCATTTTTGGTGGCCGAATATGAAGAGCGATGTGGCTGAATGTGTTACGAAATGCTTAACGTGTCAGAAAGTCAAAGCAGATCACCAGAGACCGAGTGGTTTACTACAACCGTTAGAAATCCCAGAGTGGAAGTGGCAACACATCACGATGGATTTCGTGGTAGGTCTTCCAACGACTCAGAAGGGATTTGATGCAATATGGGTTATAGTGGATCGACTGACGAAGTCCGCCCACTTTCTGCCGATCATAGTTAAGTACAACCTGGATAACCTAGCGAAGCTATACGTGAAGAAAATTATTTCTCGACATGGTGTTCCGGTGTCGATTGTGTCCGACAGAGATCCATGTTTTACGTCGAATTTCTGGAAGCATTTGCAAAAATGTCTGGGAACGCAATTGCGAATGAGTACAACATATCATCCTCAGACGGATGGACAGAGCGAGAGAACGATTCAGACGCTAGAGGATATGCTGAGAGCTTGTGTGATGGACTTCAAAGGAAGCTGGGAGGATCATCTACCATTGGTGGAGTTCGCCTACAACAATAGTTATCATGAGAGTATTGGCATGCCGCCTTACGAAGCATTATACGGCAGAAAATACAGAACTCCTTTGTGCTGGGATGAAGTCGGTGAACGTCAATTGTTTGGATCAGAATTGGTACAACAAACCGCAGAAATTGTGAAGCTGATCAGAACGAGATTAATTGCTGCTCAAGACAGACAAAGAAGTATGCCGATCTTCATCGACAAAATTGAGAATTCTTATCAGGAAGTTTCGTGTTCCTGAAAGTATCTCCCTGGAAGGGGAAGATTAGATTTGGTAAGAAAGGAAAGCTGAGTTCCAGATTTATTGGACCTTTTGAGGTATTACGAAAGGTGGGCGAGGTAGCTTACGAGATTGCATTACCTCCAGAGCTCGAGAACATACATAATTTCTTTTATATTTCTGTGTTAAGACCTTACAAGCACGATTATAAACATGTGATAGAGTATGAACCTTTGCAATTTGATAAGGATTTAACATATGAAGAAGTGCCTATTCAAATAGTTGATAGAATGAAGCAAGTACTTCGGAATAAAGTGACCTTCTGTTAAGGTAATATGGAGGAACCACAGTGCTGAAGAAGCTACGTGGGAGCTCGAAGATGTTATGAGGAAATCTTATCCGCATTTATTTACTTAGTTGTGTGTAACCCCTTATATACTGATTCTTGGGACAGAATCCTTTTAAGGAGGGAAGAATGTAATAGACGAGAATTTTTTTTTATATGTGATTCTGGGGACAGAATCCTTTTAAGGAGGGAAGATTGTAACGATTGTGATTTTATATAATAATTTGAAATATTTATTAAGTTAAATAAATATTTTATGTGATTTATTTATTGAGTTAAATAAATAAATTATGCGATTTATAGAGTGATTTAATTAAGTGTTATATATTAATTAAATTTAATTTTATATTATAGTTCTAATTTAATTGAGATAATTGAATTAGATTAATTATGTGATGAAGTGTTACATGAATTATAATTCGCGAGTAATTATAATTATGTGACAAGTTTATGTGATTGTTGATGTTAGATTTTAATTGATTAAATTAGTTGATTAATATTTAATTGATTAAAATATGACATTAAGGTATGTGTTAAAATGATTTGTTAAAATAAAGAAAAAGGATTTTAAATCTATTTTCCAAACAAGGCCTTAGCTAATAAACTGTTTTTAAAAATATTTATGTTTTGGCCAAACAAGCCTTGTGGATATTTAAATTCAAAATTTTTGTAACCTATGTATTAATTAGTAATTAGTATATGTAATTATATTAGGAGTTACATATTCTATAATTATATGTGTTATATGTATATTGTATATACCCTAAGTTACGTTAGTTTAGAGTTAGTCAGTTAGAGAAACTAAGAAAAGAAAGAGAGAAAGAGCAAAGAAGAGTTGGAGAAGAAGAGAAGGAAGAAGAAGCTTGTGAAGGCTAGAGTTAATCTTTGTTTTCTTCTCCTATCACCGAAAGGTAATCCATAATCTCTACTTTCATATTTTCAGAACTCGGGTTTAAGTTTCATGTTTTATTCTCTGTGAAAACTGAGTTTTTATGTAATTGCATAAACATGGATGATATATATATATATATATAGGTGGTGTTGTTCATGGTGAATTATATGGTTATCAATGATTTTCAAAAATTAAATTACTGTAGAAATATATTTTAACAGAAAAGTCATGTTTATATGAGTTCATATGGAATTTCATGAGTTTGGTTAATTTTAATTGAGAAATTGATGAAATTGGTATATGTTAATATGCTTATTAGGTAATTACTTGATGATGCTATCTTATTAGGTAAGAATTTGTTCAACAATAGTAATTAAGCATAGCAATTGCTTAATTTAAAGAGTTTAGTTTAGGAAACTTTCCCAACAATAATAGTAAGTTAGGGATAGAAAACTTGCCTCGTGCGCAAGCTACAGTTATTACTCACTTCTTTAATTACTCTTACCTATCACACATTTACAATATCAATTAATCACAGGTTCGATATGATTATTGATTTACAATTATATTCTTCAAACTCATTATTAGATTTTTTTCAAATAATGATTTGCGTTGATTAATTAACTTGTTAATTAATCACATAACTTAAGTTATTAACTTGTATTAATAACTTATTACTTACATCACATTCCTTCACATTTATTAGACTTAAAATAATATCTTCATATTTATATCACATTATTTAACCTTTACAAATAATAGTTTTCCCAAATCCGGTATCTTAATTTCCACAGGATTTGGTGTTCACTGTTCCAATATCATACAACTATCTACCCATAAATAATGAAATTCATTTATTAGATAAATAAATCATCATCTTACATCATCTGAAATAAAATACATCATAAATCCCAGGTTATACTTAACCTTAAATCTCTGTTGCGGAAACGTAAATAAATAAGTCTTCAATCATCACACATAAATCTTAAACTTTAACATTGTTCATGACAACACAAGTCTTCATCACTTGTTAGCTTTTCCTTTGCCCTTGCTACTAGAAGGTACATCACTTCGTTCATTATTAGCTGCAATGTTATTCTGCAAGAGTGAGCACGAATGCCCGCAAGTATAAAAAAAATATGACAGAATAATAACATGCGAGTGAAAGAATTCTGAATAACAGAAAGCTCAACATTTGAATCAAGAATATTAATCAATAGTCAAATTACTTCTCAACTTTTGAATCAAGAGTCAAATTACTTCTGAGGGTCATTAAGACCTTGAACCGAGTCTTAGGTTGTCAAGTATATTAACCTTTCCAACCTTTAACAGTCATAAGACTATAGACTTTACTTCTCGTACTTAGGGAGATCAGCCCTTCGTACTGATACTGTGCACACTATTTTAACGCTTTAAGCATCTTAATTAATTCCCTATATTAGGGTTGTTCATCTCAGTTTGACATCAGAATCCGCACCAAATAAAGTTGGTTTGGATAACTCAATAAATGATATTCAAATTGAATATTAACTTCTCAAGGTATACAATCGAATAAGTATTGTACACTTAAATGATACTTTTAAAAGAATCATGGCATCTCATGTGAAATTCTAAACTTGGATATTCAAGAGTAAGAATTTGCTCAACAATAGTAATTAAGCATAGCAATTGCTTAATTTAAAGAGTTTAGTTTAGGAAACTTGCCCAACAATAATAGTAACTTAGGGATAGAAAACTTGCCTCGTGTGCAAGCTACAGTTATTACTCACTTCTTTAATTACTCTTACCTATCACAAATTTACAATATCAATTAATCACAAGTTCGATATGATTATTGATTTACAATTATATTCTTCAAACTCATTATTAGATTTTTTTTCAAATAATGATTTGCGTTGATTAATTAACTTGTTAATTAATCACATAACTTAAGTTATTAACTTGTATTAATAACTTATTACTTACATCACATTCCTTCATTTTTATTAGACTTAAAATAATATCTTCATATTTATATCACATTATTTAACCTTTACAAATAATAGTTTAAGTCACGTAATTAATTTATTAATTAATCACATAACATAAATTATTAAACTCATATCAATATTTTATCATATTTATACAACATGTGTTCATGTTCATTAGACTCAAAACACATTTCAAAATTTTCCAACACTTAGCAATTTTTTTTCCAAAATTTTCGGAAAGGCGTGGCCGCCCGCCATTTTGCCTTGCAGCCGGCGCAGCCGCGCGGCTGCGGAATTTCAGAATCTGAAGTTCGGCGAACGAACACAGATTTTCTCCCATTTTCTCCCAATTCACATCATTACACTGATTTATAATGTTATCCATGAAGTATAAACTTCACAGGAACATTATATATCACTTATAACATGTTCTTAACATTCCAAGTCATGTAATTACACAAATCAAAATATTAATTTTCATTGTTCTTCAAAACTTTCAAGAGTTTAATGAAAAACATAAAAAAAATCTCCTTACGGATTTGTTACTACACCAAATCCATTCATTTCAAATCCATTTCCTTTGTTTTAACATATACAATCATATTCATGTATCAATTTAAATATAAATATATGATTTAATCATTAATTTAACCCATATGGGTTATTCACCCATATTAAATACTCTGTAATTTCATAAACCTAATTATTAACGAAATTACTTGGTGTGATCACTATGAATCATGAATGGATAGCCTAAATTATATCATGGACATATGTTACTATATATATATATATCCATGAAATCAATCAATTGTCAACTTTCTCCATTCACAGAGGACTTTTACAAAACACGTACATGAAAACTCTGTAAATCCTTAACAACCCAATTAAGGCCAATTAAATCAAATTGATTACTTTAAAACATGTTTATACGTTAGAAAAACACGTTATGATTCCATACCCATATAGATAAAGCCATATCGTAACCCAATTGGGAAACCCAATTTCACAGAAAACTCTAAACTCGTATATGAAAACTTTAGAAAATATAATTTTAAAAACTTTGAAAGAAGATTACCCTTTGTTAGTATGAAGATAATCAAAGACAACACTTAAGATTTTCTCAAATCTCTTTCTCCCTTTCACTCTCAATTTCTTCTTCCCGATCTCTCTATTTTCTTCTCTGAACTTTTCTATTTTTTTTTTCTGACTTTGAAAATAACTTATGTCTAACAATCATATACGTATATGTATATATATTATACCGTTGTATAATAAACGGATTAACCTCTCTTAAGGCCTTGTTTGCCTTCCTCTTCTTTTCTTTCCCCATTTATTTTAATAAACTAATTTACTATATAGTTAATTGTTATCTTACTTATTGATTAATTAATTTTATTTAAATCAATTAAATAAAATAAGATAATTCACATTAAATCACATTGTAACATAATTAATATTTTTATTTATTAATTATGTCAATTCATTAATTAATTATTAAATTAACTAAAGTAACATATGCTTATTTAATTAATCAAATAAACTCAATTAAATATATTCTTTGAACTATTAAATTACTACATATTAATTTAATTAATGTCACACATATAATTAAATTAATTTATCACAAATTCATAAATTAATTATTTAATTCAATAATTAAATCATTAAAAATATTTATTTATTTCAATAAATATTCAAATATCTTTACAAAATTCTCGTTCGTCACATCTTTCCCCCTTTTAAAGGATTCTGTCCTCAGAATCGCGGTTCGATTAATAATTACGTCCCATCACATTCTCATAACCAAAATATTTATTTATTTTAATAAATATTCAAAACAACTTTGCAAAATTCTCAATATTTATTTATTTCAATAAATATTCAAACAACTAACTTTGCAAAACTCTCGTTTGTCACATCTTTCCCTCCTTAAAAGGATTCTGTCCCCAGAATCACGTTCATCTATTCAAGAAAATAATTGTGGATAATTCTTCATCATATTCTCTTCGAGTTCCCACGTAGCTTCTTCAGCGTTGTGGTTCCTCTAAATTACCTTAACAGAAGGTATTACTTTGTTCCTGAGAACTTGCTCTTTTCTGTCAACAATCTGAACAGGAACTTCTTCATATGATAAATCTTTCTCAAATTGTAGGGGTTCATATTCTATCACATGTTTGTAATCGGGTTTATAACGTCGTAATACCGACACATGAAAAACGTTGTGGACATGCTCCAGTGCCGGAGGTAAAGCTACCTCATAGGCTACTTCTCCAATTCTTCGGAGTACCTCAAAGGGTCCAATGAACCTCGGGCTCAATTTTCCCTTCTTACCAAATCTGATCTTTCCCTTCCAAGGAGAGACCTTCAAAAATACAAAACTACCCGATTCAAACTCTACATTCTTGCGGTGTGGATCGGCGTATTTCTTCTGCCTATCCTGAGCCGCTACTAATCTTGTCCAAATCACTTTAACTATTTATGCCGTTTGTTGGACTAACTCTGGTCCTAGCAATTGTCTTTCACCAACTTCATCCCAGTACAGTGGAGTTCTGCACTTTCTACCGTACAACGCTTCGTAAGGCGGCATACCAATACTAGCGTGGTAACTATTATTATAACCAAACTCTACAAGCGGCAAATGATCATCCCAATTGCCTTTAAAATCCATTATGCATGCTCTAAGCATATCCTCTAATGTTTGGATCGTTCTTTCACTTTGCCCGTCAGTCTGAGGGTGATAAGCGGTGCTCATCCTCAACTGTGTTCCCATGCATTCTTGCAGTCGCTTCCAAAAATTTGATGTGAAGCGCGGATCACGGTCAGAAATAATTGACACTGGCACCCCGTGCCTCGAAACAATCTCTTTTACATATAACTTCGCCAATTGTTCTAGGTTAAATCTGATTTTGATCGGAAGAAAGTGTGCGGATTTCGTTAATCGGTCGACGATAACCCATACTGCGTCATAGCCTTTTTGGGTCGTCGGAAGGCCAACAACAAAATCCATTGTAATATATTCCCATTTCCATTCTGAGATTTCTAAAGGTTGTAACAAACCACTTGGTCTTTGGTGTTCTGCCTTGACCCTTTGGCAAGTCAGACACTTGGCAACACAATCGGCAACGTCTTTCTTCATATTTGGCCACCAAAAGTGTTGTCGTAAATCCTGATACATCTTGGAACTTTCGGGGTGAATGGAATACCTCTAACTATGAGCCTCACTCAGAATGTCCTCCTTGATTTCTGGTATTGGCGGTACCCAAACCCTACTTTCAAATCTCAACAATCCTTCGTTGTCTATTTTAAATCTAAGTTCAGTCCCTTCAGATATCTTTTTCTTTACTTCCTCACATTCGTTATCTAGGATTTGTGCTTCCTTAATCTTATCCAATAAAGTTGTACCAGCTTGCATCTGGAACAGTTTCTCGTCAGTCTCCATTGGACATCCTACTTCCAATTCCAGCTTTTCCATTGCTGAAATCAATTCTTCCTGTGCTGTCAGCATCATCAACTTTTCTCAACCCTTTCTGCTTAAGGCGTCGGCTACAACATTCGTTTTTCCTGGGTGGTATAAGATATCACAATCATAATCCTTTATTAACTCCAGCCACCTTCTTTGGCGCATATTCAAGTCTTTCTGTGTGAAAATATACTTCAGACTCTTATGGTCTGTATATATTTCACACTTCTCACCGTAGAGATAGTGTCTCCAACTCTTTAAAGCGAATACCACCGCAGCCAATTCCAAATCATGGGTTGGATATCCCTTCTCGTAATCTTTTAGTTGTCGTGACGCATACGCAATGACTCTGCCGTTTTGCATATGCACACAACCTAGCCCTTTATGCGACGCATCACTATATACCACAAAATTTCCTGTGTCATCCAGAAGGGACAACACAGGTGTTGTACTTAACCTTCTCTTAAGTTCTTGAAAACTTTCCTCACATTTCTCCGTCCAAACGAATTTCACAACTTTCTTAGTCAAATTCGTTAACGGAGTGGCGATCTTGGAAAAATCCTGAATAAATCTTCTATAGTAACCAGCTAATCCAAAAAAACTTCTTACTTCCGACGGTGTTTTTGGCTTATCCCAATTCATCACCGCTTCGACTTTGGAGGGATCCACCGAAATTCCGTCCTTATCAATCACATGTCCGAGAAATTGCACCCTTTCAATCCAGAATTCACACTTTGAGAATTTGGCATACAACTTCTCTCTTCTTAATACTTCTAACGTCAACTTCAAATGCCCAACATGTTCTTCCTTGGTCTTAGAATAGACCAATATATCATCAATAAAAACCACTACGAATTTGTCCAGAAACGGCTTGAACACTCCATTCATTAGGCCCATAAATGCTGCAGGCGCATTTGTTAGACCAAATGACATAACCAAAAATTCGTAGTGACCATATCGTGTCCTAAATGCTATCTTTGGGACATCTTCTGGTCTTACCTTCAACTGATGATAACCACTTTTCAAGTCTATCTTCGAGAAATATCTCGCTCCTTTTAATTGATCAAACAGATCATCAATCCTTGGCAACGAATACCTATTCTTAATGGTAACCTTGTTCAATTCTCTATAGTCAATGCAGAGTCGCATTGTACCATCCTTCTTCTTAACAAATAATACCGGCGCTCCCCATGGTGATACGCTCGGTTGAATATATTTCTTGTCCAACAGCTCTTGTAGCTGTACCATTAATTCCTTCATTTCTACCGGAGCCATCCGGTATGGTGCTTTCGATATTGGAGCCGTTCCTGGCACCAAATTGATAACAAAATCTACTTCCCTTTCAGGTGGAAGTCCTGGCAGAGCATCCAGGAAAACATCCACGAAGTCTCTTACGACTGGTATTTCTTCTAACTTTGGGTTCTCTTTACGACTATCGACTATGTAGGCTAAATACCCCATACAGCCTTGTCTTAATAACTTCCTAGCCTGCATTATCGTCAGACAACTCGCTTGTCTAGGCGACTTGCTGCCATAAAACACAACCTTTGACGGAGTCATAAGGTTAATACATTTCTTCTGGCAATCAATTACTGCTCCATAATTGAATTACCAATCCATTCACAGGATAACGTCAAATTCCCCAAGTTTAATCGGGATAAGATCTATATTCATAACGTTACCCTTAATATCCACTCTACAGTTCTTGTGTATATACTTAACAGGAATTACTTCCTTGTTAGCAATCTCTATGTTCATAGGGATTTCTAATTCGTTTTTAAGCAATTCTAAATTCTTTGCAAAGTTATCGGATATAAATGAACAAGTAGCACCCGAATCAAATAAAACATAAGCATTGACTTTATTGATCGGAATGATACCTGACACCACATCACGAGACTGCACAGCGTCTTGTACGGTCATGTTAAATGTCCTTGCAGTTGGTCGGTTTGTCGAAGTCGGTCCGGTAATGGTAAGAGGATTTCCACTATTATTTCCATTATGTCCACCTTAACCCTGCCCCTCCAGATGCCTTCTTTGGACAGTCTCTAGCCAAGTGATCCTTTGACCCACATGTGTAGCAGGCGCCCTTCTTAGGGTTAGGGCAGTTAGGTGCTATGTGGCCTTCCTGACCATAATTGTAGCAAACTCTTTTTCCTTTCATGCAGACTCCCAAGTGAGTCTTCCCACAGGTTGGGCATGGTTCTAACTTTTTCTTCTGACTACCTTGCTGACTTACAGACGACGGGTTGTCATTCCATTTTCGTTTATAATTATTAGTTCCCCCTGTGTGATTGCCACTAGCCTTATTATTTCCTTCACTATCATTCTTCTTCTTCTTTTGATCCTTATTGTACTTAGACACCGCTTCGCTTCCACCTTCAGCTAGAATTGCCTTCTCCAGAACTCCAGCAAAAGTGTTCAATTGAAACATCGACACCTTGCTATACAACCAGGGTTTCAGTCCCTATTCAAAATGCCTAGCCTTTCTTTCGTCAGTATGCACCTGATATTGGGCAAACCTAGACAATTCGTTAAACTTTGCCGCGTAGTCGGGCACAGACATATTCCCTTGCTTCAACTCCAGAAATTGCACCTCCATTTGATTCTGGGAGCTGGTCGGGAAATACATCTCGAAAAACATTTCTTTAAACCTTTCCCAGGTTATTACACCTTCTCCTCCCCTGATTTTATTTGCCTGCCACCAGTAGCTGGCTTCTGATTTTAACATAAATGTCGCGTAGGCGGTCTTCTGGTCCTCCCTAACTCGGGCGACCTCAAAAATTTTCTCTATTTCCATAACCCAAGTCTGAGCTTCTATCGGGTTCGTGGAACCCTTAAAATCTGGCGGTCCCACTACCTTAAAGTCTTTAAATGAGGTGTTTGGTAGAGCTTGAGGCTGATTGTTCATCGCTCCAGCCAACAGATTTACCAACTGCTGAACGGGGTTCGCATTGGCATCATTGTTGTTATTGGTTGACCCCTCTTGGGCTTGTCGACGATTTTGTCTCCTTCTTGGCGACATATTTCTGTTAAGAATATATGCTCATTAGATCTTTATTAAATCTCTTAAATATTTAAGACTTAACTCAAATATTTAACATAACCACTTTAACTCTTTTCTTTTCAAATAACCTTTGATATTTTATTTAAATCAAAAGTTTTAAACATAGTACTATAGCATCTCTGCCATTTACTTCAACTATCCCAAGATAAAGAATCTTCAGGATTTAGTTTCTCAAAATATTCCTTTGTTTTTAATCACATCGGAATTTACATTAACTACTCCAAAGAGTATCACATAATGTTAAATACTTTAACATACTCACTTAACCCATATCATCTTAAACAACTTTATTATTTTATTAAAACCAAAAGCTTTTAATACAATACGATAGCATTTCTGCCATTTACATCAACTATCCTGAAATAAAGTTTCTATAGGATTTACATTATCACAATATTCCTTTGTTTATAATCACATCGAAATTTACATTATTTACGATTATTTAAACATTAACAATATCATATTATCCTATCACGGCCTACTAAGGCGTCGGACAGCTTCACTACGTTCCTCCTCTATAATGCGGGACATAGTCCTGAGATCTAACATATACCCAGGCAGTCCCTCGAACTGAATTGGATATCTCATAAATCGGTCCTGTGCCTCATCCATTGCCCTCAGAAACGTGTAGCACGTCTCTACAACCTTAACTCTCTTCGCAAGCGCATCGTCCTCTGCAAGATCTGCACGTCGTGCATTTCTCACCCAAGCTTCTTCCACTATGGCGAGTCTTTTAGATTTCTCTTTCAACTCATTCTTTAACTTGTCTATCTCCTCTGTCTTCTGCTCAGTTTGGCCCTTCTCATGAACCAAATCCCACTCCACATTGCCAAGACGGGTGTGGAGTGTCTCGATCTCACCACCCTGAGCAACTGACTGCTCCCACAACTCCTTAATTGTATCTTGTAACTCTACATTGCGATTATACAATAAATTATACATATCAGCACTGACAGAGTTCGGTGGGAACTCCTCAAGGTCTTCCTCCTCCTCTTCCTCTTCCTCTTCCTCTTCAGGGTCTTCCTCCTCCTCGGTTGCCTCAGCCGGGATCTCAACCTCCTCAGGGTCCTCCTCTGAGTCAATCTCTGGCTCATGCTCCTGACCAAAATCTGGAATCACAGGAGATGGCTCTGGCTGTACTAACTGCTCCCAGACAGTATGTATGTCCCGGGGCTCCTCATCTCTAGTCTCTAGGGGTACAACATCCCTGGGTTGACTAGCTCCTCTAGTATCTGACATCCTGACAAAATAAGTTTTAAGTCTTAGTTTTTACGTGATGTTAATCAATACTCTAACAAGTATGAACACATAAGCACATAGCACATAAGGTAATTTTATTATCTTTCTTAGAACTCAATCAGAGTTGTCATTACTATCTTTACGAAGGCTACTATCCTAAGGTTTTTCCCCCACCTAAGGTTCATAACCTACGGCTCTGATACCAACTTGTGACACCCCCAAATCCGGTATCTTAATTTCCAAAGGATTTGGTGTTCACTGTTCCAATATCATACAACTATCTACCCATAAATAATGAAATTCATTTATTAGATAAATAAATCATCATCTTACATCATCTGAAATAAAATACATCATAAATCCCAGGTTATACTTAACCTTAAATCTCTGTTGCGAAAACGTAAATAAATAAGTCTTCAATCATCACACATAAATATTAAACTTTAACATTGTTCATGACAACACAAGTCTTCATCACTTGTTAGCTTTTCCTTTGCCCTTGCTACTAGAAGGTACATCACTTCGTTCATTATTAGCTACAATGTTATTATGCAAGAGTGAGCACGAATGCCCGCAAGTATAAAAAAAATATGACAGAATAATAACATGCGAGTGAAAGAATTCTGAATAACAGAAAGCTCAACATTTGAATCAAGAATATTAATCAATAGTCAAATTACTTCTCAACTTTTGAATCAAGAGTCAAATTACTTCTGAGGGTCATTAAGACCTTGAACCGAGTCTTAGGTTGTCAAGTATATTAACCTTTCCAACCTTTAACAGTCATAAGACTATAGACTTTACTTCTCGTACTTAGGGAGATCAGCCCTTCGTACTGATACTGTGCACACTATCTTAACGCTTTAAGCATCTTAATTAATTCCCTATATTAGGGTTGTTCATCTCAGTTTGACATCAGAATCCGCACCAAATAAAGTTGGTTTTGATAACTCAATAAATGATATTCAAATTGAATATTAACTTCTCAAGGTATACAATCGAATAAGTATTGTACACTTAAATGATACTTTTAAAAGAATCATGGCATCTCATGTGAAATTCTAAACTTGGATATTCAAGAGTAAGAATTTGCTCAACAATAGTAATTAAGCATAGCAATTGCTTAATTTAAAGAGTTTAGTTTAGAAAACTTGCCCAACAATAATAGTAAGTTAGGGATAGAAAACTTGCCTCGTGTGCAAGCTATAGTTATTACTCACTTCTTTAATTACTCTTACCTATCACACATTTACAATATCAATTAATCACAGGTTCGATATGATTATTGATTTACAATTATATTCTTCAAACTCATTATTAGATTTTTTTTTAAATAATGATTTGCGTTGATTAATTAACTTGTTAATTAATCACATAACTTAAGTTATTAACTTGTATTAATAACTTATTACTTACATCACATTCCTTCATTTTTATTAGACTTAAAATAATATCTTCATATTTATATCACATTATTTAACCTTTACAAATAATAGTTTAAGTCACGTAATTAATTTATTAATTAATCACATAACATAAATTATTAAACTCGTATCAATATTTTATCATATTTATACAACATGTGTTCATGTTCATTAGACTCAAAACACATTTCAAAATTTTCCAACACTTAGCAAAAAAAAATTCAAAATTTTCGGACAGGCGCGGCTGCGAGCCATTTTGCCTTGCATCGGGCGCAGCCGCGCGGCTGCGGAATTTCAGAATCTGAAGTTCGCGAACGAACACAGATTTTCTCCCATTTTCTCCCAATTCACATCATTACACTGATTTATAATGTTATCCATGAAGTATAAACTTCACAGGAACATTATATATCACTTATAACATGTTCTTAACATTCCAAGTCATGTAATTACACAAATCAAAATATTAATTTTCATTGTTCTTCAAAACTTTCAAGAGTTTAATGAAAAACATAAAAAAAATCTCCTTACGGATTTGTTACTACACCAAATCCATTCATTTCAAATCCATTTCCTTTGTTTTAACATATACAATCATATTCATGTATCAATTTAAATATAAATATATGATTTAATCATTAATTTAACCCATATGGGTTATTCACCCATATTAAATACTCTGTAATTTCATAAACCTAATTATTAACGAAATTACTTGGTGTGATCACCATGAATCATGAATGGATAGCCTAAATTATATCATGGACATATGTTACTATATATATATATCCATGAAATCAATCAATTGTCAACTTTCTCCATTCACAGAGGACTTTTACAAAACACGTACATGAAAACTCTGTAAATCCTTAACAACCCAATTAAGGCCAATTAAATCAAATTGATTACTTTAAAACATGTTTATACGTTAGAAAAACACGTTATGATTCCATACCCATATAGATAAAGCCATATCGTAACCCAATTGGGAAACCCAATTTCACAGAAAACTCTAAACTCGTATATGAAAACTTTAGAAAATATAATTTTAAAAACTTTGAAAGAAGATTACCCTTTGTTAGTATGAAGATAATCAAAGACAACACTTAAGATTTTCTCAAATCTCTTTCTCTCTTTCACTCTCAATTTCTTCTTTCCGATCTCTCTATTTTCTTCTCTAAACTTTTCTAATTATTTTTTTTTCTGACTTTGAAAAGAACTTATGTCTAACAATCATATACGTATATGTATATATATTATACCGTTGTATAATAAACGGATTAACCTCTCTTAAGGCCTTGTTTGCCTTCCTCTTCTTTTCTTTCCCCATTTATTTTAATAAACTAATTTACTATATAGTTAATTGTCATCTTACTTATTGATTAATTAATTTTATTTAAATCAATTAAATAAAATAAGATAATTCACATTAAATCACATTGTCACATAATTAATATTTTTATTTATTAATTGTGTCAATTCATTAATTAATTATTAAATTAACTAAAGTAACATATGCTTATTTAATTAATCAAATAAACTCAATTAAATATATTCTTTGAACTATTAAATTACTACATATTAATTTAATTAATGTCACACATATAATTAAATTAATTTATTACAAATTCATAAATTAATTATTTAATTCAATAATTAAATTATTAAAAATATTTATTTATTTCAATAAATATTCAAATATCTTTACAAAATTCTCGTTCGTCACAGATGCTTTGAGCTTGTACAACAAAGAGAAGAAAGGAAAAAATGCTGGAGGAGAGAATCGTATTGGAGGAAGTAGTAGTGGAGGAAGTAATTTGGGAAAGGCAAAGTGGGAGAATAACAACAGCAGAAACAATAATCAAGGTGGGAGTCACCAGGGAAATTTTAAGAAAAGGAGTGGAGCTTGTAATAAGTGTGGGAAAAGTCACCAAGGGGAGTGCTGGAAAGGAAAGGGCACGTGTTATAACTGCGGCCAAGGGGGGCACATATCGCCAAACTGTCCGAAGCCAAAGAAGATCCAAGGGTGTTTTGCTTGCGGCTTAACTAAGCACCGTATTAAGGATTGCCCGAAGATGGGAAGTGGCGGAAGTGGTAGCCAACAAGGGGGAGGAAACAAGTTTATGATCAGCGGGCCGGCACAATCTAACCGCCCAACCGCTAGAACTTTTAACATAACCGTCTAGGACTCCTTGGCTGCGAAGGACGTGGTGTCAGGTATAATCCCAATCAATGATATAACTGCTTATGTATTATTTGATTCGGGTGCCACCTGTTCTTTTATATCTGAAGAATTTGCTAGTAAACTTAGTACACCCCGAGAACTATTAGAAAATCCTTTGAACATAGAAGTTGCGAATAAGGAAGTAATCCCTGTAGAATACTTTTATCGAGATTATCGCGCAAACATTAGAGAACATGAACTGAGCATAGACTTGATTCCTATTAGACTGGGAGAATTTGATGTGATACTGGGAATGGATTGGTTGTATAACCATGCAGCGATAATTGATTGTCAAAATAAATGTGTGAACCTTCAGACTCCGAGTAAGTCAAAGGTACTGTTTTATGGTAGCTCATCGCTTAAGCAATCGTGTTGCGTTACGATGATGCAGGCCAATAAATTGTTAAGGAAAGGATGTGTAGGTTATTTAGCTTACATCGTAGATACTCAAAAAAAGGGAGTAGAAATTAAGGATATATCCATAGTGAATGAATTTCAAGATGTGTTTCCGGACGATCTGCCTGGTCTTCCGCTAGACAGAGAAATCGAATTTGTAATAGACTTAGCACCGGGAACGGCACCGATTTCGAAAGCTCCATATCGTATGGCACCAGTAAAAATGAAGGAATTGATGATACAATTGTAAGAATTATTGGATAAGGGTTACATACGACCAAGTGTGTCTCCTTGGGGAGCACCAGTGTTATTCGTTAAGAAAAAGGACGGATCGATGAGGCTCTGTATCGATTATCGAGAATTGAACAGAGTAACTATCAAGAACCGATATTTGCTACCGAGGATAGACGACCTGTTTGATCAACTGAAGGGAGCAAAATGTTTCTCAAAAATTGACCTACGAACAGGATATCATCAACTAAAAGTGAGGGATGAAGACATACCAAAGACTGCGTTTCGAACCTGCTATGGACACTACGAGTTTCTGGTAATGTCATTTGGATTGACTAATGCTCCGGCAGCATTTATAGACTTGATGAATCGAGTTTTCAAGCCATACTTGGATAAATTTGTAGTGGTTTTTATCGACGACATTTTGATCTACTCGAAGACAGAGGAAGAACACGTCGAACATTTGAAGATTGTTTTGGAGGCACTAAGGAAGGAGAAGAAGTATGCGAAATTTTCAAAGTGCGAAATTTGGATGGAGAAGGTTCAATTCTTAGGCCACGTGGTGGATAAGAATGGAATCTCTATAGACCCTACGAAGGTAGAAGCAGTAAGTAATTGGGAACAACCGAGAACACCGACGAAGGTGAGAAGCTTTTTAGGGTTAGCTGGGTACTATCGAAGATTCATCCAAGATTTTTCTAAGATAGCAACCCCGTTAACCAATTTGACTAGAAAGACGGTGAAATTTGTATGGACCGACAAATGCGAAGAAAGTTTTCAAGAACTGAAAAGGAGATTGAGCGAAGCACCTGTGTTATCATTACCAGATGATGCGGGAAATTTTGTGGTGTATAGTGATGCGTCGCACAAGGGACTTGGTTGTGTGCTCATGCAGCACGGCAAAGTCATTACGTATGCATCATGGCAATTGAAGGATTACGAAAAACGATACCCTACTCACGACTTAGAGTTAACGGCAGTAATTTTTGCGTTAAAAATATGGAGGCATTGTTTATACCGAGAGAAATGTGAGATATACACGGACCACAAAAGTCTGAAATATATCTTCACACAGAAGGAGTTGAATATGCGACAGAGAGGGTGGTTAGAATTAATCAAAGACTATGACTGCGATATTCTTTATCACCCGGAAAAGGCAAACGTGGTTGCCGACGCTCTGAGCAGAAAAGGTAGGGAAAAGTTATTTAATTTAATGACTCAGGAAGAATTGATAAGAGAGATGGAGAAATTGGAGATAGAAGTGAAAGGACCAGAAAAGTCTGGTGAGAAGTTAATTGTAATGGAAGCTTGTCCGACGTTGTTGGATAAAGTGAAGGAAGCCCAGGAGAAAGATGAAGAATGTGAGATGAACAGGAAAATGATCACAAAAAATGAGGAAAGAGAAATTTTGAATGGATAAAGACGGTATTTTGAGATTTGAAGAAAGAGTATGGGTACCAGCGGTAACCGAGTTGAGGGAAGAGATTTTGAACGAGACACATAATATGACATATTTCGTTCATCCGAGAGGCATGAAGATGTATCGAGATTTGAGGCAACATTTTTGGTGGCCCAATTTAAAACGGGAAGTAGTAGAGTGCGTTAGTAGATGTTTGACTTGCCAACGCGTTAAAGCAGAGCATCAATGGCCGAGTGGTTTACTACAACCGTTGGAAATACCAGAGTGGAAATGGGAGCATATTACGATGGACTTCATGGTAGGACTTCCAGTTACACAGAAAGGTTATGATGTTATTTGGGTTATCGTGGATCGACTAACGAAGACCGCACATTTTCTATCAATCAAGATCCGCTATAGTTTGAATCAATTAGCGAGTCTGTACGTAAAGGAGATTGTTACACGACATGGAGTGCAGGTGTCAATTGTCTCTGATCGAGATCCGCACTTCACGTCCAATTTTTGGAAGAGTTTGCAAAAGAGAATGGGAATGTAGTTGAGGTTGAGTACCGCTTATCATCCTCAGACAGACGGACAGACTGAGCGAACAATACAAACGCTGAAGGACATGCTTAGGACTTGCGTGATGGACTTCAAGGAAAATTGGGACGACCACCTACCCTTAGTTGAATTTGCATATAACAATAGTTACCATGCGAGTATCGGCATGCCACCGTACGAAGCTCTTTACGGGAGAAAGTGCAGAACGCCATTGTGTTGGGACGAAGTCGGGGAGCGACGAATACTCGGACCAGAGTTAGTTCAACAAACCGCAGATGTGGTGACAATGATAAGAGCCAGATTAGTAGCAGCTCAAGACCGCCAGAAAAAGTACACAGATTTGCATCGGCAGGACCAAGACTTCAAAGTCGGCAGTTTCGTATTCTTAAAGGTATCTTAATGGAAGGGAAAGATCCGTTTCAGCAAGAAAGGAAAATTGAGTCCAAGATTCATAGGACCGTTCGAGATACTGAAGTGAGTGGGCGAAGTGGCATACAAAGTTGCGTTACCACCCGAGTTGGAGCACATCCACAAAGTGTTTCACATTTTCGTGTTGCGACCGTACAAGGCCGACTACAAGCACGTGATTTCTTACGAGCCCATTCAAGTGGAGAAGAACTTGGCATATGAAGAGATTCCTGTTCAGATATTAGATAGGAAAGAGCAAACCTTGAGAAATAAAGTTATTTCGTCTGTAAAAGTACTTTGGCGTAACCACGATGTCGAGGAGGAACGTGGGAGTTAGAAAATAGGATGGTGAGAGATTATCCCCATCTATTTGTATAACCTTGTAGCAATTCCGGGACGAAATTTTTATAAGGGGGGAGGATGTAATACCCGAGAAATTCCTAATATTATTAAATAAATATATTAATGGAAATGAGAATTTATTTGAATATAAATGATTTTGTGTTGTGAGAAGGATTGATTCAATTATATAAAATTGAATAATTATAATAATAATTGAGAAATTTATGGAGTTTGCGATAAAGTCGTTGATAGCCTTGTGTGGCACAGTGATGAGGATTATTAATGATTATATTAATTAACGAATGAATTATTAAGTAAACAATTAATCTATATTAATTGTTAATTGCTATTGTAGAATATTAATTAATGGTTATGGAATATTAACTATGATTGATTAATAATACGTGATTATTATTATTGCAAGAAATATAGTAATAATAAGCAATGTGTTTATAAATATAATAAGATTTATATTCATTTAATGTGATATTTAATCACATAAGTGTTAATCTATTATTATGGAAATTAATAATCAATGATGAATTAATTAATTAATATTATCGTTAATTAATCAATGAGATGAATAATTTATTTATTTGACACTATGAATAATAAAATAAATAAGTAAGTTATTAATATGATGAGATTATATTGATTGTTATGTGCAAATGTGCAAGAATTAAATATAAAGTATATGGAATACGACTATATTATATAGTGTAGAGAAACACTTAGGTGTGACCATGCATGTATACACAAACTATGTTATATAGTGCAATGTGAATATATTAGACATAGAGACCATGTATTAAGATTGATTGAAATATATAAGCTACATGATAATGCCAATGTGACAATGTGAGTGAGTATACAATAAAAATATCATGGATATATTGTAAACAATTGTTGATTAATAGAATTTAAATTAAATAATACAGGATATAATGTAATGTGGTAGTATCCGATTGAATTATATCGGTAAGATAAAATGTACATAGACTATATGTGTACAAATTACATTTACTACATTGCAATGTTACCTATTCATTGAGTTATATTGGGACATTTCATGATGACTTAAAGTACATATAATATAAGTATATGATATGTGTATTGTAATACAAGTGTAACATGTAGTTCATTTGCAAATGATGAGCTTAGTGTGCTTTGTCCCATATTGATAGACACAAACCTTGTACACGTGAATAGCATTATGAAGTCTGAGGCTTATATCCCACAAACTCAGCAAACATTTCATAGCTTTCATAGCAAATGATGAACTTGGATGTGGGGATCATGATTGATTTCAACAACCATTTACCAACTCCCTCTTAACCACCATGTAATCTATCATTCTCATTGGTTTAAATTGAAGGACGATCACATTGTCTGTATATTTGAAGCTCTATAAATATAGCCTCATCCCTTTGCATTTTTCTTTGCTGAGATTGTGTTTAGGGATTGAATTGAGAGTATATTGATAGTTGATAGCAAGATAGTTTTCAGAGAGTTGGGAATCCAATTTGAGCTAGCTTAATTCATAGCAGAGGTATAAAACTCTTCATTCATGATTTTCATTTTCTGTCAAATTCCAATTCTTGATTTTGATTACAGTTCATGCTAGATTGGATTAGGACATGTTCTTAGTTGTTATATAGACTTATAAATATGTTTAAACCATAATGTGACTGCTTAGAACTATTTTTGTGAAGTAATTTTGTGATTGGGCTGGAATCCTGCCGAAGCAGGTTGTTCTTGGCTTGAACCAGGCGTGGCGCAGCTGCGCCGGTAATACACTAGGGCACAGCGCAGCTGCGCCGGCCCCTGAACCTAGTTCTTGCAATCTGCTTAAATCCTGCTGTGTGTTAGATAATTGATATGGCTTAAACCAGCATGCTAGCTTGTGTAACATATATACATATATATATATATATATATATAAACATAATGAGGAAATGTAAGCATGTTTTAGTATATTAGCATGCATGGTTAACAAAACAACATATAGTTTTGAAATGAACTTAAAGTTTCATAAACAATCATTAACATTATGAAGCATGACTATATTCTAATTTTTGATACGTGGTAGAGCGGCTTAGAAATGCATGAAGGATGTGATGACTTGTGTATATATATCTTAAGGTAGCGTGAACATATTAGACTTCGTTAATGGAACTTACTAACGAAACATGGACTTTGAACATAGACTTGACATGTTGTATTAATATTCATATTCTGATATTTTTAATACTGAACATAACATCACTAGTATACCATACATGTGTACTCACTTGTTACATTCAATACGGGGTTAGCCAAGCATAAGTTTAAGCATGTATTTAAAAGTGATTAACGATGCTAGCTATGGACAAAAGATGTGAACACTTATAAACATGTATAGTACAAAGTATGTGATCTCTTGATATGAACATATGATCTAATTGTATGCGTGGTGATTACATGACCCTATCCGACCTTAATTTTGTGTAAATCCTAGACTAAAACCATAACATATAAAAATGAACTTGAGATGGTCATATGCTTATAAACGATCCTCTGACATGATTGTATGTTAAGTGTAAATTGGTTAAGTATGCTAAAGTATGGACATAATCAGAAAATGCAAGGCTTAACCCTGGTCTGGCCAGGGGACTGCGCAGCTACGTCGTCCCTAGGCCTAACCAGGGCGCAGCTGCGCCGGTCTGGAATCTGAATTGTTGAAATCTGCTTGTTCTGGTCATGTCAGTAAGTGTAAATTATTGTTCAAAACTACTAGAAATGATCTGTACCCTACTGGTGTGTATCTATGTGATGATTAAGTTACAAGATAATGTTTAACTTATATAATGGAAGCCCATGGGTCAAAGGATCATAACCACTTGAGCATGATGAGTTGCTATAGTATCATTTATGTTATAACTATGTACTTGATTAGTGATAACATATAATCTGATTTCATACCATATGAGTATAAGTATGACATGTGACTAAGATAGTAACATATATGTATATTAAGTAACAAGGTTGTGTAACGGATGTGGTAACTAATGAACATCCTATACTTATAATACACTATAAATAGGATTCGAAAGTGTTGGCTAGCTTTACGTGAGTAAACTACGCATAAAGGCAAGTATCTAAACCTTATCTCTTTGGATGCAAGTTTCCTAACTTACACTCTTTTACGGTGCAAGTATTTTATCCTTGTACATTGCGAGCTAGTTTCTTTACTTACTCGTTTGAATTGAATTAGCATACTTGAACTCTTATTTCATTAAAGCTATTATTCATGTTGAACTTGGTATTGTTCTTGAATATTGTGAAAGAGTCTATGCCATTTGATTCGGCTAGACTTATATTATTGAAAGGCGATCGAAACCGATTGATTGGTGCGGGATCTTGTATTTGACTTAGAAGAACAAAATATAACTGTCAGAGAACTGACGCGTGCACATTAGTATGATTGAGTGTTATGCATAACATAGGGTACTTTAGGCAGATCACCTGTTGTACTTGTTGTTGTTGGATTTTCAGTTTATTACTGTCAATTCCTGTGGAAGTTCATAGTCCTTAGTGACAGCTCAGTATTCAGTTATCTTGAAATTTTGAATTAATTTATTATTGAATCACATTGATATTATTCTGTCCTTAGCGACTTTTATTGAAAACTGTTGATATTCTTGTTATCCTTGAACTATCAAACCTTGCCATACCCTTTCAAGAATTGATAATTTTATTACTCACCCTTATTGTATACTACTTGCTGGGCAATCTGTGCTCATTCTTGCTTTTCCTAAAAATATTTTAGTTAAGGCCGAGCAGTGCGGACCCTCGAGTACCGACCAGGGCAAGGGAAAGGCTACGGAGTAGCTTAATATTATGTAGGACTTATGATTGTAATAAAGAACTTATGATATTATGTACTAGTTAAGGTAATTTATGCTTAAGATATGTCTAAGCTATGTAATCACTATTTAAGTTACGAGACCTTGGGACGTGAATAAATTATATTATTTAAATGTAATCTATTCGGTATTAGTTGTGTATTATTTCGTTGTGCGATGCGACATTTAGTCGTATTATTATTGTGATGTATTACTATGAGCACGTGACCCGTGACGGTCCTGGAATTTGGGGGTGTCACAGGTTGGTATCAGAGCTGTAGTTATAAACCTTAGGAACGAGTGTCGTTAGACTATAACTTAGGCGAACTTAGAAGTTAGGAAGGAGATAAAACTCATGTAGAGTTTTCCCTAGAGCAAGACCTAGTCTGTTATGAAATGTAACTTCATTTTATACAATGAACTTATATTTTATTTAACATTCTAATGGAGTTGCGGTTTCTTGTCTTGTGTTTATGATTGTAGATGGCAGATATGGGAATACCTGCTAGAGTGGCTGAGGATGAGCCCACAAATATACATATAGTATACGAGGCACCCTTATAGGCTGTGCCTGTGCAGGCTGTTGCACCGTTCGAGTCTGACGACGAGGACGAGATTGAGATAGAGTCCGATCCAGAGGAGGAGCCGATGGAGGATGAGCCAGTAGAGGACTCTGATGAGGCTACTGTAGAGGGGCAAATGTTAAGCGAGTATGAGGAGCGGATTCTGGAGTTGGACTGCAGAGTCCAGAAGCTAGAGGCCGAGGCCGAGGAGAGAGAGTCTGAGTTCCAAAAGCTGAGGGAAGAGGACCACCAGAGGAAGTTAGACATGCAGGAGCTAGAGGTAGAGATTGCATATCGTAGGGAGGCAGGGATCCAGATGGGAACCTTATTCCACAGGTAGGTGGTGAGAAACGTAGATCTGGCAGGAAAGCTGGAAGAAGTAGAACAGAGAGAATTGAGTGAGAAGACTGAGAAAGAGGCACTCCGTACTCAGTTAGAGTTGGAGGTGATGGATAGGATACACTTCGAGGAGAAGTAGGAGGCTGCCCATAAGAGAGCAGATGACCTGGAAGATGAGGTCAAATGCAAGAAGAGGAAAATGAACAAGATGGGGTACGTGTTCCGTTCGGCATTTGAGAGGGTGCTTGATGGTGTGTACCACTACCCGGCTGAGCAGGGACAGACTCTACACACTATGAGTCGAGAGCTGGTAGCTTATATAGCACAGTTAGAGTACAAGAGCGATGTGGAGCGTGGCATGATGTGATGAGATTTCCTTAAATGGTCTAGTGGTAGTTTAGTAGAATTTATCTTTATGTGTTGTACATACTATGTTGTAATCCCAATCTTTTGTGTAAGATGTGGGATAGTGATGTAAATCCCGTGTAAGCTTTTATTAGAGGGGTAGTATGGTAGTAAGTTGGTATATTCCCCGTCTTTTGTGATATTAGGGGATACATGTGATAACATTTATAGAAATATGCTAGGGATATCATGTAATGAAACGGTTGGCATATGAATATAAATGAAGCTTATTTCAGAAACGTGTTATAAATTTATTCTTTTAGTAGTAAAAGAAATACTTAAGTAATATACTTGAATAATAATAAAATAAAAATTTGTGATGCAGATAATGCCGCCCAGACGTAAATTGACTGCACTAGAGGAGTCAGTGAACAATGAGAGGGAACAAGTAGACCCAATCCAGAAACTGGTAGACTTGTTAGGAGAGGCATTAAGGGGAAGGAACAATGAACCCGTTCGCCCAAACCCTCAGGCTATGCCAGTAACAACCTTTAAAGACTTTAAGAGTGTAGGACCCCCGGAGTTCGAGGGAACTACCGACCCAATCGTCGCACAAACGTGGATCAAGGAGATAGAAAAAGCTTTCACTATAGCTCGCGTAGGCGAAGATCAGAAGACGGTGTTTGCCACATACATGATGAGGGGAGAAGCGAACTACTGGTGGGAGGCTAATCAAAAAAGAGCTGGAGAAGGAATAATAGCTTGGGATAAGTTTAAGACGCTATTTTTGGAGAATTACTTCCCGAAAAGCATGAAAAATAGGATGGAAGTGAAATTCCTAGAGTTAAAACAAGGGGAGATGACGGTGGCGCAATACGCGGCTAGGTTTAACGAACTAGCCCGATTTGCGGAGCACCAGGTAGGAGATGAAGAGAGGAAGGCTAGACGATTCGAACAAGGACTGAAGCCTTGGCTATTCAATAAGGTGTCAGTTCTTCAGATAGATTCTTTTGCAACACTGCTGGAAAAGGCTATTATTGCCGAGGGAGGAAGTGAAGCTTTGAGCTTGTACAACAAAGAGAAGAAAGGAAAGAATGCTGGAGGAGAGAATCGTACTGAAGGAAGCAGCAGTGGAGGAAGTAATTTGGGAAAGAGAAAATGGGAGAATAACAACAGCAGAAACAATAATCAAGGTGGGAGTCACCTGGGAAATTTTAAGAAAAGGAGTGGAGCTTGTAATAAGTGTGGGAAAAGTCACCAAGGGGAGTGCTGGAAAGGAAAGGGCAAGTGTTTTAACTGCGGCCAAGAGGGGCACATATCGCCAAACTGTCCGAAGCCAAAGAAGATCCAATGGTGTTTTGCTTGCGGCTCAACTGAGCACCGTATTAAGGATTGCCCGAAGAAGGGAAGTGGTAGCCAACATGGGGGAGGAAACAAGCTTATGATCAGCGGACCGGCACAATCCAACCGCCCAACCGCCAGAACTTTTAACATGACCGTCCAGGACGCCATGGCTACGAAGGACGTGGTGTCAGGTATAATCCCAATCAATAATTTAAATGCTTATGTATTATTTGATTCGGGTGCCACCTATTTTTTATATCTGATGAATTTACTAGTAAACTTAATACACCCCGAGAACTATTAGAAAATCCTTTGAACATAGTAGTTGCGAATAAGGAAGTAATCCCTGTAGAATACGTTTATCGAGATTATCGCGCAAACATTAGAGAACATGAACTGAGCGTAGACTTGTTTCCTATTAGACTGGGAGAATTTGATGTGATACTGGGAATGGATTGGTTATATAACCATGCAGCGATAATTGATTGTCAGAATAAATGTGTGAACCTTCAGACTCCGAGTAAGTCTAAGGTACTGTTTTATGGTAGCTCATCGCTTAAGCTATCGTGTTGCATTACGATGATGCAGGCCAAGAAATTGTTAAGGAAAGGATGTGTAGGTTATTTAGCTTACATCGTAGATACTCGAAAAAAGGGAGTAGAAATTAAGGATATATCCGTAGTGAATGAATTTCAAGATGTGTTTTCGGACTAATGCTCCGGCAGCATTTATGGACTTGATGAACCGAGTTTTCAAGCCATATTTGGATAAATTTGTAGTGATTTTTATCGACGACATTTTGATCTACTCGAAGACAGAGGAAGAACACGCCGAACATCTGAAGATTGTTTTGGAGGCACTAAGGAAGGAGAAGATGTATGCAAAATTTTAAAAGTGCGAATTTTGGATGGAGAAGGTTCAATTCTTAGGCCACGTGGTGGATAAGAATGGAATCTCTATAGACCCTACGAAGGTAGAAGCAGTAAGTAATTGGGAACAACCGAGAACACCGACGGAGGTGAGAAGCTTTTTAGGGTTAGCTGGGTACTATCCAAGATTCATCCAATATTTTTCTAAGATAGCAACCCCATTGACCAATTTGACTAGAAAGACGGTGAAATTTGTATGGACCGACAAATGCGAAGAAAGTTTTCAAGAACTGAAAAGGAGATTGAGTGAAGCACCTGTGTTATCATTACCAGATGATGCGGGAAATTTTGTGGTGTATTGTGATGTGTCGCACAAGGGACTTGGTTGTGTGCTCATGCAACACGGTAAAGTCATTGCGTATGCATCATGGCAATTGAAGGATTACGAAAAACGATACCCTACTCACGACTTAGAGTTAGCGGCAGTAGTTTTTGAGTTAAAAATATGGAGGCATTATTTATACAGAGAGAAATGTGAGATACACACGGACCACAAAAGTCTGAAATATATCTTCACATAGAAGGAGTTGAATATGCGACAGAGAAGGTGGTTAGAATTAATCAAAGACTATGACTGCGATATTCTTTATCACCCGAAAAAGGCAAACGTGGTTGCCGACTCTCTGAGCAGAAAAGGAAGGGAAAAGTTATTTAATTTAACGACTCAGGAAGAATTGATAAGAGAGATGGAGAAATTGGAGATAGAAGTGAAAGGACCAAAAAAGTCTGGTGAGAAGTTAATTGTAATGGAAGCTTGTCCGACGTTGTTGGATAGAGTGAAGGAAGCCCAGGAGAAAGATGAAGAATGTGAGAAGATCAGGAAAAGGATCACAAAAAATGAGGAAGAGAAATTTCAAATGGATAAAGACGGTATTTTAAGATTTGAAGAAAGAGTATGGGTACCAGCGGTAACCGAGTTGAGGGAAGGGATTTTGTACGAGGCACATAATATGACATATTCCTTTCATCCGGGAGGCACGAAGATGTACCGAGATTTGAGGCAACATTTTTGGTGGCCCAATTTAAAACGGGAAGTCGTAGAGTGCGTCAGTAGATGTTTGACTTGCCAACGCATTAAAGCAGAGCATCAACGGCCGAGTGGTTTACTACAACCGTTGGAAATACCAGAGTGGAAATGGGAGCATATTATGATGGACTTCGTGGTAGGACTTCCAGTTACACAGAAAGGTTATGATGTTATTTGGGTTATCGTGGATCGACTAACGAAGACCGCACATTTTCTACCAATCAAGATCCGCTACAGTTTGAATCAATTAGCGAGTCTGTACATAAAGGAGATTGTTACACGACATGGAGTGCCGGTATCAATTGTCTCTGATCGAGATCCGCGCTTCACGTCCAATTTTTGGAAGAGTTTGCAAGAGAGAATGGGAAAGCAATTGAGGTTGAGTACCGCTTATCATCCTCAGACAGACGGACAAAGTGAGCGAACAATACAAACGCTGGAGGACATGCTTAGGACTTGCGTGATGGACTTCAAGGGAAATTGAGACGACCACCTACCATTAGTTGAATGTGTGTATAATAATAGTTACCCTGCGAGTATCGGCATGCCACCGTACGAAGCTCTTTACGGCAGAAAGTGCAAAACGCCATTGTGTTGTGACGAAGTCGGGGAGCGACGAATCTCGGACCAGAGTTAGTTCAACAAACCGCAGACGTGGTGACAATGATAAGAGCCAGATTAATAGCAGCTCAAGACTGCCAGAAAAAGTACACAGATTTGCATCGGCAGGACCGAGACTTCAAAGTCGGTAATTTTGTATTCTTGAAGGTATCTCCATGGAAGGGAAAGATCCGTTTCGGCAAGAAAGGAAAATTGAGTCCAAGATTCATAGGACCATTCGAGATACTGAAGCGAGTGGGCGAAGTGGCATACAAAGTTACGTTACCACCCGAGTTGGAGCACATCCACAACGTGTTTCACATTTCCATGTTGCAACTGTACAAGGCCGACTACAAGCACGTGATTTCTTACGAGCCCATTCAAGTGGAGAAGAACTTGGCATATGAAGAGATTCCTGTCCAGATATTAGATAGAAAAGAGCAAACCTTGAGAAATAAAGTTATTTCGTCTGTAAAAGGTCTTTGGCGTAACCACGATGTCGAGTAGGCAATGTGGGAGTTAGAAGATAGGATGGTGAGGGACTATCCCCATCTATTTGTGTAACCTTGTAGCAATTCCGGGACGAAATTTTTATAAGGGGGGAGGATGTAATACCCGAGAAATTCCTAATATTATTAAATAAATATATTAATGGAAATGAGAATTTATTTGAATATAAATAATTTTATGTTGTGAGAAGGATTGATTCAATTATATAAAATTGAATAATTATAATAATAATTGAAAAATTTATGGAGTTTGCGATAAAGTCGTTGATAGCCTTGTGTGGCACGATGATGAGGATTATTAATGATTAAATTAATTAACGAATGAATTATTAAGTAAACAATTAATCTATATTAATTGTTAATTGCTATTGTAGAATATTAATTAATAGTTATGGAATATTAACTATGATTGATTAATAATACGTGATTATTATTATTGCAAGAAATATAGTAATAATAAGAAATGTGTTTATAAATATAATAAGATTTATATTCATTTAATGTGATATTTAATCACATAAGTGTTAATCTATTATTATGAAAATTAATAATCAATGTTGAATTAATTAATTAATATTATCGTTAATTAATCAATGAGATGAATAATTTATTTATTTGACACTATGAATAATAAAATAAATAAGTAAGTTATTAATATGATGAGATTATATTGATTGTTATGTGCAAATGTGCAAGAATTAAATATAAAGTATATGGAATACGACTATATTATATAGTGTAGAGAAACACTTAGGTGTGACCATGCATGTATACATAAACTATGTTATATAGTGCAATGTGAATATATTAGACATAGAGACCATGTATTAAGATTGATTGAAATATATAAGCTACATGATAATGCCAATGTGACAATGTGAGTGAGTATACAATAAAAATATCATGGATATATTGTAAATAATTGTTAATTAATAGAATTTAAATTAAATAATACATGATATAATGTAATGTGGTAGTATCCGATTGAATTATATCGGTAAGATAAAATGTACATGGACTATATATGTACAAATTACATTTACTACATTGCAATGTTACCTATTCATTGAGTTATATTGGGACATTTCATGATGACTTAAAGTACATATAATATAAGTATATGATATGTGTATTGTAATACAAGTGTAACATGTAGTTCATTTGCAAATGATGAGCTTAGTGTGCTTTGTCCCATATTGATAGACACAAACCTTGTACACGTGAATAGCATTATGAAGTCTGAGGCCTATATCCCACAAACTCAGCAAACATTTCATAGCTTTCATAGCAAATGATGAACTTGGATGTGGGGATCATGATTGATTTCAATAACCATTTACCAACTCCCTCTTAACCACCATGTAATCTATCATTCTCATTGGTTTAAATTGAAGGACAATCACATTGTCTGTATATTTGAAGCTCTATAAATATAGCCTCATCCCTTTGCATTTTTCTTTGCTGAGATTGTGTTTAAGGATTGAATTGAGAGTATATTGATAGTTGATAGCAAGATAGATTTCAGAGAGTTGGGAATCCAATTTGAGCTAGCTTAATTCATAGCAGAGGTATAAAACTCTTCATTCATGATTTTCATTTTCTGTCAAATTCCAATTCGTGATTTTGATTACAGTTCATGCTAGATTGGATTAGGACATGTTCTTAGTTGTTATATAGACTTATAAATATGTTTAAACCATAATGTGACTGCTTAGAACTATTTTTGTGAAGTAATTTTGTGATTGGGCTGAAATCCTGCCGAAGCAGGTTGTTCTTGGCTTGAACCAGGCGTGGCGCAGCTGCGCCGGTAATAAACTGGGGCACAGCGCAGCTGCGCCGGCCCCTGAACCTAGTTCCTGCAATCTGCTTAAATCCTGCTGTGTGTTAGATAATTGATATGGCTTAAACCAGCATGCTAGCTTGTGTAACATATATACATATATATATATATATATATATATATATGAACATAATGAGGCAATGTAAGCATGTTTTAGTATATTAGCATGCATGGTTAACAAAACAACATATAGTTTGGAAATGAACTTAAAGTTTCATAAACAATCATTAACATTATGAAGCATGACTATATTCTAATTTTTGATACGTGGTAGAGCGGCTTAGAAATGCATGAAGGATGTGATGACTTGTGTATATATATATATATCTTAAGGTAGCATGAACATATTAGACTTCGTTAATGGAACTTACTAACGAAACATGGACTTTGAACATAGACTTGACATGTTGTATTAAGATTCATATTCTGATATTTTTAATACTGAACATAACATGACTAGTATACCATACATGTGTACTCACTTGTTACATTCAATACGGGGTTAGCCAAGCATAAGTTTAAGCATGTATTTAAAAGTGATTAACGATGCTAGCTATGGACAAAAGATGTGAACACTTATAAACATGTATAGTACAAAGTATGTGATCTCTTGATATGAACATATGATCTAATTGTATGCGTGGTGATTACATGACCCTATCCGACCTTAATTTTGTGTAAATCCTAGACTAAAACCATAACATATAAAAATGAACTTGAGATGGTCATATGCTTATAAACGGTCCTCTGACATGATTGTATGTTAAGTGTAAATTGGTTAAGTATGCTAAAGTATGGACAGAATCAGAAAATGCAAGGCTTAACCCTGGTCTGGCCAGGGGACTGCGCAGCTACGCCGTCCCTAGGCCTAACCAGGGCGCAGCTGCGCCGGTCTGGAATCTGAATTGTTGAAATCTGCTTGTTCTGGTCATGTCAGTTAGTGTAAATTATTGTTCAAAACTACTAGAAATGATCTGTACCCTACTGGTGTGTATCTATGTGATGATTAAGTTACAAGATAATGTTTAACTTATATAATGGAAGCCCATGGGTCAAAGGATCATAACCACTTGAGCATGATGAGTTGCTATAGTATCATTTATGTTATAACTATGTACTTGATTAGTGATAACATATAATCTGATTTCATACCATATGAGTATAAGTATGACATGTGACTAAGATAGTAACATATATGTATATTAAGTAACAAGGTTGTGTAACGGATGTGGTAACTAATGAACATCCTATACTTATAATACACTATAAATAGGATTCGAAAGTGTTGGCTAGCTTTACGTGAGTAAACTACGCATAAAGGCAAGTATCTAAACCTTATCTCTTTGGATGCAAGTTTCCTAACTTACACTCTTTTACGGTGCAAGTATTTTATCCTTGTACATTGCGAGCTAGTTTCTTTACTTACTCGTTTGAATTGAATTAGCATACTTGAACTCTTATTTTATTAAAGCTATTATTCATGTTGAACTTGGTATTGTTCTTGAATATTGTGAAAGAGTCTATGCCATTTGATTCGGCTAGACTTATATTATTGAAAGGCGACCGAAACCGATTGATTGGTGCGGGATCTTGTATTTGACTTAGAAGAACAAAATATAACTGTCAGAGAACTGACGCGTGCACATTAGTATGATTGAGTGTTATGCATAACATAGGGTACTTTAGGCAGATCACCTGTTGTACTTGTTTTTGTTTGATTTTCAATTTATTACTGTCAATTCCTGTGGAAGTTCATAGTCCTTAGTGACAGCTCAGTATTCAGTTATCTTGAAATTTTGAATTAATTTATTATTGAATCACATTGATATTATTCTGTCCTTAGCGACTTTTATTGAAAACTGTTGATATTCTTGTTATCCTTGAACTATCAAACCTTGCCATACCCTTTCAAGAATTGATAGTTTTATTACTCACCCTTATTGTATACTACTTGCTGGGCAATCTGTGCTCATTCTTGCTTTTCCTAAAAATATTTTAGTTAAGGCCGAGCAGTGCGGACCCTCGAGCACCGAACAGGGCAAGGGAAAGGCTACGGAGTAGCTTAATATTATGTAGGACTTATGATTGTAATAAAGAACTTATGATATTATGTACTAGTTAAGGTAATTTATGCTTAAGATATGTCTAAGCTATGTAATCACTATTTAAGTTACGAGACCTTGGGACGTGAATAAATTATATTATTTAAATGTAATCTATTCGGTATTAGTTGTGTATTATTCCGCTGTGCGATGCGACATTTAGTCGTATTATTATTGTGATGTATTACCATGAGCACGTGACGAACCGAATTCGAGCGACCCCGTGACGGTCCTGGAATTTGGGGGTGTCACAGTATCTCTTACCCTTCTTCTCTAAGTGATGATCATCCTACTGTTGGATAAGCTTTAGTAAATGGATATGAATTGTTGTTCTTGAGATTCCACTATCTATACATTGACTTCTGTGACAACCCGAATTCTCTATAATTATCAAAATAATAATTTAATAAATAAAATTCTTATTATGAGATGTTTTGAATTTAAATATATATATATATATATATATATATATGTTATATATTTTTTAAAATTTGTGATTTGGTGTGAAGAGAATTAAATGTTTATATATAAAAGAGAGTTGTATATATATTCATATGTTGGAGAAAATGAGATTTAATAGTTAATTAAACTATTAAATAAATTAAATAATGTTAGTTAATTTAATTAAGTTAAAATTTATATTATGAAATAATATAAATTAATTTTCATGCCTTGATTGGTGATGGAATTGTTATGAATTAAATTTTATAAATAATGTGAGTAATTCACTTAATTAAAATAATGAATTAGTGTAAGAAAATTTATTTTAATAAATGAGGAGGTAATATATTACATATGAGTGTAATATAAAAAAGTTAAACAAGAAATTAAAGGTACATAATCTAGTTTTTATTTCTAGTTTACGTGTTCTTGAGTTTTCTTTTAAAATTAAAATTTTGGTTAATGAATTTTGGGTTATGATGTTATATATGTTATTAAATATTTATAATTTGATAATGGTCATCTAGAAACGATTTTTCAGGAATCAAATTCATGTATTTATGCTAAAGAAAATGGAATTTGGGTTTTGATGGTAATGTGTGTTTTAGTTTACTTTGAGACTAAAATTAATGATGAATTCGTGATAGAAACTTTAAATTGATGTTTGATTTTTGTTCTCCTCTATAAAATGAAAACAACGCAACTTGAACGGATCGAATTGGTTAAGAAATGAATTCGTGGTGAATGATTATTCTAAACATGTTAAAAATATGAAAAATTAGTATAAACCAAGTCCCACATCGACTAAATTGAGAACTTTACCCTTTTCTAAATCTATAAATAGAAGGGTTTGCCCCTTTGTTTCATTCACCAACAATAAGTCCTCCAATTTTGAGAAAGACTTTATTGTGGGAGGACTTTTTATAAAGACCTCATTAGTTAAATTTTGGCGTCAAGTGCGTAGGCAGTTTGTGGAACTCGTATTTTTGGGTGTGTTTCTTACTTAATTTTTGGTATTGTTATTATTTTAAATATTGTATTCAGTTTGTTAGTTTTAGAAGATGTTAAATTTTTGGTAGTTCTATGATTTAGGAGTCCATAGAGTCCAAACGAACTCAATTGGATATCTAATGGCTGAGTCCATAGAGGGTAAAGCTGAAACGAAAGTAAAAAACTGTTAAGAACATACACTTTTTGACGCTCTGTTTGGGCTGCCTAATGAACCCGAAAAGGGGGTTTCAAATTTTTTAAAAATATTCTCATATGATACGAAAACATACTGAAATTTAGGAATTTTTTGATAAGCGAGCAAGGCGTGAGAAAATTGCAAAGTGGCTCATTCGTTATGCAAGGATACGAGTTATTCATGAAGCAAAGTGTGAACCTAATTTTCTAAGGAAATAAAATATTTGTGTATGAGGCAATGGGGCGAATTAACTTATGAGCTATCAAAAAGGTATAAAAATAATATAAATAAAAGAAATAATATAGTAAGTCGTGTTTCACTAAAGTTATAGAATATCTATTTAGAACCTAAATTCGCAAATAAAGGCAAAAGATATTCCTAAAGTGGAATATAAGTGATTTAAGCTTCGAAATGTTAAATGTTTACATATTAAACTGTGAGAGACCTTTATTTGGTGTAAAAATATTAAAACGAATTAAGTTTCTAAATAAACTAGTATTCGTTTTGAGTAAGAATAAATAATACTAGTTTGTGTAAAACTAATAATTATTATTAATGGATATACATGCATGTTTTGTAACATATTCAATTATCTAATATGTGTGTACATGTAAATAAGATTATGTAGGACATGTGGAGAAACTTTAAGTTAAATTTTTGCGATAATCTCCAATCAAGGCAAGTCTTTCAGTTCCTATTTGCTATGTGTAGTTGATGATGAATTGTTTTAATATGTATTGTAAAGATATTACATATGTTGTGAGCATAAAATATTAAAGCCAATTTATGGCTACATTGATTAAAGAATGTTGATTGAGTAAGGTACTCAATCTTTATACTTGTTATGTGAATTAAAGCATGTATGATATGTTAGTCTAATTATTATGATGTATAAGATGAGCATGTTATTTATGTGCTACGTGATGCATGAACACTGTTAGATCTTGCTGAGCTATCGAGCTCATTCTTGCAAAATAACCATTTTTGCAGGTCAAGGTTTCAAGGTAATGATATGTGTTAATTGAATGATAGAGATCAATAGCAATTCAAGAAGATTACTTATTTTAGATGAGAAATGCTTTTAATATTTTTGATTTTAACATAATTATTGAGTTATAAAGTTGAGTTATCCGATGTATAATGGATATTACTTTGTGTTGAAAGATTTTATATAGCAACTTTGATGAAATGATTCATGAAATAAATTTGAATCAAAGATATGTAATGATAAAGGTTGTGATTCAGGAAAATAGAGAAAGTAGACAGAAAAGTTTAAAATATTCTGCATTTTTAGTGATTGTATCATGGAATAATGATGTAAAATTAGAATAAAGGTGTATTAATAACGACCGAGATTGAGAGTTGAATTATATGAATTTTGGGGTCGTTACAGTTGGTATCAAAGCTGATAGGTTATACACCTTAGGTAAGAGTACCTTAGGCTATGACCGTAGTGAGAAAAAAAAATAATAAAAATAATTATAATTATAATAATAATAAGTTAAGTTTAAGTAGTGGTACAGTCGTACTCTTTAATGATTGATGTATAGTATCTGGGCTAAACGATTCCTTCAGAGAGAGGAGGTATATACGAACTAGCCACCGATCTAACTCGCTGTGAAATATAGTGTAGACGAGACGGAAAACTAGTTTGTTAGTTGTTTGTGGAAAACCACTCAGCTTACTATATTGAACGCTGTTAGAGACTCGATGTGTGCCGAATATAGAGTTATGAATACGTATGATGAAAAGGTGATTCTTTTCACATACGTAGATGTATAGGATGAGTTAAGTCCTAGAAATATTATAAAAAGAAGATGAGAATGATGAGGAGTAAACTCGAATAAAATATTGAGCAATATGAATGAAGTTAGAAATTCTTAAAGGAAGAATTGGTTAATAAAAAAGAAGATTCAAAGAAGAATCTTGAAGAGATATAATGATAAGAATCAGGAGTTACCTAACTCCAATAATCAAGATGGCAAATAATGATAAATCGACAAAGTCTATAAGATTAAAAGCATAAATGAAATCATAATATGATATGATTAAAGGTAAAGATAAGAAGATTGTAAAACAAAACGATAATGAGATAAGAAAAGAATCATAAGGGAGATGATTATAGAATAAAATCACGAAAGTTGCAAAAGACAGATGGTATGTAACGATTAAATAGTTATAGTTTGATGCTATAAAGAGAATGTACTATGATATAGTACGAGATAAACTCACGAGGAGTTATAAATGATGAGATACAGAAAATTTGTATCGACCAAAGAGCAAGTTATGAGCAAGATAGAGTTAAGTGGGATTTCAACTGAGGACTCATGTGGTGGCTGAGTTGTACAAACTTTTGTATGGGCAGGAGTTTTGTGCTTACACTTGGTTTATCGCATGGATAATCATTGGAATGTTGGGGTCGCGCTATCAATATATATATGGTGAGAAGGTGATTCTTGTCCCATGTTTATATTTGATAATTAGAGACAATTAGGATTAGATTAGATGTGATACTAAGGTTAGGTGCGGTTCTTAAAACTCATGCTTATGGTAAGATCGTGACTTATAATCGTATGTATATTTTTGAACCCCTAAGCGTATGGACAGTCCCTAATCAGTTCTTGGATTACGTATTGCTAGGACAAGTTCTTAAACTCGTATTATTGTGGCAAGTTCCTGAACTTCCAAAGTGTGGTAAGTTTGATGAACTATACTGGGTATAAAAAGGTTATGGAATATAAAGCATTAATGGTGCTGAAGATTGATAGAATGATTAAGTAATGAAGCGGTGGATGATTAATAATGATGGAGGAAAATTAGATATTCTAAATCTTCTAGCTATGCTAGATTTTTGAAATTTATTGACTTCGTGCTGATGTTTGCACTTCTGAGTCTTTTAAAAAATATTAGATCAAATGATTGAACCAATGGATTTTTAAAAAGTGCTATTATTTACATGTCTATGCTAATTGTTTCAGCTAGACAAAAATGATTCGAAATTTTCAAAATGTATTTTATATATTTATATGCATCATTTGATATAGTGTAGAAATAATAATCGAGGTAGTCATCAATGCAGTTAAACCTAGTGTTGGATGTGATCGTAGGATCGTCAGCCCACTTTGGTATATAGTATAATGACGTCATATAATGACGGGATCCTCAACATGCCATTACGACGGTACGGTATCATGATATTATAAAAAGATTTATTTATTTTTAGTTTCCTTAAACTATATAAAAAAGGGAATATTTATTGAGTTGGTTAATTATATATATATATATATATATATATATTGATTGATATCCGAATTGTTACTAAAAGTCTATGCTACTTGATTCAGCTAGACAAATATTGAAAGATGTTTATGAAATTCGAGCGTTCTTGACAAAGTATGCCAAATCAGGTTGCTCTGGTGCGAATTTAGATGTTGAAAGCTGAGGTGAACAACCCTATAAAGGGGACATATTATCAGAGACAATGGTTCTGAGTGTAACGCATATAGTTGTTACAATATACTATGTTTGTGCACGACGTAGTAGTGCGATAGTCTGAAAACCTAGAGCACCGATGTAGGATGTTTACAGTCTGTGTGATTGTTAAATATTTTGTTAGAGCGGTTTATAGTGTGAAGTACCGGGGGTAAAGTACTATTAAACCTAGAGATGAGTTCAAGGTCTTGTGACCCCTCAGCTTGATTTGAGAATCTTTTAAATTCCTGAGTTATTTATACTGCTTCCCAATTATTAAATAATTGTGGAAGATTCTTGTTATTCTGAAGTAAATGTGGAAAGGGGGGTATTACTTAGAACTGAGTAAGTTGTATAATGATGAATATATTGAACAAGTAAGGAAAGAAATTCCGAAAAGAGAAAGGATGAAGTTATCTAAAGAAAAGTTGAAATTCTTGAAAGAGAAAGATGTGAAGAATGCGATGATTTTTTTTAGAAAGATCCTTAGAGGATGAAGTGGTTATAGAACCCAATGAATGAATAAAAGATTAACGTAAAATCTATTTTGATAGATTAAATGAATGAAGATTAATAAATAAAAATTTCGAGGACGAAATTCTTGGAAGAATGGGTGAATGTGATAACTCAAATACTTACAAGATAGTGAATTATGAAGTATATGAATTCGACGAGTAGAGTATATGGTAATGATCCTTAGAAAAAGTAATGAACGGGTTAAAGAATATATAATATTTGAAATATAATTGAGTTTAATTGAAGGTTATGAAATAAAATCTAGAATTTGTTGAAGAAATGAATGGAGTAAGATATATATAAAAAACTTTTGTTAAGGTAATGCGTGGAAGTTATTCAACGATAAAATTATGAAGAAGATTGGTGTAAACTGAGTAAGAGAGGTTTCGGTGATTCCGATGACGGAATCCTTATAAGGGGAGAAGGATGTGACAACCCGAATTCTCAGTAATTATCAAAATAAGAATTTAATAAATAAAATTCTTATTATGAGATATTTTGAGGTTATATATATAATATATATTGAAATTTATGATTTGGTGTGAAGAGAATTAAATATTTATATATAAAAGAGAGTTATATATATATATATTCATATGTTAGAGAAAATGAGATTTAATAGTTAATTAAACTATTAAAGAAATTAAATAATATTAGTTAATTTAATTAAGTTAAAATTTATATTATGAAATAATATAAATTGATTTTCATGCCTTGATTGGCGATGGAATTGTTATGAATTAAATTTCATAAATAATGTGAGTAATTCACTTAATTAAAATAATGAATTAGTATAAGCATATTTATTTTAATAAATGAGGAGGTAATATATTACATATGAGTGTAATATAAAAAAATTAAACAAGGAATTAAAGGTACATACTCTAGTTTATATTTCTAGTTTATGTGTTCTTGAGTTTTCTTTTAAACTTAGAGTTTTGGTTAATGAATTTGTGGGTTATGATGTTATATATGTTATTAGATATTTATAATTTGATAATGGTCATCTAGAAACGATTTTTCAGAAATCAAATTCATGTATTTATGCTAAAAAAAAAGAATTTGGATTTTGATGGTAATGTGTGTTTTAGTTTACTTTGAGACTAAAATTAATGATGAATTCATGATGGAAACTTTAAATTGATGGTTGATTGTTGTTCTCCTCTATAAAACGAAAACAACGCAACTTAAACGGATCGAATTGGTTAAGAAATGAATTTATGGTGAATGATTACGCTAAACATGTTAAAAATATGAAAAATTAGTGTAAACCAAGTCCCAAATCTACTAAATTGAGAACTTTACCCTTTTCTAAATCTATAAATAGAAAGGCTTGGCCCTTTGTTTCATTCACAAACAATAAGGCCTCCAATTTTGAGAAAAGCTTTATTGTGTGAGGACTTTTTATAAAGACCTCATTAGTTAAATTTTGGCATCAAGTACATAGGCAGTTTGTGGAACTCGTATTTTCGGGTATGTTTCTTACTTAATTTTTGGTATTGTTATTGTTTTAAATATTGCATTTAGTTTGTTAGTTTTAGAAGATGTTAAATTTCTGGTAATTCTATGAATTAGGAATCCATAGAGTCCAAGCGGACTCAATTGGATATCTAATGGCTTAATCCATAGAGTTCTATGATTTTTTGGTATATTGTAGTTCTATGAATTACGAATTCATAGAATCAAAAACGGAATAAAAATGATTTAGATCGAAGTCGTCGTGAAAGTTTTCGTAAAACATGTTAAACGATGAAAAACTTAGTCTGGGGACTTTTGAGCCAAATTTTAGACTAATTAACTAATCTGGAAAATTATAAAATCAAAAGGGGTTTTTTAGAGCATGTTACAAGCTTTACATAGCCTCAAGAATGACCTAATTTCGATCACGGATGACCAAGTTATGAAGATTTGAAGTTTGTGCGTTAAAATAGACAAAATCTAGAAAAGTTCGAAAACTAGTGCACAGCTGACCCTAAGAGACAAATTCGGGGCTAGTTAGATATTCCAGAAAATTCTAGGTTTTTTGGGTATTATAGTACACTGAATAAGCTTTCCATAGACTCCGGAACGAACCAATTCCGACTTTGGAGCAAAGGTTTATGACCGTTCAAAGTAGTTGCATCAAAACTGTCCAAGTCAGGAAAATAAAGTGCAGACCTGTTGTCCCTTGTACGAATTTTCTGCTCTGATGTGTTCGAAATTTGGAAAATATCAGTAAATAAGAGTTGTAGCCCCAAAAGTTAGCTTCGCGTGGGCTCAAGAATCGCTCAAAAATATTTGAAACGAAAAAGTTATGACTGTTCTAGAGAGAGAGGGTAAAGCTGAAACGAAAGTAAAAAAGTACTGTTAGGAACGTACACTTTTGACGCTCTGTTTGGGTTGCCTAATGAACCCAAAAAGGGGGTTTCATATTTTTTAAAAATATTCTCATATGATACGAAAAACATACTGAAATTTAGGAATTTTTAGATAAGTGAGCAAGGTGTGAGAAAATTGCAAAGTGGCTCATTCGTTATGCAAGAATGTGAGTTATTCGTGAAGCAAAGTGCGAAACTAATTTTCTAAGGAAATAAAATATTTGTGTATGAGGCAATGGACCGAATTAACTTATGAGCTATCAAAAAGGTATAAAAATAATATAAATAAAGGAAATAATATAGTAAGCCGTGTTTTACTAAAAGTTACAGAATATCTATTTAGAACCTAAATTCGCAAATAAAGACAAAAGATATTTTTAAAGTGGAATATAAGAGATTTAAGCTTCGAAATATTAAATGTTTACATTTTAACTGTGAGGGACCTTTATTTGGCGTAACAATGTTAAAACAAATTAAGTTTCTTAATAAACTAGTATTCGTTTTGAGTAAGAATAAATAATATTAGTTTGTGTAAAACTAATAATTATTATTAATGGATATACATGCATGTTTTGTAACATATTCAATTATATAATATGTGTGTGCATGTAAATATGATTATGTAGGAAATGTGTAGAAACTCTAAGTTAAATTTTAGCGGTAATCTCCAATCAAGGGAAGTCTTTCAGTTCCTATTTGCTATGTGTAAGTGATGATGAATTGTTTTAATCTGTATTGCAAAGATATTACATATGTTGTGAGCATGAAATATTAAAGTCAATTTATGGCTACATTGATTAAAGAATGTTGATTGAGTAAGGTACTCAATCTTTATACTTGTTATGTGAATTAAAGCATGTATGATATGTTAGTCTAATTATTATGATGTATAAGATGAGCATGTTATTTATGTGCTACGTGATGCATGAACACTGTTAGATCTTGCTGAGCTGTCGAGCTCATTCTTGCAAAATAACCATTTTTGCATGTCAAGGTTTCATGGTAATGATATGTGTTAATTAAATGATAGAGATCAATAGCAATTCAAGAAGATTACTAATTTTAGATGAGAAATGCATGTAATATTTTTGATTGTAACATAATTATTGAGTTGTAAAGTTGAGCTATTCGATGTATAATGGATATTGCTTTGTGATGAAAGATTTTATATAGCAACTTTGATGAAGCGATTCATGAAATAAATTTGAATCAAAGATATGTAATGATAAAGATTGTGATTCAGGGAAAGATAGAAAGTAGACAGAAAAATTTAAAATATTTCACATTTTTAGTGATTGTATCATCTAATAATGATGTAAAGTTAGAATAAAGTGTATTGATAACGACCGAGATTGAGAGTTGAATTGTATGAATTTTGGGGTCATTACAACTTCTCCTCTTTCAGTGATTTCTCTAATCAAGTGAAAGTGCCACAACATATGTTTGGATCCAAGATGAGTCTTAGGAACTATGTTAGTTCCCGGAGGCACATTAGTTATTTAGAAGAGGGGTTGAATAGATATTTTAAAACTTTTTATTTTCAAAAATAACTTATCCGATTTGTTAATTAAATAATTAATTAACCACATCAGAATATATGATTTGGTTGTTCTCCTTAAGATAAAATCAAGTTTATAGTTCGGATAGCAGTTATAGCAGTTATGGCAGATATGGAATAACAAATGTAAATGACACGGTTGTTTTAAGTGGTTTAGAGCACTCAAGACTCCTAATCCACTCTTCTACTCCACGAGTAGGAAATCCACTAAGGATATCGATACAACATTGAATCACTAAGATTCCTTCAAGACCAACAGGCTTGGAACTTCTAGTTCAGTAAGAACTCTTCAAGTCCAGCAGACTTGAAACTTTTAGTTCATTGAGAACTCTTCAAGTCTAGCAGACTTGGAATACACTGTAATGAGAGTTTTGTTTTAAGCATAAGTTCTAAAGAACTAAGTAGCGAAACAAGATATTCTTTTGGATCGTAGAGTTTGGCTTTGAGATGTTCTTGAGCTTTGTACGTTCTTGCTTAGTCTGAAATCTTCAATCTGTTTTCCTTATGTAGGAGCCTTTGAAATCTTCCCGTTGAAAGGCTTCCGTTTGAGCATTTAATGTTCCAGACGTTCTGAGCATTTGATGTTGATTTTCTGGGAATATGGTGCACTGCTTTATGACTCGCCCGACACTGCAGACTGCTTTCTCACGTAACACCTAAAAAGGTGCTTTTAGCAGACAGTTAGTAGTCATCTTTTTTTTCCCTCACGTTTCTTCGATTCAAACTAAGGATATGTGTTAGAGCATTGGGATTCCCGAAATGTCAACGTTCATATGTTATTCTTCACTGTTAGACATCCTCTTTCATCAGATAGGCGAATCTTGATACTTCTGATGCTAACTGAAGAAGCACTACTGTAACGAATGAGAATTTTAATATATTGATTTTAATATTTATTGAATTAAATAAATATTTTAATTGATTTATTGATTTATTTATTGAGTTGAATAAATAAAGTATGGATTGTTGTGGAGTAATTTAATTAAGTGTAATATATTGATTAAATGAATATTTAATATTTAATTTAATTGATGTATATTAATTTTATGGTATAGTCTAATTTAATTGAGATAATTAAATTAGATAAAGTTTATGTGATAATTGTTACATGAAATTATAATTAGCGAGTAATTATAATTGTTATGTGACATTTTTATGTGGTTAATTGATGTTAGCTTTTAATTAATTAAATTAGAATGTTAAAGATTTAAATAATTAAAGTGTAATATTAAAAATATGTGATAAATGCTTTATTAAAAGAATAAAAAGAATTTTAAATTAATTTTACCAAACAAGGCCCTTAAAATTGTTTTTAAAGGGTTTTGCCAAACAATGCCCTTGCACCTCTTTTAACCCTGTTTTACGCATGGCCTTAGCTACTAAAAAAAACTAGTTTTTAAAAATAAAGTTGTTTTGCCAAACAAGCCTTATGGCTTTTAAAATTCAAATTTTGTAACTTATATATATATTAATTGCAATTATGGTGTTTATTGGTGATTTAATACTTGGCAGTTATATATATTATATAATTATACATATAATATATATGATATCAGTTATATTCTAAAACTATGTTAGTTAGTCAGAGTTAGAACAAAAGAAAAGAGAAAACAAAGAATATACAGAGTTTAGAGAGAAGGGAGAAGAAGAAGAAAGAAAGAAGAAGGAAAAGAAAACTTGTAAATTCAAAAGTAAATCACCATCATCTTCTTCTTCCTAACGCCGATAATGGTATAATCGCTAAATTTCAATTTTTAATATTATGTCTTATATTCTTCATTATTATTCTCTGTATATATGAGTTTTCCATGGAATTGTATAACATAATGTATGTATATATATTTTGTATTCATATCATGTCTATATATGAATTATATGCTTAATTGGGTTATTTACTTCATGTATGTATGATGAACATGAGGAATTCATGTTCATCAAAAGTTACAGTCAAGTATTTTAAAAATATATAGTTTTCTTTTAAAAATTAGAAATTCAAGTTTAATTGTTAATTTTGTACAAATTGAGTTTAGATTATGTTAACTTGTCAAGAAACGAATTCAATGTGATTTGAATTGTGTGTTTTGATTTAGAAATAAACTTACAGTGTTCAATTTCATCAAGAACACTGAAAAATGGTTTTTCTCCAATGTTTACAAAATTAAAAGTTTTAAATTGTGTGTTTTGATGTCTATATGTGTTAGAACATGTTAGAATCATGAATTGTGTGTTTTAATCGGATAGAGATTTTTTAATCCCATCCGCTAGTACTTCTAGCAGATGGTGAGATGTGATTTTAAATCCAGGCCATTCAAAGTTGTAATGAAAGGTAGAGATGGTATTTGCCCATTATTAATTCATAGCAAATAAATGTTATGGATCATTGCCCTATATATATATAGTATAAGCATACAAATAGAATACTATATTCTACCCGGATTGATTATGAACTTTATTCTAGTTTGGTTCACTTACTAGAGCCACAAAGTGAACCAAAAGATCAAATCTAGGGGTGCAATAATTAAATTTAAATATAACTATTACATTTAAATTCCGAACTCCATTACAAATGGGTCTTCATGCGCTCCTTACCCCTTGATCTCCAATTCTTCAAGTAATTCTTAATAATCCTATTACATAAACTATTTACAATAAATAGAAACCTTGATCAATAGTCAAGGGAAAGTACATAGGAGGGAGATAGAAATTACATTAAGAAAAATTAGAGAAGACGAAGTACGCAGACCCCATTTATAAAACTCATACATTCAAGCATCCAATTAAAATAAAATCCAATCACATTGTTTAATAGTCCGTAATCATCCCCGTGTATTATCATACACATCAACATATGCATCAATAAATAAAACATTCATATGATGATTAATAAACATTTAATATATACATTGATATCGATTTAATAGAAAATTTTAGTTAGCATAAAATTCAATTTTGAATTAAAATAAACTTCTTTATTTTAATCCAATTTTAAATAAAAATAAACCTTTTGTTTTAATTTATCTAATTTTAGATAAAAATAAACTCCTTATTTTTAATCAAATTCTTTAATCAAAATAAATTTCTTTATTTTAATTAACATGGAATCCAATTTCAAGTCAAAATAAACTACTTTATTTTAACTTTTAAAACTGTTTTGAAAAAAATAAAATATGTGAAATCTAATCTCTTCTCAAAATAAACTCCTTTATTTTGATTAATATGAAATCTTGTCTCATATCTAAATAAAATCTTTTATTTAAAGAGACATGGAATCTCTTTTCCTAATAACAAATAAACTCATTTATTTTTAGAAAATAAGGAGTTCAATTTCATCTCCAATTAGTTATTATGGAATCCAATTCTAATTTTAATTAGTTAGCGTGAAATTAAATTCTAATTAAAATAAACATATTTATTTTAATCCAATTCTAATTCCAATTAAACTACTTTATTTAAATTTAGTATTACTAGAAAAAACATGGAATCTAATTTCAATTAAAACAAACCTTTTATCTTAATTAGGAATCAAACGAAATTTAAAAATTTAAAAATTTTAATTTTTCTGGGCAAAGGCACTTCGACGCCACGTTTGAACTTCAAACGAGCGTTGCGACGCTTGCTGGCGCTACGGCTCTGTCGGTTAAACCCTGTTCAGTGCGCTGCGTCGCCTAGTTTGTTCCTTTGATCGGATCTACAGTGCCACTGGGCAGAACCAGTTTTTTCAGTTCGCGAATTATGCAGTTTTTCTCCAAAAACAAAATTTTATACCAACAATTATACCCAATTAAATTATTCAAAATACATATCAATATACATATAAAATCTAAACAATTAATAACTCGCATAAAACTTTGGCTCTGATACCACAAACTCGCATAAACAATTAGATTTGTAATAATCATGAGCATGCAACAAATTACATACATAGAGTAGAAGCGTAAAATTCAGAGTTTTAAAATTTTACAAACCATATACCTAGATCATCCTTTATGCATAGTTATTAATTAAACAAAAAGATTAATAATAAGATTCATACCTTGAGGATTTTAGCTTCCTCAGGTACGGGTTCAACTCCAAATCTTTTTCGCATTCTACTTGAATCCACCGGGTAGATTCCTTCCTTTGATCAACGTTAGCCACCCAAGTGTTTGGCCTCTAGAGGTGATCCACCAAGGAATAATAATTACTCAAGAAAAAGGGTGTATGGCTAAACCCAAGTTTTCTTCTCTTTAGAAAAAAAGTGTTCTCCCAACTATTGGAAAAAAATAGCATTAACCCTAAATCAAAATAAGACTCCTCTTATTTATAGATGTAGGTAACCCTCATAAATATTTTAGGATTAGGGTTTCATAATAATTAATTAAACTCTTTTAATTAATTTACCTCCTAATCTTATTAGGAATATGGGAGAAAACTATTATTAATTAATTCCCAAACTCCTTTAGAAATTAAACTAATAATAATAAAAATAATAGTAATAATAATAATAAGGCTCCTCTTATTAATTTATATTTAATATTTTTAAAATATTAAATAATAAATATTAAGCTATTTAATTTATTCTATCACCATAGATTAAATTAAATACACTAAGTTATTATTACGATTATGCTATTTGCTTCTTAAATAAATATTATTCCTTTTATGGTGTGACCCTTTAGGTTCTCCATATTAAACCGGTTGTGAATAAACTAATTAGAATAATTTTAATCTTATTTAAATAAAAAAAATTAAACTAGTTAATTTATTTAAATAAATAATATTTATTCTACAATAAGGGTAAGCCCCCTTAGTGCTCAAGGACTTTCTAAATAATATAGATTTCAACATTAATCATAAAAGATCTTTGAGTAAATAGTTACTGTACAATTCAATACTTCCACCATATAATGTCTCAATTAAATATAAGACATGAAATTACTATCAAGTCTTATTTTATTTAATTATATGTATTTCGATCCTTAAATAAACAAATCCAAATAATGCAAATTAGAAACTCCTTTCTAATTTCATTTCACCTTGGCCAAGGATTCCTGGGTTGTCATTTATCGAATCACATAGGACATTCTCACCTTTTTACTTGAAGCGTTAGATTCTTTATTGATCATTTATTATCTCCATATATAACTTATTACACCCAAGAATACCCTTTGATATACCTTAAGGGTTTCAAGGGACATGTCAAAGTATAACTTATCATACACAAGATACTATGATGATCTCAAGTCTAAGGATCACTTGTACTACTATCACGAGAGGAATTCCTATTGATAGGCAAGTAAAACTCCATTAAGTATTCCTCAGCGAGCCACGTTTGTAAGACCCCAACTTTTATGAATAAAGATTTAATTTTCTTTATATATTATTTTGGAAATAGTAAGGTGTTGATTTGATAAATGTGATAAGTTATGGGTGAGATGTGCAAATTTTACAAAGTAAGCAAGTGGTTATAAAATATTCGTTGTGTCGGGGAATATTCGTTTGGTCGAGGAATATTCTTTTTGTCGGAGAATATTCGTACGACGGCGCAGTCATTGGTGGATCCCATAACGAAATAAATGTCAGATATAGAAAGCGATAAAAATAACCTTTTTACAAAAATAACGCTAAAACTTTTACCGTTAAAACTGTTGAAATATCCGGTGGTTAAAATATAGTAATACGCGATGTTACACAGTAACACACGGTATTGCACAGTAATTCTAATTATTGATTCTTACGTAAGAAGTCACTACTCAATAATTGTTACGGTAATTACTGTTCAATTTTTTATTTTATTGATTCAATAATTGCTACGTGGATATTTTATATTAGCAATTCAATAATTATCATTGCACAGTATTTCAAATTATCAAATCAATAATTCATATTATTTGAATAATATTATTAGATAACATTATTGGCAATGTCTAAGGAAGTTCTTTCTAGAAAAGGAGTTAGTTAATTGTGCGCCAATAAGAAAAAATCTTTATCGGAAGGCCCCCTCTTTCCTAGGAACGACCTGGTTGTTAATATTGTAGTTCTGTAATATTATTTATGAATAATTAATTGTTGATATATATGATAAGAAAATATTTATTCAATGTGGATTTAAACGGAGGAATTTTTAGCATGTGACATTGGTTGAAAGTTGGTATTTTATCTTTTCTGATAAAATAATTCATTCAAATATATTATTATAATGTTACATTATAGTAGTATGATGTGATTATATAATAGTATGATTTTTATAATTTGAATGGTAACATTATTATAGTAAATTCATGGTATAAAAGTAAAATGAGGTGGAAGAGAACAAATTGAATTTGAATTCTTATGATGTAAGCAATGATGTTATCGGAACGATGAGGTAAGCAATGATGTCATCAGAATGATGAGGTAAGAAATGATGTCATAAATTATGGCAAAAAGACTATTTTACGCTTACTCTGCCAAGCCTATAAATAGAAGCTCATTTCTTCATTATTTCTCACCAATTCACTAAAGCTATAGAGAGAGAAAGTATAAAGAGAATAAGAGAGAAAGAAGAAGAGTATTCTGCTATTACACTAGTGCAGTCTCTAAATTTTTATTAAGGTAAGGGGTATTATTTTTTTCTTATTCATGAAAAGAGTTATTTTCTTTCAATACTCGTAAGGGTTGTTATTTCATTCTTTATTATTCTGTTGGAATAACCTGTCTACGCGGACTACCGCATGTATGGTGAAATCCTTTTGTTATTCTATTCTTTATTACTCTGTAGTAATAACCTGTCTACGCGGACTACCACATGCCTGATGAATAACCCTTTATATTCATTTGTTATTAAATTATGAAAATAATCTGTCTGCGCGGACTACCGCCTGACGGGTGAAAATCCATTTGCAGTTTCGTATATTGTTTCATTTCAGATTCCTAACTCTAAACTTACTACGGTAAGTATTGCTTCTATAATTCCTGAAATAATCAAAAATTCATTAAGTTTTGCGCTTCATCTAATATCATTTCACTGAAATATTGGTCTGAACTTTCTTGTGAAATTTTTATCTTTTCATGTCTAGTTACTATTTACGAGTTACTATTTATGGGATACTATTTACGATAAAAAAAATTCTCTTCCAAATCATTTTTGATTGGATCCAGGTTTTGATCTTCATTCTTGAACTCTGGATAAATTCTCTAATATTTGTCTTTTATCTAACTGGATTCGTTATTCGTATTATTTTCATCATCCTCAGTCCTAAATGGTGATATAACTGAATATCTTTGGCCTGTAGTGCAAAGATGAATGATTACTTGATGAATATCTTTGGCCTGTAGTACAAAGATGAATGAGTACCTAATGAATATCTTTGGCCCGTAGTGCAAAGATGGACAGGTGTTGAGATGAACATGACCAACTGTTGATATAAATGAATATCTTTGGTCGTAGTGCAAAAGATAAATATTTGATTCGAGATGTATATTGATTGATGTTACAGGGATAAAATATTGATGATGGACTTTTAAATCAAAGAAGATAGTAGACATCATTCTCTACTTAACTCTTCTAATGAATTGTTATTTTCACTGTGAATATTGATCTAAAACTTGTTGTCCATAATATTTTATCTGATTTATTGAAGGCTAACGATAATTTGTTTTTCATTATCTTAGTCATAATATTCTTTACTGTGCTAGTTGAGCTCATCATTTTCTTCCATTATTCTCTTCAAGAAATGAGAGTATCGCGGGGACTAGTCGGGGAACAGTGTGATGATCAGAATTAGATCTGTAGGAGTCCTCACTATTCTATAAAATAGTGGGACAATAATTATAATGAATAAGGAATGAATTTGAGTGTTTATATTTCGTATTATATACAATTTGTATTGAAACTCATAGTTGTGTGGTCGTATTTTGCACGACCGTATGTTATAAAAGATTGTATTTGAATTATGTACCATGTATTTGGCGACTCAAAATGGATTGGGTTGATTGGACCTATTTCGGGGGCGTCACAGTTGGTATCAGAGCTTAGGGATATGATCTCTGACGGAGATCTGGGAATAGAACTAGGTGGGGAGAGAAGAGTAAATCCTTCGCTAGTGTGTCCTACCTTAGCTTATTTGGTATTTAATTGGTCGATCAGATCATAGAGTTGATATGTGATACGACAATTTATTTAATTAACCCTTATTTTATGGTAGTATTTGAGAATGGCAGCTGGAAATGTTAACAATGGAGTGAATGAGACCGTTGAGACACCTTTAATCACAAACTAGGAGAACGTGCAACAGGAAGGTAATATTCCTCTTGTAAATAACACTATCGAAGAAATGATGAATGATGGGATGTTTAAAAGCTTTTTGCAGTTCATGCAAAGCCAGGCAAGGGAGACTCGTGTGCAAAATATAGGTGAAAATAGTAGCAACTCACGGCTTGTCACTGCCAAGAAGTTCAAAGAGTTGGGACCACTAGAGTTTCAGGGAAAGCCAGATCCAATCAAGTTAGAAAATTGGATTAAGCAAATTACCAAGATATTTTATGTCTTGAGATGCACGGAGGAAGAGAAGGTTCCATTCGCCAACTTTATGTTCCGTGGAGAGGCAGATTACTGGTGGGAATCTGTGAAGCGTACCCAGCCTATCGCACTTGGGAGGCGTTCCAGAAACTGTTCAATGACAAGTACTTTCCCGAAAGTATTAGTCATATGAAAGAGGTAGAGTTTATCAGAATGGAACAGAACAACATGACGGTGTCCCAGTACGAGGCTAAGTTCGCAGAGTTATCCCGGTTTGCACCTCATTTGGTGGAGAATGAGGAACGTATGACGCGGATATTTCTGAGAGGTTTGAAACCAGAAATTCGTCAATACCTCATTTCTCATAAATTTTCTCTATATTCGAATATAGTGAACAGGGCCCAGTTATTAGAACGAGATAATGAGTCGGTTCAACCAAGGGACCACAATTGGGGTCGTACCGATGGCAGCAGTCATCGGAGCAATGACAACCAACGGGGAAGAAAGTATCATGACAAAAGTGGTAACCACTCTGGTGGTAATCATGGCCATGATAATAAAAGAATTAAGTCGGGGGGAGATTTTAAGAAGAGAAGGTACAACAATGACAACGTGAAGACGTCGGCACCAACATCAACAACTGTTTCTAGGGTCGTATGTTATAAATGCGGAGAAGAGGGACACATCGGTCCCAATTGCACACAGCAATCCAAGGTGTGCTATAATTGTAGAAAGGAAGGACATATAGCTCGAGTGTGTCCTGTAGCGAAACCAAGTCCAGCGGGGGTGGTGATTCTTAAGGCTGTTCCGGACAAGTCAAAGTCGGTGGTTCCTGGAAGAGCTTTTGTCGTGACTGCCCAACAAGCAAGGAACCCGAACGAGGTTATTACAGGTAAGCTGATAATAAACTCTTGTGAAGTTTACACTTTATTAGATACCGGTGCTACCCATTCTTTTATTTCACCTGCTTATGCTCAACGTTTGAACTTGACACCTGAGAAATTAGACTTTGACTTATCTGTTGAAACTCCGTTGGGAGAAACCTTTGTTACATCCACAGTTTACAAATCTTATTTGATTCAAATTAGTATCCTCACCCTACCTGTTGATCTTATATCTTTGAAAATACTTGCATTTGACGTGATTTTAAGAATTGACTGGTTAACCACTTATCATGCCAAAATTAATTATTTTTGTAAGGTTGTTAGTTTTCATATTCCTAATCAACCTATTGTGCGAATCCAAACAACCAAACCATTAAAATCAATCAACGTCATTCCAAGTCATAAAGTTATTCGTTTATTGAAAAATGGATGTCAAGCTTTCTTAGCCCATGTCACTGATTTAAACCAGAATACGTCAGGTTTGAATGATATTTCTATTGTTAATGAGTTTCCTGATGTATTTCCCGGAGAACTTCCTGGTCTACTACCAGAACGTGAAGTTGAATTCTTTATTGACCTTGAACCCGGTACAAAAACCATTTCTAAAATCCCATATCGAATGGCGCCTAATGAACTTCATGAGTTAAAGGTCCAACTACAGGAGTTGTTAGACATTGGTTTCATTCGTCCTAGTACATCTCCTTGGGGTGCTTCTATTTTATTCGTAAAGAAGAAAGACAGGAGTATGCGACTTTGTATTGACTATTTGGAGGTGAACCATGTCACCATCAGGAATAGGTATCCGTTGCCTCGCATTGATGACCTGTTCGACCAGTTGCAAGGAGCATAATTCTTCTCAAAGATCGATCTTCGTTCTGGATATCATCAGCTGAAGATTAAAACTGAGGATATTCTAAAGACTGCCTTCAGAACTCGATACGGGCATTATGAATTCCTAGTCATGTCTTTTGGATTGACTAATGCTCCTGGTGCTTTCATAGATATGATGAACCGTGTATTCAAGGAATATTTAGATCAATTCTTGGTTATCTTTATTGATGACATCCTCATCTATTCTAAAAGCCGTGAAGATCATGAGCACCACTTGAAGCTGGTACTTCAAAGGCTTCGTGATAACAAGCTATATGCCAAGCTGAAGAAATGCGAGTTCTGGCTTGAGGAAGTAGCATTCCTTGGGCACGTAGTATCAAAACATGGAGTATCTGTTGACCCGACGAAGATTGAAGCAATACAAAGTTGGGAGCAACCAAAGTCGGTGACCGAAATGCGTAGCTTTCTGGGCTTAGCTGGTTATTATTGGAGATTCGTGGAAGGATTTTCTCGAATCGCTACTCCGTTAACTCAGTTGACTCAGAAAGATATAAAATTCGTATGGAGCGAGGAATGCGAGAAGAGCTTCTAAGAGCTCAAGAGGAAACTTATCTTGGCACCTGTTCTGACAATACCATCTGGTTCGGATGGATTTGTTATCTACAGCGATGCTTCGGGCAAAGGGTTAGGATGTGTTCTCATGTAATATGGGAAAGTTATAGCCTATGCCTCGCGACAACTTAAGGAATATGAGAGGAATTATCCTACTCATGATCTAGAGTTGGCAGCAGTCGTTTTTGCGTTGAAGATCTGGAGACACTACCTGTATGGAGAGAAAGTGGAGATCTATATGGATCATAAGAGCCTTAAATATTTCGTCACTCAAAAGGAACTCAACATGCAGCAACGACGTTGGCTTGAGCTGTTAAAAGATTATGACTATATCATCCAATACCATCCTGGTAAAGCGAACGTGATAGCTGACGCGTTGAGTAGAAGATCTTATACGGGAATGAGTGCGATGCTGTCAACACAAAAGTCTATTCTGTGTGACTTACAAAAGATGGAGATAGAGTTCAAGACTTCGGGGACCCATGCGATGATGTCAAGTATACGCGTAGAACCAGCTTTAATTGATAAAGTTAAAGCTGTTCAAGCTACAGACCCAGAGCTGATGAATATGAGGAAGAAGGTGTAAGAAGGTGCTATTCTAGAAGCAAAGATTGATGAAGAAGGAATACTTCAAGTCAACTCCAGACTTTGTGTTCCTAACGATTCTGACTTGAAGTATAGAATCATGATGGAGGCACACAACACACCGTTTACAATCCATCCTAGAAGTACTAAAATGTATCCTGATCTTCGACATACATTTTGGTGGAGCAATATGAAGAGAGAGATCGTGGAGTTCATCTCGAGGTGTTTAACGTGTCAACGTGTCAAGGCAGAGCATTAAGTGCCAAAGGGTCCATTGCAACCATTTGAGATTCCAAAGTGGAAGTGGAAACACATTACCATGGATTTCGTTACGGGTTTCCCAAGGTTTCTCAAAGCATAGATGCGATTTGGGTTATTATAGATAGATTAACCAAGTCGGCTCATTTCATGCCTATACGAGAGACTTATTCACTGGAACGTCTTGCTCGTATGTACGTATATGATATTGTGAGATTGCATAGCATGCCAGTATCCATAGTTTTGGATCGTGACCCAAGATTTACTTCACAATTTTGGGTTAGCTTACAGAAAGCTATGGGCACGGATTTACAATTCAGTTCGGCATATCATCCTCAAACGGACGGACAATCGGAAAGGACTATTCAAACTCTTGAAGATCTATTGAGATTTTGTGTTCTAGACTTCAAAGGGATTTAGGGACAAGTATTTACCATTTGTGAAATTCTCCTACAACAATAATTATCAGGCAAGTATAGGCATGGCTCCATTCGAGGCGTTGTATGGACGAAAATGTCGTTCTCCTGTATGCTGAGACGAGGTGGGTGAAGCAACATTATTGGGACCGGAGTTAGTACGTATGACTACGGAAAAGATTTAAATGATCCGACAACGTATACAAACTGCACAAGATCGACAAAAGAGTTATGCTGATCTTCATCGAAGGGACGTGGAGTTTAATATCGGAGATCATGTAATGTTGCGTGTTTCTCCATGGAAAGGAGTTACGAGATTCGGAAAGAGAGGAAAGCACAACCCACGATTCATTGGTCCATTTAAAATCCTTGATCGAGTAGGAAATGTGGCCTATAGACTCGCCTTACCTCCAAGCATGTCTCGTGTTCATAACGTTTTTCATATATCCGTACTTCGTAAATATGTGAAAGACCCAAACCACATTATTGAGTTAGAACCATACGATATAGCCAAAGATTTAACATATGAGGAGATACCTGTCAAGATCTTGGATAGGAAGGAACATGTCCTACGCTCAAAGGTTATACCTCAAGTTAAAGTTTTGTGGAGGAACTATGATATCGAGGAAATGACTTGGGAGTTAGAATCGAAAATAAAAGCGAGGTATCCTCACCTTTTCGACATACCAGGTACGGACGTTAATTTCGAGGAAGAAATTTCATAAGGAGGGGAGGTTGTAAGACCCCAACTTTTATGAATAAAGATTTAATTTTCTTTATATATTATTTTGGAATTAGTAAGGTGTTGATTTGATAAATGTGATAAGTTATGGGTGGGATGTTCAAATTTTACAAAGTAAGCAAGTAGGTTATAAAATATTCGTTGTATCGGAGAATATTCGTTTGGTCGAGGAATATTCTTTTTGTCGGAGAATATTCGTACGACGGCGTAGTCATTGGTGGATCCCATAACGAAATGAATGTCGGATATAAAAAGCGATAAAAATAACCTTTTTACAAAAATAACGGTAAAACTTTTACCTTTAAAACTGTTGAAATATCCGGTGGTTAAAATATAGTAATACGCGGTGTTACACAGTAACACACGGTATTGCACAGTAATTCTAATTATTGATTCTTACGTAAGAAGTCACTACTCAATAATTGTTACGGTAATTACTGTTCAATTTTTTATTTTATTGATTCAATAATTGCTACGTGGATATTTAATATAGTGATTCAATAATTATCATTGCATAGTATTTCAAATTATCAAATCAATAATTCATATTATTTGAACAATATTATTAGATAGCATTATTAGCAATATCTAAGGAAGTTCTGTCTAGAAAAGGGGTTAGTTAATTGCGTGCCAATAAGAAAAATTGTTATCGAAAGGCCCCCTCTTTCCTGGGAAAGACCTGGTTGTCAATATTATAATTTTATAGTATTATTTGTGAATAATTAATTGTTGATATATATGATAAGGAAATATTTATTCAATGTAGATTTAAACGGAGGAATTTTTAGCATGTGACATTGGTTGAAAGTTGGTATTTTATCTTTTCTGATAAAATAATTCATTCAAATATATTATTATAATGTTACATTATTGTAGTATGATGTGATTATATAATAGTATGATTTTTATAATTTGAATGGTAACATTATTATAGTAAATTCATGGTATAAAAGTAAAATGAGGTGGAAGAGAACAAATTGAATTTGAATTCTTATGATGTAAGCAATGATGTCATCTGAACGATGAGGTAAGCAATGATGTCATCAGAACGATGAGGTAAGTAATGATGTCATAGGATTAATGATGAAGCGATGATGTCATAAATTATGGCAAAAATACTATTTTACCATTACTCTGCCAAGCCTATTAATAGAAGCTCATTTCTTCATTATTTCTCACCAATTCACTAAAGCTATAGAGAGAGAAAGTATAGAGAGAATAAGAGAGAAAGAAGAAGAATGTTCTGCTATTACACTAGTGCAGTCTCTAAATTTTTATTAAGGTAAGGGGTATTATTTTTTTCGTATTCATGAAGAGAGTTATTTTCTTTCAATACTCGTAAGGGTTGTTATTCCATTCTTTGTTATTCTATTAGAATAACCTGTCTACGCGGACTACCGCATGTATGGTGAAATCCTTTTGTTATTCCATTCTTTTTTACTCTGTGGAAATAACCTGTCTACGCGGACTATCGCATGCCTGGTGAATAACCCTTCGTATTCATTTGTTATTAAATTGTGAAAATGATCTGTCTGCGCGGACTACCGCCTGATAGGTGAAAATCCATTTGCAAATTTGTATATTGTTTCATTTTAGATTCCTAACTCTAAACTTACTACGGTAAGTATTGCTTCTATAATTTCTGAAATGCTCAAAAATTCATTACGTTTTGCGCTTCATCTAATATCATTTCACTGAAATATTGGTCTGAACTTTCTTGTAAAATTTTTATCTTTTCATGCCGAGTTACTATTCATGAGTTACTATTCATGGAGTACTATTCACGATAAAAAAATATTTTTTTTCTTCAAAATCATCTTTGATTGGATCCAGATTTTGATCTTCATTCTTGAACTCTGGATAAATTCTCTAATATTTTTCCTTTATCTCACTGGATTCGTTATTCGTAGTTGTTTTCATCATCCTCAGTCCTAAATGGTGATATAACTGAATATCTTTGGCCTGTAGTGCAAAGATGAATGATTACTTGATGAATATCTTTGGCCTGTAGTACAAAGATGAATGATTACCTGATGAATATCTTTGGCCCGTAGTGCAAAGATGGACAGGTGTTGAGATGAACATGACCAACTGGTGATACAAATGAATATCTTTGGCCGTAGTGCAAAAGATGAATAGTTGATTCGAGATATATATTGATTGATGTTACAGGGATAAAATATTGATGATGGACTTTTAAATCAAAGAATATAGTAGACATCATTCTCTACTTAACTCTTCTAATGAATTGTTATTTCTGCTGCGAATATTGATCTAAAACTTGTTGTCCATAATATTTTATCTGATTTATTGAATGCTAACGATAATTTATTTTTCATTATCTTAGTCATAATATTCTTTATTGGGCTAGTTGAGCTCACCCTTTTCTTCCATTGTTCTCTTCAAGAAATGAGAGTATCGCGGGGACTAGTCGGGGAACAGTGTGATGATCAGAATTAGATCTGTAGGAGTCCTCACTATTCTATAAAATAGTGGGACAATAATTGTAATGAATAAGAAATGAATTTGAGTGTTTATATTTCGTATTATATACGATTTGTATTGAAACTCATAGTTGTGTGGTCGTATTTTGCACGACCGTATGTTATAAAAGATTGTATTTGAATTTTGTACTATGTATTTTGCGACTCAAAATAGGGTTGGGTTGATTGGACCTATTCTGGGGGCGTCACAACATTCAGTGAACTTATTCTCCAATAAGCACCTACATACTTGTTTTAGTGTCTCCACACAAATAATCATGAGATCGATCATCCTCATCCAATGAGCGAGCAACGTATGTACAAATCTATCAGGATTCCCTAATCCCCTTATTCGTAATACAACGATTGGGAACTATTTTAGTTTTAAGCTATCTAAGAATTTAGATCTCATTAGCATGATCATCAGCATGATTCTAAAAGCATTGCTTAAAACTATGGGTTTATCACATTTAATATAATAACACTATGTAGATAAATTAAAATCCTTTAATTAAATAATTCTTTTATTAATAAATAAATAAGATTGCTAAAAAGTATATGCTTTATCATATCAAATATGATTGGCTTGTGTGCATACTACTTTCATGCGTATTGCTAGGACAAGTTCCTAAACTCATAGTATTGTAGTAAGTTCCTAAAATCATAACATGTGGTAAGTTTGAGGAACTATACTGGAGTATAGAAAGGTTGAGAATTTAGAATTTGTTATGTGAGTAATTGATAAGAATGATAAGTATTGAGAAATAATGTGTACCTTATGTAAAGGTAGTATGAATGTAACACAATGCTTTTAAAGCAAACTAAGAATGTAAAAATAAAGAAGAAGACTAACTATACCTATTTTATGGGTAATGTGTATCGTGATTTTGGAGACACAATCCTTATAAGGGAGGAAGAATGTAACGATCAAAAAATTTCCACTTAGATTAATAATTAAGTTTTTGTCGATTATTATTGGATAAAATAATATTTAATGAATATTATTTATAGTATGTGTTTAAATGTCGTTTGATGACCTATGATGGTGTTTATATGGTAGTATTTTTGTCACGTGCAAGAATAATTGAGTAACAATTTCGAAGACAAATAAAACATTTTCGAGAAAATTTTCGTAAAAACATTATTTACCTGAAGAACGATAGGAGTTTGGGTCAAACCCTAAGCTCTTTTGAGAGATTTGTATGTCGTAATGATATTCCGTTTCAAGATCTACCGGTAATATGTCGTGAAAAGTCATATTATCCAACATAAACTTTTTTCAAAAAACGTGTAGTAATAAGACGAAATAGGGAAAAGACAATAATTATTTTTATCGGCTTTTTGATCGTTTAACCATTTTCTAGGAAAACGTCACCGAAAACACTATTCACCGAAAAACGATTTCGTGTTTTTCAATTTTTGACGAATGTGTAAAATTTAATTCTGTAGAGACGGAATATCTAAAAAAATTTAGAAACGGAGAACCCCTATTTTTTAAACTGTCAGACGAATTCTGAAAGACGAAACAGCGAGACATAGTAGCTAAGTCTTGGAAGATATTTTGAAAAAAAGAAAATATCTAAGGGCAAAATGGTAAAAAGCCAGTCAAATGACCAAAATACCCATAGCCTTGGATTTTTATATATACAAGCTCATTTCTTCATTTTTTCCTTACCAATTCATCAAATCCGAGAAAACTCTAGACAATTAAAGAGAGAAAGTGAGAGACTCGAATTTTCAAGTCTCGGAGGAAGAAAACGTAAGATCAAGTCGTTCATTAATGAAGAAACGTGAAGAATCATAAGGTAAGAATAAAAAAAAACTCAAACTCTTTAGTTCTTAATCGCTATGTAGATTGTTATGAAGTGTTGTGTTGGTGGTTGGACGATTCGTTAGAATCGTACGAGTGTTACGGAGAAATAAGGAAGATTTAGCGGATTCAAAACACTAAATTATATGTGCAAAGTGAATCGTAATAAAAATAACGATAGAAAACTGAAGAACGAACGAAGAACATAGTAAAAGTTGTTGATAGGACAAACTTAAAACCTTCGGTAGAATTTTGTTAATAGACAAATTGAAAACCATCTATAGGAGGTTGCTAATGGAAAAGTTTAAAACCATCATTCGTAATTAGATTTGAATGTTCCATGTGGAAGGATTAAGAACAAGTTATAACGAAGTTATGGCGAAAATTTAAGAAAAAGACATTAAACGTTGAAATTATCGTTTGTTATGAATTTCAAACAAAGTTATTATATGAGTTAATGAATCTTAATGATTAAGGTTTCATAAAAATGTTATAAAATATAGAAAATATGAGCTGTGGGCTTAAGAACGAACTCATTCCGAGTTTAGATGAGTAATTTACGAAGAACGGATGAATAAGTGTCAAGAACGCTAAATTAAGAAATCATGCGATATGGGAATTTTGAGCCACGTGTAAGGCTTGTTAACGGATACAGAAATTAGTTTTGTCCGGATGAATTTAAAGTATGCAATGAATGCTAGAATTAGGCTTGGGAACGGACTCATTTTGAGTTGGAATGATGAAGTTATGAGTTAATAAAGTTAGCAACTGCAAAATTTTCTGCATTTTAGGTCTGGCGCCGTAGCGCCGGTTCGGGGAGAAGCATACTATCCAACAGCGCCGAAAATATACTAGATCCGGGTGCTGCAGCGCCAGTATAGGGCAAGGCACAGTAAAGAAAGTTTAATTACTCAAAGCTTGGGAGAAGTTTAGAGAATAATTATAGACTTGAAATTAATGTAATGTAACACTTTAAGGAGTGGTTTAAACCTTAAGTAAAGAATTTAACGTTGATTAAAAGATTAAGAATTTAAATGCAAAATAATTCAGTAGTGTAAATGTGACACCCCCAAATCCAGGTACTTCAATTCCACGGGATTTGGTGTTCACTGTACAAATATCATCTATCTATCTACCCATAATAAAAACAAACCATGAAATAAATAGAAATAATCTTCTCCTTATGTGGTTACAACATTTGAAATTAAATACATCAATCCCAGGTCGTACTAACCTTAAACATCTATGCGGAACATAAATAAATAAATAAGTCTTACACAACTTTAATATAAGTCTAAAACATTAACAATTAAAATAAACAACAAGTCTTCATCACTTGTTGCCTTTGCCTTTGCCTTTGCTAGTAGAAGGCTCGTCGGACCTTTCGTTCTTAACTGCAATGTTATTATTACGCAAGAGTGAGCACGATTGCCCACAAGTATAATAATATAACAATAATATAATAACATGCGAGTGAATCAAAGACATCTGAATAAAGAAACTCAACTTCTGACTCGAGGATAAATAATAGGAATCAAAAGAACATCTGAGGGTCATAAGACCTTGAACTATGTCCTAGGTTGTAAAGTGTTTATACTTTAAACCTTTAACAGTCATAAGACTATGGACTCTACTTCTCGTACTTAGGGGGATCAGCCCTTAGTACAATACTGTGCACAATATCTCAACGCTAAAGCGTAAATAATCCCCTATTAAAGGGTTGTTCATCTCAGTTTGACATCAGAGTCCGCACCAAAGGAAGTTTGGTTTGGATAAGCTCAATAAAAATTCTAGAATTTAGAACATTCATCAACTATGGACTAGTCGAATCAATAAGGGTTCGCTAGTCTTATAAGGTTTAACAATAACAACGATATTCAACTTGAATAATAAATATCAAGAGTATACAATCGAATAAGTATTGTATAACTGAAGTAATACTTAAAGGAATAGTAATATCTCATACGAAAATCTCAACTTGAATAGACAAGGATAAGAACTTGCTTAATGTAAAAGTAAGATTTGAGTTTAGGAAACTTGCAAAATATTAAATAAGTTTAAGGATAGGAAACTTGCCTCTTGCACAAGCTACAATTTATAATTCACGTTCTTTATTAAATCCTACATATCAATACGTTCACAATACACATTAATCAATAACTCGATATACGTATCGAATCACACACATCGGTCTTGAGCACGTTATTGGACTATACAATTAACGATTCAAGTCATGTAATTAACTTATTAATTACTCACGTAATATAAGTTATTAACCTCTTATTATATGTTTAATCATGTCTTCATGTTTATTACATTAGATTCCAATTATATTTTCTGAACTTGAATAATTAAAATATCATTTTTGAGAAAAATTACTAAGTGGCGCTGCAGCTCCACCATTTGAACTAAAAATGGCGCTGTAGCTCGGACTTTAAGCTTAAGTCTGGCGCTGCAGCTCCACTGGAGCTGCAGTCCCACTCTTAGGCTTAAAGTTGGCGCTGCAGCTCCACACGCCAGTTTCAGAATCTGTAGTTCGCGAATAACATAGAACAGAGCACCCAAAACTTTGCTCAAACTATAAATTAATCATACTCATCAATTCTAGACTTTACAGAAGTATAACCCAACACTTATAGCATGATTTTGACAACTTAAACAACTTAAACAACTAAATTTAAACTCATAAATTCTATGTTTTTGCTATTTTTCAAAGTTTCGTCAATTTTCATGAAATCACACAATACAGATTCGTTATAACACCAAATCAGTCCGTTTAAGTTTCGTTCTTTTTGCTTTTACATGTACAAACATATTAAATCGTCAATTTACAGTTTTACATGCAACTAAGGCATCAAATTTCATACATACAAGCCATTTTCAAATATTTTTCACTGTAAACTCAAAACTTTATTTTTAAACATAATCTAATGGATTAATTCAACCAAAATAGTTTATAAACATCATATAATGATTTATACATACTACCCAACATATATCAATCACTTTCTCATGTATTAGTCACAAAATTCATTTACAGAGAACTGAAACTAATTTTTCTATGAAAACTCAAGAACATGAGAAATAGAGATTATAACTTGGATTCTTACCCTTTGATTCTTGTTTAGATGATAGGAAACTCTTTTTTGATTCTCCAAACCTTCTTCAATCTCACTCTCTCTCAAAAAATTTTTTCTCTTTTTCTCTCTGTGTTCAACTTTCTTAACTGATGAATGCAATATATGATATATGATATACTACTAATATGATATACGTGTAATTAGAAGTCGTGGGTTATGGGTCATCAGTTAATCCCATAATGGGTTAACTGGCTCCAACCCCCACTAAGGCTTTGTTTGCTTGCCCCTTTTATTCTTCCTTTCCCATTAATTTAATTAACTTACTATAATATAGTTTAATAATGTCACACTTTTAATTAATCGATAATCCTATTTAAATCAATTAAATAAAATTACATAATTCCAAAATAATTCACATAGTCACATAATTAAAATTCTTATTTATTAATTATGTCAAATCATTAAATCTCTAATTAATTATTAAATTAATTAGAATAACATTATGCTTATTAATTAATATATTAATCAAATAAGCTCAATTAAATACATACTTTGAATATAAAATTTACCACATTAATTTAACTAACGTGACACATATAATTAAATTAATCTACCATAATTTCATCAATTAATTATTTAACTCAATAATTAAATCATTGATATTTATTTAATTCAATAAATATTCACATTAAATTATAAAAATCTTGTTCGTCACATCTTTCCCCCCTTAAAAGGATTATGTCCTCAGAATCACGGTTCAATTAAAAATTCGTCCCGTTACATTCTCCCCCCTTACAAAGATTCTGTCCCCAGAATCGCATACACATAAATTAAGTAAATAAATGTGGATAATTCTTCATCATATGCTCTTCGAGTTCCCACGTAGCTTCTTCAGCATTGTGGTTCCTCCAAATTACCTTAACAGAAGGTATAACTTTATTTCTGAGGACTTGCTCTTTCCTGTCAACAATTTGAACAGGAATTTCTTCATAGGATAAGTCTTTTTCAAAATGTAGGGGTTCATATTTAATCACATGCTTGTAATCGGGTTTGTAGGGGCGTAAAACTGAAACATGGAAGATGTTGTGGATATTCTCTAGCGCCGGAGGTAAGGCTACCTCATACGCAACTTCTCCAATCCTTCGCAGTACCTCAAAGGGTCCAATGAACCTCGGGCTTAATTTTTCCTTCTTTCCGAATCTGATCTTCCCCTTCCAGGGAGAGACTTTCAAAAATACAAAGCTACCCGATTCAAACTCAATATTCTTACGGTGTGGATCAGCGTATTTCTTCTGCCTATCCTGATCGGCTACCAGTCTTGTCCGGATCACTTTGACTATCTCTGCTTGTCTGTTGTACCAACTCTGGACCTAGCAATTGTCTTTCGCCAACTTCATCCCAGTATAGCGGAGTTCTGCATTTTCTTCCGTACAACGCTTTGTAAGGCGGCATGCCAATACTAGAGTGGTAACTGTTGTTGTAACCGAATTCCACAAGCGGTAGGTGATCATCCCAATTTCCTTTAAAATCCATGATGCATGCTCTCAACATATCTTCCAATGTCTGGATCGTTCTTTCACTCTGCCTGTCTGTCTGAGGGTGATAAGCCGTACTCATTCTTAACTGTGTCCCCATGCATTCCTGTAGTCGCTTCCAGAAGTTTGATGTGAAGCGCGGATCTCTGTCGGAAACTATTGATACCGGAACTCCGTGCCTCGAAACAATTTCTTTCACATATAGCCTTGCCAACTGGTCTAAGTTGAACCTGATTTTGATCGGAAGGAAGTGTGCTGATTTCGTCAGTCGATTAACGATAACCCATACTGCGTCGTAGCCTTTCTAAGTCGTCGGAAGGCCAACCACGAAATCCATCGTAATGTGTTCCCATTTCCATTCTGGGATTTCCAGGGGTTGTAGCAAACCACTCAGCCTCTGATGTTCTGCTTTTACTTTCTGACAGGTCAGACACTTTGCAACCCACTCAGCAACATCTCGTTTCAAATTCGGCCACCAGAAGTGCTGTCGAAGATCCTGGTACATCTTAGTACTACCGGGGTGAATCGAATACCGTGAGCTATGAGCCTCGCTCAAAATGTCCTCCTTAATCTCTAGCACTGACGGTACCCACACTCTATTCTTAAATCTCAGTAGTCCCTCACTGTCTATCTTGAATCTCGGTTCGGTTCCTTCAGATATCTTTTTCTTAACCTTCTCACATTCTTCGTCCTGAAGTTGAGCTTCCTTAACTTTATCCAATAGGGTTGTACCAGCTTGCATCTGAAATAATTTCTAGTCGATCTCCATCGGATACTTCACTTCCAATTCCAGCTTTTCCATTGCTGAAATTAACTCCTCTTGAGCAGTCAACATCATCAATTTCTCCAGACCCTTTCTGCTTAAGGCATCGGCAACCACATTAGCCTTACCCGGATGGTATAAGATTTCACAGTCATAGTCCTTAATTAACTCCAGCCACCTTCTCTGGCGCATATTCAAGTCCTTCTGTGTAAAAATATATTCAGACTCTTGTGGTCTGTATATATTTCACACTTCTCCCCATAGAGATAGTGTCTCCAAATTTTCAAAGCAAATACCACTGTAGCTAACTCCAAGTCATGGGTCGGATACCCTTTCTCATAGTCTTTCAATTGTCGTAACGCATACGCAATGACCCTGCCGTTTTGCATAAGCACATAGCCAAGTCCTTTATGCGACGCATCACTATAAACCACAAAATTTCCCGTGTCATCCGGAAGGGATAACACAGGTGCTGAACTCAACCTCCTCTTAAGCTCTTGGAAACTTTCCTCACACTTCTCCGTCCAAACGAATTTCACCGATTTTCTAGTCAAATTCGTCAGCGGAGTTGCGATCTTGGAAAAGTCCTGAATGAATCTTCTATAATAACCCGCCAATCCAAGAAAACTCCTCACTTTCGATGGTGTTTTCGGCTGATCCCAGTTCATCACAGCTTCAACTTTAGAAGGATCTACCGAAATTCCGTCCTTGTCGATCACATGTCCAAGAAATTGCACTCTTTCAATCCAGAATTCACATTTCAAAAATTTGGCAGTACAACTTCTCTCTTCTCAACGCCTCTAATGTTAACTTCAAATGTTCTACATGTTCTTCCTTGGTCTTCGAGTATACCAAAATATCGTCGATAAAGACCACCACGAATTTGTCCAAACACGGCTTGAACACTCCATTCATTAAGCCCATGAATGCTACAGGAGCATTCGTTAGACCAAATGACATCACCAGGAATTTATAGTGACCATATCGAGTCCTAAATGCTGTCTTTGGGACATCCTCTAGCGTCACCTTCAGCTGATGATAGCCACTCTTCAAGTCTATCTTTGAAAAGTACCTTGCACCCTTCAATTGGTCAAACAGATCGTCGATCCTTGGTAATGGATATCTATTCTTAATTGTGACCTTATTCAGTTCTCTGTAGTCGATGCAAAGCCGCATCGTCCCGTCCTTCTTCTTCACAAACAACACCGGCGCTCCCCACGGCGATACGCATCGGTTGGATATACTTCTTGTCCAGTAACTCTTGAAGTTGTACCATCAACTCTTTCATCTCTACCGGAGCCATCCGGTACGGTGCCTTCGATATTGGGGTTGTTCCTGGTGCCAAATCGATCACGAACTCAACCTCTCTATCTGGTGGAAGTCCTGGAAGATCGTCTGGAAATACGTCTATGAAGTCCCTCACGACTGGTATATCTTCCACTTTCGGGTTTTCTTTACGACTATCGACTATGTAGGCTAAATATCCTACACAGCCTTGTCTTAACAACCTCCTGGCCTGCATCATCGTCAGACAACTCGCTTGTCTAGGCGATTTGCTGCCATAAAACACAACCTTTGACGGGGTCATAAGGTTAATACAATTTCTCTGGCAATCAATTACAGCCCCATAATTGACTAGCCAATCCATTCCCAGAATAACATCGAATTCCCTAAGTCTAATCGGGATAAGATCTACGTTCATAATGTTACCCTTAATATCTACTCTACAGTTCTTGTGTACATACTTAACAGGGATCACTTCTCTATTCGCAATCTCTATGTTCATGGGGTATTCTAACTCGTCCATAGGAAGTTCTAAGTTCTTAGCAAAGTCATCGGATATAAATGAACAAGTAGCAACCGAATCAAATAGTACATAAGCATTAACTTTATTGATCAGAATGATACCTGACACCACATCGCGAGACTGCACAGCATCCTGCACTGTCATGTTGAAGGTCCTGGCGGTTGGTCGATTGGTTGCGGTTGGTCCCGTGATAGTTAGAGCACTTCCACCGCTGTTTCCCCTGTTCCCTCCTGATCCTGCCCCTCCAGATCCCTTCTTGGGACAGTCCCTTGCCAGATGGTCCTTTGAGCCGCAAGTGAAGCAAGCGCCCTTCTTTGAGTTCGGACAGTTAGGTGCTATGTGGCCTTCCTGACCATAATTGTAGCATACTCGTTTTCCCTTTATACAGACCCCCAGGTGAGCTTTTTCGCAGGTCGAACAAGCTTCGATCCTCTTCTTTTGACCTCCTTGCTGATTCCCAGTTGATGAGTTATCATTCCACCTCCTCTTCTGATTATTACTTCCCCCCGTGTTGCTACCACTAGCCTTGTTAACTCCTTCACCTTCACTCTTTTTCTTCTTCTAGGTCCTGATTGTACTTTGTAACAGCGTCACTCCCGCCTTCAGCGAGAATAGCCTTCTCTAACACCCCAGCAAAAGTGTTCAATTGGAACATTGACACCTTGCTATATAACCAGGGCTTCAGGCCTTGCTCAAACCTCCTTGCCTTCCTCTGATCGGTGTGCACTTGATACGTGGCAAACCTAGCCAACTCATTGAACTTCGCCGCATATTCTGGTACGGACATATTCCCCTGTTTCAGTTCTAGAAACTGAATCTCCGTTTGATTCTGCTAGCTGGTCGGAAAGTACATGTCGAAGAACATCTCTTTAAACCTCTCCCAGGTAATCACACCTTCACCTCCCCGGACCTTATTCGCTTGCCACCAATAGCTGGCCTCGGATTTCAGCATGAACGTTGCATAGGCAGTTTTCTGGTCTTCTCTGACTCTGGCGACGTCGAAAACTTTTTCCATCTCCATGACCCAGGTTTGAGCTTCTATCGGGTTCATGGTGCCTTTAAACTCTGGCGGTCCCACCGCCTTGAAGTCCTTGAACGTTGTGTTCGGTGGAGCTTGAGGTTGGTTGTTAAGCGCTCTAGCAAGTAAGTTCGCCAACTACTGAACGGGGTTAGCATTGGCGTCGTTGTTGTTGTTAGTTGACCCTTCCTGGGCCGGTCGACGGTTTAGTCTTCTCCTTGGCGGCATATTTCTGTTAAGATATACGCTTATTAGAACTTTATTCAATCTTTTAAATATTTAAGGCTTAACTTAAACATTTAGACACAATCAGTCAACACATTATCTCAAATAAACTCTGATATATTACTAAATCAAAAGTTTTAACATAATACGATAGCATCACTGCTATTTACATCAACTATCCCGAGATAAGGAATCTACAGGATTTAAAACATAAAATATTCCTCTGTTTATAAACACATTGGAATTTACATTATTAACTACCAGATAGGTTTTACAAAATCAAATGTTCCTATCACTGCCCATTAAGGCGACGAACAGCTTTGCCACGCTCTTCTTCCATAATTCGGGACATCGTCCTGCGATCTAGCATGTACGACAGTAGTCCTTCGAACTGAATTGGGTACCTCATAACCCGATCTTGGGCCTCGTCAATTGCATACTGAAGTGTAGAGTACGTCTCTTCAAGCTTGGCCTTCTTCGCCCAACAGTTGTCTTCTGCGAGATCTGCTCGTCGTGATTCCCTTACCCAGGCTTCCTTTGCTATGGCCAGCCTTGCTGATTTCTCTTTTAGTTCATTCTTCAATTCCTCTATTTCCTCTGACTTCTGCTCGGTTTGGCCTTTTTCGTGAACCAAATTCCACTCTATATTTCCCAAACGTGTGTGAAGAGCCTCAACCTCTCCATCCCTCAGCTCGATGGTAGACTGTTGAGTAACCGACTGCTCCCTCAGCTCCTGAACAGAATCACGTAACTCTATATTACGGTCATACAGCTCGTCATACATCTTGGCACTGATAGAGCTCGGTGGGAACTCTTCAGGGTCTTCCTCCTCCTCTTCGACTGCCTCAGCCTGAACCTCAATCTCCTCAGGGTCTTCCTCAGAGTCCTCTGAATCAGACACCGGCACATACTACTGACCAACGACTGTGATCAAGGGTGATGGCTCTCGTCGGACTAACTGCTCCCAGACTACGTGGATATCTCGGGGCTCCTCCTCTCTAGCCTCTAGGGGTATAAGGTCCCTGGACTGACTAGGTTCTCCAGCATCTGTCATCCTGACAAATAAAATTTTAAGTTTTAGTAATTACGTGATGCTAATCGATACTCGAATATATAAATATAAGCACATAGCACATAAGGTAAGTTATTATCTTTCTTAGAACTCGATAAGAGTTATCATTACTATGTTCTCGATCTCTAAAAAGGCTACTATCCTAAGGTTTTCTCCCTAACCTAAGGTTCATAACCTACAGCTTTGATACCAACCTGTGACACCCCCAAATTCGGGTACTTCAATTCCACGGGATTTGGTGTTCACTGTACAAATATCATCTATCTATCTACCCATAATAAAAACACACCATGAAATAAATAGAAATAATCCTCCCCTTATGTGGTTACAACATTTGAAATTAAATACATCAATCCCAGGTCGTACTAACCTTAAACATATGTGCGGAACATAAATAAATAAATAAGTCTTACACAACTTTAATATAAGTCTAAAACATTACCAATTAAAATAAACAACAAGTCTTCATCACTTGTTGACTTTGCCTTTGCCTTTGCTACTAGAAGGCTCGTCGGACCTTTCGTTCTTAACTGCAATGTTATTATTACGCAAGAGTGAGCACGATTGCCCACAAGTATAATAATATGACAACAATATAATAACATGCGAGTGAATCAAAGACATATGAATAAAGAAACTCAACTTCTGACTCGAGGATAAATAATAGGAATCAAAAGAACATCTGAGGGTCATAAGACCTTGAACTATGTCCTAGGTTGTAAAGTGTTTATACTTTAAACCTTTAACAGTCATAAGACTATGTACTCTACTTCTCGTACATAGGGGGATCAGCCCTTAGTACAATACTGTGCACAATATCTCAACGCTAAAGCGTAAATAATCCCCTATTAAAGGGTTGTTCATCTCAGTTTGACATCAGAGTCCGCACCAAAGGAAGTTTGGTTTGGATAAGCTCAATAAAAATTCTAGAATTTAGAACGTTCATCAACTATGGACTAGTCGAATCAATAAGGGTTCGCTAGTCTTATAAGGTTTAACAATAACAACGATATTCAACTTGAATAATAAATATCAAGAGTATACAATCGAATAAGTATTGTATAACTGAAGTAATACTTAAAGGAATAGTAATATCTCATATGAAAATCTCAACTTGAATAGACAAGGATAAGAACTTGCTCAATGTAAAAGTAAGATTTGAGTTTAGGAAACTTGCAAAATATTAAATAAGTTTAAGGATAGGAAACTTGCCTCTTGCACAAGCTACAATTTATAATTCACGTTCTTTATTAAATCCTACATATCAATACGTTCACAATACACATTAATCAATAACTCGATATACGTATCGAATCGCACACATCGGTCTTGAGCACGTTATTGGACTATACAATTAACGATTCAAGTCATGTAATTAACTTATTAATTACTCACGTAATATAAGTTATTAACCTCTTATTATATGTTTAATCATGTCTTTATGTTTAATACATTAGGTTCCAATTATATTTTCTGAACTTGAATAATTAAAATCTCATTTTTGGGAATAATTACTAAGTGGCGCTGCAGCTCCACCATTTCAACTAAAAATGGCGCTGCAGCTCGGACTTTAAGCTTAAGTCTGGCGCTGCAGCTCCACTGGCGCTGCAGCCCCACTCTTAGGCTTAAAGTTGGCGCTGCAGCTCCACACGCCAGTTTCAGAATCTGTAGTTCGCGAATAACATAGAACAGAGCACCCAAAACTTTGCTCAAACTATAAATTAATCATACTCATCAATTCTAGACTTTACAGAAGTATAACCCAACACTTATAGCATGATTTTGACAACTTAAACAACTTAAACAACTAAATTTAAACCCATAAATTCTATGTTTTTGCTATTTTTCAAAGTTTCGTCAATTTTCATGAAATCACACAATACAGATTCGTTATAACACCAAATCAGTCCGTTTAAGTTTCGTTCTTTTTGCTTTTACATGTACAAACATATTAAATCGTCAATTTACAGTTTTACATGCAACTAAGGCATCAAATTTCATACATACAAGCCATTTTCAAATATTTTTCACTGTAAACTCAAAACTTTCTTTTTAAACATAATCTAATGGATTGATTCAACCAAAATAGTTTATAAACATCATATAATGATTTATACATACTACCCAACATATATCAATCACTTTCTCATGTATTAGTCACAAAATTCATTTACAGAGAACTGAAACTAATTTTTCTATGAAAACTCAAGAACATGAGAAATAGAGATTATAACTTGGATTCTTACCCTTTGATTCTTGTTTAGATGATAGGAAACTCTTCTTTGATTCTCCAAACCTTCTTCAATCTCACTCTCTCTCAATTTTTTTTTTTCTCTTTTTCTCTCTGTGTTCTCTAACTTTCTTAACTGATGAATGCAATATATGATATATGATATACTACTAATATGATATACGTGTAATTAGAAGTTGTGGGTTATGGGTCGTCAGTTAATCCCATAATGGGTTAACTGGCTCCAACCCCCACTAAGGCTTTGTTTGCTTGCCCCTTTTATTCTTCCTTTCCTATTAATTTAATTAACTTACTATAATATAGTTTAATAATGTCACACTTTTAATTAATCAATAATCCTATTTAAATCAATTAAATAAAATTGCATAATTTCAAAATAATTCACATAGTCACATAATTAAAATTCTTATTTATTAATTATGTCAAATCATTAAATCTCTAATTAATTATTAAATTAATTAGAATAACATTATGCTTATTAATTAATATATTAATCAAATAAGCTCAATTAAATACATACTTTGAATATAAAATTCACCACATTAATTTAACTAACGTGACACATATAATTAAATTAATCTATCATAATTTCATCAATTAATTATTTAACTCAATAATTAAATCATTGATATTTATTTAATTCAATAAATATTCACATTAAATTATAAAAATCTTGTTCGTCACAGTAAATGTTAAGTATTAGTGTCGAATGAATGTTCTTTGCATACATAGATTTGTATGACATAAACAATAGGGAATGATAAAGATATATGATGTTTAAACGTCGAGAAGTTGTACGAATGATAAGGAAGATAATGAATGCTCTGAATTAAATGAATCAGATAAAGAACATTAGAAAGAACTGTAAATGTAAAACACTTAAACTAAATCGAGGAGTGTTAAGAAAATTTGTAAGATCATGTGAAACATATACAAAAGCATATAGCCCGAATGTTTATAAAATCGGTAATGGGCGTGCGGCGAATGAACGTCAAAACACTATAACAAGTAATAATAAACTTGAGAAGTTTTCCGAGTCTAGTGACGCGGATAGTAAGAGTAATAAGTAAAGTAACCAATATTTGACATCAATTATGTGCCTAATTGGTATGTGCATGTAAACGTGATTTTTTAGGGCCATTTGAAGGGAAAATTAGCATAAACTTGTAGAAGAACGCTTAAGGTAAGTTTTCTTGAACTTACTCTGATTTGTTTGAGCAAGTTCTTACTTCATTTAAATGTATTCTTATGAAGCTTATGTAATGTTTTAAAATAAAATGAACACAATTCTTCTATAATTGGGTGAATTCCATGCTTAGACAAATCTTTTAGTATTTTTATAAGTATTCGAGCGATGTTATGATATGAGATGTTTAAGGAAATGTCGATACCATTTATTTCGGCTAGACCATTGTTTAAATGTTTTATCAATTTGATATTAAATCTTTAAAATATAATTGATGTTAAGTAGTGCTATCCAAACCAATTTCTTTGGTATGGATTCAAAGGTAAGTTTGAATTGAACAACTAAATGTATTTAGTCAAGATTTCGACTGACACGCATGGTGCCAAAACTAAACGTAAATACGTTTAACAGGGTAGTGTTGTACAACATAGGGTACTATAGGCTGATCCTTTGAATGTACTCGTAAGTGATAACGGATTAGCGTTTTTTTTAACCAGGTAATCTTTTTTAATGAAATTGAAAGAAAGTTCTTAGTCCTATGACCATCTTATTACAAATGGCCAATATGTCGTTTCAAAAATATTTTAGAATGATGAAAAGATTTATTCTAGTTTATGTTGTGCGTTATTTCAGTTTATTCGAAGAAGTTCACAACTATTCTTCAGTTGTTGAATGAAATTATAGGATTCTTGATTTTGTTATTGAAATGCTATAGTTGCTGGAAAATTTAATGCTCATCCTTGCTTAAACTATATGATTTCAGTGAAGGAATAACATATTGAAGAATTAAATAAGGATAAAGGAAGGAAAACGAAGAAGGATAGAAGATCATATAATAGGATAATATTATTATGTAATGTGTAATATTATGAGAATATGAACATGTAATGGTTACAGAATCTGGGATTTGTACGGATATGATGTAATAATATATTGATTACATTCGTGTCATTAAGCTTATATAGTTAGATTTATGTGAATGTTGTAGCACTGTGTAGCACCAGACTCTGGTTTGAAGGTACCCGGATTTAGGGGCATCACATGTAGGATAATTGAAGGGCATTTTAAAAGCAATTATTATAGAAGACTCTTGAGGCAAGTAGTCTAACTCCATTCAACTTCCATTTGAATGTCAGTTTTTTGAGTATATATTCTTATGAATAATCCGTATGTATGCTTCAGTTTACACAATATTTATTGATTGTGCAACCTTCAGACTGATATAAACTCTTTGTTAATTGTATAAGTGTTCATCTATGCTATAATGCATAAATTTTTTAACGTTTTGCTAAATAATTTTTAGTGTCGTGTTACTAAAAATTGTACTTATGTAACTTAGTGTATTAAGTCTAAAGCAAAGAACGCACAATTTTCTGATCTTTAATAAATAGTTTATCTATCAAATTATTTATTGTCTAAATAATTTTTCAACAATAACAATAAAAGAATAATTGGTTTTTTCTCCACAGTTATATTCACGTTGTATTTATACTTCTATTCATCCACATTATTTATAATTAATTTACTTTTATTATAAAACTTCATATGATTTACAATATAACATCCCTTCCAGCCTTTTCTACTAATGTGAATTCTAGGGTCGTTTATTAATCTAAGTCAACATATTTCTTACATCTTAATAACCCAGAAATGTCAAAGAAAATAAACAATATCAAACGGAGGGAGTTTTTTTTCCTTCTAAAATAATGAAAATTTATTTATTTATTCTAATGAAATAAAATACTTTAAATGAACTTAAAAATATTTTGATCAAAAAAACTTCAAAATATATATAACTTTAGTTATTTACTTAGAGCCTGCATGATATATACAAGCATGATTTAGTATATAGCTAATTTACGCACTTGTTGGGTTGTGATTATTAGGGCCTGAACAATTATATGGTGGGCCAAAATTCACGTAGAGGTATTTACCCTACGTAGGAATCTTTTTTAGTAGTTGAGTATTCTAAGGAATCAAATGTTCCTAATTACATTTAATTTCCAATTCCTAAGGAAAGTGTTAGGATATAATCCGACTTCCTTTCTTTACGGAGATTCAGTTTAATTCCATTAAGGAATCATACTTAATGAGGAATCATATTTATATTCGAGGAAGAGCTTGGAGGAAGGTGGTGTGATTACTATAAATACATGGCTACACCCTAATTATCAGGTACACACAATATTATTTTCAGCACTATAGCGTAAAGCCTCCATTGTTAAAATCTTATTCAGCCTGTACTTATTCTCACACCAGAGTTATCCCCCGACGGCTTAAACCGTCATGCTTCACGTGTGATTTTGTTTCTATGCAAGATTGAACGCATTATTCGTGATTAAGGCGCGTGGAAAAATCTTGTCATTAACATTGGCGCTATAATTAAGGCGTTTTAGTGCTACATAATTTTTTCAATCACCCAGGAGTTTTTTTGGAATCATGGTGACTAGCGAGGACAAAGATGATTTCTGCACGTGATCAATCCACGACTGATCCCCCTCCTAAACCAAGGGGTTCAGCCAAACATAGGTTGGGGCCATCCTTAAGTCCCTCATAGAGACTTGGGTCTCACGCTAATTTTGTGGCCCCACCGAATAAGAATGTAGATAATGTCCGCCGTTGGCTATTCTCAACGGCCAAGAATGAATAAAACCCAATGAACATGTCGAGGACAACCCATCCCAAACACGGGCCCAGACGGACCAGAATTCCAGGCAAGATGGCCATGACGAAAGGAGACTAATTTTGGCCAAAAAGGCATATAAGAGTGATGACGCCATGAAAGCTTTACTCCTTTAAAAAAAGGAGATTGGCACTCAGTTGGAACTCTTGATAGGTGCAAAGGATGGTGCTTCCAACCATAGCTAAAGGCAGGAAGCGTTCTCCAGGGAATCAGTCCAGGACACATCGTCCAGACGATTCTCGGTAGATAAGGAGCAGGTGCCGAAGCCGCTCTCGAGAAAGGAGTAGGCATAGAAGCCTCTCACACAAGAGGAACAGATCCCAAGGTCGTTCACAGGAGATGAGCAGGAATCGAAGCCGCTCCAGGAAAGTAAGTTTAGAAGGCAGAAGGAGGTCCGAACGGAGAAGATGAGAGGCCTATCTGGACCGAAGAAATAGGGACAGGTAAAAATTATCCCTTCACACGAGGGAAACTGAAGTGTTAGCTTGAAGATTGGTGGAGTTGGAATAGAGGCTTGCAAGTTCCAATTCAGACAAGGGGACTTTGGTTAATTCATCATCACCATTCTCCCCGGAGATAGATTGAGAATGGGCCGACCCGAACAAGGAGACCCCATAAATGGAGAGTTACGATGGATCTGCAGACCCCTATGAACTCTGCGACAGAACTTTACTGATAAGTTCCATATGCGGTTCGAAAGCAACGAGAGGAGAGGAAAGTCGACTGGGTCCTTGGTCTAGATAAAATAATATTCAAACGAAACCTTGAGCCAGTATGTTAAGAGGTTTCAAGAGGCAGTTGGACAGGTTACAGATCTAAATAATTCTCAGGCCCTCGGATACTTTCAAATGGGTTTGGACTTCGTGAAATCAAAGAAGCTGGTGAAAGATTTGATGTTCAATTATGCGAAGGATCTGGACGAAGCGTTTGACAGGGCCGAAGGCTTTATAACAGTGGAAGAAGCAATGAGTAGCCTGAAGCCAAGCACAACGGAGAATCCGAAGGATAAGGATAAGAATAATTATTCTATGAATGATGATAATAACAGATCAGATGGACAACAGAAGAAGTATAACAATAATAATGGGGGTTCGGGAGGAGGTCGTCCACCCTTTCCGAATCAGAGGGCCAACAAGGTCTATACCCCTTTCAACACTGATCGGGCCACTATTCTGGAACAAATACAGGACTAAGCTGTACTTTGAACCCACTAAAAATAACACAAAGTCGAATAGGGGAATCAGAATAAGTATTGTGACTATCATGTGTCGGTTGGGCATTCTATCGAGGCTTGTTGGAGTCTGAAGGATTTAATCGAGAAAAATATCCAGAGCAGTGAACTAGTCTACTATGTTACAGGACGTGATGCTTCGGGGGGACAACAGATGAACACTCCCCAATACAAAACCCAACAGCCCAGCCCCATTAACAGGGTCAGACCCAGGCAACACGCTGGGTGGTGGGATGTGATCACGGGTGGGTTAGTCAAAAAGGTTACCGGGAAAAAGAGAAGTAGAGTGTTAGATGTCGTGCTCTCTATGTCTGATCAGCCTGTAGGGAAAGAACAAAAATATCCGGGCATGGTCATATCTTTTTTTGATGAAGACTACTCTTTGGAGCAGATCGAGCCACACGAAGGAGCTCTGGTTATTACTGCACAGTGGGTTCAGTGGATATGAAGAGAATAATGATCGACAATGGCTCATCGGTGGATATATTATATGCCCACACATAACATATGATAGATTTAGAAGGTAGGAATATGGAAATTGGGTAGGAGCCTCCCCTATATGGCTTCAACAATGATCCGATTCGGGTTGCAGGGACGATTGAGTTGTCAGTCATCTTCGGGATAGCTCCTCAGCAGGTCGAGATAGTGTGCAGATTTTTATGGTACATGTAGACTCGTCTTACAACGCCATTCTTGGGAGACCAACTTTAACAGCGTTGCAAGAAGTGACTTTAATTCCACACTTTAAGATCAAATTCCCTACATCAAATGCGTTGGAGAGGTGGCTGGAGATCTTGACCTGGCAAGAAGGTGTTATCGAAATGCTTTGATCTCTTCAGGGGTAGGGGTCAGTAAACATAAGTAGAGAATGGCGATAAAGATTGAAACATTTACCGAAGGAAGTACAGAGCTCTCGCCATGCCTACCGAAGAGACAGAAGACATTGAGTTGATACCCGAGAAGAATGACAAGACAATCAAGATCAGATCGTGACTGCAAGAACCTTTTCAGACGAGTTTGATAGAACTACTTCGGGTCTATACATACATTTTTGTATGGGTTCCTAGAGATATGTTTGGGATTGACGAAAGGTTGTTGTGCACAGGTTTAAGGTGAACCCTGTCAAGAAGCCAGTCCGACAGAAGAGGAGGATCTTTGTCTCGGAAAGGCACAAGATCATTGATGATGAAATAGCAAAGCTGTTGGCAGTGAACTATTTTTTCGAGAATAACTATCTGGAATGATTGGCTAATGTGGTATTGGTGTATAAGTAGAACGGGAAGTGGTGAATTTGCATCGACTACACAGATCTGAACGCGACATGCTTGAAGGATTTTTACCCCATTCTATCACATTGACCAACTTATTGATTCCACTTCAGGGTATACCTTACTCAGTTTTATGGATGCCTTCTCGGGATACAATCAAATTTTAATGCATAAGGAGGATATCCCGAAGACAGCCTTCATCACTTATCAAGCGATTTATGCTTATCAGAAGATGAACTTCGGATTGTTGAATGCTGGAGCGACATACCAAAGGAATAATGAATTATGTATTCCATAAATAGTTGGGCTGAAGTATGGAGGTATATGTCGATGATATGATTGTGAAGAGCTTATCGGTTTGGGGACATCTGGATGACTTAGAAGATTACTTCTAGACCGTCAGGCACTACAACATCAGGCTAAATCCGATGAAGTGCACCTTCGATTTGGGAGTGGGCAAATGTTTAGGTTATCTGGGAAGCAAAAGGGGGATCGAGGCAAACCCGGAGAAGATTAAGGAAATATTGTATATGAAGTCTCCTCCATCTTATAAGGATGTTCAACGATTGATTGATTGGGTTGCAGCTTTGAGGAGGTTTATGTTTATATCGGCAGAAAGGTGTTTATCATTCTTTGATACATTGAAGGGGCCAAAGAAAGAGAAAAATTTCCAATGAACTTCAAAATATGAGGACTCTTTTTAGGGAATTAGAAAGTATCTATCTTCGACTCCTTTGTTGGTGAAATCGGTTCCCTCAGAACCTTTATATTTATATTTGGCAGTAAGTTCTTTGGCAGTTAGAGCGGTATTAATTTGGGAGATAGGACGAAAGTAGTACCCCGTGTATTATGTGAATTATGCTCTTCGGGATGCTGAAACTAGATATCCGAACCTTGAGAAGTTTGCCTACACCTTAATAACGGTTAGTCGAAAGCTTCGGCATTACTTCCAAGTTCAGTTGATAGTGGAATATACTGATTAGTCCTTAAAGAATATTTTAAACAAGCTAGATGTCTCGGCTTGGCTAGCAGCTTGGGCAATGAAGTTGACATAGTTTGTTTTGGAGTATCATCCTCGGACAGCGATAAAGGGTCAGGCCTTAACCGGCTTTGTGGTAGAATGCTCTTTTTCTGAACTAGATGTTGTAGACTAGGCAGAGGAGATGGTTAGGGTCGGTCTCAGGTGTTCATCTGGCTCAGACTTCGTGGATATTATACGTAGATGGTTCTTCATCCTCAGATGTTAGTGGAGCAGGGGTTATCCTGACGAGTACAAAATGATTTAAAGTGCAACAGGCGATTCGCTTCGGATTCAAGGCGACCAATAATGAAGCAGATCATGAAGTAATATTAGTAGGTCTTCGGTTGGCAAAGAGTTTTGAGTTCAGAGGTTGATCGTCATCAGCGACTCTCAGTTGGTAGTCAAGCAAATATCTGGGGAGTATAAAGCCCGGGGGGCAAGAATGTCTAAGTATCTGGCCGAGTTAAAGATCGACTTCATTACTTTATTTCATTTTCCTTTTAGGGGGTTGACAGGTCAGATAACACTATATTCGATGCTTTAGAAAGGTTGGCTACGACGGATGCAAGCTTATTTAGTGGATCGGTCTATTTGGAGGTTCTGAATTCGTCGAGTGTTCAACATTCGGAGGTGTTGACGATGGAAAGATCGAACTGTTGGCTTACACCTTATTTGGATTATTTAGAAGATGGCGTCTTACCTTCGGATCGTATGATGGCTGAAGAAAATCAATTACAGAAGGTCAAACTTTGTGTTCATTGATGGAGATTTATATCGAAGGGCCTAGTACTCTTCCTCTTTATTGCGGTGTTTGGTCTCATCCGAAGCCAAATATGTTCTTCGGCAAGTTCACAAGGGAATCTGTGGCAATCATATGGGAGCAAAGGCGTTGGCATACAAGGTGTTTTTATAGGGATATTATTGGCCAATAATCTTTCAGGAAGCAAAGGACTGTGCAGAAGTGTCCCAAATGTCAGTTGAATAGCCCTATTCCTCATCAGCCACCTAAAGAATTGTTCTCTGTTCTATCCCCGATCACATTTATTGTATGGGGATTGATATACTGGGTTACTGAAGGCAAAAGGCCATGTTATCTTTGTGGTAGTAGTTGTGACACCCCCAAATTCGGGTGCCTTAACCCTCAGATTTTGTGCTCATGATCCATCATATATAACATCTATTTACCCATTAATTGGAATAATAAACTTCATGCTTAATAAATATTATAAAAGATTATATACTTAAACGTATCCCAGGTCAACTAACTTTAATTATTACATTATAACAGGGGAAAAATATAAACATAAATAAGTCCATTACATAAACATCTCAAACAAAATATAGTCTAAACATCTTCTACTTATGCATTTTGCCCTTGCCTTTTCTTGTAGACGGCTCCTCAGGTTTCTCGACCTTAGCTGAAATGTTTTATGCAAGAGTGAGCAATCAAATTGTCCACAAGAAGAACAATACACAATAAACAGTATATGAATGAGCAAATGAATAAACTTCAACTGAATAATATATATTCTTTACTGGAAACAACCAACTTTAAATCAGGAACTGTGATTTTAATGGAATAATTGACTTTTAAATCTAATCTTAGATATCAAGATCAAAGGTGTATACTGAGGGTCACAAGATCACGAACTATATCCCAGGTTATCAAGTATTTCTACTGTAACCTTTAACAGTCAAGAGACTATGGCCCATCTATCTCGTACGCCAGGTGATGAGCCCTTTGTACTATGTATTGTGCACAAACATATTATCGCTATTGTGTAGCTCAGAGTTATAGTTTTCGATAATATTTTCCCCTGATATAGGGTTGTTCATCTCAATATTATCTTAAGAATCTGCACCAAAGACAATTTAGTTTGGAATAACTTTAGAAAGAATTCTAAACTTTTAGAATGTTCATTAACTATGGACTAGTTGAATTAAAAGGGGTCGATAGTCATTCAAGGATTTGATAACAATATCATCTCGAACAATGGAACATAAATAAGTCATGATTCAATAAGAAACAGAGCTGCAATGATTCATGATTGAACAAGTTCTATTTATCAAAGTAATACTTTCAGAAAGAATTGGAAAGCTTGTATTGTAACAACCCGGGTCAAATCCCAAATTCGGAACAAATCTCTGGTCAAATCTCAAGTCGATTCGAATCAAATCCATCAAAATAAGACCTTAAGCTGCTGGCCTAATAGTATCTTCTTGGATCATTTTAGCCCACCACAGGCTCACCCAAAAATCATGACTGAAGGTACTATTGGTAGTAACTTATTTCCTTATATACAGACAAATTTTTCCCCTATCTTTTGATGTGGGACTGGGGTGTTACAAACTCCCCCACTTAAATTTCTGATGTTGTGACGCCCCCAAATTCGGGCCACAACGCCTCGAATCCGGTGTGTCACTATCTAACAATAATAACTAAAATCATAAAATCACAGCGAATAATCTAGAATAATATACAATGATTTATTATATTTATTTCCCCAAGCCTCGCAACCTACAGTACTTAATAGATTATATAATAATATCAAATAGAGACTTATTATATAACCCTACTTAAGTTTAAACATAGTTCTGAATCAGTCTTAATAAATTATCATAGTTGTCATAATACAACACCAGAATTTCTAAAACATAAAGGAACTAGCTAGTCAGTAGCCTTACCCTTGCCCTTGTCGGTGCCCGAAGCTCTGCCTTAACTGAAATGTTTTTAGGAAAAAGCAAGAATGAGCAAAAAGTTTGCTCAGCAAGTAATATGACAATAAAGGCGAGTAATATAGTTTTTGAATCCCAAAGGGTATAACTGGATATTATAGTTCAAGGATAGCAAGAAATATCAACAGTTCTCAATAACAGTCTCTAAGGACAGAAAGATATCAATAAGATTCAATGCTAAATCAATTCAAGATTTCAAGATAATTGAATACTGAGTAGTCACTAAGGACTATGAACTTCTACTAGAATTAACAGAAATATATTGATAATCCAATAAAAACAAGTACAACAGGTGATCAGCCTAAAGTACCCTATATTATGCATAACATTTAATCGTACTCAAGTGCGCACGTCGGTCTCCCGACAAATATAGTTTCCCCTTCAAAAAGGTTGTTCATCTCAGTCAATATAAGACTCCGCACCAATCAATTGGTTTGGATCGCTTTTCAGATTCATAATATAGGTCTAGTCGAATCAAATGGCATAGACTGCTCTTTCAAAGTATATAAGGACAATCATAAGTTCAAAACTCAAGATTTAAAGTTCGAAGAATATAAATCGACTTTATCTTTATCCATGAAGTATTTAAGTAATAAAACATGAATCGCAATTCCAATAGCTTACTTGTACAATAATAATAGCACAAGTTCAATAAATGTTCATTAAGAATAAAGTTCGAGTACTTGCTTACAATATCCGTTGAATAAAGTAATACAAGGTTAGGATACTTGCCTTAAGCGTAGTTTACCAAAGTAAAGCTTATCAACACATCGAATTCCTATCATAATATATTTACATATATAATATATTCGTTAGCTAAGTACATTTGGTACACAAGCTTGATATGTAAGTTAAATATACACATATGGTTCTAACTCAGTCATATAACCCTATATGTATGTCACTGCGTATTTATTCATATGTAGCATGAAATCATATTATAAGACACTATGAACATAGTTTGTAACTGTCATTTAACATTTGAGATTTATAAACATTTTGTCAATTTAATATGGTTTCATTGTTTAGCATGCTCATTGATACTTTGAATAACGTTCTGGACAAGTATTACAGATTAGGACAACCCTACAAGTATGTCTCAAGTCCAAATTATAATCAAACAGGCTCTGTAAATTCTACATATTGGCCCGGCCGTGCTTGGTTTGCACTAAGGAGTGGCGCGGCCGCGCTGCTCCTGGTTCAAACCAAGACAGGGCTACTTCTGCAGAATTTAGGCTTACCCCGATAATGCACTTAGACAATGATTTACGTAAAACGCACATGTCAGGATGCTTATAACTAGGTTTGACCCCATATCGTTTTTAACATAGTTTGTTATCTAATCACATTCAATCAAGGCATTAAGTGTTCAATTAACAACATCTCTTAGGTTTAATCGTTATCCATATGCTATGAGGTCACTAAGTATCATATACATATGTTCAAATTATTTTAGTCATGCATTTTATGTTCCATGGTTCCACTTCTTTGAAACTTGTTCTAAACCATGCTCCACTAATTTACCATGCATAAGACAAGCTAGGCATATATGACAATCATGTTTAGAGGCATATGATATCCTATCATGTCGGTTATAATTTTTAGAATACTTGTAATGTAGTTATTAACAAAAACTAGTTTCCAAACTATTAAGGTTTCTTTTAAAAATCTTATGTTAAACCATTCAACATACAATGTAGCTTCACATATCATATATCATGCTTTCATATGCATAAATAGATCACATAGGCATGCTCACAAGTTCATGACTCAAGTGTATATAGTTTATCAAGTTCGTATGTGAAACTCTAAGTTTCCATTAGAATGCTATCAAAATTATTTAAGCATACAAGGTAAGTCCACACATTCTTTATTATGCTTATGTACACACATACTTGACTACATACGCATGTTTGCAATTTTCAGAACTCAAGGTATTCTTAGTTTGTCAAGTTTGTTTTTGAAAACTTAAGTTTTATTTAGAAAGTCATCAAAATCATGCTATGGAATGTGATAATATGCAAGGACTCCTCTGTTAGTATGTCATGGATCAAAATAGGCATATTAGAGTTAAAGTAGCATGCTCATTATTTCAGAAGGCACAAAAAAACTCATCATTTGTTTTTGCACAAGGGCGCGGCCGCGCCCTGTTTGTACTAGGGAGTGCCGCGGCCGCGCCACTCTGGTTCCAGCCCAGACAGTTTTCTGCTAGAGCAGAGCTTCATGGCCAACTCAAATTTTTTCATGTAACAATCTTATAAACAAGCACATTACACATATAACAGGTGTATAGACTCTACTAACATACTAACATCATCTAACATATTCAATTCATAAGAATTCATGAACTATCCTATGAATTGACAATTGCTAAACTTTAAAGTATAATTAAAGCATTATACATTCTTGAGCTTTGAATTGGGTAGAGCTTCCTCTTAATTATCAGATTATGCTCTCACTCTTTCTATAGCAATTTAGCAATTAGCTTAACAAAATCAAATGAGGAGAGGAGGGTTCAATTTATAGAGAAATGAAGGACCATGCTAAGCTATTGCATCATGGATCAAACTAAGAGATGGAAGAAGAACACATTGGGTAATCAAGATTAGGTGTAAAAGTTGCCAACCACTCCCATCACCCACACCCTTCTTCATCATGGCCATCATTTGCTAGCTATATTGAGGAAATTGAGAGATGAAGGGGGTAGCTAGCCTTAGGCCAAAGGCCATTCACGTGTAGGAGAAATGGACACTCAATTAGGGACAAGTTAAATACTCAGCATTGCAAGAATGAATAATATTACACTTAGATTATATCCATATACATATAATATACACTTAAGTTAAATAAATATATATGTATACTTAGGTTTTAAAAATCAATTGGGTGCACACATGGGTTTTAATGTTATAATAATATCACATGGTAGCAATTTGGGGGTATATATCTATACACATCATATAACCCATGTACATCTTTATAATACCTAATATAATTTAATTGGGTATTGTCACACCACATTATCACAATCTCTATTATTATTCCAATTATATTTAATCATTGAAATAATCATTAAATAACAATTGTTCATTTATTATCACATATTATCACTTAAGCATTATTTATATAACTCACACAATTCATTAATCTTATTATATAGTTTCCATATAATATCGTCCCTTGTAGTGTCACACTATATTATATAATATAGTTTGATTCAATATTGCACAATGTACACATAACATATATTCACATGGGTCCATGTAATTCATGTGATTTACTCCCTCTTACCATATAGTTCCTATATTACATAGTTATATCAAAATGTCACATTATACTTTATATTACATAGTTGTAGTTACTATACAATATGCGATTACATAACTTTAAACTTAACAATTATTTGAGTAATCATTATATTAATTATTCATTTACTCTTTAACCGGTTATCATTCATAACCACAATTAATAACTTTATTATATGGTTAATTATCATATGTATGGCACACAACAAATAATTAAATAAATATAACTCTGATTATATTCATCAATTATTTACTCAATAATATTCTATTACTCATAATAGCAATTAATTAATAATATATTATTAATCATTCACTTATTAATTCCTTCTTCAATTAAAATAAATCACCATAATTCTCACCACCGTGCCACACAAGGCATTCTTCGAGCTTATCATAAACTCCATATTTTTCTCAATTATTATAAATTTAATTCGAAATTAATTGAGTTAACTCATCTCATAACACATAAATATTTATATTCAAATAAATATTCGACTTTCATTAATTTATTCATTAATAATATTTTGAAATTCTCGGGTATTACAGACGTCCCCATCAGAATTGATCACACACACGGTTCAAAGATCTTTGCCTCTCTAGCTATTGTGGGATAATACCGGCTGGCTTCGTTCCCCACATCCGGACCTTCTTCTCTCCATTGTGGGATAATACCACCAGCCTCTGTGTCCCCACCTCCGGTAACTAGATCGGATGACTTGACCCGAGCTTTTGAGAGTCGGCTCTGATACCATATGTAACAACCCGGGTCAAATCCCGAATTCGGAATAAAACTCGGGTTAAATCCCAAGCCCGATTCGAATCAAATCCATCAAAATAAGACCTTAAGGTACTGGCCCAATAATATCTTCTTGAATTATTTTAGTCCACCACAGGCTCATCCAAAAATTATGGCTGAATATACTATTGGTAGTAACTTATTTTCTTATATACAGACAAATTTTTTTCCTATCTTTCAATGTGGGACTGGGGTGTTACATGCATATACATAGGAAATTCGCACAAGAACATAGACATTATACGGATTAAGAAACCTTGCTAAATATGAAATTATAAGCAAAGGTTAGGAAACTTGCCTTGTGCATTTGCTACAAAATTACAAAACACTTCCTTTAAATACACTACACATTTAAGTCACATTGATATATCAATTAGTCATGAAATAACATTCACTAATTGCTTACACTAATCCCATTCTAGGACCCATCATTCTTTGGTTATCACATTACATCATTTTATGTGATTACAACTTATTATTATATCTTGTTACATGTTTAATGCTTTATAACGCTCATTAGAATAGGTTAAGTTAACATCTCCTAAACTATACATTTATAATCTCATTATTGGGTCTTTTCTGCTATCGGCGCGGCCGTGCCCAAACTGCTCTTGACACCAGCGCGGCCGCGCTGCGAGCTCTGCTTTTATCCAAAATTGCTATTTTTATCATCTAAAGTCCAAATCAGTTGGTTTTTAACCCAATAAATTTGTTAAACACAGAATAATACATCTATATATTAATTTTAACATTTCAGAAAACTTCAACAAACCAATTTAAGGATTCAAATTTAGTGTTCATGCTAGTTATTCATATTCTTGACATGTTTTACAAAATCATCAACCACGAATTTGTTTTACACCCGTTTTGATTCATTCAAATCGGGTTATTTTTGTATTTCAGAGTAGTACAACATTCAACCATCAATTCAAGACTTTAAACATCAGATCACCACTAATTTAACCTCTAAAACAGACACTAAAGTCAATTTCTTGGCCTTTATAACTAAATTCAAATTTGTTTACTTTAGACCCATTTACATACTAATATCAGATGTTTTACGGAATAAGTAACGCTATTATGCAATTGTAACCACCACAATAACAACAACAATCATTAAATCCACAAATAAATCAAAAATAGAAGATCTATAACTTATCATAGCAAGAGTTTGAGTTGATTGTTTTACCTCTTGATTCTTTCTTCACTTAATTAGATAGTCTAATACTTGATCAATATTTTTAATTATTTTACAAAATTCACAATCGTTACAGTAGCCATTGACTACATAACCAAGTGGGTGGAGGCCAAACCACTTCGGTAGATTACACAGCAGGAATGCTTAAAGTTTCTTAAGGAGTTCATGGTTTTCCAATTCGGGATTCCTATGGTGTTGAGCTCGGACAACAATAGATAATTCGTGGGATTCTAAGTTCGAGCATTTTTTAAAGGATAAAGGAATTCAACATCGAAAAACTTTAGTGGCTCATCCTCAGTCGAATGGTCAGATAGAAGTCACTAATAGGACTCTACTGAATGAAATTAAACGAAGGTTGGGCGAGGTAAAAGGGAGATGACCCAAAGATCTACTTAGTGTATTGTGGGCATATCGGACTACTCCGAGGACAACAACAGGCGATTCATTATTCAGACTAGCTTATCAAACTGATGCTCTTATTCCTATTAAAATTGGGTCCCCTTCGCTTCGGGTTAGCTAATTTAAGGAATTATATAATGATGAAGGCATTCGCCTTAACCTTGATTTGTTGGAGGAGGTTAGGGAGTCGGCTCTGGTAAGGCTAGTAGTCTACCAAAGGAGAATGGCCAGAAATTACAATAAAGGAGTAAAATTAAGGCGGTTTGAAGTTAGGGACTTGGTTCTCGGGGAGGTGGAGACTTCTACGCCCCAAAATCTTGAAAAGCTAATGCCTAATTGAGAAAGACCTTATGAGGTCATAGAAGTGCCGAAGTCAGGTACTTACTGGCTTCGAGCAATGGATGGAATAGAAGTCAAAAACACTTGGCATGCAGGCAGACTTAGAAAATAATATCTGCTAAGTAGTTCATTTTTTACAGCTCTGTATGAAATTTCAAGGATATCAATAAAATGAATATTCAGTTTTTTCAAACGAGTATCTCCATTAATTAAATAAATGTTCAATTTTTCTAAACGAATATTTTATTGTTTGACTGCGTATATGAAATAGACATTCAGTTTTCCAAAATGAATAATATTTCCATTAATTTGCATAATATTTTTACATTTGTTGGATAATTACAATGTTAACTTTAGATTACAAAAGGAAATTAACTACTGCTGAAGAGGGTCAGGGCCTTCTTCGGCTTCGTCATCGGAAGAATCAAGGATAGAAACATCAAGCTTGGCAGCAATGATCTTTTCCTTGTCCTTGCCTTAGGAGGTTTCATATCCCTTAGAATACATCTTCATCACTTCTCCTGAAAGTTCTGGAGACTATCTGTAGTCTTGGCAGATCTACTATTTTAGTGTTTCGGTTAAAGGAAGGTTCCAAAGCCTTATGTTCCTTGAGTTTTCTTTTCCAAGAAAACACAAGTATGGAACATGTGTTCCCTTTTCTTAACTAGCTCTAGGATATGCCGGTTGAGTGCCAAGTTACCCTTCTTCAACTCGTCATTTTCTTTTTGTATCTGTTCATAATTCTCAATAAACTCTTTTGGCGAGTCTCATCTTCGATGGCTTCTTCCTTCAGCTTTGCAATATCAGCCTCCATATTCTCATAATATAAGGAAGTGTTCTTATACAGGTTCTTTTCTTTTTCAAGGTCTTCCCTGGCTGCTTGAAGACTGGATCTCAAACGTTCATTTTCGTCTTCAAGATCCTTTTCTCTTTGATCGACCTCTAACCATCGGCAGATACTTCGGGCAGAGACCGCGACAGATTGGAGATAGAATACAATGGGATAGTAAAAAAAGATTTTGCTAAAAAAAGGAGTTTGGATGTGCTTACCCGGCCTTGATGCGTAAAATTGGTGAACACAAGCTCTTTGATACTTGTATTCTCAAACCGGAGCTCGTCGAATGGGAGAAAGAAGTGTTCGTAGAGCTCGTGGGGGAAGTCTTTGGGGTGTTGGGGCCAGAGCGTCATTAAGGCACGAGCCTCTCTGACTCGGTTGGAAGAGGGTTGTTTTGATGGAGAAGGGGGAATGTGTTTCGGAGAGCGTTCGAGGGAGGCTTTGGTGTTAGGTTATTTGGTTGGGGGCCCGAAGGAAGGATCTTTGGGTTCTTTTCTTTTTTTATTTTGGTTTGGGTTTGGTTCGGTGGCATCTGTTTGAATGGGTTCGGAGGTTGGAATATTTTCGGAATGGATGATAGGGGCTTCGAAGGAAACAACCTTGGCCGTTTCGGTGACAGTGGTCTGGGCAACGGCTTTATTGTGCCTCTTCTTAATCCGAAGGATCTTAGTCTTTTCAAAGTTAGGCATATCTAATGGGCTTTTATTTTTTGTGAAGGATGTAGTGGGAATTATTATGGTGGTTGGTTAGGGAAAACTTGTTGGTGGATTTTGTTCGACGTTGGTAATGGATGGTTCTTCGGATATGATTATCAAGGGGGTGCTTTTGGTAATAAGAGGGGGGAGAAAAGGTTTGGTTAGTTTCTTCGGGGAGTGTTGGCTTGATGAGGGATACTGCAAACAAAAAATGAGTCAAAATTAATGACAACAAATAGTATAAAAGTGCAATAAAGGAAAGGCTTTGGGACTTACTGATGAGTAGGTGTCATACCTACGAATTAGATATTGTTTGAGTTTACTTATTGTTATCTTTAAGTGTTTTTAGGATCTATTTATTTGTTTTTATGCTTATTTCTTGTAGGTGGAGTTGGAAGGGCAAATATATCATTTTGGAAGAGAAAAGAATTAAAAAGAAGTCAAAAATAGGCGTAATGGCATTTTTGTAATTACTTGGTCCTGGTCAAGAGCCTAGGCGCTTGGATTTGCCCTTGGACAAGCACCTAGGCGCTCATGCTCGATTTTGGATGCTAATTTATGCGGCTGAGTATAATGGAGGCCAATCAGACTGGATATTAGGGTTTTAAAAAAAGTAAGGGACAGAGAGAGATACGACGGAAGAAGGATTTTGAAGGAGATCACGAAGGAGAGTTACAAAAGGTTGAAGATCAAGCTAGAGATTTGGAGCGGCTTAATAGTTTCTTCTATCCCTTTTTTCTATCTTTAATTTTGTAATCTTTGGGATGTTTGGATTCTTAATTTGGATGATGTTTTTCTCTATCATTATGAACTAACTTTTTATTAAGATCGCAACGGAACTTAGTATGTAATTTGAATTTGATGCTCCTTATTTGATTTAAGTTAATTACTCGTGAATCGTTTATCATATCTTGTGTTCATTGATTAATTGTCTGATCAACAATTACCGGGATAATTTATACGAAATTGGAAAATAGAGTACAAGTTAGATCTAGATATGATATCATCTGTTCATATAAACTGAAAAAGGTTAATATGTTTAGCATATAGGATAGGAATATATCTATATGTCTTTTGCAACCATTAAAGAATCTGTACTTGCAAAACCCAATTATCTTACTTCACATAGGAATATAGTGGATTAATTATTTAGGGTGTTCCTTGTAAATCTGTTGCGTAACTGCTGGATGTATAAGGATTTGTTTACGTGTCTTCGGAAGAAGTACTTGAATATTATAAAGAATTCTTGGTTAGCGATTCATAGTGATTGAATAATTAAATGAGTGTATAGGTTTAAATGAAATACTAAGGGAAGTTGTGATCTTAACCTATTCCATCTGCATTCATTCTTGTGACGATATACTTTAGTTGTTAATTAGAATTCTCAAAATCATAATCATTATTCGTAGTTTAATTTAAGATTAATTGAATTGAACTTGATATTTGGTAATATTAATCTATTTCCTCGTGGGAACGATATCCTTGCTTGCTAGATGTTATAAACGAACACGTATACTTGCGTGTTTAATTGCTGTTAATAAAATAGGCAACACTTACATTTGTGTTTGTACAACCAAGTCTGGTTAGTCAGAAGTCCGTAGTCCCATTCCTTTATTGACAATTTTTCGAGTAAGTTGACTATTTCCACAATTCTGTTTTGAGGGAGTTCTCCAAAGATGACGTTTAGACATCCAAACTCGGCCCAGTCTAGGATCTGGTGGGTATCGGGCCCTCAGACAAAAAACCAACGTGTATGCGTGTTCATCATGGATCATTTTTTGAGGTGATTTGGTTTTTTTTGTTTACCTATTTGTCGAAACCCTGACTCCCGAGATTGGCTCATGGTGAAGAGGGAGAAGAAGAAGTCAATAGTTGGTGGGATGCCAAGCTCGTGGCAAACGACAATGAAATCAATAATGTGAATGTAGGAGTTTGGCACCAGCTGGGAGAAGCCGATGCTAATAAACCCTAGTAAGGTACTGATGGAGGGGAAAGCGGACCCCTTTTTCTTGTACGTCCAGGGGAATGACAGTCCAACCGTTAAGGCGATGGTACATAAGGTCGGTTTTGGAGGGGGCCTTGAGATCGTAGGTGGCAGGGATACGAAATTGTTCCCAAATTTCGGTGAGGTTCTCCTTCGTGATGGTAGGTTTGGTGTTAGCATGGGTGAACTTTGTCTCATTTGAATACCCTTTAATCATTTTTTGGAATTCCAACTCTGCCTTGGATGGGACCAGTGCTTGGGGGGCAGATCTGGTTGTGGGGGTAACTATGGTCGCTTGAGTAACGGTAGAACTGGTGGCGATTGTGGGGCTGGTGGTGGCGGTGGCTGAAGTGTTTATTAGGAGAGGAGGAATTGAGGAAATGGGAATGGCGTCGATGGGCTTGTTGGTGGTAGGAGTGGAGGAAACTAGGGTGCTCAAGGAAGCCATTGCTGGTTGAGGAGGGAAGCTTTGCCGTAAGAAGAATTCTGCAGTAAAGAGGAGAGAGCTTTGAGAATTTTGAAATTTGGGGGAACGTATTTATCTATTTTGGGGAAAGGGGGTTTCAAAATGAGTTTTCTTTTCAACTTTGCACGCTTCTCAGAGAACGGCTATTAAATGGGTTGTTATGATTGCAAACGTGGGAGAGTTGATGGGGCCCAGAAAATGAATGCTCTGTATGTTACCGAGGCGTTTTGGGTTTGCTGCATTTATTATATAATTATTGGGCTTTTTATTGAGGAACTATTCCATTAAATGTCTCATTATAACGGAAGACTGGGGGTAATGTTGAGTTGTGATTATTAAGACCTGAATTATATGGTGGGCCAAAGTCCACGTAGAGTTATTTACTCTACGTAGGAATCTTGTTTGGCAGTTAAGTATTCTAATGAATCAAAGGTTTCTGATTAAATTTAATTTTCAACTCCTAAGAAAAGTGTCAGAATATAATCCGACTTCTTTTTTTTTAAGGAGATTCAGTGTATTCCCATTAAGGAATTTACCTAATGAGGAATCTTATTTCTATCCGGGAAAGAGCTTAGAGAAAGTGGTTTGATCACTATAAATACAAGGCTACACCCTAATTATCAGGTACACACAACATTATTTTCAGCACTATAGCATAAAGCCTCTATTGTTAAAACTTTATTCAGCATGTACTTATTCTCACACCGGAGCTATCCCCTGGCGGCCCAAGCCATCAAGTTTCACGTGTGATTTTATTTGTGTAGGATTAGACGCATTATTGGTGATTGAGATTCGTGAACGAAACTTGGCGAGGCCCTCTCAAATACATATCGAAAATATTTATGTTAAAATTGGTATTAAGTGGCGAGGCCCTCTCAAATACATATCGAAAGTTTTTAGGTTAAATTTAATCATTGTGGAACTTTAACCTAATAAAGATCTTGACTTGAATATCACAAAGTTAGTTTAAACTTTATGAGCCCTTATATTTAATTTTATTGCTTTTTCCTCCGTACATTTAATAATTTTTAATTTAATCTTGTATATAACAATTTGTTCCATTTTTAATAAAAATAACGTATTAAATTATGTATATTCGCTATTCGGTTTTCATTTTGTAAATAAGTTACTTTTTGCAAAGAATTTTTTTAATTAAAAAAAAAACAAAAAACAAAAACAAAACAAAACAAAAACTTCAATCACAATCGTGAGGGAGCACTTTTTGTCACACGACCAAATCACAAATATTGCAAATTATTTGAATCAGATTACAAGTGTCATCGTTATATTTAAAAACATTTCATGTATGAGGGTCAGTGACTCAGTAGGGACGGAACTATAATCCGTGCATACAAATATGATATGTATCAATGCCAAATTGATCATTGTAATGTATTGAATGCTACGTGTAAGATAATGAAATGAAACAATATCAGTTGAGTTGACGTGAAGAATTAAAATACATTTATCTCTAGGACAAAAAAACAACGTATCGAACTAATAGAAGAATCGTCATTTTCTCAAGTTTCACTTAGTTGCCCTGATTGGGCTAGCATTATTGATAGTATGGGTAAAATACTAAGTCATAAAAAAATAAAGAAAATAGTAAGTAAATCCTTCTCTTCTTCTTTTTTTTTTTAATAATTAGGGAGCTTTATGACTTTCCTAATTATAGCTTCTTTCTTACTATTTATTAGTAAAATCTTTTGTCATTAATTTAGGCAAATACCAGACCAATAATTATATTGTTAAATTAATAAGTGTGGCTAAAAATAGAAAGTGTTATTAAAATAAGTGTAAAAGTATTTTAAAATATATATTTATTTCTAGCATTATCAACGGTTTTAATTTTACACAAACATATATACATCATTGTTTTTAATGCACATCATATTATTGGGCTTTTAAAACATAGGGGCACTCTTGTCATTTCACTTTGAATTAGCCTATAAAAAGAGGCAACACCTCTATTAGCATGGCACATCATTCTAATTCAATAATTAGTTCAATCAAACTCTCCTTCATCTCTTTTCTCTGTTGCAATGTTGAAGAATACTCCAATCTCTCTCATGACATTTTTCTTTCTGGTTCATCTCCTCCTCTTAACCTCAAATTTAGCCATGGCCCAAAAGAAAGACTATAATCTCATACTAAACACATGCAAGAGGACCCCTAATTATGCACTTTGTGTCTCAACTTTAAGATCGAACCCAAAAAGCTCCCGCGCAGATGTAACGGGTTTAGGTCTCATCATAATCAATGCCGTAAAAGCCAAGTCCACGGTGGAGTTACAGAGTATTACTCGGCTTTCAGATTCCAACCCCAATCTGAAAAAGCTGTTAAGAGAGTGCGTGGAAGATTACAAAATAATTTTGAGTGATTTAATACCAGAAGCAGTTCAGGCTTTATCTTTTGGTGACCCAAAATTTGGTGAAGACGGAATGAATGGAGTTGTACATGTCGCTGACCAATGTGTACGAAGTTTCAAGGCACTCCACTCGCCCATACCTAGTACTAATAAACTTGTGCATGATCTATCTCTGGTGGCTGTATCCATTATAAGACTATTGCTTTAATTAATTAGTAAGGGGAATATACATGTTATTTTTTTTAATTCATACTATTTATAATTAAATAACCAATGAAACTCATTGTTTTATTGTTTTTATATATAGTCGAATGAAGTAGGCCTTGGGATTATAAATACATACTAGCATTTATGCCGCACATCATGTGCACCTAATTAAAATAAGGATATATCTATGTACACTCAAATTGTACATTTAAAAATATATTTAAATGTAAAATAGAAGTAAATGAGGAGAAAGAAAGCGTTGTGGAGAGAGAAGAGATAAATATTTTACTACTATTTTACACTTGGCGTCTTTGGATGTATAATTTGAGTGTGTATGTAGCACTCCCTCGGTCACAGAATAAAAGTTCTGGTTGATGTTTTGTCCATATATTAAGAAAGAGAATAAAATTATACATAATTAAATAGTACTCCCTCCGCCCCGTATTAAACGTCTTAATTTCATTCTTACGATCGATGTTCCACAATAAATATCATATTTCTATATTAATAAAAAAAATTCCACTTTTACCCTCATAATCTTTTTAGTCAACTTTGTTAGAAACTTAAAAAATGATGAAAGGTTTACAATGGAAAGTGATGTATTATTATACCACTTTCTCTCTCATATTATCATTATAACATCTCTTCTATTTAATGTGAGAATAACAACAAAAATGATAAAGTAGATAGAAATTAATACCAACAAAAGTAGACGGTTTCCATGCATGGAGATTTGCATGTAATTAGTGGATGGATTTGGAGAGACAAATATACTTATTGGAATGTGAGAAGAACAATAAAAATAATCTAGAGAATTGATTCATGTGGGAACTAGCAATGAATAATTAATGTTGGGGTCATAGAAAAGTGAATGGTTACTTCAATTAAAAAGTAAATTTAGAAGGGTAATTTAGGTTTAAATATATATTATTAATTAGCGTGTCGAAACCAATTACAACGTTTAATACGGGACGGAGGGAGTAATACATAATTTACTAAGGATATTATAGGTAAATTTTTGTAAAAAAATAGATTATTTAAGGTGAGAAAAATTTAACTTGAAACTACTTAAAATAATAATAAAGGCTTTTATCTTGAGACGGGGGAAGTAGTATTTTATAACCTTTACGAAATTGAGTGAGAATATTAGAGATAAAATAGGGGTTGGCAAAGGAAAGGAGAGAGAAAAAAGAAACTTTTGATATCGAACCCCGAAGTATACATCCTTTTATCATTCTTATCCCGAGGTTTAACGGTTCAATCTCGCTATGCAAAGTACTGTTCAGTAACCATTAATGACTCTTTTGTTATTTCTGACAAGAAAAGTGATCGGAATTGCCACGTGTTCCGGCGGTCACAATATAAGTACAATTTGACCAGATTTTTATACATTTGATCGTATAAAATATTTGAAAACCTGATTAATTAGATTAAGTAATACATATATATTTACTAATACAATAAATTACTCCTTCCAATATTAGTTCCCTCCAACCCCTAAGCTCATTTCTCGCCAAATCATATGCATATATATATATATATATATATATATATATATATATATATATATATATCCTTATTGAGTAGATAAAGACCCATGTCAGGGTAGAGAAGAATGAGAGGAGGAAAGAGTAAAGTTCCAAACCTTCAATGGTTGTCATGTTTTGCCATTGTCATATTCCGGCAGTATTGACAACATCATGCATCAAGCAAAGGGAGAAGGTTTCTATCTTGTCAATCCGTAGGGGTAAGCTTTCACAAATATTCTTATTCTTCTTCTGCATTCTATTAAGCAACCCATAACTAACAAAATTTTCAATTCTCTCAGAATGGATGAGATTTCTTTCGGTGCTGTGAACCTCCACATATGGTGGATTAGTGGAGAGGATTACTGAAATTGAAGATTAAATCAAAAAGCTACTAAGAAGAGAGAAGATGTACATAGCTGTCATACTTGTAACATGAATTATCATGCTATGTTATGTAATTGTAGTAGTGACTGAATTTATGTAATGACAATCAAATCACTACAAAAAGGGTCATTGTCGACGGGCAGGCCTGTCGCTAATCCATGCCTTAGTGGTCGTCGCTCCGGCCTCTCGTCGACCGTCATCGATATTGGTGTTATTGGCAACGGGGTCATTAGCGACGGACTGTCCTTCGCCAATAAGTATTGGCGACGGCAGTGGCGACAAACTGTCCATCGCCAATGACTGTTTAATTTTATTTATAAAAGGGTCATTAGTGATGGGTTATCCGTCGCCAATGATTGATGGTCTGTCACCAATGACTGTTTAATTTTATTATTAAAAGGATCATTAGCGACGGACTGTCTGTTGCTACTGTCGTTGCTATTACTCATTAGCGATGGTTAGTCCGTCGCCAATGACCCCGTCACTAATGACATTTTTAAAAAAATTAGAAAATTGCAAAACCTCATATTCATTTAAGTATACATAATTGTACCTGTTATAAACAAAAAAATAAATAATTCTTCAGAAACGCATATCAATAACCAGCAAATATATATAATCAACCATCAAATACGTAGACAATGTAATCACATAGATAAACTATAAAATATTAGCAGATACAAAATGTAATCATTGTAAAACTCATTAACTAGTTAGATACATAAACCATCAACCTAACTAGATACAAAACCCTTGTCTGTACAACCCAAACATTATGTAAATACATACATGAGTAAAAATATAAACTAGCCATATAATAATAAACATCACATTTGATAAACCTTATTAAAAGATTGCTTACATAAATGTATCACATGTCATCTAGCCTTACTATTACATCTTATTAGCAAAAGAGTAAATAAACTCATTACATAATTCATCATAAAGAGAAATATACTAGAAGTCCTCTATTCCTGCATCTTTCCCTTGCCTTTGCTTGAAGAAGGCTTCTCAGGTTCTTCGACCTTAGCTAAAATATTTATGCAAAGGTGAGCAATTTAATTACCCACAAGTATAATGATATATAACAAATGACATGTGAAAGAAATAAATGATTATTCTTCAGCTGAATATGAAGTCCATTATTGGAACAGATCATCAAGAAATCAAGAAATTGAGAATTCAATGAGATAATCAATCTCTAAATTAATCCATAAATGTTGATTTCAGATGTATGTACTGAGGGTCACAAGACCATAAACTATATCCTAGATTTACAAGTGTTTCTACTGTAACCTTTAATAGTCTAAAGACTATGGATCATCTTTCCTCGTACTCCAGGTGATCAGCCCGTCGTACTATGTATCGTGCACAAATATATTATCGCTATTGCATAGCTCGAAATTATAGTTTTCGATAACATTTACCCTTGAAATAAGGTTGTTCATCTCAGCTTTATTACAGGAATCCGCACCAAAACAATTAGGTTTGGAATAACTTCAAAAATAATTCTAGACTTTTTAGAACGATCATCGACTAAGGACTAGTCGAATCAAATGGGTTCAATAATCAATCACGGATTTAATAATAACATTATCTCAAGTTGTGGCACATTAACATGCTATAGTTCAAAAATTCTATTTTAAATAGAGTTGCGATGATTCATAATCAAACGAGTACCATTTATCAAAGTAATGCTTTCGGAAAGAGTTTAGAAAGCTTGCATAGATATAGAAATTCATACAAGTACAAAGGAATGGTACGAGCTAGAAAACTTTGCTTAATATTAAAGTATAAGCAAAAGTTAGAAAACTTGCCTTGGGCGTTCGCTACAAAATTACGATACACGTCCTTCAAATATCCTACATAGTTCATTAAGATCATTATACCAATTAGTCACATTAAAACTAACTTTATCGGTTTAATTCCTATTTTAGTTAATTTTAGAACCTTGTTTCAAGTTCTGAATATTTTTATTATTCATATAACATGAATTTGAACTCCCCATTAGGATTATAATACAAATTGTGTCGTTTGAACGATATCTCCATTCTCATGAGCATCGCCTTAAAGATTGTTATCAATTCCTAGTTCATTAGCTATAATGTATTATTTGTGTTTGATTTAACACATGCTTTGGGACGTAGCATGATAAATACACAATATTCATGATTTTTTATTCCTTTACATTTGGTTTTATTGCATGTTTCATGTGTATATGAGCTTAATAAGTTGTTTATTGTTTCCAAGTGAATTAAAGCTAAAAGGATGGAAACAAGTTGATTTGGAAATTTTAGATTTTTGAAAAGTTTCTAAAAGCATATTTTGGCATCTTTCTACATGGATTTGGATTGATATTGCTATTAGAATTAGGATTACTTTGGACTGAGATTTTATTTCTTATTAGATTCTATTTGTTTATGGAAACTAATTATGATTTGTAATTCCTTTTAGGATTTGGATTTCTAGTTTTTATAGGATTTAGAACTTTGTCTAGCATTATAAATAGATGTAATAGTCAGAATATTATTCATTCTACCATTTAATCATCTTCTACATTCATCTAAACCCTAGTTTTGGAGGATCAAGGATGTCAAACTAATTTCTCAATTCAATTCTGAAGGGATGTTGAACCTTACTTATAATTAACGGTTTGATCAAGTTTACTTTATTTATTTCTTCGTATGTGAGATTTGTTCTGATTATCTACATAAACTTCTTGTATGATATACTATCTGATTAATTTGATATGGCCAGATAGATTAATCTGATAAATATCATCTGCTAGATTAAGATATATATTAAGCAAACGATGTATGTTTAATAATAAATAGCAATTAATGATACTTGATTGTGGACAAGCTTTTGGGTATTGTTAAGGTTTTCAGAAGACAAGTTAAATAATTTCTGATTGTGTAATTGCTGCTTGGAACAATCTAATTTTCATTCTTCATGCTTCTATTGTATTAAATCTAGATTGATAGTTCTGGGTTATATGATAGTTAGGATCTTTTATTGGCGATCGTCGCATTAGATTTACACATAAAGAGAATTTCGGATAATTAGCGATCGAGGTTATCTAGGGTTGTTAATCTCATTAAAGGATAAATATTGTAAAACTTGATTAATCCATGATTGTGAAAAGGTGATACTGAACTGAAGAATCGAAGATTTTTACTTATTGATATTTATTCTAAATTTATTTTTGTTAATTTAGTTATTCAAAAAAAACACCAATTCATTGGAAAATAATTGGATAAAAATAAAATAATACACTCTCTGTGGGATCGATCCTTGCTTATTGCTATACTCATTCTTGTGATGGTAGAGTAGAAGTAAGGTATTAATTTAGGAGTGCTAACGACAGCTCTCAAATTTTGGCGCCATTGCCGGGGAGTGTTATTTGTTTTTGTTTATTCTTTGTTTTCCTTTTATTTATTTATTTATTTATATTTTTAGTTTAGGTCTCAATCCTCTCACTCGATTAACTTAAATTTTGATCAAGAGATAGAGAAAACTGCAGATACAGAAGAAACTCGTATTGCATCACATGGTCTCAGTATAGCACTTGAAGAGGGAAAGATGGTGGTGCCAAACAACAACAGGACTTTAAAAGAACTGGCTACTCTTAATCTTGATCAATCATTATTGTGTATTGAATATCCTACTTTACATGTTGCTTTTGAACTTAACTCAAGACTAATTCATCTTTTGCCTACTTTTCGTGGTCTTACAGGTGAAGATCCATACAAGCATCTAAAGGAGTTCCATGTGGTGTGTTCCACGATGAAATCACAAGGAGTGACAGATGAGCAGATCAAGCTTAGAATTTTTCCATTCTCACTAGCAGATTTGGCTAAAGACTGGTTATACTACCTTTCTTCAGGATCAATATGATTATGGACTGATAAGCAAAAGCTATTCTTGGAGAAGTACTTTCCTGCTTCAAGAGTTGCCAATATACGGAAGAAGATATGTGGAATCAGGCAGTTCAATGGAGAGAATCTCTATGAGTATTGGGAAAGGTTCAAGAAGTTGTGTTCCAGCTGTCCACCTCACGGAATTGATGATCATCACTTGATCCACTACTTCTATGTGGGGCTGCTACCAATGGATAGAAACATGATTAATGCAGCAAGTGGAGGAGCACTGGTAGACAAAACTCCAGACGCTGCAAAGAACTTAATTACAACCATGACAGCCAACTCACATCAGTATGGTACTAGGATGACTCATATATCACAAAGGGTAAAGGAGGTGAGCACTTGTAATCTTGAGCAACATGTTTCTGAATTAACTACTATAGTTTGACAAATGGCTGCAAGGACTACACAAGGTTTTCAGCAAGCTCAACCTCATTACCACACAGAAAACCAAGAAGTACCTGTCAATTCTAGGACATCTATGGAGGATATGTTCAAGGCATTCATGAACCAAACACAACAGTTCATGAATCAGACACAGCAGTTCCAGCAGAAGACAAGAAATTATGTTCAAGATCTGAGGGACCAAGTTTGTTAGCTTGCAACCATAGTAAGGAGGTTGGAATCTCAAGGCTCAGGGAGGTCATTTTCTCAAACTGTTGAGAATGTAAGTGCAATAACATTGAGATGTGGTGCAGAGGATTGGCAGCAAGGAAAGTCAATGCTTTCAGAATAAAACAAGTCAGACAATAGTGAAACAAGCAGCAGTGCTGTACTCAAGCATAAATTTCCACCTCTTTCAGCTATGAACCGATACTTCCTTTTCCCTAAGTTCTAAGAATGAATTGGAAAGTTGGAAAAAATTCAGAGTTATATACAGAGTTGTATGAAAAATTTCTAGAAGAAATGGCGAATAGGAAATAAGAACTTAAAGATGATGAGGAGTTCACTAGTGGAAACCAGTTGGAAGTGCTTGAGGCTACTATTGAATTTGAAGAAGAAATCAGGTATTCAAAGTCTGAAAAGGATGAGCAAGTGGAAGAGGAGAACAATTTGATAAGTTCTGCAGATCTTTACAAAGAGGATATAGATGATACATCGGTGCAAACAACAAAAATACTACATGATACATACCATGGGACCTTAACTATGGAATTGGATGAGGCACATGTTTAGTTCAACATATATGAAGTTAAAAGGCATCTTGGTAATATTAATTCAATTTTTTCTACTAATGTTGTTGACTTTATAATGCAGGAATCTCTTGAGCAAATATACAAGGAGGATTTGAGGGCTGGAATGGAGCAAAATCAGGATCTGAATGATGTCCCTAATGAATTGAAACAGTTACCATTCTACTTGAAGTTCACAACTCCGATTACATAAAATGAGAAGGATGATGTCAAGACAATGACAATAAACAAGGGCAACTGCTTGGGAGGCAACCCAAAATCTCAGATTTAATTTTTCTATCCCTTTACTTATTAGTTTTTTTTAATTACATATAGTTCTTTCTTCTTTGCATAATTTTCTTATATTAGGGACAATGTAAAGTTGGAGTATGGGGGGAAATATTTAGGTTTTTATTTTTTTAGGGTTATTGATCCGATTTTGATAGGAAATTTAAAAATTTGATGTCTTTTGAAAAATTTGAGTTTCATAATTCTATTTGCCTATGTGTTCGAAGGTTAAAGTTAAAAATTAAAAATCAATGCTAAATTTCAAAATTTGTTTGATGCTTAATTGGTTAATGATTGAGAAAAACTAAGTCATGATCCATAGTAATTGATTTGAATTGAATTTGTATCGCATGAGTACTTGAACATGTGATATATGCTCATTTGGCTTAGTTATCTGTGGAGTTGTTTATGTGCACTAATCTCATACTTTAGAACTATTGAACTGCTTATGCTTTTTGCAGGACCATATAGAAAAAAAATCAAAAAAGTTAGAAATCAAAGAAATTGTTGAAAAAGAAAAAAAGAAGCAAAAGAGAAACCATGTGGTGGGATGAGATGGAGCGTAAAATTCACTCTCCCATAAACACATGCGAATAAGTGAGATGGAGTATAAAATGCACTCACTTACAAAAGAAAGATTGAGGAAGGTGAAACGGAGCATAAAATGCATTCACCGAAAATAAAGAGGAAAATGAAAGGGTTCTGATAAAAAAAATAAAGCAGGAAAAGTATGTATTGAGTCTTGAGTGGTGTGCACGATTTTTGCTCCATGGTAACTAAGTTGAGTAAGTGTGTGGATCATAGAAGAGTTCTTATGTGGATACAATTTGACTTAATGAAATTCAATGGTGAAAAGACATGGTTGTTGTTTTGAGTTAATTGATGAAGCATTGATTATGTTTTTTTGAGTTTAGTGTTGATAATCATGATTTGATCTTGAAATCTTTTGACATTATGGTTGAGTAGAGTTTTTTTGGAAATCAAACTTTTGATTTACACGAGGACGTGTAAAAGACTAAGCGTAGAGGAATTTGATAAATACACAATATTCATGATTTTTTATTCCATTACGTTTGGTTTTATTGCATGTTTCATGTGTATATGAGCTTAATAAGTTGTTTATTATTTTCAGGTGAATTATAGCTAAAAGGATGTAAACAAGTTGATTTGGAGCTGAATTGAAGAGAAAAAGAAAATTTTGAAATCTTGGATTTTTAGAAAGTTTTTAAAAGCAGATTTTGGCATCTTTCTACATGGATTTGGATTGATATTGCTATTAGAATTAGGATTGCTTTGGACTGAGATTTTATTTCCTTATTAGATTCTATTTCTTTATGGAAACTAATTATGATTTGTAATTCCTTTTAGGATTTCTAGTCCTTATAGGTTTAGGACTTTGTCTAGCACTATAAATAGATGTAATAGTTAGAGTATTATTCATTCTACCATTTAATCATCTTCTACATTCATCTAAATCCTAGTTTTGGAGAATCAAGGATGTCGAACTAATTTCTCAATTCAATTCTGAAGGGATGTTGAACCTTACTTATAATTAACGGTTTGATCAAGTTTACTTTATTTATTTCTTCGTATGTGAGATTTATTCTGATTATCTACATAAACTTCTTGTATGCTATACTAACTGATTAATTTGATATGGCCACTTAGATTAATCTGATAAATATCATCTGCTAGATTAAGATATATATTAAGCAAACGATGTATGTTTAATTATAAGTAGCAATTAACGATACTTGATTATGGACAAGCTTTTGGGTTTTGTTAAGGTTTTCAGAAGACAAGTTAAATAATTTTTGATTGTGTAATTGTTGCTTGGAACAATCTAATTCTCATTCTTCATGCTTCTATTGTATTAAATCTAGACTGATAGTTCTGGGTTATATGATAGTTAGGATCTTTTATTGGTGATCGTCGTATTAGATTTACACATAAGGAGAATTTTGGATAATTTGCGATCGCGGTTATCTAGCGTTGTTAATCTCATTGAAAGATAAATATTGTAAAACTTGATTAATCTATGATTGTGAAAAAGTGATACTGAACTAAAGAATTGAAGATTTTTACTTATTGATATTTCTTCTAAATTTATTTTTGTTAATTTAGTTATTCAAAACAAAAGCCCCAATTCATTGGAAATAATTGGATAAAAATAAAACAATACACTCTCTATGGGATCGATCCTTGCTTAATGCTATACTCATTGTTGTGATAGTAGAGTAGAAGTAAGGTATTAATTTAGGAGTGCTAACGACAGCTCCCATAGCACCTTAGGTTTATGTTATAATTCTTGTTAGAATAGATTAGGTAAACATCCAAATACCATATCTGGGCCTGATCTGCTACTGGCGCGGCGGTGCCCATTTTACTCTTGACACCTGTGCAGCCTCGCTACAGCGTGGCGGCCACCAATTATGCCTGGATCACAGCGCGGTGGTGCCCTGACTACAGTATCAATTTTTCGGTTTGCGATTTGAACTCTATTTTTATCCAAACTCCATATACTCTTCATCCAAAGTCCAAATTAGTTGATTTTTGATTCTATAAACTCGTTAAACACATAACTAGACATCTATAGAATAATTTTAATATCTCAAAAACTTTAACAAACCATTCTAATAACCTAAATTAAGTGTTTATGCTAGATTTTCATGTTTTGACATGCTTTACGAAATCTACCACCACGAATTCAATTTAAATCCATTTTTATTCATTCAAATTGGAAAGTTTTAGTATTTTAGAGATGTATAGCATACATCCTTCAAACTAAATTTTTAAACATACCCACTCCACTATAATAATCCTTAAAACAAACCCAAAATACCTAAAATCAGACCAAAGGTCCACAGTTTCAAATTCGTTCGCTTTAGTTCCATTTGCAAGCCATTATCAAATATTTTAAGGTATCAAAAACTGATATTATCAACAACATCAAATCCACAAATAAAGCAAAAACAGAAAATCTTGAATTATGATAGAAAGAGTTTGAGTTGATTGTTTTACCTCTTGATTCCTTCTTTACTTAATTAGATAGTCTAATACTTGAACAAGCCCTTCCTTGCTTCTCCTTGATCTTCCAAATCTTCCTTCCAATTTTCATTATGAAGCCCTATTATTCTCTCTCACTCTGAACTCTGATTTTCTTTGCAAACTAAAATGAATTGATGAAGTATAAAGGTAAGTTTTATTGAGCATTATTAGGAGGGGAAATGTGACAATGTGACACCTCTAAATCCGGGTACTTCACTTCCACGGGATTTGGTGCTCACTATCTAAATAAAATATAACTACTGCCCATAATAAGGAATGAAAAATAAATTACAACCTTGAACAAATAATAAAATCTTCCTTATCAAAAGGATTACAACCTTGCTCAAAATATCCCAGGGTTTGCTAACCTTAACGTCAATAAAATGCGAAAAATAAATATCATAACATAAACAAAGTCTTACTACAATCACATCATAATTATAAACAAGTCTTCACTTGTTCATCTTGTTCTTACCCTTACTAGTTGACAGAGCATCAACACTTTTAACTTTAGCTGCAAGGGTTTATAATGCAAGAGTGAGCAAACAAAAGCTCACTTGAAATAACAACAATAGTGATGATACATTATTAAATAGCTTCAAATGAATTGAATAACATTTCTTTCATCAATAATAAAGAATTGAATAATAATTCTTTCATCAAAATTTAGAATCGAATATAGAAATCATCTAAGGGTCATAAGACCTTGAACTATGTCCTAGATTATAAATATTTCTATTTAAAACCTTTAACAGTCGTTAGACTATATGAACTCTTAACTCGTACTTAGGGGGATCAGCCCTTCGTACCATGTATTGTGCACACACATCTTAACGCTTTTGCATGATAATCCCCTATTAATAGGATTGTTCATCTCAGTATTAATTAACGAGCCCGCACCAAAGAAAATTTGGTTTGGATAAGCTCAAAGGTAATTTGGAGTTCAACTATCATCAACTAAAGAGTAGTTGAATCAACTAAGGAGTAGTTGAATCAACTTACAACAATTAAGAATTCAATAACAAAAGAATTACGAAATAGCTATGAGTCATAACAATAGACATCATATTCAACAGTTATGCTTTAGAAATAGACTTAAAGCATTTGAAAGATTCAATAAAAACTTGCTTGAAAAATTAAGTCAAGGTTACATTAATTCAATAGCTAACTTCAATAAGATATTTACTCAATATGGAAGTTAGAATAATATAATAACTTGCATAAACGTAACAAGAAAGAATAGAACAACTTGCTCAATTTAAAAGTGGAGTTAAGAAAACTTGCCTTAAGCGCAAGCTATAATTTACAATCACGTTCCTTAATTAATCCTACATATATGTAATTAACAATAATAAATTATAAATTAGTTACTACATAACTAGTTAACTCATCTAGGTTAACTCAACATCCTTAATTTATTAGGTTTAATAACTAATTATCACATCTCGTGATCACATCACATGTTCACATAATTAATCAAACTTAATTTATAAACTCATATTAATTAAAAAAATTATAATTTAAACAAATTATAATTTAAATTATATATTTACTTTAATTAAATTATAATTACATATTATATTTTAATAATATAATTCATTACTGTCCATTTAGCATTTTAATTTTATTAACATGCTTTATATTTTATTATTTCATTAATCTCACAAAGTTGTACCATTAAAAATAACTTTCTGCATAATCTATAAGACCAGCGCGGCCGCGCTCCAATAAGCCTTGGGAGCGGTGCGGCCGCGCCACTACGCAGACTGTTCTGACAGTGTCGCGAACTATGCTGAGAAAAAGTCAATTTGACTTATTTCTCCACACCAAATTTCTATTGTAGCATATATAACTCACATAAACTTTTGTAAAAATATCAGTTTATGTTTCTAATCATGTTCTAATACATATAACATCAAAACACATAATTTAAAACACTTACTTTTGTTAATTTTGAAGAAAAGTCATTTTTCAGTGTTCTTGATGAAATTGAACACTGTGAGTTTGTTTCTAAATCAATTCACATAATTTCAAGCATATTGAATTCATTTCTAAGCATGTTATCATAATCTATAATCAATTTATACAATATAATACAATCAAACATGAATTTTGATTTTAAAGGAGCCATTTATCAAAACTAATTCATTGTAACTTTTGATGAACATGATTTTCTCATGTTTACATGAATTAAACAACTTAAATCATCAAACAATTCATATATAAACAATTTGTAACACATTTTATATATGTAAATCATGTTTACATCAATTTCATGATAATTCATATATACAGAGAACTAAAATCATGAAGAACATCAACATAATTTTAAAAACTATAAAGTTAAAAATTATACCCTTTTTGATTTGTGAGGAAGAAGATGATGATGATGATGTCTGTTTTTGGCTTAGCAAGGCTTCCTCATCCTTCTTCTTCTTCTCTCCTTTCTCTCTAAACTACTCTGTTATTTTCTATCTTTGTTCTAACACTGACTAACTTAACTTACGTATAAACTAATTTGTATAACTAATATACATATATTAGATATATAATATAATACATATATTGTAACTGACAAAAATATAATAACTATATTAAGTATATATCAGTTATAATTTATTTTGAAATTTAAAAGTCATAAGGCTTATTGGCAAAACAGATTATTTTAAAATAGATTTTTAGCAGTTAAAGCCCTGTTTGGCAAAACGGAATTAAAACAGGTGTAAGGGCCTTGTTTGGCAAAACTCTTTAAAACTCTTTTTATTTTATTTTAATCAATCCTTTTAACACATACTTTCAATGTTACACTTTAATTAATTAAATCATAACATTCTAATTAAATTAAATTAAAGCTAACATCAATTAATCAAATAAAATTTATCACATAACAATTATAATTACTCGCTAATCATAATCTCATGTAACAATTACCACATAATATTCATTTAATTTAATTATCTCAATTAAATTAGAATTATAGCATAAAATTGCTTACACAACAATTTACTATTAAATATTCATTTAATTAACATATTGCACTTAATTAAATTACTCCACAATAATTACATAAATTATTTATTTAACTCAATAAATAAATCAATTAAAATATTTATTTAATTTAATAAATATTAAAATTCATATATAAAATTCTCATTCGTTACAATCTTTCCTCCTTAAAAGGATTTTGTTCCCAGAATCACTACAAAAAAAATCTCATCCGTTACATTCTTCCCCCTTAAAAAGATTATGTCCCCATAATCGATATATAAGGAATTACACAAATAATTAAGCAAATAATTGGGGATAAGTTTTCTTTATTACATCTTCGAGTTCCCACGTAGCTTCTTCAGCACCGTGGTTCCTCCAGATTACCTTAACAGAAGGTATCACTTTATTTCTAAGTACTTGTTCTTTTTCTATCAACTATTTGAACAGGAACCTCTTCATAAGTTAGGTCTTTATCAAACTGTAAAGGTTCGTATTCTATCACATGCTTGTAGTCGTGTTTGTACGGTCGCAATATGGAAATATGAAAAACATTATGGATATTATCTAGTTCCGGAGGTAACACAACCTCGTAAGCCACTTCGCCAACCTTTCGTAGTATCTCAAAAAGTCCAATAAATCGGGGACTCAGCTTCCTCTTTTTGCCAAATCTAATCGTCCCTTTCCAGGGAGATACCTTCAGGAAAACGAAGCTTCCCACTTCAAATTCTCGATTTTGTCGATGATGATCGACATATTTCTTCTGTCTGTCATGAGCAGCAACCAATCTCGTTCTGATTACCTTGACGATCTCAGAAGTTTGTTGCACCAATTCTGGTCCCAACAGTTGACGTTCACTGACCTTATCCCAGCATAATGGAGTCCTGCATTTTCTGCCGTACAATGCTTCATAAGGCGGCATGCCAATACTTGCATGGAAACTGTTGTTGTAGGCAAACTCCACCAACGGTAGGTGATCATCCCAGCTTCCTTTGAAATCCATAACGCAAGCTCTCAGCATATCCTCTAGAGTCTGAATCGTTCTCTCGCTCTGGCCATCAGTCTGAGGATGGTACGCCGTACTCATTTGCAATTGCGGTCCCAAGCACTCCTGTAGTCACTTCTAGAAATTCGACGTGAAACGCGGATCTCTGTTGGACATAATCGACACTGAAACACCGTGTCTATAAATAATTTCCTTCACGTACAGCTTCACTAACTGATCTAAGTTGAACTTAATCTTGATCGGTAAGAAATGCGCTGACTTCGTCAGTCGATCCACTATAACCCATATTGCATCGAAACCCTTCTGAGTCGCTAGAAGACCACCCACGAAATCCATCGTGATATGCTCCCACTTCCATTCCGAATCTCCAGCGGTTGCAATAATCCACTTGGTCTCTGGTGTTCTACTTTGACTTTCTGGCACGTCAGACATCTCGCAACGCATTCAGCCACATCTCTCTTCATATTCGGCCACCAAAAATGTTGTCTGAGATCTTGGTACATCTTCTTACTCCCAGGGTGAATCGAATATCTCGAACTATGAGCTTCGCCCAAACTCTCCTCTTTGACGTCTGGTACTGGCGGTACCCAGATTCTCCCTTCAAATTGTAGCAGTCCTTCATTATCGATCTTGGACTTGATTTCTTCACCATCGGTTATTTTCTTACGGATCTTCTCGCACTCCCCATCGCGAAGTTCTGCCTCTTTCACCTTGTCCACCAAAGTTGAATCGATAGTTACTTGAAATAACTTCTCATCCGATTCCTTTGGATACCTAACTTTCAGTTCCAACTTAGCCATTTCTTCTATTAACTGGTCCTGATCAGTTAATATATTTAACTTCTCCCAACCCTTCCTGCTTAAAGCGTCGGCAACAACGTTAGCTTTACCCTGGATGGTAAAGAATCTCGAAGTCGTAGTACTTCAGTTAATGTGATGCATAGGCAATGACTTTTTTGATCTGCATCAGCACACAGCCTAATCCCTTATGTGAAGCATCGCTGTAAACAACGAAATTTCCTGTACTATCCGGCAATGACAACACAGGCGCAGTACTTAGCCTCTTCTTCAGTTCTTGAAAATATTTCTCACACTTTTTCGTCCAAAAAACTTAACTGTCTTACGAGTTAAATTTGTCAACAGAGTTGCAATTTTGAAAAAGTCCTGAATAAATCTTCTATAGTAACCTGCCAATCCTAAGAAACTCCTCACTTCTGATGGTGTCTTCGGCTGATCCCAATTCATCACAGCTTCAACCTTCGACGGATCCACTGAAATTCCATCCTTGTCAATCACGTGGCCAAGAAATTGCACACGTTATAACCAGAATTTGCACTTCGAGAATTTTGCGTATAGCTTCTCCCGTCTCAGCGATTCTAATGTTAGCCTTAAATGTTTAGTGTGTTCCTCCTCAATTTTGGAATAAACCAAAATGTCATCTATGAACACTACTACGAACTTGTCTAGAAATGGCTTAAACACCCTATTCATTAAGTCCATAAATGCTACTGGTGCATTCGTTAGACCAAATGACATCACCAAGAACTCATAATGTCCATACCGAGTCCTAAATGTCATCTTCGGTATATCCTCTCTTCTCACCTTCAACTGATGATACCCACTTCTCAAATCTATTTTCGAGAAGTATCTAGCACCCTTCAATTGATCGAATAAGTCATCGATCCTAGGTAAAGGATACCTATTCTTGATTGTGACCTTGTTCAACTCCCTATAATCAATGTATAACCGCATCGATCCATCTTTCATTTTGACGAATAATACAGGCGCTCCCCATGGTGATACGCTCGGCTGGATATACTTCTTGTCCAGCAATTCCTGCAGTTGAACCATCAATTCTTTCATCTTGACTGGAGCCATTCTGTACGGTGCTTTCAAAATCAGAGCAGTCTCCGGTGCTAAGTCGATCACGAACTCTATCTCTCTATCTGGCGGAAGTCCTGGCAAATCGCTCGAAAATACGTCCACAAACTCCCTAACCACTGATATCTCTTCTATCTTCGGACTCTCCTTACGAGTATCCACTATATAGGCTAAATACCCTACACAGCCTTGCTTCAACAACTTTTTGGCTTGCATAATCGTCAAACAACTCGCTTGTCTAGGCAATTTGCTACCATAAAACACTACTTTCGACGGAGTCGTAAGGTTTACAGACTTCTTCTGACAATCGATTACCGTACCATGGTTAAACAACCAATCCATACCCAGTATAACATCAAACTCCCCAAGTTTTATCAGAATCAAATCTACCCTCAATTCATGACCCTTAATGTCCAATCTACAGTTCTTGTAAACAAACCTAACAGGAATAACCTCCCTATTCGCAATCTCTATGTTCAAGGGGTAAACTAATTCCTCTTTATGTAAGTCTAAGGTCTTAGCAAATTCATCAGATATGAATGAACAAGTAGCACCCGAATCAAATAATACATAAGCATTAATACTATTGACTGGAATAATACATGACACCACATCCTTTGACTGCACATCATCTTGCACCATCATGTTAAACGTTCTGGCAGTGGGTTGGATCGCCTGCAGTGGTCCAACGATAGCCAAAGTGCTGCCATTGCCATTTCCTCTCCCTCTTGCCGACCCTCCAGCTGGCTTCTTAGGGCAACTTTGGGCCATGTGATCCTTAGATCCACATGTATAGCAAGCTCCCTTCTTCGGGTTAGGATAACTCGGCGCAATGTGGCCTTCCTGACCACAGTTGAAGCATACTCGCTTCCCCCTCAGGCACACTCCAGTGTGATTCTTCCCGCATGTAGAACATGCTTCAATCCTTCTATTCTGCTGGCTTCCTTGTTGACTCCCAGCAGATGTGTTGTCGCTCCACTTCATTTTCTGTTTGATAGCACCGCTACCACCAGCCTTGTTCTTTGTCTCATTCTTATTCTTCTTCTGGTCGTAGTTATATTTTGTCACCGCATCGCTTCCACCTTCAGCGAGGATGGCCTTTTCCATTACAGCTGCAAACGTATTCAGCTGGAACATGGAGACCTTGCTGTAGAGCCAGGGCTTCAATCCCTGCTGGAACCTTCTCGCCTTTCTCTCTTCAGTACTGACCTGGTATGTTGCAAACCTTGCCAGCTCATTAAATTTCGCTGCGTACTCCGGCACCATCATCGCTCCCTGTTTCATTTCTAGAAATTGAACCTCCATTGGGTTCTACGAGCTTATGGGGAAGTACATTTCAAAGAACATTTCTTTGAAACGGTCCCATGCTATAACACCTTCTCCTTCCCTAGTCTTGTTGGCCTGCCACCAAAAGCTAGCTTTCGACTTCAACATGAAGGTCGTGAAAGCCGTCTTCTGGTCCTCGCTAACTCTAGCCACATCGAAGACCTTCTCCATCTCCATTATCCACATTTGGGCCTCTATCGAATTCACCGATCCTTGAAATTTTGGCGGTCCTACTGCATTGAACTCCTTAAACGTTGTATTCTAGACTTGCGGCTGATTCGCAAGCGCTCCCGTCAGCAGGTTCACCAACTGTTGAACTGAATTGGGATTCGTCCCGTCATTGTTGTTGTCGTTGTTATTGTTATTAGTCGAACCCTCTAGGTTTTGACGTGTAGGTCTTCTTCTTAGAGGCATTTTTCTGTTAAGACATACTTTTATTAGATCCCTTACTCATTTCTTAAATATTCAAGTTCATACTTAATCATTTAAAATAATTCAATTCACACTTTAACACATAGCATGTCAATAAACTTTATTTTTTTTATTCATTCATAGTTTTAAAACATAGAATAGATAGCATCTCTGCTATTTACATCATCTTTCCTGAATTGAACAAGTTAAAAGATTACATCATTATCTTATCTCATTATTATCTCAAATTCTGGGATTTACACTTATTTATATAAAAAGAACCACATAACTAATGACTCTACTATCTAGGCATGTTAAGACGTCGCACAGTCTCTCTACGTTCTTCATCCATTGTGACGAACGAGATTTTTGTAATTTAATTTAAAAATGTATTGAATTAAATAAATATTTTTCGATGATTTAATTATTGAATTAAATAATTAATTGATGAAATTGTGATAGATTAATTTAATTATATATGTTGCATTAATTAAATTAATGTGGAGAATTTTATTGTTCAAAGTATGCATTTAATTGAGCTTATTTGATTAAATGAATTATTTAATAAGCATAATGTTATTCTAATTAATTTAAAAATTAATTAGAGATTTAATGATTTGACATAATTAATAAATGAGAATTTTAATTATGTGATTATGTGATTTAATGTGAATTTATTCTATTTTATTTAATTGGTTTAAATAAGATTATTTGATTAATAAAGGTGTGACATTATTAAACTATATAATAAGAGTTTAATTAAATTAATGGGAAAAAGAATAATAAGAACTAGCCAAACAAGGCCTTAGTGGGGGTTGGAGCCGGTTAACCTATTATGGGATTAACTGACGACCCATGACTCCACGACTATTATATACGTATATTCATATCAGACCTTATAACTTATAACATATCATATTCATATCAGAAGAAAAAGAAGAGAGAAATTTGGAGAGAATTGAAAGATTAAGAGAGAAAAGTTGGAGAAGTTAAGTTTATCATCATCAAACATAGTTAGCAAGGGTATGATTCTTCATCCCAAGTTTTTAATTATGTTAGTTTATTTTTCTAACAAACCCAATTTCAAACTCTCAGTTAATGATTTTGGTGATTAATACTTGAGTTATGCTCATATATGTATCAATTGATGTTCATAATATGTTTTCTATAACTTATGTATGTTTTAAAACAATTAAATCAATGTAATTATGTTTTATTTGGAATTGGAAAGTTACAGAGTATGAAAGTTGTATATAGCTCTTACGTACAAATTAAATGCTTTAAATCTATGATTGTTGATCATATGGCTATATATGTGTTAATATATGTCCATAATATGTTTTATACCATGTATGCATGAATTAAAGTAGTTAATTCCATGTAATTATACGTTAATTGAAGTTTCATGAATTACAAAGTATGAAAGTTGTATATATGGCCCTTACGTACAAATTAAATGCTTTAAATCGTTTGTTTTACTTAAAATTGATGATTAAATAAGATTATGCATGTTAACACGAACAAAACGAAATTCAAACGGACGAATTCGGTGTATTAACGAATATGTAACGTTTAATTTCATATTTTTCCTCAAAGTTTTACAAAATATCAAAAATAGTGAACTTAAATGTTTTAATTCAAGTAATTATGTGATTTAAAGTATTAGAAGCATGCTAGAATCGATTTATGGTGTTCCTGTGAAGTTTATACTTCATGGGTAATATTACAAATCGTTGTATTAGTTTAATTTGGGATTTATTGGGCTATTCTGTGTGTTCTTAGCGAACTGCAGTAACTGTGTCTGCGTCGCAGTGTGGCCGCGCCGCTCCAAGGCACAAATGTAGCGCGCCCGTGCCGTTCCAAAGCATACTTGGAGCGTGGCCGCGCCTGACCTGCAGATTTCCAAAATTTTCTTAAGTGTTCGATGTTCAGAGATTTGTTTTAAAACCTAATGTAATGAACACGAAGACATGTTAAGCATATAATGAGATGTTAAACAATTAATAACTTATATTATGTGATTAATTAGTAAGTTAACTACATAACTTAAATCGTTATTTGTAAAGTCTAATAACATGTTCAAAGATCGATGTTGTGATTCGATAAGTATATCGAACTTATAATTAATTGGTATTGTGAATGTATTGATATGTAGGATTTAATAAGGAACGTGAATTAATTGTAGCTTGTGCAAGAAGCAAGTTTTCTAAACTCAAACCTTTATTTGAGCAAGTTTCCTAAACTTTACTTTATTGAGCAAGTATTCCAAATTCAAATCAATTATTGAATAAGCGTTTTATTCTCGAATTATTATCATGATGCAGGTTCTTATTCTTATTATTCAAGTTGAGATTTTTATATGAGACATTATAATTCCTTTAAGTACTATTTCAATTATACAATACTTATTCGATTGTATACTCTTGAGATTTATTATTCGAGTTCAATATCGATGTTATTGTTGAACCTTGTAAGACTAGCGAACCCTTATTGATTCGACTAGTCCATAGTTGATGAACGTTCTAAATTCTAAAATTATTATTAAGCTTATCCAAACCAAACTTTCTTTGGTGCGGACTCTGATGTCAAACTGAGATGGACAACCTTGTATAGGGGATTATTTACGCTTTAGCATTGAGATATTGTGCACAGTATGGTACTAAGGGCTGATCCCCCTAAGTACGAGAAGTAGAGTCCATATAGTCTTATGACTGTTAAAGGTTTAAAGTATAAACACTTGACAACCTAGGACATAGTTCAAGGTCTTACGACCTTCAGATGTTCTTTTGATTCTTATTATTCCTTCTTGATTCAAAAGCCGAGCTTTTTTTTATTCGAACTTCTTTGATTATTCGCATGTTATTATATTGTTATACTTGTATACTTGTGGGCAATCGTGCTCACTATTTCGTAATAATAACATTGTAGTTAAAATCGAAAGATCTGACGAACCTTCCACTAGCAAAGGCAAGGGAAAAGTTAACAAGTGATGAAGACTTGTTATTTATTTGATATTGTGTTTAGGACTATGATGTTTCTTAAGACTTGATGTTATTTAAGACTTATTTATTTGTTTATGTTTCCGCACAGATGTTTAAGGTTAGTATGACTTGGGATTGATGTATTTATGATTCAGATGTTGTAACCCCATAAGGGGAGGATTTATTTCTATTTAAATCTATGGTTTTCATTTATTATGGGTAGATAAACATATGATAATTGTACAGTATACACCAGATCCCGTGGAAATTGAAGTACCCGGATTTGGGGGTGTCATAGGTTGGTATCAGAGCCGTAGGTTATGAACCTTAGGTGGGGGAAAACCTTAAGGTAGTAGCCTTCGAGAACATAGTAATGATAACTCCTATCGAGTTCTAAGAAAAATAATAAATTTGCCTTATATGCTATGTGTTTATACTTATGTACTCGAGTACCGATTAGCATCACGTAATAACTAAGACTTAAAATTTGATTTGTCAGGATGTCAGATATTGGAGGATCCAGTTAGCCTATAAAGGTTACACCCCGAGTGGCTATAGAGGAGGAACCTCGAGACATTCACACAGTCTGGGAGCAGTTGATTCGACGAGAGCCATCTCCTTTGATCACATTCGTTGGTCGGAAGCATGAGCCAGTGTTTGACTCAAAGGAGGACTCTGAGAAGATTAAGGTTCAGGCTGAGGCAGCCGAGGAGGAGGATGAAGATCCTGAAGAGTTTCCACCGAACTCTATCAGTGCTGAGATGTATGATGAATTATACGACCGCAACATAGAGTTACGAGATACTATTCAGGAACTTAAGGAGCAGACGGTTACTCAACAGACTACCATCGTGCAGAAGGATGGTGAGGTTGAGGCTCTTCACACACGTCTTAGAGACTTAGAGTGGGAGTTAATTCATGAGAAGGGCCAAGTTGAGCAGAAGTCAGAGGAGATAGAGAAATTGAAGAATGATTTGAAAGAGAAATCAGCAAGGCTTGCCATAGCAGAGGATGCTTGGGTGAGGGATTCACGACGTGCAGATCTTGCAGAGGATAATGATCGTGCAAAGAAAGAAAAGATTGAGGAGATGGATTATACGTTTCAGAATGCAATTGAAAAGGCCCAGGATTGGGTTATGTGCTATCCAGTTCAGTTCGAGGGTCTGCCTTGGTATATGCTAGATCGCAGGACGATGTTCCGTATTATGGAGGAAGAAAATAGTAAGGCTGTTCAACGCCTTAGTAGGCAGTGATAGGAACAGTTTGATTATGTGAAAACTTATTTGGTAGTTAATAATGTAAATTTTGATGTGATTATAAACAAAGGAATTATTCGATGATTTAAATCCTGAAGATTCTTTATCTCGGGATAGTTGATGTAAATAGAAGTGATGCTATCTTCTTATGTTTAAAACTTTTGATTAAATAAAATATCAGAGTTATTTGAGATGATATATGTTAAGTGATTATGTTAAAGTATTTAAGTTAAGTCTTAGATATTTAAAGAATTGAATAATATCTAATAAGCATATATCTTAACAGAAATATGCCGCCGAGAAGAAGACCAAACTGTCAACCAGCCCAAGAAGGGTCGACAAACAATAATGACGCTAATGCCAATGCGAACCCTGTTCAACAGTTGATAAATCTTCTAACGAGAGCAATGAACAATCATCCACAAGCTCCACCGAACACCTCGTTCAAGGACTTCAAGGAGGTGGGACCGCCAGAGTTTAAAGGCTCCATGAACCCGATAGAAGTTCAAACTTGGGATATGGAGATGGAAAAGATTTTTGACGTCGCCAGAGTCAGTGAGGACCAGAAAATCGCGTACACAACTTTCATGCTGAAGTCAGAAGCCAACTATTGGTGGCAGGCAAATAAAGTCTGGGGAGGAGAAGGCATCATAACCTGGGAGAGGTTCAAGGAGATGTTTTTCGAGATGTACTTTCCAAACAGCTCACAGAATCAGATGGAGGTATAATTTCTAGAATTGAAGCAAGGCAGCATGTCAGTACTAGATTACGAGGCGAAATTCAATGAATTAGCTAGGTTTGCCACATACCAAGTACACACCGACGAGAGGAAGGCAAGGAGGTTTGAACAGGACCTGAAACCCTGATTGTATAGCAAAGTGTCAATGTTCCAATTGAACACTTTTGCTGGGATACTGGAAAAGGCTATCCTCGCTGAAGGTGGAAGCGATGCGGTGACCAAGTACAATCAGGATCAGAACAAGAAGAAGAATAAAAGTGAAGGAAATAATAAGGCTAGTGGCATCATCACAGGAGGAAGTAATAGTCAGAAGCGAAGGTGGAATGACAGCCCATCGACCGGGAATCAGCAGGGAAACCAGAAGAAAATGGTTGAAGCATGTTGATAAGTGGTTTTATTGACCACTTATTCAGATACTTTCCAACTCGTTCTGTTGCTTAAACTCAAGTAATCATGTGAGTTTAATATGTTTTTCCTTTGTTTTGTGTTTTTCAGGTTTAGGAACTCTTTCAGTGTTTATTGAGCATTAAAGGATCAAAGGTCGCTTAAATGGGGCAACGCACAGAAAGTGGCTTAAGGCATGAAGATGGCATGGGTGATGAGGCAATAGAGTGTGAGGCCACGAGGATCAAAAGATGTTGCTTTGCCAGGTGTGGGAAGTTTCCAAGGAATACGGCAAGAGAAGCCATGTGCAGCACAACCTAAAAAGCAAGTCAGCAGGAATTCTTAGCCCGCGCGGCCGCGCCGGGTTAAGGCAGCAAAGCCGCGCGCCCGCGCCAATCCCCAATCTAGAAAGTTAGCATTTTGCAGTCGCGCGGCCACGCCCCACCCAGGCCTATTCCTCGCGGGGCCGCGCCAGTCAGCATGTTGGCCAGATTTAACTTTTTCTTAAATGAACGGGAGAAGGCAGAGATATAAGGGCTTCTTGCCCCATTTTGTCGATCATCTCCACTAGGGAGTTCAAGCCCTAGTTTTCCATTTTCCTTCTCTTTTCATTTCTTGTTTAATCTAGATTAGGTTAGAAATTAGATTAGTGTTAGTTAGTTAGATTTTAGGGTTAGATTAGTATTGAAGATTGAAGCAAGTGATTGTCATTGAAGATCCAAGCTTGGAGAAAGAACAAAGATTTGCATTCTCTATCTCTTAACTCTCCTTGTTATCATTGTATATTCGGATAATGTATAATCAACTTGTGGATAATATATTTGAGTCATTTATGACTTAGTTTACATTTTGAGATTTTAATGGATCCTAATGAGTAGTTGTTGTTGATTTACCTTCCATGTGGTTCTTATTTGATTGTTATGTTATTATCTACTGCGATACATGCTTTCATTGCTTAATTGAGTCATGACCAATTACTGTGATAACCTATGTGGGATTGAAAGACGAAGTGTAGGTTTAGATCCAATCGCGGTAGCGGGCGATTGTACATTCACATGACGTTGGACGTATGATTTGTGCTTAGGATAGACATATACTGAAGCACCGCTCGTAGTCAATAGAGGACTTGACCGTAAACCCTATTTATATGTAAACACCATAAACATATAGGGGTTTAGATAATGTGGGTGTCCACGTGCGTTCTATTATCTGTGGATTGTATGTGGTATGGAGTAGGTGCATCGAAAGATGGCCTTCTCTCACTTTAGTGTTCTCGGCTAACAAACTTGACGATTAATTTAACCTAATTGGAAGTATGTCGACTTAGACAAATCATTAGGGGAAATTGGAATCTCTTATCTTCATTATCTGATTTTACTCTAGGATTAATTAGTTTAAGTTTAATTCCTTGCCTAGTTAACTAAGTTTAAATTCAATCTCTTTACCGCTCGTTTAAATAAGACTGAAATGATTACGTGCTAGTGGTTTGGCAACTGTTTATCTATTAATTCCTCGTGGGAACGATATCTGTACTTTCACTTTACTATTTGTTGACCGCGTATACTTGCACGAATATATTGTTCGGTAAAACAACCAACACATGTCCGACCTACAGGAAAGCTCATTTGGGGGTCTGTATGAAAGGGAAAAGAGTTTGCTATAATTATGGTCAGGAAGGCCGCATAGCACCTAACTGTACTAGTCCTAAGAAGGGCGCATGCTTCACATGTGGGTCAAAGGACCACTTGGCAAGGGACTGTCCTAAGAAGGCATCTAGAGGGGCAGGATCAGGAGGGAACAGAGGAGGCAGTGGTGGAAACGCTCTGACAATTACGGGACCTACCGCAACTAACCGACCAACCTCCAGGACATTCAACGTGACAGTGCAGGATGCTGTACAGTCTCGCGATGTGGTGTCAGGTATCATTCCGATCAATAAAGTTAATTCATATGTATTATTTGATTCAGGTGCTACTTGCTCATTCATATCCTATTATTTTGCTAATAACTTAAGATTGCCTAAGGACGAGTTAGAATACCCTATGAACATAGAAAGTGTGAATAGAGAAGTGATCCCTGTTAAGTACATACACAAGAACTGTAGGGTGGATATCAAGGGTAACATTATAAACGTAGATCTTATTCCAATTAGACTTAGGGAATTCGATGTTATTCTCGGAATGGATTGGTTATTCAATTATGGGGCTGTAATTGATTATCAGAGGAAATGTATTAACCTTATGACTCCTTCAAAGGTTGTGTTTTATGGCAGCAAGTTACCTAGACAAGAGAGTTGTCTGACGATGATGCAGACAATGAAGTTGTTGCGACAAGGTTATATAGGATATTTAGCCTACATAATCGATAGTCGAAAAGAGAACCCTAAGTTAGAGGAGATACCAGTCGTGAGGGACTTCGTAGACGTATTTTCGGATGATCTGCCAGGACTTCCGCCATACAGAGAAGTTGAGTTTTTGGCGCCAAGAACGGCTTCAATATTGAAGGCACCGTATCGTATGGCTCCGGTAGATATGAAAGAATTGATGGTACAACTGCAGGAGCTACTGGATAAGAAGTATATACAACCGAGCGTATCGCCGTGGGGAGCGCCGATGTTATTTGTGAAGAAGAAGGACGGGACGCTGCGGCTCTGCATCGACTGCAGAGAATTGAACAAGGTCACGATTAAGAATAAGTATCCATTACCTAGGATTGACGACCTATTTGATCAGCTAAAGGGAGCGAGGTATTTCTCGAAGATAGACCTGAGAAGTGGTTATCATCACCTGAAGGTGAGGCCAGAGGATGTTCCGAAGACAGCGTTTAGAACTCGGCATGGTCACTACGAATTTCTGGTAATGTCATTCGGTCTAACTAATGCTCCTGCAGCATTTATGGGCCTAATGAACGGAGTGTTCAAGCCGTTTTAGACAAATTTGTGGTGGTGTTTATCGATGACATTTGGGTATACTCGAAGACCAAGGAAGAACATGTAAAGCATTTGAAGGTAACGTTAGAGGCATTGAGAAGGAAGAAGTTGTATGTCAAGTTTTCGAAATGCGAATTTTGGATTGAGCGGGTACAATTTCTTGGACATGTGATTAATAAGGACAGAATTTCGGTAGATCCCTCCAAAGTCGAAGCTGTGATGAACTGGGATCAACCGAAGACGCCGTCAGAAGTGAGAAGTTTTCTTGGATTGGCAGGTTATTATAGAAAATTCATTCAGGATTTTTCCAAGATCGCAACTTCGCTGACGAATTTGACTAGGAAAGCAGTGAAATTCATTTAGACGGAGAAGTGTGAGGAAGAGGTTGAGTACAACACCTGTGTTATCTCTTCCGAATGACACAGGAAATTTTGTGGTTTATAGTGATGCGTCGCATAAAGGACTTGGTTGTATGCTTATGCAAAACGTCCAGGTTATCGCGTATACATCACGACAGTTGAAGGATTACGAGAAGGGGTATCCGACCCATGACTTGGAATTGGCTGCAGTGGTATTTGCTTTAAAGATCTAGATACACTATCTCTATGGGGAGAAGTGTGAAATATATACAGGCCACAAGAGTCTGAAATATATTTTTATACAGAAGGATTTGAATATGCGCTAGAGAAGATGGTTGAAATTAATAAAGGACTATGACTGCGAGATTTTATACCATCCGGGTAAAGCAAATGTGGTTGTCGACGCCTTAAGCAGAAAGGGTCTGGAGAAATTGATGATGTTGACTGCCCAGGAGGAGCTAACTTTAGTGATGGAGAAGCTGGAATTGGAAGTGAAGTATCCTATGGAAACCGACGAAAAGCTGTTCCAGATACAGGCTGGTACAACTCTATTGGATAAAGTTAAAGAAGCTCAACTTCAAGACGAAGAATGTGAAAAGGTAAAGAAGAAGATATCTGAAGGAACCGAACCGAGATTCAAGATGGACAATGAGGGACTGTTAAGATTCGAAGGCAGAGTTTGGGTACTGCCAGTGCCAGAAATTAAGGAAGACATTTTGAGCGAGGCTCATAGTTCACGATATTCGATTCACCCCGATAGTACCAAGATGTACCAGGATCTCCAACAGCATTTCTGGTGGCCAAATTTGAAACGAGATGTTGCAGAGTGTGTTGCAAAGTGTCTGACATGTCAAGTGAAAGCAGAACATCAGAGGTCGAGCAGTTTGCTACAACCTCTACAGATCCCAGAATAAAAATGGGAACATATTATGATGATTTCGTGGTTGGCCTTCCGACAACTCAGAAAGGCTATGACGTAGTATGGGTTCTCGTTGACCGATTGACGAAATCAGCACACTTCCTTCCGATCAAAATTAGATTCAACTTGGATCAGTTAGCGAAGCTGTATGTGAGAGAGATTGTTTCAAGGCATGGAGTTCCAATGTCGATTATTTTCGACCGAGATCCGCGCTTCACATCGAACTTCAGGGAAGCGACTACAGGAATGCATGGGAACACAGTTGAAAATGAGTACGGCATATCACCCTCAGACAGACAGGCAGAGCGAATGAACGATCCAGACTTTAGAGGATATGTTGAGATCGTGCATCATGGATTTCAAAAGAAATTGGGACGATCATTTAGCGCTCGTTGAATTCGGTTACAACAACAGTTACCATGCTAGTATTGGCATGCCGCCTTAAGAAGCATTGTACGGCAGAAAGTGTAGAACTCCACTATACTGGGATGGCGAGAGACAATTGTTAGGTCCAGAGTTGGTACAATAGGCAGCAGAGATAGTCAAAGTGCTCCGGACAAGACTGGTAGCAGCTCAGGATAGGCAGAAGAAATACGCCGATCCACACCGCAAGAATGTTTAATTTGAATCGGGTAGCTTTGTTTTCTTGAAAGTCTCTCCCTGGAAGGGGAAGATCAGATTCGGTAAGAAGGAAAAATTGAGCCCGAGGTTCATTGGACCCTTTGAGGTGCTGCAAAGGATTGGAGAAGTCGCATATGAGGTAGCCTTACCTCCGGCGCTAGAGCATGTCCACAACGTCTTCCATATTTCAGTCTTACAACCTGTATAAACCCGATTACAAACATGTGATTAAATATGAACCCCTACAATTTGAGAAAGACTTATCTTACGAAAAAGTTCATGTTCAAATTGTTAACAGGAAAGAGCAAGTTCTCAGAAATAAAGTAATACATTCTGTTAAGGTAATTTGGAGGAACCACAATGCTGAAGAAGCTACGTAGGAACTTGAAGAACATATGATGAAGAATTACCCACATTTATTTGCTTAAATTATGTGTAATCGATTCTAGGGACAGAATCTTTGTAAGGGGGGAAAATGTAACGAGACGAATTTAATAGAACCGTGATTATGGGGACATAATCTTTTTAAGGGGGGAAAGATGTGACGAACGAGATTTTTGTAATTTAATTTGAATATGTATTGAATTAAATAAATATTTTTTGATGATTTAATTATTAAGTTAAATAATTAATTGATGAAATTATGGTAGATTAATTTTATTATGTGTTGCATTAATTAAATTAATGTAAAAAATTTTATTATTCAAAGTATGCATTTAATTGAGCTTATTTGATTAAATGAATTATTTAATAAGCATAATGTTATTCTAACTAATTTAAGAATTAATTATAGATTTAATGATTTGACATAATTAATAAATGAGAATTTTAATTATGTGATTATGTGATTTAATGTGGATTTATTCTATTTTATTTAATTGGTTTAAATAAGATTATTTGATTAATAAAGGTGTGACATTATTAAACTATATAATAAGAGTTTAATTAAATTAATGTGAAAATGATTAGTAAGAACTAGCCAAACAAGGCCTCAGTAGAGGTTGGAGCCAGTTAACCCATTATGGGATTAACTAACGACCCATGACTCCATGACTATTATATACGTATATTCATATCAGTGTTGGGTAAAATCTAGTTACGCACAACACGCAAGTATACGTGGTCAACAAGTAATAGAGTGAAAGTACAGTATCGATCTCACGAGGAATTGTTTAACAAGAATCGCCAAGTACTAACTCAGTAACCAACTCAATCTTATTTAAATGAATGAATTTCAGATTATAATTAACCTAATTCTAATTACCACTAGTTAAATTAAGATTACGAAGATTTAAGATCACAACTTCACTTATTGTTTCATTTAAGTTAGCACACTTCTCATCAGTTATTCTCTCTATCCGAATTGTTAATCAAGAACACTAAAGCAGATAAAACCACCTTTCGATGCATATATCCATACTCACTTAAATCCACAGATGATAGAATTAAGCAAAACATCCTAATTAACTAATCCACTATATCTTTATGTGAATTGCAATTAAAAAGGATTTAAATCACAAGTTCTCTATAAGATTACATATAGCGTAAAGGTATATCTCTATCGTAAACACGAATCATGAATTTCATCTACGCAAAAATCACAAACACATGCTATTATGATCAGATCTAAATCTATACTCCTCTCTCGATTTATATAGATTATCACGATAATTGATAATTAGGCAATTAAACAGTTAAGTCCAAATCACAATAGACAATTCATAAACGATTGATCATAACAATTAATAGAGAAGCATAGTAAAATAAACTACACAATAAGATCCATTGTAATCTCAAACAAAGAATTAGTACATTGATATTGAATTAAAACTAAGAATCCACAATTGAGTACACATTAAAAGATCAGAATAAAAGTAGAGAAGAGAATAAATCTGTGATCAGCAAATCATCAAGCTCCCTCTTGCTCCTGCTCTTGCCCTTCAATGGCTTCCAATTGCTTCAATCTCAAAATCCCCTTTCAACTAGGGTTTATAAAAACTAAATTAAAACTAATCTAATTACTAAAACTCAACTACTGCTAGTATAATATATATATGTATATGTATATATATATATATATATATATATATACTAAGCTGCCTAATATAATATCCAAGCTCTGCCGTGGCTCTCCCATATTTTATATCCGGTCAAGCCCAATCCGGATTGGAAAAGGAGAGCATACTGCTGCCTTTTAATACCCAATCTTGCTTTTAGTCCCTTTCTCTCTCTAATACTCGTGTATCCAATCTGCAAATGAAAAGGAAGTCTCCAAGCTGCTTGCGTCACATACCACTTGCAATATATCCGCGGCCCACCTAGCATTTGTAGTCCACAAGGAAAAGAAGTCCAGCTGCTTGATCCTTTTGGTTAAGTGCCCACTTTATAACATATATACTAGCCGCCTTTTTTCGTTAAGTCCCTTATATATATAATATGCTAGCCCCTTATCTCTCCAATTGAAAGCCCAAAGTCCGTGTAACCAAAGGAACGTGCCAGCTTCCCAACGGCGGTTCTCTTGCTAACTGCCCCGCCCCAGCGGGGCCTACTACTGTCCAGCCAAATTTATTTACATTCCTATTTTGCATGTTAATTGCTGATTTCGAGAGTTGCTAGCCTGCTAGGAAACGTGAGCTACTTGGACTTCGGAAATAAAACCTCCTCATTTGGAATGCATGAAAGGCATGGCCCACTTGACACGATCTAATCCCTTGTTCCTTAATTATTGAATTGGGACAGCCCTGTTTCGTATTTTAGCTCCTTCAAGTGTGCTGACAATTGTCCTTTTAAGCTCTTTTTACATTCCTTTCATCTTCTGTACACAAAAACATAAAACCTAGTAAAATGATGGAAAAATTACTTGAAAAATAACAAGAACCAAGCTATAACGAATACCGATTCACAGGTATGCAACCCACTCATCAATCAGACCTTATAACTTATAACATATCATATTCATATCAGAAGAAAAAGTAGAGAGAAATTGAGAGAGAATTGAAAGATTAAGAGAGAAAAGTTGGAGAAGTCAAGTTTATCATTATCAAACAGAGTTAGCAAGGGTTTGATTCTTCATCCCAAGTTTTTAATTACGTTAGTTTATGTTTCTAACAAACCTAATTTCAAACTCTCAGTTAATGATTTTGGTGATTAATACTTAAGTTATGATCATATATGTATCAATTGATGTTCATAACATGTTTTATATAACTTATGTATATTTTAAAACAATTAAATCAATGTAATTATGTTTTATTTGGAATTGGAAAGTTACAGAGTATGAAAGTTGTATATAGCTCTTACGTACAAATTAAATGCTTTAAATCTATGATTGTTGATCATGTGGCTATATATGTGTTAATATATGTCCATAATATGTTTTATACCATGTATGTATGAATTAAAGTAGTTAATTCCATGTAATTATACGCTAATTGAAGTTTCATGAATTACAGAGTATGAAAGTTGTATATATGGCCCTTAAGTACAAATTAAATGTTTTAAATCGTTTGTTTAACTTAAAATTGATGATTGAATATGATTATGCATGTTTAAACGAACAAAACGGAATTCAAACAGACGGATTCGGTGTATTAACGAATCTGTAACGTTTAATTTCATGTTTTCCTTCAAAGTTTTACAAAATATCAAAAACAGTGAACTTAAATGTTTTAATTCAAGTAATTATGTGATTTAAAGTATTAGAATCATGCTAGAATTGATTTATGATGTTCCTGTGAAGTTTATACTTTATGGGTAACATTGCAAATCGTTGTATTAGTTTAATTTGAGATTTATTGGGTTGTTCTGTGTGTTCTTCGCTAACTGCAGTAACTGTGTTTGCGTCGCAGCGCGGCTGCGCCGCTCCAAGGCACAAATGGAGCGTGCCCGCGCCAGGCAGTGCGCCTGCGCCGTTCTAAGGCATACTTGGATAGCGGCCATGCCTGATCTGCAGATTTTCAAAAAAAAATTAAGTGTTCGATGTTCAGAGATGTGTTTTAAAACCTAATGTAATGAACACGAAGAAATATTAAGCATATAATGAGATGTTAAACAATTAATAACTTATATTATGTGATTAATTAGTAAGTTAACTACATGACCTAAATCGTTATTTGTAAAGTTTAATAACGTGTTCAAATATCGATGTTGTGATTCGATAAGTATATCGAACTTATAATTAATTGGTATTGTGAATATATTGATATGTATGATTTAATAAGGAACGTAAATTAATTATAGCTTGTGCAAGAGGCAAGTTTTCTAAACTCAAACCTTTATTTGAGCAAGTTTCCTAAACTTTACTTTATTAAGCAATTATTCCAAATTCAATTCAATTATTGAATAAGCGTTTTATTCTCGAATTATTATCATGATGCAAGTTCTTATTCTTATTATTCAAGTTGAGATTTTCATATGAGACATTATAATTCCTTTAAGTACTATTTCAATTATACAGTATTTATTCGACTATATACTCTTGAGATTTATTATTCGAGTTGAATATCGATGTTATTGTTGAACCTTGTAAGACTAGTGAACCCTTATTGATTCGACTAGTTCATAGTTGATGAACGTTCTAAATTCTAGAATTATTATTAAGCTTATCTAAACCAAACTTTCTTTTGTGCGGACTCTGATGTCAAATTGAGATGAACAACCCTGTATAGGGGATTATTTTTGCTTTAGCGTTGAGATATTGTGCACAGTATGGTACTAAGAGTTGATCCCCTAAAGTACGAGAAGTAGAGTCTATATAGTCTCACTATTATAAAATATTAAATAGACAACACTTAATAGACAATATTTTTATAAAAAAATATTGTGGTTAATTTTTCTAGAACGTTTTTTTGAAAAAATGTGATGGTTTAATATACGAAAGTGTTGTGGATCTGAAAGAGGTAATTTTTTGTTTTAAATTCATAACGTTTTTTTAAAGAAAACGTCGTCTTTTAAAAAAAACACGGAGGTTTAATTTGTATATGCTTGAAAAACACGGAGGCTCTCAATCGAAGCCCTAGCCCTCTCAAGCCCTCCAGGTCCATCAATTTCATCTCAGATCTGGACGCCCTAGGCGATTACGGCAAAGAGACGAAGAGACGAAGAGTAAAGCCTTCTGAGACAAAGAGACGAAGAGTACAGCCTTCGTGCCATGCGATCTATCATGTGGCTTGCGTCCAATTCTAGTGACTCATCTCTTGTCCCATACTCGCCAGAAGTCCGAAGCCCCGTCGTATTCCCTCTCCATCACGGCCTTGAACCCCCAATTTCTTGCCTCTCCATCTCGTGGTCCCGTGGAAACTCTCAGCGTGTCAATTTTTCGGCAGCCTCAGTCCGATGCCAACAAATCGGATGGTGAAGTTGGCGGGAAAGTAGTGGAAGTGAAGCTCGGCAAAGAAGAGTTTGAGTTCGATGATGCGCAGTGGAGGAGAATTGCTTACTGGTCGGTTACTCCATTTGATGTTCTTCAGAGTCGCAAAAATTCAATGTCAGCTATGTCAAAGATGTCCGGCTCGAATCCCTATAATGCATATTGGTAAACAGCTTTGAAATTTGTTTCAAAATATCTTTTTGATAAGTAAATCTGTTTCATATATATAATTGCATTATGCATAGTACGTGTGTATGTTTGTTTTTGTATCTAGAATGATGAAATAAGAACCATTTTTTTTATAAAAAAAATGCTGATAAAGTTAATGTGTTTTAAGCATTTGACAATGTAAAAATCATCACGAACTGATTACTAGTAATTTACAACTGAGACGTGTAAAAAGTGAGCTCCTTGCTTCCCTATGCTGATTTCTTTATGTTAATTGATTTTCAATATTCAGTTGTGAGATAAATTAGAAGTGGTGGAAGCTCCAAAATATTAGATCATCCTTTTATACATTGACAATTTTTTTAAAAACTAACACGTGGTTAGTGAAAAGTACAAGAACACCTGTTGTACGGAGATGAGAACCTTACTTGCTGACATACTTGAGAACTTGTGAATAGATGTATTGATCTCTTGATTTATGTTTCATTTGGAAATATGTCTTCAACCAACTACTTATAAAGCTTTTGATGTTAGAAAGCTGTAGAAAAGGAAGTCGAGGGCATTTGATGATGTTGAGTTACCTATAAACTTAAAGGCACTGTGTAAACCCATTTTGCGTGTTGTGCATGTGCGTGTGGATATGTGTTTGGTAAAAGAGTTCTTCATTGACTTTATTGTTTATGTTTTCATTTTCTTTCTTTCTTTTTCCTTTGTTGAGTTTTTAAGCATATGAGAATGTGCATCTTTGAGCTACAGCATGTGTTCAATGGTTGCAGCCTCTTATATTATACTTCCTTTTTTCATAGAAAAAAAATACCATACTATGTTTCAGAATCAGTTCTCTAGAACTTACCCTACAAAATTCCAAAGATAGGGAAATTGGGATAACTTTAGTTTTCTCTTCCACAACACAACAAAGTTTAAGTAGGAACATTTACCATTTTCTTTTCCTTTCCAAATTTGTAGTTTATTCTATATGAATGTTCAACTTCTGTAGACCCTAATATCAGAACAACCATGCAATGTAACTATGAACTACACATATCAATGGGAATCACTCAGTCTATCAAGCGTGAGAACATGAATTTTCAGTTTTAGTAATGTACAAAGTTAGATCAATCTCTTTTCTAGTCCTCCTGCATATTTGCATTTGGTTGTCTAAATCCACGTAGTCGTTTTCTTTTAACTTTTTTCTTTTAACTTAGATTATATAAATTGTTTCTAAGTTATCAACGGAGGGAGTATTTGTCAGCTAACGGATTAATTTGATGCTTTAAGGATTCTAACATTTAATTAAGTTATGAATAGCATATTAATATTTTGGTTAATTTGTACAAAATTCTTATCACACTTCATGAAATATTAAGGTGGGATTACATTATCGAGTACAGCAAGGAGATAAAATCTCTTCTTGGCGATCAAAAGTTGCCTCCTAATTCGGCTATTGATGACCCGAGAACAATTTTACAGGTAGTGTTGTGTCCCTTGAGTTGGTTTCAGATTTTTTTGCTGCATTTTGGGTGGTTTTCCATTAATCTTGACCATATAATTATAAGGATACGTCATGGATACGTTACATGTTATTCCCTCTATCCCAATTTCGATGATACATTGAGACTTGACACAAACTAAGAAACTGATAAGAAAAATTATGAAGATTATGCAGTGTTCCAATGAGTTATTGGATATGTTGTGGGGGCGATTAGATGGAGACACTTGTGAACAACATTCATTTAAAGCTCACGAGTCAACTAGTATGCTACTATACTTGATGGAAACACTTGTGGAGAACATTCGTTTAATTTACTGATTCAGATCTGTGTTATTTCTTTGATTTTGTGTGTGCATTAATTGATGTTTGTAAGATGTTTGAACAATAGGATAATAATTTTGATAAAACTAAGATAAATATATTATCTCGTGTCTGGCATCTGATTAAGATACATATATTATCTCATGTGTCTGGCAACAGACAGAGAATGGATTGGTAGAAGCAGTTGCTGTTCTTATTTCTAAAATGCAACGCATGCGTACTGTGATTGGCAGATTTATACATCCTCTGGATTTAGATATTGAGTATGCCATTGAAGGAACTAAAGCAACATGCTTGAGGCTAATCACTGCCCAGGTGTAGCCCTCATTAATTTCCATCTCCCAAATGGTCAATGCTACCTCCACACTGGAGATTTCAGGGCTTCTAAGTTGATGCAAACATACCCACTTCTTTTAAACCGACGAGTAAATGTGTTGTACCTTGACACAACATATTTCAACCCCAAGTACAGGTATATTTACTTTTTTTGTTGAATTTTTTGGTTTTATTTCTCCTACTGTTATCTTGCTTGTGGTGTTAAATTTTGAATCTATATATTGTTTCAGGTTCCCTTTGAAAGAAGAGGTACTGAACTTTGTTGTCAGAGTTGCAAATAATTTTCTAAAGAAGCAGCCCAAACCCTTGTCATTGTTGGGGCGTATAGCATTGGGAAAGAATGTGTTTATCTTGCAATTTCCAAGGCATTAGGAGATGATTACATGGCCAAGAAGCTCTCCACTTCCCGAAAAGAGACTGAATTTGCTCTCTCAGCTTTGATGGAAATTCCTTCTCAATATAAAGAAACCATAGAGCTCAATATATTGGGGTAATTGATTATTACTTTTTATTTTTTACTCCTATGTTACCTCTGGGCAAAAAGTTGACCAGCTGTAATTGTTTTGTTTTATCTTTACTGGAGCACAGTAGTCGAAAAGGGAATGCTCCTCATAAGGTTCCGCTGCCTCCTCCTGTTGTATATGGTGCAGCTTCTTTTAGCAGCTCTAATCCTTCACATTCAACTAGTTTCAAGCCTAGCTCTCCTCCTTATAATACTTATAGCAGTCCTGTTGGCTCGGCACCACCTGTTACAAGCTCTACTTTTGAGAACTTGGTAAGCTATTTTAATTTATAATTATTAATACTTGTATATAGCGCTTGTTGAATAGTGTTGCATGTTATATAGTCAAATTTTCTGCACATCTATGTTGTTGGGGACCTATTTTTATGAGCTAGAGGGCCGTGAGTAGTGCTGATATTTTCCATGCATTTGCACAGGTTTACCCAATTTACGCACCCATATTCCCGCACCTATATCTGTGCTTCTTAGTTTAGGAAGGAAAGTAAAAACAAGTAACTATCAATAGTAAGAGGAAAACCAAAGAACAAAAAAACTAATAATTCGAGATTAAGAATTGGTAAACTGAAATATGCATGGGTGGCCCAAAGTTAACAAATAACAAGTTTAAGTGGGATGACTGATGAGCCATAACCTCAGATGTCATATGTTTGTCTCTAAATGGTGACTGATACATTTTGTTCGTCTATTTGCTCCCTAAGCATTTGATTTTGTGAATGTTTTTGTCATATCTGCTTCTCCTCAAAGTTCATTACCTTAAAGTTCATTACCGGCATTTTGTAATTGGGCATTGCAGGCGGATCTTGACAACAGTGGTACCGTTGACTACAGTGAATTTGTCGCCGCAATGCTGAATCTAAACAAAACCCAGAAGGAGGATCATATGTTTGCGGGTTTCTCATATTTTGACAATGATGGGAGTGGATATATTACTGCAGATGAGCTCCAACAGGCCTGTGAGCAGTTTGGTTTGGGAGATGTTCATCTAGGATGAAATTATGTGCGAAGTTGATCAGGATAATGTAATCATCTTCCCTGCCAAATGCCAGATTTTCCCATATACATCACATTATTCTAGGAAAATAACATTAATTTTGCCTTGGATGCGAATTTGCTTTTTCAGGATGGTAGCATTGATTGTGGTGAATTTGTGGCCATGATGCAAGATACTGGGTTTGGCAAGAAGGGATTTCAAAACACCACAAACATTGGATCAAGGAATGCCTTTTAAGGTTGGTAATACTTGATTATTGTCATTCAACAACACACTTAATAGTTGAGTAGCTACTGACTAATTTTTTTTTCTTTATAGTTTGTAACCTCAAAATTGGAAATGCATAATTTTGTAAAAAGATAAATCAGGCTTAAGAAAGGGAGATCAAAAATTCTATGCATATGGATTTGTCGCACCATTGAAGGTCAGCTTGCTTCAACCAGGAGGATAGCAGAGGAGAATGAAATGCTGAGAGAGAAGCTAACTACAGTGGAGTTAGCATAAGAAGAGGCCAATATCTTAATTTTATGGATAGTTTGGTATATTTTGTGGATGTAGTCAAATTCGCAATTCAATGTACGTAGTAGTAATTATATTGACAAGTGAATTTGAAACTGTAAACGTATGGTATTACTGGAATGTATGATATTTTGAAACATAGAATGCTTATATTTTGGCCTTAAATGTTGTGGATTGTGTCAAATAGATAACATTTTTTAGAAAAAACGTTGTCTAATGTGTCAAATAGACAACGCTTTTTAGAAAAAATGTTGTCTCATGTGTACAATAGACAACGCTTTTAGAAAAAATGTTGTCTAATGTGTCAAATAGACAACGCTTTTTTAAAAAAGCGTCGTCTAATGTGTTCAATAGACAACTTTTTTTGAAAACGAGTTGTTTAATGTGTCATAAGACAACGTTTTTTAAACGTTGTCTATTTGACAAATAAACAACTGTTTTTTTGAAAAAACGTTGTTTAATATGTCAAAATACAACGTTTTTTAAACGTTGTCTATTTGTGTCTAAAAAGTGTTGTCTATTTGACAAATAGATCACGTTTTTTTGAAAAAACGTTGTTTAATGTGTCAAAAGACAACGTTTTTTAAACGTTGTCTATTTGTGTCTAATAGATGACATTGCTAATCACGACACTTTTGGAGGACCTATTACAACGCTTTTTAAACGTTGCCTATTTACTTTTTTCTACTAGTGTCTTATGAATGTTAAAACTTTAAAGTATAAACACTTGACAACCTAGGACATAGTGTAAGACCCCATCTTTTTATGAATAAGATTTAATTTTCTCTATATATTATTTTGAAATAGTAAGGTGTTGATTTGATAAATATGGATAAGTTATGGGTGGAATGTGCAAATTTTATAAAGTAAGTAAGTGGTCATAAAATATTCGTTGTGTCAGGAAATATTCTTTTGTAGTAGAATATTCGTACGACGGCGTAGTCATTGGTGGACCCCACAACGGAATAATTATCGGATATAGAAAGCGACAGAAATAATATTTTCACGATAAAACTTTTACGGTTAAACTGTTAAAATATTCGGTGATAAAAATACAGTAATACGCATTGTTGCATAGTACAGGGTATTGCACAATATCTTTGATTATTGATGCTTACATAAAAAGTCATTCAGTATTCAATAATTACTACAGTAGTTGCTGCACAGTATCTCATATTATTGATTCAATTATTGTCACAGTATCATCTGCACAATACTTTAAAATATTAAATTAATAATTGACACAACACAGTTACTCATATTATTATTATTAGTATTATTAACAATGTCTAGAAAGTTCTGTTAAGAAAAGGGGTTAGGTTATTTAATTGCGCGCTAGTAAGGAGAAATCCTTATCGAAAATCCCCTCTTTCCTGGGAACGATCTGGTTGTCAATATTATGAATTATAATATTAATGATGAATGATTGATAAAATATTTTTATTGTGTTGGGAATATTAATGTTAATGAAAATCGACATTTATTTCGATAATAGTTTATTTTCGGATGTTAAATTAGCCAAACGAAAATTAATCGGATAAATGAGTAATTAATGGGTGATTAACATGTGGGACCCACTTATTGGTAGATAATAAATAGTTGGTGGGTGGTTGCAGGGGTGGAGGTGCAAGATTTATAAATTTGAGGGACTAAATTAAAAATTAAGGCAAAGATGGAGGTACTAAATTGTAATTAACCAACCTTTTTCTAGCCTATAAATTAGCAAGCTAATTTCATTCTATTCTCACCATTCTTGAAGAGCAAAGTTATAATAGTGAGAAATTATAGAGAGAGAAAGAAGAAGAGTATTCTGGTACTACACTATTCAAGTATCCAATCTTGTACTGAGATAAGGGGTATTATTTCTTTTATATTCATAAAGAGTGCTATTTTCTTTCAATACTCGTAAGGGTTGTTACTCTATTCTTTATTGATCTGTGGGAGTAACCTGTTTACGCGGACTACCGCATGCATGGTGAATAACCCTTCGTATTCATTCTTTATTGATCTGTGGGAATAACCTGTCTATGCGAACTACCGCATGCCTGGTGAAAACCTTTTGTATTTATTCTATTCCTTATTAATCTATGAGAATAACCTGTTTACGTGGACTACCGCATGCGTGGTGAATCACCCTTCGTATTCATTTCTATTAAATTGTGGAAATGATATGTCTACGCGGATTACCGCATGACGGGTAAAAATCCAATTACAGTTTCGTATATTCATTCATACTCATACGAAATATTATTTCACTGGAATATTGGTCTGAACTTTTTATAAAATTTTCATCTTTTCATGACGAGTTACTATTCACGGTAAAAAATATTAATTTTTTTTAATCTAAATTATCTTTGATTGGATCCAAATTTTGAACTTCATTCTTGAATTTTGCTCCACAATTGATTATTACGGAGTATCTTGAACTTGGATAAACTAAATTACGAACCCCTAATCTTTGTCTTTTATCTCACTGGATTCGTTTTTATATTATTTTTCATCATCCTCAGTCTTAAATGATGATACAAATGAATATCTTTGTCCTGTAGTGCAAAGATGAATGATTATTTGATGAATATCTTTGGCCTGTAGTGCAAAGATGATTACTTGATGAATATCTTTGGCCCGTAGTGCAAAGATGGACATGTGTTGAGATGAACATGACCACTGGTGATACAAATGAATATCTTTGGCCCGTAGTGCAAAGATGAATATTTGATTCGAGATATATATTGATTGATATTAAAGGGATAAAAATATTGATGATGGACTTTTAAATCATAGAAGATAGTAGACATCATTCTCTACTTAACTCTTCTAATGAATTGTTATTTTCGCTGCAGTTGTTGATCTAAAACTTGTTGTCCATAATATTTTATTTGATTTGTTGAAGACTAACGATAATTTATTCTTTATTATCTTAGTTATAATATTCTTTATTGGGCTAGTTGAGCTCACTATTTGCTTCCATTGTTCTCTTCAGGAAATGAGAACATCACGAGTACTAGTCGAGAAATGAATTGATAGTCTGAGTTAGAGCTGTAGAAGTCCTCATTATTTTTTATAAAATAGTGTGATAATAAATGTAATGAGGACTTAGTTTGAGTGTTTATATTTTCTACATGTTTGTATTGACACTCACAGTTGTGTGGTCGTATTTTGCACGACCGTTTGATATAAAAGATTGTATTTGGATTCTGTACAATATATTTTGCAACTCAGAATGGGTTGAGTATTGGACCAATTATGGGGACATCACAGTTGATATCAAAGCTTAGGGATATGATCTCTGGCGGAGATCTGGGATTAGAACTAGGAGGGGAGAGACGAGTAAAAATCTTTGTTAGTGTGTCCTACCTAAGCTTATGTGTTATTTAATTGGTCAGATGGAATATAGGGTTAATATGTGACATGTTAATTTCTTTAATTAACCCTTGTTTTGAGATAATATTTGAGAATGACAGCTGAAAATCTAAGCAATGGAACATTTGAGACCACTGAGACACCTCTAATCACCAACCAGGATAATGTGATGTCGGGAGAAGAAGAAATTAGAAATATTCATGTAGTGATTGAAGAATTAATAGTTGCACCCGAGCTAGTCGCAGAGGTAGCAGCTGAGAGTGAAGAAGAAGAGGATATTGAGGAGGATTTAGTAGGAGAGTTTTATGATCGAAATATAGAATTGTAAGATCGTATTCGTGAGTTAGAAGAGCAGGGTGAAGAACGACAGGCGGTGGTGGAACAATGGGATGCAACAATTCAAGATTTTGCTACCCGATATGCGAAGCTTGAACAGAAGCTCTCTCTGGCAGAGCATATGATATTAGAGCTGGAATCTGAGAATGCTATTGTCCAAAATTCTGATGAAAGAAGAAACAACTGAACGAATGAAAATGGAGGATGCATGGGTAAAAGTCGCACGACGCGTTGATGTTATAGAAAGAGACGTCCAATCCAAGAAGGCCAAAATAGACAATATGGATTTTATCTTTTGGACAGTAATTGAGAGGATCCAATATCGAGTTTGAAATTACCCTGCGCAGAGCGGTCAACCCCAATTCAATATAGATCAAAGAATAATGATTCAAATCATGGATCAGGAGTGCGACGAAGCAGTTGAGGGTGGAATGTACTCTATAGCGAAGTTAAGTCCAGCTGGAACGGTGACACCAAAGGCTGTTCTAGACAAGTCTAAGTCGGTAGTTCAAGGGAGAACATTTGTCGTGACTGCCCAACAAGTGAGAAACCCGAACGAGGTTATAATGGGTAAGCTAATCATAAACTCTTGCGAAGTCTATACCTTATTAGATACCGGTGCTACCCATTCTTTTATTTCACCTGCTTGTGCTCAACGTTTGAACTTGACTCATGAGAAATTAGACTTTGACTTATCTGTTGAAACTCCGTTAGGAGAAACCTTCGTTACATTCACAGTTTACAAATCTTATTTGATTCAAATTGGCACCCTCACCCTACCTGTGGATTTTATATCTTTGAAAATACTTGTATTTAATGTGATTTTTTTTGAATCGACTGGTTAACCACTCATCATGCCAAATTTGATTGTTTCGTAAGGTTGTTAGCTTTCATTCAAACAAACAGACCACTAAAATCAAGCACTGTCATTTCAAGTCATAAAGCTATTCGTTTATTGAAAAACGGATGTCAAGCTTTCTTAACCCATGTCACTGATTTAAATCAGAATACATCAGATTTGAATGATATTTTTGTTGTTAATGAGTTTTCTGATGTATTTCCCGAAGAATTTCTTGGTCTACCCTAGAACGTGAAGTTGAATTCTTTATTGACCTTGAGCCCGGTACAAAACCCATTTCTAAAACCCCATATCGAATGGCTCCTATTGAACTTCAGGAGTTAAAGGTCCAACTACAGGAGTTGTTAGACATCAGTTTTATACGTCCTAGTACATCTTCTTGGGGTGCTCCTGTTTTATTCGTAAAAAAGAAAGACGGGAGTATGCGACTTTGTATTGACTATCGGGAGTTGAACCATGTCACCATCAAGAATAGGTATCCGCTACCTCGTATTAATGACATGTTCGACTAGTTGCAAGGTGCACAATTCTTTTCAAAGATCGATTTTTGTTCTGGATATCATCAGTTAAAGATTAAAACTGAGGACATTTCGAAGACTGTCTTTAGAACTCGATACGCGCATTACGAATTTCTAGTTATATCCTTTGGATTGACTAATGTCCGTGTTGCGCTCATGGACATGATGAACCGAATATTTAAGAAATATTTGGATCATTTAGTGGTTGTCATTATTAATGATAGCCTAATATACTCCAAAAACCTTAAATATTTTTTCACCCAGAACGAACTCAATATACGACAACGACGTTGGTTGGAGCTGTTGAAAGATTACGACCATACCATTCAATACCATTCTGGAAAAGCAGACGTCGTAGCTGACGCGTTGAGTAGAAGATCACATGCGGAAACGAGTGCTATGCTGGCAACATAAAGACCCATTTTACATGACTTACAAAGGATGGGAATAGAGTTCAAGACTCGAGGGACCCACGTGAAGATGACAAGTATACGCGTAGAACCAGCTTTAACTGATAGAGTTAAAGCTGTTCAAGCTATAGACCCGGAGCTGATGAAGATGAAGAAGAAAGTGCAAGAAGGTGCTATTCCAAAAGCAAGAATCGATGAAGAAGAAATACTTCGAGTCAACTCCAGACTTTGTGTTCCTAACGATTCTGACTTGAAGTATAGAATCATGATGGAGGCACACAACACACAGTTTGCAATCCATCCTGGGAGTACCAAAATGTATCATGATCTTCGACATATATTTTGGTGGAGCAATATAAAGAGAGAGATCGCGGAATTTATCTCGAGGTGTTTAACGTGTCAACGTGTCAAGGCAGAGCATTAGTGCCAAAGGGCTTGAGATTCCAAAATGGAAGTGGGAACACATTACCATGAATTTAGTTATGGGTCTTCCCAAGGTTTCTCAAGGCATAGATGCGATTTGGGTTATTATTGATAAATTAACCAAGTCTTCTCATTTCTTGCCTATACGAGAGACTTATTCACTGGAACGTCTTGCTCGTATGTACATAAATGAGATTGTGAGATTGCATGGCATGCCAGTATCCATAGTTTTGGATCGTGATCCAAGATTCACTTCACGATTTTGGGTCAGTTTGCAGAAAGCTATGGGCACGGATTTACGATTCAGTTCGGCTTACCATCCTCAAACAGAAGGGCAATCAGAAAGGACTATTCAAACTCTTGAAGATCTATTGAGACTCTGTGTTCTAGACTTCAAAGAAAGTTGGGATAAGTACTTACCATTGGTGGAATTCTCCTACAACAACAGTTATTAGGCAAGTATAGGCATGGCTCCATTCGAGGCATTGTATGGACGAAAATGTCGATCTCCAGTATGCTGGGATGAGGTGGGTGAAGCAACATTGTTGGGATCGGAGTTAGTACGTATGACTACGGAAAAATTCAAATGATCCGGCAATGTATACAAACGACACAAGATCGACAAAAGAGTTGTGCAGATCTTCATCGAAGAGAAGTAGAATTTAATGTCGAAGATCATGTATTGTTACGTGTTTCTCCATGGAAAGGAGTTACGAGATTCGGGAAGAGAGGAAAGCTCAATCCACGATTTATTGGTCCATTTGAAATCCTTGACCGAGTAGAAATTGTGGCCTATAGACTCGCCTTACCTCCAAGCATGTCTCATGTTCATAACGTTTTTCACATATCCATGCTTCGTAAATATGTGAAAGATCCAAACCACATTATTGAGTTAGAACCAGACGAGATAGCCGAAGATTTAACATACGAGGAGGTGCCTGTCAAGATCTTGGATAAGAAGAAACATATTCTACGCTCAAAGATTATACCTCAAGTTAAAGTTTTGTGGAGGAACCATAATATCGAGGAAATGACCTGGGAGTTAGAATCGGAAATGAAAGCGAGGTATCCTCACCTTTTCGACATACCAGGTACGTACGTCAATTTCGAGGACGAAATTTCATAAGGAGGAAAGGTTGTAAGACCCCAACTTTTTATGAATAAGATTTAATTTTCTCTATATATTATTTTGAAATAGTAAGGCGTTGATTTGATAAATGTGATAAGTTATGGGTGAAATGTGCAAATTTTATAAAGTAAGCAAGTGGTTATAAAATATTCGTTGTGTCGGAGAATATTCTTTTGTCGGAGAATATTTGTATGACGGCGCAGTCATTGGTGGACCCCACAACGGAATAATTATTGGATATAGAAAGTGATAGAAATTACATTTTCACGGCAAAACTTTTACCGTTAAACTGTTAAAATATCCGGTGATAAAAATACTGTAATACGCGTTGTTGCATAGTATTACAAGGTATTGCACAGTATCTTTGATTATTGATGCTTACGTAAGAAGTCACTCAGTATTCAATAATTGCTACATTAGTTGCTGCACAGTATCTCATATTATTGATTCAATTATTGTCACAGTATCATCTGCACAATACTTTAAAATATTAAATCAATAATTGACACGACACAGTTACTCATATTATTATTATTAGCAGTATTGACAATGTCTAGAAAGTTCTGTCAAGGAAAGGGGTTAGGTTATTTAATTACGCGCCAGTAAGGAGAAACCCTTATCGGAAAGCTCCCTCTTTTCTGGGAACGATCTGGTTGTAAATATTATGAATTATAACATTAATGATGAATGGTTGATAAAAATATTTTCATTATGTTGGGAATATTAATGTTAGTGGAAATCGACATTTATTTTGATAATAGTTAATTTTCGGATGTTAAATTGACCAAACGGGGAATTAATCGGATAAATGAGCAATTAATGGGTGGTTAACATGTGGAACCCACTTATTGGTGGATAATAAATAGTTGGTGGGTGGTTGCAGGGGTGGAGGTGCAAGATTTATAAACTTGAGGGACTAAATTAAAAATTGAGGCAAAGATGGAGGTACTAAATTGTAATTAACCAACCTTTTTCTAGCCTATCAATAGCAAGCTAATTTCATTCATTTCTCACCATTCTTGAAGATCAAAGTTATAATAGTGAGAGAAATTATAGAGAGAGAAAGAAGAAGAGTATTTTGCTACTACATTATTCTAGTAACCAATCTTCTACTGAGGTAAGTGGTGTTATTTCTTTATATTCATAAAGAATGCTATTTTCTTTCAATACTCGTAAGGGTTGTTACTCTATTCTTTATTGATCTGTGGGAGTAACCTGTTTACGCGGACTACCGCATGCATGGTGAATAACCCTTCGTATTCATTCTTTATTGATCTGTGAGAATAACCTGTCTATGCGAACTACCGCATGCCTGGTGAAAACCTTTTGTATTCATTCTATTCCTTATTAATCTATGGGAATAACCTGTCTACGTGGACTACCGCATGCGTGGTGAATCACCATTCGTATTCATTTCTATTAAATTGTGGAAATGATCTGTCTACGCGGATTACCGCATGACGAGTAAAAATCCAATTACAGTTTCATATATTCATTCATACTCATACGAAATATTATTTCACTGGAATATTGGTATGAACTTTTTATAAAATTTTCATCTTTTCATGACGAGTTACTATTCACGGTAAAAAATATTAATTTTTTTATCTAAATTATCTTTGATTGGATCCAAGTTTTGAACTTCATTCTTGAATTTTGCTCCACAATTGATTATTACGGAGTATCTTGAACTTGGATAAACTAAATTACGAATCCCTAATCTTTGTCCTTTATCTCACTAGATTCGTTTTTATATTATTTTTCATCATCCTCAGTCTTAAATGATGATCCAAATGAATATCTTTATCTTGTAGTGCAAAGATGAATGATTATTTGATGAATATCTTTGGCCTGTAGTGCAAAGATGATTACCTGATGAATATCTTTGGCCGGTAGTGCAAAGATGGACAGGTGTTGAGATGAACATTACCACTGGTGATACAAATGAATATCTTTGGCCCATAGTGCAAAGATGAATATTTGATTCGAGATATATATTGATTGATATTAAAGGGATAAAATATTGATGATGGACTTTTAAATCATAGGAGATAGTAGACATCATTCCCTACTTAACTCTTCTAATGAATTGTTATTTTCGCTGCAGTTGTTGATCTAAAACTTGTTGTCCATAATGTTTTATGTTGTCCATAATGTTTTATCTGATTTGTTAAAGACTAACGATAATTTATTCTTCATTATCTTAGTCATAATATTCTTTACTGGGCTAGTTGAGCTCACCGTTTTCTTCCATTGTTCTCTTCAGGAAATAAGAACATCGCGGGTACTAGTCGGGGAATGGAGTGATGGTCCGAGTTAGAGCTATAGAAGTCCTCACTATTTTTTTGTAAAATGGTGTGATAATAAATGTAATGAGGACTTGGTTTGAGTGTTTATATTTTTTACATGTCTGTATTGACACTTACAGTTGTGTGGTCGTATTTTGCACGACCGTTTGATATAAAAGATTGTATTTGGATTCTGTACCATGTATTTGGCGACTTAGAATGGGTTGAGTATTGGACCAATTCTGGTGGCGTCACACATAGTTCAAGGTCTTACGACCCTCAGATGTTCTTTTGATTCTTGTTATTCCTTCTTGATTCAAAAGCCGAGCTTTTTGTTATTCAGACTTCTTTGATTATTCGCATGTTATTATATTGTTATACTTGTATACTTGTGGGCAATCGTGCTCACTCTTGCGTAATAATAACATTGCAGTTAAGAACAAAAGATCTGACGAGCCTGCCACTAGCAAATGCAAGGGAAAAATTAACAAGTAATGAAGACTTGTTATTTATTTGATATTATGTTTAGGACTATGATGCTTCTTAAGACTTGATGTTATTTAAGACTTATTTATTTGTTTATGTTTCGGTACAGATGTTTAAGGTTAGTATGACCTGGGATTGATGTATTTATGATTCAGATGTTGTAACCCTATAAGGGGAGTATTTATTTCTATTTAAATCCATGGTTTTCATTTATTATGGGTAGATAGACATATGATAATTGTACAGTGAACACCAGATCCCGTGGAAATTGAAGTACCCTGATTTGAGGGTGTCACATCCATAACCCGGTGCACTGTTCTGCGATACACTATGTACCATGGTAAATCTTTGAACTGAGCTGGGTAATAAAAGACATGATCCTGGGCCCTATCTATAGCAGTATGGAAAGCATAGTCCGTCTCCCTCAGCTTGGCCTTCTTCACTTGAACCTCGTCTTCAGCTCGATCTGCACGTTGAGTAGCCCTCAAGCTCGTTTCCTCTGCTCTGGCATGCTTCGCTGACTCCTCTTGGATGTCATTTTTCAGTTTCGCTAATTCAGCCAGTGCATCATCTCTGTCACTCTCCATGTGGACTAGATCCCACTTCGTGTTTCCGAGCTCATCGTCCAGCTCTTGAATCGTCTTATCTCTCTGTTGTATGGTAGTCTGACTCTCGTCTACCAGTTCCTCAAGCTCTCCGACTCGACCATGTAGCTCTATGTTACGGTCGTAGATCTCTTCGTACATCTCAGCGCTAGTCGAGTGAGGTTGAAATTCCTCTTCAGGATCCTCCTCCTATCCTCTGACTCATCCTCATTATCTCGGGCAGATATTGGCTCATGCTGCTGACCAGCTACGGTGATCAATGGAGATAGCTCTCTCTGAACCAACTGCTCCTAGACAACCTAGGATGTCTCGGGGCTTCTTGTCTCTAGGCATCTGGGGTAACTCCTTGCTAGCCTGACTGGACTCTCCAACATTCGTAATCCTGACAACAAAATTTTAAAGTTTAATTATTACGTGATATCGATCGATACTCTTCGTGTACATAAACGTAAACACATAGCACGTAAGGTAGTTTATTATATTTATCTATCGACACTATATTTTCGATCTCCTACAAGGCTACTACCTAAGGTTTCCCCCACCTAAGGTTCATAACCTAAAGTTCTGATACCATCCTGTGACACCCTCAAATCCTGGTTACTTCACTTCCACGGGATTTTGTGCTCACTATCTAAATAAAATATAACTACTGCCCATAATAAAGAATGCAAAATAAATTACAACCTTGAATAAATAATAAAATCTTCCTTATCAAAAGGATTACAACCTTGCTCAAAATATCCCAGGGTTTGCTAACCTTAACGTCAATAAAATGCGAAAAATAAATATCATAACATAAACAAAGTCTTACTACAATCACATCATAATTATAAATAAGTCTTCACTTGTTCATCTTGTTCTTGCCCTTACTAGTTGACGGAGCATCAACACTTTCAACTTTAGCTGCAAGGGTTATATAATGCAAGAGTGAGCAAACAAAAGCTCACTTGGAATAACAACAATAGTGATGATACATTACTAAATAGCTTCAAATGAATTGAATAACATTTCTTTTATCAATAATAAAGAATTGAATAATAATTCTTTCATCAAAATTTAGAATCGAATATAGAAATCATCTGAGGATCATAAGACCTTGAACTATGTCCTAGGGTTATAAATATTTCTATTTAAAACCTTTAACAGTTGTTAGACTATATGGACTCTTAACTCGTACTTAGGGGGATCAGTCCTTCGTACCATGTATTGTGCACAAACATCTTAACGCTTTCGCATGGTAATCCCCTATTAATAGGATTGTTCATCTCAGTATTAATTAACGAGTCCGCACCAAAGAAAGTTTGGTTTGGATAAGCTCAAAGGTAATTTGGAGTTCAACTATCATCAATTAAGGAGTAGTTGAATCAATTTATAATAATTAAGAATTAAATAAAAAAAGAATTACGAAATAGCTATGAGTCATAACAATAGACATCATATTCAACAGTTAAGCTTTAAAAATAGACTTAGAGCATTTGAAAGATTCAATAAAACCTTGCTTGAACAATTAAGTCAAGGTTGTAACGAATGAGAATTTTATATATTAATTGTAAATATTTATTGAAGTTAAGTAAATATTTTATTTGATTTATTTATTGAGCTAAATAAATAAATTGTGTGATTGTTGTACAGTAATTTAATTAAGTGCAATAGAATTAATTAAATTGATGTGTAAGTAATGGTGTAGCATAATTCTAATTTAATTGAGAATAATTAAATTAGAAAAATATTATGTGCTAAGTGTTTATAATGATTTATTAATTTGTTACATAAATTATGATTAATAAGGAAATTACAATTGTGTAGCAATTTAATATTATGTGCAGTTTTAATTAATTAATAAATGTTAGTTTGTATTTAATTGAATTAGAAGGTTGCAATTTAATTAAATAAAGTGTAGCATTTAAACTATGGGATAAAAGATTTATTAAAAGAATTGAAAAGGGTTTTAAATTAATTTTATCAAACAAGGCCCTTACTTTTGTTTTAAACCTGTTTTACCAAATATTACCTTAGTTACTATTAATCTGTTTTAAAAATAATGTTGTTTTGCCAAACATGGCCTTAGGGCTTTTTAAATTCAAACTTTTGTAACTTATATAATTAAGTAGTAGTTAGTATATATAATTAGTATAATACTTATTAGCTACATTAATATTGTAAGTTACATATATGTTATATATGTTATATGTATATTATATATCTATAATATACGTTAGTTTAGAAAAGTTAGTCTGTTAGAGAAAGAAAGAACAAAACAGAGAGAAAAGAAAGAACAAAGAAAAGATAGAGAGGAAAGGAAGAAGAGAGAAGAAGAAGAAGAAGAAGAAGAAGAATGCTTTGAGAAAGCAAAAGGAAGCAAACACACCATCATCATCTTCATCTTTCCTCCTAATCCAAGCTAGAAAGGGTATAATCTCTATGTTAAATCTTTTCTATATTGTGTTTTACGTATTCCATATTTTTCATAAAAGAACTTCTCTATAATAATTTTTTTTGTGTAAATTACTTGATCATGATGTATATATGTGATATATATATATATATATATATATATATATGCTTATATATGAGTTCTATAGTTATTTTAGCAATTCAATCCACGTAATTACGATGAACATGAAGAAATCATGTTCATAGTAATTTACTGTAAGCGTATTTTAAAAATAGTCTTTAAATCATCAAAATTGGTATGTGTTTGTCAATTGTTGTTTAAATTGATCATGGATTATGTTAATATGTTAAGAAATAGAGTTAACACAATTGGAATTTCATGATTTGATTTAAAAATGAATTCACAGTAGCAATTTTCGTCAAGAACGCTTAAGAATGTCGTTTTCTTCAAAAATCATGAAAACTGTGTTTGGATTATGTGTTGTAATGATTTTGTATGTTATAATCATGTTAAGAGTCAAAATTTTATTTTCATTAAGTTTCATGTACATCATGTTGAGAAAAATCGAACTTTGGTGTGAAGAAATAAGCCAAATTGGCTTATTTCTCTGCCATTCGCGAGCTGGGGGAACCCACCAGTAGTGGGTCCCGCCCTAGTGGGGCTTTTAGCCTGAGAGGACCCGCCCCAGTGGGGCAACCTGCTGTCCGAGTTTTTGTTTTGTGCTTCGTTGAGTGTTTGTGCAGTGTTTGTTTAGCTAAAGTATATTGATGATTTGATAAGTGTAATAGACAATGAGATAACATACTTTTGATATGTTTAAGATGGCTTGAAGTCTTATATGAATATATTATATGTGTACATGTGTATTACTTTCATAAGGTACGCCTAATAGTTTAAAGCGTTATAAGCTTGTAAAGTGTATGTTGTGAGCAACTTATGTTGTAAACCACGTTGTGAGTTGAACTTAAGTAAGAAGTTCAAAAAATGTTAACATAACAATCGTGTACTAATTGATATTATAAATACAATGTAATATGTAGGATAATTGTGGAAGTGGTTTGTAATTATAAAGTGTAACTTGTGCTTGAGGCAAGTTTTCTAATCCTTATTTTTTTTTACGTTAAGCAAGTTTTCTAATCCTAATTCTTTTACGTCAAGCAAGTTTCTTAAGACCTTTCTTTTACGTTTATGCGAGCTTTCTCATTGAATCTTTTCATTGTGCAAGTTCTCTAACCCTTGCTCATTATATCATGCAAGTTTATTTCTGATTCTTAACTTTTTATGTATTGTACAAGTTATGTTGTATTCTAATATGCATAATGCACAAGTATTGAAGTATTATTGAAGTATTGCGATCTTGACTTAATTGATTCAAGGAAGATCTACTTAATCTTTCAATTGCTTTAAGTTATTTCTAAAGCATGCCTACTTATTATGAAGTCTATTGTTATATCTTACAATTTGTTCATAGTGCTTATATTATCGAACTGATAAAGTATTGTGAGTCGATTCAACTACTCCTTAGTTGATGATAGTTGAAACTCTAAATTTCCTTTAACCTTATCCAAACCAAACTTCCTTTGGTGCGGACTTGTATTCAAATAATGAAATGAACAACCCTATTTATTAGGGGAGGTTACTACGCGAAAGCGTTGAATGTTTGTGCACAATACATGGTACGAAGGGCTGATCCCCCTAAGTACGAGTTAAAGGTCCATAGTCTCAATGACTGTTAAAGGTTTTAAATAGAAATATTTATAACCTAGGACATTGTTCAAGGTCGTATGACCCTCAGATAAATTTTATATTCGAATTTTAAATATGATGAAAGAATTATTATTCAATTCTTTATTTTGACGAAAGTAAAGTTATTCAAACCCTTTTTGAAGTTATTTAGTTATGTCATATCATTGTTATATTTCAAGTGATCTTTTGTTTGCTCACTCTTGCACATTTTATAACCCCTTGCAGTTAAAGCCGAGAATGTTGACGTACCGTCAACAAGTAAAGGGAAAGAAAAGATGAGCAAGTGAAGACTTATTGTCTTCAATTTTGATTGTAATAAGACTTAGTTCATAATATTTTATTTCCGTACTTATTTGTTATGTTAAGGTTTGATAACCCTGGGATTTATTTTGGACAAGGTTGTAATCCTTTTATAAGGAAGATGATTTTTATTTAAGTAATTATGAAGGTTGTAATCTACTTTACAATTATTTGTTATGGGGTAAATGCATATTTTATTTAGAAAGTGAACACCAAATCTTGTGGAAACGAAGTACCCGAATTTGGGGGTGTCACAGGTTGGTATCAGAGCAGTAGGTTATGAACCTTAGGTGGGGGGAAAACCTTAAGTAGTAGCCTTATAGGAAGATCAAAAAGATAGTGGTGATGGGTAAAGAGAATAAACTACCTTATGTGCTATGTGTTTACGTTTAAGTATTCGAAGAGTGACGACTCGATATCACGTAATAATAAAGTTTAAAATTCTTTTGTCAGGATGACAAACGTTGGAGAGTCCAGTCAGGCTAGAGAGGAGATACGTCAGGTGCCTAGAGAGGAGGAGACCCGAGACATCCATGTTGTCTGGGAGCAGTTGGTTAGGAGAGAGCCATCTCCAGTGATCACCGTAGCTGGTCGGGAGCATGAGCTGACACCTATTCTAGAGGAGGAGGACGAGGATGAGTCAGAGGAAGAAGAGGATCCCGAGGAGGAATTCCCACCTCACTCTACTAGTGCTGAGATGTACGAGGCAGTCTACGACCGCAACGTGGAGCTTCAGGAATTGTTGGACTAGAGTCGAACTACTATACAGCAGTGGGATGAGACTATAGAGGAAATGGATAGTGAGCTAGGAGAAGTGCAGTGGAAGCTAATCCATGTAGAGAATGATAGAGACGAGGCACGGGTCGAGCTTTGGAAGCTGAAACAAGACATCCAGGAAGAGTCAACAAAGCGTGCCAGAGCGGAGGAAATAAGCTTGAGGTCCACTCAACGAGCCGATCGAGCTGAAGACGAGGCTGAAGCCAAGAGGGCCAAATTAAGGGAAACAGAATACGCATTCCATACGGCCAAAGATAGGGCCTAGGATCGTGTCTTCTATTACCTAGCTCAGTTCCAAGGTTTACCATGGTATGTGGTGGACCTGAAGGACAGTGTTTCAGGGTGATGGAGGAAGAACGCAGAGAGGCTGTGAGACGTCTTAACATGCCTAGACAGTAGAGTCCTTAACTATGTGTTTCTTTATGTAATAAATAAATGTAAATCCCATAATTTGAGATAATAATGGGATAAGTTGATGATGTAGTCCTGCAACTTGTTCCAGTTCAGGAAAGATGATGTAAATAGCAGAGATACTATCTATTCTATGTTTTTCAAAACTACGAGTAATGAATAAAAGAAGTTATTGATGTGCTATATGTTCATATACGAACTGAGTTATTTAAATGTTTAAGTATAAACTTGAATACTTAAGAATTTAGTAAAGGATCTAATAAGAGTATTTTTTAACAGAAAATGCCTCCTAGAAGAAGACCTACACGTCAAAACCCTGAGGGTTCGACGAACAACAACAACAATAACGATGGGATAAATCTCAACTCGATTCAACGGTTGGTGAACCTACAGACAGGAGCACTTGTGAATCAGCCGCAAGTGCAGGGCACGACGTTTAAAGAATTAAGGCTGTTAGACCGCCAGAGTTCAAGGGATCGCGTAAACCCGATAGATGCCCAGACTGTGGGTAATGGAGATGGAGAAGGTCTTTGATGTGGCTAGGGTTAGCAAAGACCAAAAGACAGCTTTCAGCGACTTTCATGTTAAAGTCGGATGCTAGCTTCTAGTGGCAGGCCTATAAGACCAGAGAGGGTGAAGGAGTGATACCGTGGGAACGTTTCAAAGAGATGTTCTTTGAAATGTACTTTCCCGTGAGCTCGCAGGTCCAGATGGAGGTCCAATTTCTAGAGCTGAAGCAGGGAGGGATGACGGTATCGGAATACCCAGGAAAATTTAACGAACTGGCCAGGTTCGCTACATACCAGGTCAGTACTGACGCTAGGAAGGCAAGGAGGTTTGAGCGAGGACTGAAACCCTGGCTCTACAGCAAGGTCTCCAGGTTCTAGCTAAACACGTTTGCAGATGTGCTGGAAAAGGCCATTCTCGCTGAAGGAGGGAGCGACGCAGTGACTAAATTCAATCAAGACAAGAAGAAGAAGAATGAGTTGGAGAACAAGGCTGGTGGTAGCGGGGCTATCAACAAGAAAAGAAAATGGAACTACAATTCCTCTATTGGGAGTCAGCAGGGAGGCCAGCAGAAGAGGAAGTTTGAAGCATGTGCTACATGCAGGAAGAATCACACTAGAGTGTGCATGAAGGGGAAGCGGGTGTGCTACAACTGTGGTCAGGAAGGCCACATTGGGCCAAATTGCCCGAACTCGAAGAAAGGAGCTTGTTACACATGTGGATCTAAGGATCACATGGCTCGTAATTTCCCGAAGAAGCCAGTGACAGGGTCAACAGGGAATGGAGGAAATGGCAGCGGCAGCACTCTGACTATCGCCGGACCGCTACAAGCCATTCGACCCACTGCCTGCACAATTAACATGACGGTACAGGACGCTGTGGAGTCAAAAGATGTGGTGGCAGGTATTATTCCGGTCAATAGTATAAATGCATATGTATTAGTTGATTCGGGTGCTACTTGTTCATTCATATCTAATGATTTTGCTAAGACCTTAGACTTATCTAAAGAGGAATTAGTTTATCCCTTGAACATAGAGATTGCCACTGAACTGTAGATTGGACATTAAGGGTCAGGAATTAAGGGTAGATTTGATTCCGATAAAACTTGGGGAATTCGATGTCATACTGGGTATGGACTGGTTGTTCAAGCATGGGGCGGTAATCGACTGTTAGAAGAAGTCGGTAAACCTTAAGACTCCGTCGAAGGTAGTGTTCTATGGTAGTAAATCGCCTAGACAAGCGAGTTGTCTGACGGTTATGTAAGCCAAGAAACTTTTGACGCAAGGCTGTGTAGGATATCTAGCCTACATAGTAGATACGCATAAGGAGAGCCCGAAGATATAAGAGATATCGGTGGTTAGGGAGTTTGTGGACGTATTCCCAGACGATTTACCAGGACTTCCGCCAGATAGGGAGATAGAGTTCGTGATCGACTTAGTGTTGGGAACTGCTCTGATTTTGAAAGCTCCATACCGAATGGCTTCGATCGAGATGAATGAACTTATGGTTCAAATACAGGAATTGCTGGACAAGAAGTATATTCAACCGAGCGTTTCGCCATGGGGAGCGCTCGTTTTATTCATGAAAAAGAAGGATGGATCGATGAGGCTTTGTATTGATTATAGGGAGTTGAACAAAGTTACGATCAAGAATAGGTATCCTTTACCTAGGATCGATGACTTATTTGATCAGTTGAAGGGTGCTAGATACTTCTCGAAAATTGATTTGAGGAGTGGGTATCATCAGTTGAAGGTGAGAAGGGAAGATATACCGAAGACATGTTTTAGGACTCGGTATGGTTATTACGAGTTCTTGGTGATGTAATTTGGTCTAATGAATGCCCCAACTGCATTTATAGACTTAATGAATAGAGTGTTTAAGCCATTCCTAGATAAGTTCGTGGTGGTGTTCATAGACGACATCTTGGTTTATTTCAAAACTGAGGAGAAACACACTGAACACAAAAGGCTAACCTTAGAATCGCTGAGACGAGAGAAGCTTTATGCGAAATTCTCAAAGTGCGAATTCTGGTTAGAACATGTGCAATTTCTTGGCCACGTGATTGACAAAGATGGGATTTTGGTAGATCCGTCGAAGGTTGAAGCTGTAATAAATTGGGATAAGCCGAAGACGCCATCTGAAATGAGGAGTTTCTTGGGATTGGCAGGTTATTACCGGAGATTTATCCAAGACTTTTCTAGAATCGCAACTCCGTTGACGAATTTGACTCGTAAAATAGTTAAGTTTGCTTGGACGAAAAAGTGTGAGGAAAATTTCCAGGAGCTGAAGAGGAGGATGAGTACTGTGCCTGTATTGTCTTTACCGGATAGTACGGGAAATTTCGTAGTATATAGTGATGCCTCACATAAGGGATTAGGCTGCGTGCTAATGCAGAGCGGCAAGGTCATTGCCTATGCATCAAGACAGCTGAAAAATTATGAGAAAAGGTATCCGACCCATGATTTAGAATTGGCGGCAGTAGTGTTTGCTCTAAAGATATGGCGACACTACTTATATGGAGAAAGGTGTGAGATATACACAGATAATAAGAGTCTGAAGTATATCATTACACAAAAGGATTTAAACATGTACCAAAGGAGATGGTTGGAACTGATCAAAGACTACGACTGCGAAATTCTTTACCATCCGGATAAAGCTAACGTCGTCGCCGACGCCTTGAGCAGAAAAGGTTGGGAGAAGCTGAATATGTTAACTGATCATAACCAGTTAATAGAACAGATGACTAGATTGGAACTGGAAGTGAAGTTTTCGAAGGAATCGGATGAGAAGTTATTTCAAGTAACTACTGGTTCTACTCTTGTAGACAAAGTGAAAGAAGCACAACTTCACGATGAGGAGTGCGAGACGATCCGGAAAAGAATAGACGATGGTGAAGAAATCAAGTTCAAGATCGATAATGAAGGTCTGCTACGATTTGAAGAAAAAATTTGGGTACCGCCAGTACCAGAAGTCAAAGAGGAGATTTTGAGCGAATCTCACAACTCGAGATATTCTATTCACCCTTGAAGTACGAAGATGTACCAGGATCTCAAACACCATTTCTAGTGGCCGAATATGAAGAGGGACGTTGCTGAATGCGTTACGAAATGCTTAAAGTGCTAGAAAGTCAAAGCAGAACACCTAGAGACCTAACGGATTGCTACAACCGTTGGAAATTCTAAAGTGGATGTGGGAGCATATCACGATGGATTTTATAGTGGGTCTTCCAGCGACTCAGAAGGGTTTCGACGCGATTTGGGTGATTGTGGATCGACTGACAAAGTTAGCCCACTTTCTACTGATCAGGAATAAGTACAACTTGGATCAGTTACCGAAGCTGTATGTAAAGTAAATTATTTCTCGACACGGTGTTCTGGTGTCGATTGTGTCCGACAGAGATCCGCGTTTCACGTCAAATTTCTAGAAGCGATTACAAGAATGTCTGGGAACACAATTGCGAATGAGTACGGCATACCATCCTCAGACTGACGGCCAGAGCGAGAGAACAATTCAGACACTAGAGGATATGCTGAGAGCTTGCGTTATGGACTTCAAGGGAAGCTGGGATGATCATCTACCGTTGGTGGAGTTCGCCTACAACAATAGTTATCACGCGAGTATTGGCATACCTCCTTACGAAGCGTTATACGGCAAGAAATGCAGAACGCCTTTGTGTTGGGATGAAGTCTGTGAACGTCAACTTGTTGGGACTAGAACTGGTATAACAAACTGCCAAAATCATGAAGCTGATTAGAACAAGATTGGTTACTGCTCAAGACAGAAAAAAGAAATATGCCGATCAACATCGACAGAATCGAGAATTCTTACCGGGAAGCATCATTTTTCTGAAGGTATCTCCTTGGAAGGGGAAGATTCGATTTGGTAAGAAGTGGAAGTTGAGGCTCCGATTTATTGGACCTTTTGAGGTACTACGAAAAGTTGGCGAAGTGGCTTACGAGGTGGCGTTACCTCCGGAGCTAGACAATATACACAACGTATTCTATATTTTCGTGTTACGACCGTACAAACACAACTACAAGCATGTAATAGAATACGAGCCTTTACAGTTTGATAAAGACTTAACTTATGAAGAGGTTCTTGTTCAAATAGTTGATATGAAGGAACAAGTACTTAGAAATAAAGTGATACCTTCTGTTAAGGTAATCTGGAGGAACCACAGTGCTGAAGAAGCCACGTGGGAACTCGAAGATATAATGAGGAAATCGAATCCTCAATTATTTGTTTAGCCTTTGTGTAACCCTTTATATATCGATTCTGGGAACAGAATCTTTTTAAGGGGGGAAGAATGTAACAGATGAGATTTTTTTATGTGATTTTGGGGACAGAATACTTTTAAGGAGTAAAGATTGTAACGAATGAGAATTTTATATATTAATTATAAATATTTATTGAATTAAATAAATATTTAATTTGATTTATTTATTGAGCTAAATAAATAAATTGTGTGATTATTGTGGAGTAATTTAATTAAGTGCAATAAAATTAATTAAATTGACGTGTGAGTAATGGTGTAGCATAATTCTAATTTAATTGAGAATAATTAAATTAGAGAAATATTATGTACTAAGTGTTTATAATGATTTACTAATTTATTACATGAATTATGATTAATAAGGGAATTATAATTGTGTTGCATTTTAGTATTATGTGCAATTTTAATTAATTAATAAATGTTAGCTTGTATTTAATTAAATTAGAAGGTTATAATTTAATTAAATAAAGTGTAGCATTTAAACTATGGGATAAAAGATTTATTAAAAAATTAAAAGGGTTTTAAATTGATTTTATCAAACAAGACCCCTACTTTTGTTTTAAACCCGTTTTACCAAACATGTCCTTAGTTACTATTAATCTGTTTTAAAAATAATATTGTTTTGCCAAACATGGCCATAGGGCTTTTTTAATTCAAAATTTTGTAACTTATATAATTAAGTAGTAGTTAGTATATGTAATTAGTATAATACTTATTAGCTACATTAATATTGTAAGTTACATATATGTTATATGTATATTATATATCTATAATATACGTTAGTTTAGAAAAGTTAGTCTGTTAGAGAAAGAAAGAACAAAACAGAGAGAAAAGAAAGAACAGAGAAAAGATAGAGAGGAAAAGAAGAAGAGAGAATAAGGAAGTAAACACACCATCATCATCTTCATCTTTCCTCCTAATCCAGGCTAGAAAAGGTATAATCTCTATGTTAAATCTTTTCTATATTGTGTTTTACGTATTCCATGTTTTTCATAAAAGAACTTCTCTGTAATAATCTTTTTTGTGTGTAAATTCCTTGATCATGATGTATATATATGATGTATATATGTATATATATATATATATATATATATATTTATGCTTATATATGAATTATATATTTGTTTTAGCAATTCAATCCACGTAATTACGGTGAACATGAAGAAATCATGTTCATAGTAATATTCTGTAAGCTTATTTTGAAAATAGTCTTTAAATCATCAAAATTGGTATGTGTTTGTCAATTGTTGTTTAAATTGATCATGGATTATTTTAATATGTTAAGAAATAGAGTCAACACAATTGGAATTTCATGATTTAATTTAAAAATGAATTCACAGTAGCAATTTTCGTCAAAACGCTTAAGAATGTCGTTTTCTTCAAAAATCATGAAAACTATGTTTGGATTATGTGTTGTAATGATTTTGTATGTTATAATCATGTTAAGATTCTAAAATTTGTTTTTCATTAAGTTTTATGTAAATCATGTTGATAAAAATCAGACTTTAGTGTGAAGAAATAAGACAAATTGGCTTATTTCTCTGCCGTTCGCTAGCTGGGGGAACCCACCAGTATTGGGCCCTGCCCCGTCGGGGCGTTTAGCCTGAGAGGACCCACCCCAGTAGGGTAACCTGCTGTCCGAGTTTTTATTTTGTGCTTCGTTGAGTTTTTGTGCAATGTTTGTTTAGCTAACGTATATTGATGACTGGTTAAGTGTAATAGACAATGAGATAACATACTTTTTATATGTTTAAGATGACTTGAAGTTTTATATAAATATATTATATGTGTACGTGTGTATTACTTTCATAAGGTACGCCTGATAGTTTAAAGCATTATAAGCTTGTGAAGTGTATGTTGTGAGCAACTATGTTGTAAACCACATTGTGAGTTGAACTTAAGTAAGAAGTTCAACGATGTTAACGTAACAATAGTGTACTAATTGATATTATATAAATAATGTAATATGTAGGGTAATTTTGGAAGTGGTTTGTAATTATAAAGTATAACTTGCGCTTGAGACAAGTTTTCTAATCCTTATTCTTTTACATTAAGCAAGTTTCTTAAGACCTTTCTTTTATGTTTATGTGAGCTTTCTCATTGAATCTTTTCATTGTGCAAGTTCTCTAACCCTTGCTCATTATATCATGCAAGTTTATTTCTGATTCTTAACTTGTTATGTATTGTACAAGTTATGTTGTGTTCTAATATGCATAATGCATAAGTATTGAAGTATTATTGAAGTATTGAAGTATTATTGAAGTATTACGATCTTGACTTAATTGTTCAAGGAAGATCTACTTAATCTTTCAATTGCTTTAAGTTATTTCTAAAGCATGCCTACTTATTATGAAGTCTATTGTTATATCTTACAATTGGTTCATAGTGCTTATATTATCGAACTGATAAAGTATTGTGAGTCGATTCAGCTACTTCTTAGTTAATGATAGTTGAAACTCCAAACTTCCTTTGGTGCGGACTTGTATTCAAATACTGAGATGCATAATCCTATTTATTAAGGGAGGTTACTACGCAAAAGCGTTGAATGTTTGTGCACAATACATGATACGAAGGGCTGATCCCCCTAAGTACGAGTTAAAGGTCCATAGTCTCAATGACTGTTAAAGGTTTTAAATAGAAATATTTATAACCTAGGACATAGTTCAAGGTCGTATACCCCTCAGATAAATTCTATATTCGAATTTTAAATATGATGAAAGAATTATTATTCAATTCTTTATTTTGACGAAAGTAAAGTTATTCAAACCCTTTTTGAAGTTATTCAGTTATGTCATATCATTGTTATATTTCAAGTGAGCTTTTGTTTGCTCCCTCTTGCACATTTTATAACCCCTTGCAGTTAAAGCCGAGAATGTTGACGTACCGTCAACAAGTAAAGGGAAAAGAAAGATGAGCAAGTGAAGACTTGTTGTCTTCAATTTTGATTGTAATTAGACTGAGTTATAATATTTTATTTTCGCACTTATTTGTTATGTTAAGGTTAGATAACCCTAGGATTTATTTTGGACAAGTTTGTAATCCTTTTATAAGGAAGATGATTTTTTTTAAGTAATTATGAAGGTTGTAATCTACTTTTGCAATTATTTGTTATAGGGTAGATGCATGTTTTATTTAGAAAGTGAACACCAAATCTTGTGAATACGAAGTACTCGGATTTGGGGGTGTCACAAAGGTTACATTAATTCAATAACAAACTTCAATAAGATACTTACTCAATATGGAAGTTAGAATAATACAATAACTTGCATAAACGTAACAAGAAAGGATAGAACAACTTGCTCAATTTAAAAGTGGAGTTAAGAAAACTTGCCTTAAACGCAAGCTACAATTTACAATTACGTTCCTTAATTAATCCTACATATATGTAATTAACAATAATAAATCATTAATTAGTTACTATATAACTAATTCACATAACTAGTTGACCCATCTAGGTTAACTCAACATTCTTAGTTTATTAGGTTTAATAACTAATTATCACATCTCGTGATCACATTACATGCTCACATAATTAATCAAATTTAATTTATGTACTCATATTAATTAACAAATTATAATTTAAATTATACATTTACTTTAATTAAATTATAATTAATCAAATTATAATTACATATTATATTTTAATAATACAATTCATTACTGTCCATTTAACACTTTAATTTTATTAACATGCTTTATATTTTATTACTTCATTAATCTCACAAAGTTGTACCATTAAAAATAACTTTCTGCACAATCTGTAAGACCAGCGCGGCCGCGCTCCAATAAGCCTTGGGAGCGGCGCGGCTGCGCCACTACGCAGACTGTTCTGACAGTGTAGCGAACTGTGTAGAGAAAAAGCCAATTTGGCTTATTTCTCCACACAAAATTCTGATTTTAGCATATATAACTCACATAAACTTTTGTAAAAACATCATTTTATGTTTATAATCATGTTCTAATACATATAACATCAAAACACTTAATTTAAAACACTTAATTTTGTTAATTTTGAAGAAAAGCTATTTTTCAGTGTTCTTGATGAAATTGAACACTGAGTTTGTTTCTAAATCAATTCACATAATTTCAAGCATATTGAATTCGTTTCTAAGCATGTTATCATAATCTATAATCAATTTATACAATATAATACCATCAAACATGAATTTTGATTTTAAAGGAGCCATTTATCAAAACTAATTTACTGTAACTTTTGATTAACATGATTTCTTCATGTTCATCATGTTTACATGAATTAAACAACTTAAATCATCAAACAATTCATATATAAACAATTTGTAACACATTATATATATATAAATCATGTTTACATCAATTTTATGATAATTCATATATACAGAGAACTAAAATTATGAATAACATCAACATAATTTTAAAAACTATAAAGTTAGAAATTATACCCTTTTTGATTTGTGAGGAAGAAGAAGATGACGATGATGATGTTTGTTTTTAGCTTAGCAAGGCTTCCTCCTCCTCCTTCTTCTCTCCTTTCTCTCTAAACTACTCTGTTATTTTCTATCTTTGTTCTAACACTGACTAACTTAACTTACATTTAAACTAATTTATATAACTGATATACATATAATAGATATAGAATATAATACATATATTGTAACTGACAAAAATATAATAACTATATTAAGTATATATCAGTTACAATTTGAAATTCAGATAAGGCACACTTAGAAGGGGGGTTGAATAAGTGTAGGAACAACTATGACCAATTTTTAAACTTTAAGAAAAAACTACTTAATTCAGCTTACTATATTAACGAATGCAGCTTGATGGATAAATATAGCCTACTGGATTTAAACTTTAATCTTGTTATTTAATGAAAATAACTAGCTGAATTTATTGCTTTTGTAAAAATACTTAGTGTTAACAATTTATCTTATGATAATGAAAATACTTAATTTTTTATTTATCAAAATAATTAAATATCTTTTTGTGAGCAAATAAGATAAAGCAAGTAATAAGATGAACACCAAGATTTTTACGTGGTTCAGCTATTACCCTCTATAATAATAGCCTACTCCACGTCCAATACCAACTAGTATTGGAGACTCAATTTATTTCTTTAAATTGAATCCTTTTACAAAACAGATTATTTCAATACTTGAATTATAATAATTCACTTGAGCACTTTTGCTCCTTGTGCACCAATGTACTCCTTAAGCACCTATGCTTCCTTGAACCTGTTTGTAAACAATTCTTTAATCCACCCGAATTAAATTCCTTTAGACAACACTTAGTCTAAATAAAAAAGAATTACAATTATAGAGGTCTAATGATCAAAGAAAATAATCAATTTAACAATGCAAGGCTCAACTAATGTATGCAATGATCAAATAGTAAAGAGATATCACCAATTTAGAGCTCACGAAAATTAGCCAAAAAAATATGAAATTGATTGCCCAATAGCTTGAATAATTGCACCAAAGTAATATTATATCTTTTTCGGTATATAATCAGCGCAATATTAATTTGTCTGCTTTACTGATAAAACACAATCGAATTTATAGCCATATAAAATATTACCGTTGTAGCTAAATAAATTCCGTTCCACACAATCAAATATTATTTTCGTTAAGAACAAATATACTTAGTAAAAACTCTTTCCGTGTATATCTCCAATCAGATTTATTAGATAGACTTCTTCAATGCTAATCCACTTGAGCAATTTCGAGAATAATCATGACTCTTTCACCAACACACGCTACTGCCCTTTTCATTTAAGAATATATGTAATTTCCGTAATAAATGGAGAAATAACATAGAGTGTTAGTTTCGTAATATATACCAAGTATTTAACCAAAACAACTTTCCAAGATAATCATTATCTTAAAGTCCCAATGTTTATGCACTCAAAAAGATAACACATATAACAACTATGTGCATCAAGCATATCAACGTATCCCATTCAGATTTTCTCAGATAGCAGCAATTAATTTTTTTTAAAACTCTTAGCATATACGTCAGTACCCATTTTATTTGCTAACCAATATATATTGTGACTCACGGTTTATTTAAATACTTTATATCATTTTAGGCATGCAGAAATATTTTTATTATGATTAATGCACATAAAATGACCTAGATCCTTGAATTGAAAATTAAAATATTTGCAATGACCTTACATTTAAATCTTAGGACACAAAATCTTCAAAGCCTTTAATCATCAATGATCCTTTTATCAATTTCCTGAAATTTCACAATAAATGATTTAGTACAAAAAATAACATCATCATCAAAACTTTAAGGTTAGAATATGAACAAGTCAACATTGTCCCCCTTTTTGATGATGACAACACCAAAAATTATAGCCCCCCCCTAAATCCATGCATACTATTTTTCAGGATATTTATAAAACCAAAATACCCATCATACTTTATGTTAAGCATTATTCATCACCTGCAAATAAGTTAGCTTAACATATAATAGACAAAAAATATTCAATAGCAGTGATCCAAAAAGTCATCAAACCAGAAATCATGAATTAACGTCTTAACACAACCAACCATAACAAAAATTTAAATATAGTCTTAAAAACACAATCTTCAAATAGATTATCACCAGCAGATCAGCAACACCATCCAAAACATCTCCCCCTTTGTCATCATGCAAAAAGAACGGTCAATCAATATCGTCAATATTCACAAACACGGGAGGACGAGTAGTGAAATAAGGACGATGAAGAATACGATGGAGTCGTTCTTCGAGGGACAAAGTATCTGCAAAACGAGGAGGGCGAGGAATAAACGTAGAATTTGGAAGAGGAAGATCCATAAAGTCTCTAACATACTCAGCCATCCAGTTGCAACGAGGTCATTTAGGAATCGTTGAGTACATATTCATGAAAATGCAACTTCTAGCCAACAGAATTAAACCTTGATGCCACAAAATCAGCAAACTTTCCAAGTTGATAATTGATAAATTTCAATTCCTGACTCAACTGGTATGAATTGCGATTGATCTTATGCTGTAAACTTTCAACCATAGCAGTAGTGTGCAATTCAAACCCAGCCTGAAAGTCGATGAATTCATCTTCCATCCGAGTGATACATTGTTGTAAATCATTTGCCCGTATGGGCAACTTGCCTTTCTCCAGAACATTAAGCCTATGCTTAATTTCAACAATGTCAACCTGCATGTTTTCCTGATTCTGAAGAATAGTGGTCAGCAGATTTAAGATTTCAGGAGAGGGGTCAGAGGGATTCGACAGAGTAAAAGAATAGGAAGAAGTAGGTGATGTTGGGATAGGATCAGGAACAATACAAACGAATGTACCATTCATTAGAGACAGATGAGATTGTTTTAAATTTGCAGAATCTATAAATTTATTGTGAGAAACAACAGCTTCATCATCAAGATAAATATTGAAATGTTGGAAAACCTTGGTTAGAAAACAGCCATATGGAAGACACTTTTTAGTTTGACAGATGCAACTTAACATGTGAGACAACATCATAAGAGAATAATTAAAGGAAATTCCTTTAAAAATCATAGCCACAACTACCAGATCTTGGTACGTAAAATCTGAACCACCACCAAGGCGGGGAAACAGATTATATCGGACCAACTTGTGTATAACACAAGCAGTGGGACAAACATCAACATTCTTTGGAGTACACAGAGTTGTGAGAGTAAAATTGTTCATAACAATTTGCAGTTGTTTGAGAGGAGGAAAAGGAATATTTGCAGCACCTTTTAAAGTAAATGAACACAGTCCAGCAGAAGGAATATCAAGAAAACTACCGAAATCCACAACCGTAAAGAACAACGGCTTGCCTTTGACAAAAGAAGTACAAAAATCATTATGACACTCAAGATTGGTATAAAATTATTGAACCAATCGAGGGTAAGCTTTGGTAGGAGGGAAAAACATAGATGTTAAGCCACATGATTTAAAAAGTTTTTCGAGAGAAGAATTTTTAACATAAAATAGATCTAAAATTTTCTCATAGACAAACTGTTTTGTAGCAATGGAAGTTTTAAAATATTCTTCAAAACTATGTCCTCGAAAGAAATTATCCGATAAATCAGAAAAGGAAGAACCAGAATTTACCAGTACCGAAGGATCAAGTTGTGAAGAAGGATTTTCCATGTCTGGAGACCGGTTCGTCTTCTGTTGTTCTGAAAACATTAAGAAGGAAAAGCTGGAATCTGAACCGTCAGAGAAAGTAGCATCATCAGATGATACATGCATAGACGTCTGCCTTTGCAGTCATTTAGACTTCTTCTTCGTTTTCACGGTGTAAGGAGATCGGGTCTGTGGACCGTCGTTGATGGTAATGTCGGAGGATCGTTTGCTAGCTCTAGTTTTCATTGTGCAGATATTTGAGAAGGTTAGAAACGATGAGATAAAATGAAAATCTTCAACTAATGTGATTTGGTAAAGTAGAAGATAAGAAGAAGATTTAATAAGATAGAGTTGGAAATCGAGTAGATGTCTCGAGAAAATAAATCTCTTCACCTGTCCTGTCTTTTCAAATTTTGAATATCATTATGATATCTAAAACGACTGTTAAGATAATACCGAGAATTGAGGCAATGTGTATCATATATCAGTACGAGTCTCAATAATAAATAACCATTGATATCATTAGATACATGAACAAATAATGAATTTGAAACAGATGTAATTTATTTACTAACTATGCAAATATATTTTATCATATTTAAGTACGTGACACTAATTATACCATGCACATTCCAATTTCTGTTCTTAAAATACAAAATCTTTCTTCACTTAAGGGTTTAGTAAAAATATCAGCTAACTGATTTTCTGTAGGAATAAAAATTAATTTAATTAAACCTTTTAAAATATTATCCCTTAAGAAATGATGCCTTACCTCTATATGTTTTGTACGTGACTGCAAAACAGGATTTTTAGATATGTTTATGGCACTAGAGTTATCACAATATATAGCCACACAATCACATAAAATATTAAAATCACATAAAGTTTGTCTCATCCATAAGATTTGAAAGCAACAACTTCCAGCAGCTAGGTATTCACCCTCAGTAGTAGAAAGTGCCACTAAAGTTTACTTTTTGCTATGCCATGATACCAGACTTTGTCCCATAAAAGTACAAGCACCACTCGTACTTTTTCTATCTATTTGACATCCTGCATAGTCAGCATCTGAGTAGCCAATTAGTTCAAAATGATTGCAAATTGGATAGAACAATCCCAAATTAATAGTACCACTTAAATACTTAAAGATTCTTTTCACAGCTTGTAAGTGGGATTCTTTGGGTTTTGCTTGAAATCGAGCACAAAGACATACACTATACTTTATGTCAGGTCTAGATGCAGTTAAATATAATAAACAACCAATCATACCTCGGTATTTGGTCAACTCTACATCTATACCTTTCTCATCAGAAGTAAGCTTTATTGATGTACTCATTGGTGTAGCCTTTGAATTTGATCCTTCAAAACCAAATCTTTTGAGTAGCTCTTTTGTGTACTTGGTTTGATGGATATGGATTCCCTCTTTTGTTTGCTTGATTTGGAGTCCCAAAAAATAATTCAGTTCTCCCATTAAGCTCATATCGAACTCCTTATGCATACACTTTGAAAACCACTCACAAAGAAAATCATTAGTAGCACCAAATATTATGTCATCTACATATATTTGCACAATAATAATATCCTTGTTTGCATGCTTAATAAATATTGTAGAATCAATTTTACCTCTAGTAAAGCCATTTGAAAGTAGGTACATACTTAACCTCTCGTACGAAGCCCTTGGAGCTTGTTTGAGACCATAGAGAGCTTTATTTAGCTTATAGACATGATTTGGCTACTTTTCATGTTCAAATTCAGGAGGTTGCTTTACATATACCTCTTAATTGATATATCCATTGAGGAAGGCGCTTTTCACGTCCATTTGATAAAGCTTAAATTTCTTGTAACAAGCAAATGATAGTAAGATTCGGATAGACTCTAGCCTTGCAACTGGGGCATAAGTTTTCTCGTAGTCGATCCCTTCTTGATGATTATATCCTTGAGTTACTAACCTTGCTTTGTTGCGAGTGATAGTTCCATGCTCATTAAGCTTATTCTTAGACACCCATTTTGTTCCAATAATAGAAAAACCTTCAGGAGGAGGCATAAGTTCCCAGACTTGGCATCATTCAAATTGTTGAAGTTCCTCTTCCATTGCCATTAGCCAACTTTCATCAAGGATAGCTTCCTTAGCATTCTTTGGCTCAACTTTTGACAAAAATGCAGAGAATGCACAATGATTTTGTAAGCCTCTTCGTGTGGTGATTCCTTTATTTATATCTCTAATAATATTTTCAAGCGGATGATTCTTTAGATATCTTGCAGTCTTTGGCATTTGGACATCATGTAGTATATCTTCTTGTTGGGGGAAATCTTCCTCAAGCTCTTGTGTTGTTTCTTGTTCCATTTCATGCGAATTGTCTAATTCAGCTTGCTGAATTTCTTCATTCGGTCTGCTGAATGTACCTTTTCGGTTTGCTGGATTCGCTGAAATCTCCAAGTTACATGCATTCTCATCTCTTTCTTTTGGTAGATCATTGTTAGTCTCACTGAATGTAACATGAACAGATTCTTCAACACTTAACTTGTTAACATTAAATACACGATATGCCTTGCTATTTTGTGAGTAACCAATAAAAATACCTTCATAGGATTTAGCATCAAATTTTCCCAAGTTATCACTAGTATTAAGAATAAAGCATTTAGATCCAAAAACTTTGAAATAACTTATGTTAGGAATCTTACTATTTAAAAGCTCATAAGGAGTTTTCAAAATGATTGGACGAATAAGTACTCTATTCAAAATATAACAAGATGCATTTACAGCTTCGACCCAAAACTTCTTAGGAAGTTTACTTTCTTGTAACAACGTTCTAGCTGGTTCTTGTAATGTTTTATTCTTTCTCTCCACTACTCTATTTTGTTGAGGGGTTCTCGGAGTTGAAAATTCATGGCTAATTCCTTTTTGATCACAAAATATTATGAAGTCCTTTTGAAATTCAGTACCATGATCACTTCTAATTCTAATGAGTTTGAAACTATATCTTGTTTCAAGATTTTTTATCAATTTTTCAAAAACTTTAAATGCTTCGTCTTTTGTTCTTAAAAATAATACCCAAGTATATCTAGAAAAATCATCAACTATCACAAATGCATAAAATTTACCATTGATACTAGCATGTCTTTTTGGTCCAAACAAATCAAGATGAAGTAATTGCAAGGGAGAAGAAGTTGATACCATGTTTTTTGTGGTAAATGATGTTCTTACTTGTTTCCCAAGTTGACACGGAACACAAACCCCCTTCTTTTCATATTTTATTTAAGACAATCCTTTGACTAGGTTCTTTGAGGATAGTTTCTTGATTAAATCTATATGAACATGTCCCATCCTTTTATGCCATAGATTAGCTTCATCTTGTATAGCGACAAGACACAGTTCTTCCTCCTATTGCTCAAAATCATGAGTATATATATTTCCTTCCCTTTGTACAACTAGGGTAGCATTATTAGTACCATGAGAAACTATACATTTTTCTTTTTCAAATTTTACTTGATGACCATTATCCATTAATTGACTAACACTTATAAGATTAAATTCAAGTCCACTAACAAGATGTACATTATCAATATTGACCTTACCATTACCAATTTTACCTTTCCCGATAATTTCGCAAGTTCGATTATCTCCAAATGTAACCGTTCCATTTTTTTTCTTGATTTTAAGCTCCATGAACTTTGATTTATCACCAGTCATGTGACGAGAGCATCCACTATCAAGAATCCATTTTTGTGATGGAACCCTTGCCTTGAGACATACCTGTCAAGAAAAGATAATTCATCCTTTTGATACTCACATCTTTTTGGGTCCTTTAATGTTAGTAGCAAGTAAATCACCCTTTTTAACCCATACCTTTTTAGTCTTATTTTTCTTAAAATAATTTATGTCCAAGTGACCTTTAATACCACAATTTCTACATGTTGTGAAAGGAGAATAATAGTTTAATCTAAAACATGATTTCGATTTTAGCATGCTCACATTTCCCTTTTTATGCATAGGGTTGTAACCCATTCCTTGTCTTTCAAAACTAGGTCTTTGTTTACCCAAAATGACATTTAAGTTTTCTTCTCGTTGAACGACCTTAGCAAGAGATGATTTTAATGAATCTATTTCCTTTTGAAGTCCATTAGTAGGAATGGTTTTACAAAGAGATTCATCACTAAATGCATCAATACATACATCTCTCATTTTAAGTTCATTAGTCAATTTTTGAACGTCATTATTCAAATAGTTTACCTTATTGAAAAGTATTTTGTTATAATTATCAAGGTAATCATTCTTTGCAATCAAAATCTTTACTTCTTTACAAGATGATTCTTTTTCGATTTCTTTCTTTTCATCTATCAAATAATCAACTTCACTCATTAATGAATTAACTAATCCTTTTAAACATGCATTCTTTTTTTTCAATTTTTCATTTTCTTGTTTCAAAGAATTAAACTCATAAATAGATACCTCATTTGATTCACCTTCTATTCCTATGAAGCAGACTTGAGCTAGTTCGTCCTTGGCATCGACCTTAACTTCGGACTCCTCTTCATCACTCCAAGTGACAAGTGCTTTGTTTCTTTTATTGTCCTTGAAGTCAGTTTTTCCTTTGTTCTTTAGTTGAAAGCAGTCCTTTTTGAAGTGACCAAGACGTCCACATTCGAAGCATGTCTCTTCGGTTTGCTTTCCCTTGAACTTGTTTGAGTTGAACATATTCCTCCTCTTGTTCTTCCTTTGAAGTAATCCTTTGAGTCTTCTTGACATCATAGCTATTTCTTCATCTGAGTCATCATCAAGTTCTTCTTTATTTCCTACATTAAGAGCTAAAACTTTTCTTCGAGGGGTCTTCGTCATCATATCTCTTTAATTGATGTTCATATTCCTCAAGTTCACCGAAAAGAGTTAGAGTATCCATAGTAGAAATAGTAGCAGAATCTTAAAGAGTAGTAATTTTAGAAGCAAACCTTTTGGGCATAGCCAAAAGTAACTTACAGTTAATCTCACTTTGTGGGATGGATTTGTCAAGTATCTTGAGAGAGTTTAGTAGAACAAGGAACCTTGCTTGAGCTATCTTTATGGTTTCGTCTTTCTCAAGTTTGAACATTTCATAGTCGTGCATGAGCATGCTTAGTTTGACTTCTCGTACCTTTGATGTACCTTCATGACTTACTATTAGAGTGTCCCACATTTTCTTAGCTGTATTGCATGAGGAAACTTTATCGATCTCAGATTGTACCATGCCACTAAGTAATTGGTTCATAGCCCTTGAATCGTAGGAAGCTATGTAAGTCTCAGTTGAGTCCATTTCTAGCAAAGTCTTTGGAGTGCCGTCATCTTTCCTTAAAGTAACTGGTCTATTCTCCATGACCCACCATTCCCAAGGATCCCTTTTAAGATAGATCTTCATTCGAAATTTCCAGAAGTTGTAGTTTTCTGTGCCATGCGGCAGAGGAGATCTATTAGTTGATTGACCTTCTTGATTGTTGTTCCAGTATTATGTCGTATTAGAATCTTTCTCTACAAGTCACCTTTAAGACCAAGATAAGTAGAGCCAGGCTCTGATACCAAATGAAATTAAGATAAGGGACACTTAAAAGGGGGGTTGAATAAGTATAGGAACAATTATGACCAATTTTTAAACTTTAAGCAAAAACTACTTAATTCAGCTTACTATATTAACGAATGCAAGCTTGATGGATAAATATGGTCTACTGGATTAAAACTTAAATCTTGTTATATAATGAAAATAACTAGCTGAATTTATTGCTTTGTAAAAATACTTAGTGTTAACCATTTATCTTATGATAATGAAAATACTTAATTTTATATTTATCAAAATAATTAAATATCTTTTTGTGAGCAAATAAGATAAAGCAAGTAATAAGATGAACACCAAGATTTTTACGTGGTTTAGTTATTACCCTCTATAATAATAGCATACTCTACGTCCAATACCAACTAGTATTGGAGACTTAATTTATTTCTTTAAATTGAATCCTTTTACAAAACAGATTCTTTCAATACTTGAATTACAATAATTCACTTGAGCACTTTTGCTCCTTGTGCACCAATGCACTCCTTAAGCACCTATATTTCCTTGAACATGTGTGTAAACAATTCTATAATCCACCCGGATTAAATTTCTTTAGACAACACTTAGTCTAAATAAAAAAGAATTACAATTATAGAGGTCTAAAGATCAAAGCAAATAATCAATTTAACAATGCAAGGCTCAACTAATGTATACAATGATCAAATAGTAAAGAGATATCACCAATTTAGAGCTCATGAAAATTAGCCAAAAAATATGAAATTGATTGCCCAGCAGCTTGAATAATTGCACCAAAGTAATATTATATCTTTTCGGTATATAATCAGCGCAATATTAATTCGTCTGCTTTACTGATAAAACACAATCGAATTTATAGCCATATAAAATATTACCATTGTAGCTAAATAAATTCCGTTCCACACAATCAAATATTATTTTCGTTAAGAACAAATATACTTAGTAAAAACTCTTTCCGTGTATATCTCCAATCAGATTTATTAGATAGACTTCTTCAATGCTAATCCACTTGAGCAATTTCGAGAATAATCATGACTCTTTCACCAACACACGCTACTGCCTTTTTCATTTAAGAATATATGTAATTTTCGTAATAAATGGAGAAATAACATAGAGTGTTAGTTTCGTAATATATACCAAGTATTTAACCAAAACAACTTTCCAAGATAATCATTATCTTAAAGTCCCAATGTTTATGCACTCAAAAAGATAACACATATAACAGCCATGTGCATCAAGCATATCAACGTATCCCAGTCGAATTTTCTCGGATAGCAGCAATTAATTTTTTTTTAAAACTCTTAGCATATACGTCAGTACCCATTTTATTTGCTAACCAATATATATTGTGACTCACGGTTTATTTAAATACTTTATATGATTTTAGGCATGCACAAATATTTTTATTATTATTAATGCACATAAAATGACCTAGAGCCTTGAATTGAAAATTAAAATATTTGCAATGACCTTACATTTAAATCTTAGGACCCAAAATCTTCAAAGCCTTTGATCATTAATGATCCTTTTATCAATTTTCTTAAATTTCACAATAAATGATTTAGTACAAAAAATCACATCATCATCAAAACTTTAAGGTTAGAATATGAAAAAGTCATCACAATTTATTTTGAAATTTAAAAGCCATAAGGCTTGTTTGGCAAAATAGTTTATTTTAAAATAGATTTTTAGTAGTTAAGGCCCTATTTGGCAAAATAAAATTAAACATGTCTAAGGGCCTTGTTTGACAAAACTCTTTAAAACACTTTATATTTTATTTTAATCAATCCTTTTAACACATACTTTCAATGTTATACGTTAATTAATTAAATCCTACCATTCTAATTTAATTAAATTAAAGCTAACATCAATTAATAAAATAAAATTTGCCATATAAAAATTATAATTACTCGCTAATCATAATCTCATGTAATAATTATCACATAATATTCATTTAATTTATTTATCTCAATTAAATTAGAACTATACCATAAAATTGCTTACACAATAATTTAATTAACATATTGCACTTAATTAAATTACTCCACAATAATTACATAAATTATTTATTTAACTCAATAAATAAATTAATTAAAATATTTATTTAATTCAATAAATATTAAAATTCATATATAAAATTCTCATTCGTTACTGGAAAAGCCTGAGCGTTACTGATTGCTCAAGGGCTTGTTTGCCTGCTAATTCTTTATTCAATATACTAATTTTTATATCTTATTTATCTACCCCTTAAGCCAATTTTTATATTTTAAGTTGGATATAAATTGGGTTTATCAAATAATTAAATTAGTCATTTAGTTTCCACATATTCAGAATATTTTATTCCCCACACTCAAACATTAAACAATTTACTAAAATTTCATTTAGCCATTTACTAAACCGCTACTTTAATTATTTAATGGGTTCTTTTAATTTGATTAGTTATTTTCCTAACCCATTAACATGCTAAAATTACGCAATAAAATATATCAATAACCCACATATACTTGGGTAACATAATTACACCAAAAAATTATTCCAAAAATATTTCCCATTAAAATATTTTTTATTCGATAAATATTTAAAATTCTTTCTACAAAATTTACAATCGTTACAATGGCGACTGCTCGAGGAAGAGGGAAAGGAAAAAAAAAGTAGTGCGAGAAAGAAAAAGCAGAACCTGAAAAATTAAACTGGGTCAGATTAAATAAGTCATTCTCGACGGCAATGCCGTCGAGATTAAGCCCGTCAAGAATGACTCAATCCCGACGGCGAAATCCCGTCGCCAATGACCTTAGATCGTTTCCCCGTGCCTTTGCCCCGCTCGCGAAATGAGATTCTTGGCACGGATGAGAAAAATAAGGTCTCTGCCGACGACAGTCATTAGCGACAGTTTTGTCGTTGCCAATGAGGTTATTAGCGATGACAACTAGCCCATCAGTAATATGTCCGTTGGAAATGACCTATTTTTTTGTAGTGAATGTATGTAGCTGAATAAATTAAAAGTTTAATTGTTCCTTATCTCTGCAAATGTCATAGCAACTTAAGAAAAACAAAGATTGTCCTTTCCTAAAAACAGAGTACATAAAAACAAAGTTCAAGTTCCCTATATAAAATAATGGAAAGTAAATATTTAAAAACAGAGGGAAAAAAAACCACATGAAAACATCTTTAAAACAGAGCATGACTATTTAAACATATAACTTTGGGAAAAACCAATAAACCATAAACCTGCCCAAAACAATTCACTAGGAAGAAAATATCCCATCAAACTAATAAACCAAAACAATTGAATAAAATTTCACAAGCAATTAGAAATCCCACATGACTAATAAACCAAAATAATTCCATAACAATTCACAAGCAAGCAGAAATCCCACATGACTAATAAACCAAAACAATTCCATAGCAATTCATAAGCAAATAGAAATCCCATCAAACTAATAAACCAAAATAATTCCCAACATAATTCACAAGTAAGCAGAAATTCCATCAAACTAATAAACCAAAAACAATCACACACACACACACCCCCTTAATTACACACATACACACACACCCCCTTATCAGTTCCATCATATTGCCCAAAAACACAAATTTCAATTTTACTAATTACATACTATCAAACTTCATATGAAAAAAAATCTATTTTACTTCAAATAGGTAATACATAACAGGTCTGAATTGTAGTTAATAAGAGCAAAAGCAGTAAGTCTTCATTCCAAAAGTATTAATATAAGATTAGAAAACACAAAAGTTTCAAGTCTTAATTTCTTCTTCTTTTTCTTCTTCTTGCAACCCTCAGTACCAGTTGAATTAGTTCCATGGAGAACTGAATTCACATTCATCAGTGTTACAAATTTTTTTCTCACTCTTAAGTAGAATTGGTGTCCCTTTAAAAGTGTCCTGAGTTTGTGGTACACCAGCCAGCAACCAGTTCCTGTCTCGTATGTTAACACCTGCTGGAGGCCTTTTAAATTTGACAAAAACATCTTTTGAGACACGAGTTGGAATTTTTAGAGCATTAACTATCATAGAACCCTTCTCATTACTCCCACATGAGTTAGGTTATCATAGTTAATTTCCCAATAAATATACATAGTAATTAAAGTCAACATAACAGTAACTAGGCTCTTACTGATTTCTGCATCTTACTATGAGGATTGGATATTCTCATCTCAATCCAAATAACAAAAGCTATAATCAGACCCAAAACAAAGGTATTAAGTGTTATTGTAACTGATTACATACTTGTAATTTGACTCTTTTATGCGGTTGAGGTATTTAGTGTTGCTGTGAATTTGAAAACTCATCGTTATTATGTTGAGTCAGCTCCATTTCTATAGAATCTTCCAAAACTTCTTCCCTTGCTTCTACCATTTCTTCTTCCCTTGCATCGCTCTCATTATGTGTTATTTCTTCTTATAAAACTTGAAGTTGTCCCCATACTGCCAACCCACTGTGCATCTGAGAGTCTTGGAATTTTTTCCCTAAGTTACCAGAACCAGTTGCAGGCTCTTTTCTTTTTTACCTACCAAGTATCTTATTAACTTAATTGGGAGGCATTATTGTGAGATTATGTTTCACTAGGGGTATCATCCTACATGTTTTCATTAGACATTGGTGTTATACAAGGCTCATAAATCGATCTTCTTATAACTAGTTATCCTGTACAAAACATTCACAAAATCTAGAGGATCTAGGTTTTTGAAAACCATACATGAGATGGAATTATTGTAATGTATGCATGTCATGTCCCATTTTCTATAACTACAACCATTTGCATGTATGTCAACTGTATATTGGTCCCCATACACTATCCTTACTTGAAATAGGTTGTCATTTGAAGGGTAGCAATGCAATCTCCTGCATATTTCTTAACTCATTCCAATATCTCAAGTGCATTGGGACAAAGGTCCCCAATCTATTTTTGGCATAGTGTCCTGTTAATGTTTAACCTCTTCATTAGCAGATATCTGATATCTTCTAGTATACTTAAAATTGGCTTTTCTTGTGCACCCCTTGATCATGTTGTTAAAACTTTCACATAGGTTATTTCTAAAGATATCACACTTGGGGCATGTGCTAAAATGTGAACTCTCTCAATCCCATTCCTCTATGCCCTATAGTTGCAAAATTTTGATGCAAATGCTGAAAGCAAAACCTATTCTAGCTCAGAATTAGGGACTAATTCCTCAAAAGCCTTAATAAACCCTTTTTGTTTATCAGATACAAATGTCCAACCATAGTCATTTATAATTCCCACATCATCTTTGAGTAATTCTAAAACCACAACCAACTATCATATGTTTCCCCCTCTACCACTGCATAAGCTAGTTGATACATATTATTATTTTGAGTTAATACCCACAGTTGGTAATAAGATACCTCCATTTGTGTTTTTCAATAATGTTCCATCAACACCAACTATAGGCCTACAGTGCTTAAATCTTTCCTTCATCCCACCCAAGCATACATAAATCCTTCTGAACAGAGGTTTCCTATCAAGTAAGGTATAAAGCTTAGTTTGTAGCTCAACAGTGCTCCCAAGATTCAATCTTTTTAACCCAACAACATATTTCCACAAGTTATTATACTGCTCCACATGATTCTCCTCAATCATCTTCATAGCCTTGGCCCTGGCTCTAAATGCTTGGAACTGAGATATTTGAATGGTGTGATCATTCCATACTGTCTCCACAAAAGTGGATGCCTGCATCTTTGGATTTCTTCTAAACTCATTCAAGTATTTCTCAGCTAACCACACAACTGTCACTTGTTTAATTTTATGGAGCCTAAGGCAAGCGGGTGTCAGATTGATATTTTTAATCTGCAAGGTGTTCTCTTTTTGTAATTTCCCAACATATATTTTCCATGGACATGGGGGAGTGCACATGAACCCCACCCTATATTTCTCATTCTTGTATACATTAACTGCTCTCTCATGTTTCCCTAAGTGTGCTACAACAACTTTCTTTAAAACTTTGTTGTCCTTAACTAACATCCCCTCCTCAAACTTAGGATCATCCATCATTGTCTCAGGATTAAAGAAAAGCCATTTAGGCCCATCCTCATCATCATTTATCTGCACTCTTAGTATGTCCTCGATCATTAGGCCTTCTTCTATAAAATAAGATTCCAATTCACTACCACCAGCTTTTCCTTTTCCTTTTGTCAACAACCTTTTCCTTTCCCTTCCCTTCCCTTTGTCATTTCCAACTACTCTACCACACTTAATGTCACTATCAACATGCATTCTCTTCATAGTCTATATCATCCTCTTTATATACACTATCATCAAATTGAGTCACATATGTAAAGTCCTCACTATTAGTGTAAGACCCAGAATTTTATGAAATGAAAGTATTCAATTTTTTTTATATTTCTATTCAGTAAATGGTTAAATTGATAAAAGATAAAAGTTAAGGGTAATATGTGTAAATTTTATAAAGTAAGAAAGCTATCATAAAATAATCGGGAAATATTCATTTTGTCGGATAATATTCTTTTTGTCGGAGAATATTCGTACGACAGCGCAATCATTGGTGAGCCCCATAACAGAATAACTGTCGGATGAAGAAAATGACAAAAATAAGTTTTCTAAAAGTTGACGGTGGAACTTTTATCGTTAACTATTGAAATACCCGATGATAAAAATACAGTAATACGCATTGTTGAACAGTAGCACACGGTATTGCACAATATATCTGATTATTGATGCTTACGAAAGAAGTCACTCAGAATTTCATTCAATAATTGTTACAGTGATAATTGCATAATATTTTATATTATCTAATCAATAATTTCCATAATACAGTAACTTATATTATTTAAATGATATTATTAGATAGCATTATTGACAATGTCCAGAAAGTTCTGTCAAGAAAATAGGTTAGGTTATATAATTGCGCGCCAATAAGGATAAATTCTTATCGAAAAGCCCCCTCTTTTCTGTGAACGATCTGGTTGTCAATATTGTGAGCTTATAATATTAATTGTGAATAATTATTATGTGGTAGATATTTGACCAATTTTTGTTACAAATGGAAGAATTTAGAATGAGATATTTGTTGAAAGTTTGGCATATTTTTCTGTGGAGTTATAATTATCTTCTCCGATAAAATATTCATTCAAGTATATATTATTATAATATTATATTATAATAGTATAGTTTTTATTAATATAATATTATAATATTATATTATTTTTGTAAGATTGTTAAGTTTTTTAAAACTTCTCGTGCACTTCTCTTTTTCCGAATGGGAGGAATACTTCCTATAAAATCCTTTTATTTCTAAATGTGTGGGCACTCAACCAATAAGAAAGGAAGAAAGAAAGAAAGGAAGAAAGAAAGAAAGAAAAAAGTTAGGCGGGAGAAAGTTACGCAGAGAAGAAAAAAAAAGGACAATTAGGCAAGAAGTTAGGCAGAGGAAATCAGGCATGTTGCTCGTTTTTCTTCCGAGGCTTCACTATAAAAAGAGGGTTACCCTTCATTCAAAATCACATCAGAAAACATAAGTTTTTCTACTATTATATTGTGAGTATTTCTTTTGAGTATAAGAATACTTTGAGTGTAGTTTATAGTGCAAGATTTTCTCAGAATAATATCCGATATACCAATCAAATCTAGTTTTCTACTAAGGTAAATGATGTTATTTTCTTTCAATATTCGTAAAGAATATTATTTTCTTTCATAATCTATAATATGAAAGTGAAATTATTTTATTTCATATTCTTAAATTTAAACTTACTATGGTAAGCATTGCTTCTATAATTCTTGAAATGATTAGAAATTAATTGAGTTTTGCTCTTCATCTAATATCATTTCACCGGAATACTGGTTTGAACTTTTTTTTATCAAATCTTAAATATTTTCATATGGGGTACTATTTATAGGGTACTATTCACGAGTTACTATTCATACGGTACTATTCAGGAGTTACTATTAATATGGTACTATTCATACAGTACTATTCACGGAGAACTATTCACCACAAAAATTGGTTTTTTTCTGTCTAAATTATTTTTGCTATATGAATATCATTCTTGAATTTTGCTCCACAATCGATTATTATTCTACATTCTTGAACTTGGATAAATTAAATTACGAATATCTAATATTTGTCCTTTATCTTATTTGATTCGTTCTTTATATCATTTTTCATCATCCTCGGTCTTAAATTGTGGTGAAAGTTATCTTTGGCCCCTAGTGCAAAGATGAACTGTTGATTGATGAATATCTTTGGCCCGTAGTGCAAAGATGAACTATTGATTGATAAATATCTTTGGCCCGTACTGCAAATATGGACAGGTATTTGGCATGATCATGACCACTGGTGATACAAATGAATATCTTTGGCCCGTACTGCAAAGATAAATTGGTGATTTGAAATATTTGTTGATGTTACAAGGATAAAATATTGATGATAGACTTTTAAATCCTAGAAGATAGTAGACATCTTGCTCTACTTGACTCTTTTAATGGATTGTTATTTCCGCTGCAGTTGTTGATCTAAAACTTGTTGTCCATTATATTTTATCTGATCTGTTATTGTTAAAGGCTAATGATAATTTATTCTTCATTATCTTGGTCATAATATTCTTTACCGGGCTAGTTAAGCTCACATTTTTCTTTGATTATTCTCTTTAGAAAATGAGAATATAGCTGGGACTAATCGAGGAATGGAGTCATGGTCCGAGATAGCGCTATAGTAGTCCTCACTATTTTGTAAAATAGTGTGATAATAATTATAATAAGGACTTAATTTGAGTGTTTATATTTTCTATCTGTATTGATGCTCATAGTTTGTATGGTCATATTTTGTACGACAGTTTAATGGTTGTAATATGAAGATTTGTATTTGGATTCTGTACCATGTATTTGGTGACTCGGAATGGGTTGTGTGGACCTATTTTGGGGGCTTCACAGTTGTTATCAAAGCTTAGGGATATGGTTTCTGGCGGAGATCTGAGACTAGAACTAGGAGGGGAGATACGAGTAATATCCTTCGCTAGAGTATGTCCTAACTAAGCTGAATTTTCTTAATTAATAAGTAGACAAATTGTGATATGTCAATTAACCTTTGTTTCGAAGCTGTATTCTGGAATGATAACTGAAATCTAAGAGATGAGCAATGGAGAAATCATGATACAGAGGAAATGATCGAAAAGATAGAATCTGAAATGAAAGTAAGGTATCCTGACCTCTTCAAACTACCAGGTACGTAAAATTCGAGGACGAAATTTCATAAGGAGGGGAGATTGTAAGACCCCGAATTTTATGAAATGAAAGTATTCAATTTTTTTTATATTTCTATTCAGTAAATGGTTAAATTGATAATAGGTTAAAGTTAAGGGTAATATGTGTAAATTTTATAAAGTAAGCAAGTTGTCAGAAAATATTCGGGGAATATTCGTTTTGTCGGATAATATTCTTTTTATCGGGGAATATTCATATGACGACGCAATCATTAGTTAGCCCCATAACAGAATAGCTGTCGGATGAAGAAAACGATAAAAATAAGTTTTCTAAAAATTGACGACAGAACTTTTACAGTTAACTATTAAAATACCCGGTGATAAAAGTGCAGTAATATGCGTTGTTGCACAGTAGCACACGGATTGCACAATATCTCTGATTATTGATGCTTACGTAAGAAGTCACTCAATATTTCATTCAATAATTGCTACAGTGAAAATTTCATAATATTTTATATTATCAAATCAATAATTGCCACAACACAATAACTCATATTATTTAAAAGATATTATTAGATAGTATTATTGACAATGTCTAAAAAGTTCTGTCAAGAAAAGGGGTTAGGTTATATAATTGCGCGCTAATAAGGATAAATTCTTATCGGAAAGCCCCCTCTTTCCTAGGAACGATCTTGTTGTCAATATTGTGAGCTTATAATATTAATTATGAATAATTATTATGTGGTGGATATTTGTCCAATTTTTGTTACAAATGGAAGAATTTAGAATGAGATATTTGTTGAAAGTTTGGCATATTTTTCTGTGAAGTTATAATTATCTTCTCCATTAAAATATTCATCCAAATATATTATTATAATATTATATTATAATAGTATAGTTTTTATTAATATAATATATATTATTATATTATTTTGTTAGATTGTTAAGTTTATTAAAACTTTTCGTGCACTTCTCTTTTTCCTAATGGGAGGAATACTTCCTATAAAATCCTTTTATTTCTAAATGTGTGGGCTCTCAACCAATAAGAAAGGAATAAAGAAAGAAAGAAAAAGTTAGGCCGAAGAAAGTTAGGCGGAGAAAGAAAGAAAGAAAGAAAAGGACAATTAGGCAGGAAGTTAGGCAGAGGAAATTAGGCATATTGCTCATTTTGCTTCCGAGGCTCCACTATAAAATGAGGGTTACCCTTCATTCAAAATCACACCAGAAAACATAAGTTTTTCTACTATTATATTGTGAGTATTTTTTTTGAGTATAAGAATACTTTGAGTGTAGTTTATAGTGCAAGATTTTCTCATAATAATATCTGGTATACCAGTCAAATCTAGTTTTCTACTAAGGTAAATGATGTTATTTTCTTTCAATATTCTTAAGAAATATTATTTTCTTTCATACTCTATATTATGAAAGTGAAATTATTTTATTTCATATTCTTAAATTTAAACTTACTATGGTAAGTATTGCTTCTCTAATTCTTGAAATAATTAGAAATTCTTTGAGTTTTGCGTTTCATCTAATATCATTTCACCGGAATACTGGTTTGAACTTTTTTATCAAATATTAAATATTTTCATACGGGATACTATTCATACAGTACTATTCACGAGTTACTATTCGTACGGTACTATTCATACGATACTATTCATACAGGACTATTCGCGGAGCACTATTCACAAAAAAAATTGGTTTCTTTTATGTCTAAATTATTTTTGCTATATGAATATCATTCTTGAATTTTGCTCCACAATTGATTATTATTGAACATTCTTGAACTTGGATAAATTAAATTACGAATCTCTAATATTTGTCCTTTATCTAACTTGATTCGTTCTTTATATCATTTTTCATCATCCTCAGTCTTAAATTGTGGTGAAAGTTATCTTTGGCTCGTAGTGCAAAGATAAACTGTTGATTGATGAATATCTTTGGCCCGTAGTGCAAAGATGGACATGTGTTTGGCATGATCATGACCACTGGTGATACAAATGAATATCTTTGGCCCGTAGTGGAAAGATAAATTGTTGATTTGAAATATTTATTGATGTTACAGGGATAAAATATTGATGATGGACTTCTTTTAAATCATAGAAGATATCAGACATCTTGCTTTACTTGACTCTTCTAATGGATTGTTATTTTCGCTGCAGTTGTTGATCTAAAACTTGTTGTCCATTATATTTTATCTGATCTGTTATTGTTAAAGGCTAATAATAATTTATTCTTCATTATCTTGGTCATAATATTCTTTACTGGGCTAGTTGAGCTCACCCTTTTCTTTGATTGTTCTCTGCAGGAAATGAGAATATAACTGGGACTAGTCGAGGAATGGAGTGATGGTCCGAGATAGCGCTATAGTAGTCCTCACTATTTTGTAAAATAGTGTGATAATAATTATAATAAGGACTTATTTTGAGCATTTATATTTTCTATCTGTATTGATGCTCAAAGTTTGTATGGTCGTATTTTGTACGACAGTTTAATGGTTGTAATATGAAGTTTTGTATTTGGATTATGTACCATGTATTTGGCGACTTAGAATGGGTTGTATGGACCTATTTTAATTAGTGTTGGTACACTCAACATCACTCCAATCATATTCCTTTTCCTTCCCATTGTCAACATCATTCCCATTGCTCCCAACCTTTTCCTTCCCTTTATCAGAAACACCAACATTGCTCCCAACATGTTCTTTACCTGACTCTACATTACCTAGCTCTTCACTAACCATGCACACTTCGACTTCTTTTGATTCAGGAATAAAAAAACTTAATAACCCACAGATCTTTCATAGTATCAAGGCGTTTATAACCCTTCTCAGACATAAAGTAGTAAAATGATAAATCCACAGAAAAGTCCAATTCCATTGCCATATTTCTCAGTTGCCTTATACTAAAGTGTTTTAACTCAACATAATCAAAATACTTTATTAATTCCCCCACATACCCTTTTCCCCTCAAACTTTCCACCATAAACCATTTTAATCAAAAAAATGGATGCATTTGGATCATTTGCACAAAAAATTAGGAAATTTTTTTTATAAAAAAAACTAGACCCGCAGAAAAAAAAACATTATTTTACCCAACTGCCAAGTAAAAAAGAAAGAAAAGAAATCATAAAAGACAAATGGGACCACCATTATCGGCCAAAGTTGAGCATGCTAGAACTTTAACAACTTATTCATGTAAATAAGCATCTTGAACCATCTTTATATACTTTTTCTACACTTTATATAAGAATAGAGAACATACTTGAATATAAAGGGGTGCCAAAACCATCAAAATCATACAATCTCAGTACCCAAACCATTTTGTGTTGTAGTCTAGTTGGTCAATGTTGATTCAAACTCTATTTCTGCCCTGTTGATCACAAGAATCGAAGCCAAATTCTTACCTTCCTTTTGATTACTCTGTAAATCGCATTCATTCCCCTCAAAGTCCTAGAAGATGAACGATCTCGTCTAATTGTAGCAATAGACTGTTAATACCTTTATGTTGTACCTTCATTTTGTTAATCGAGCATTTCACATGTATTTTTACAATTTAATTACGTCAAGTACGATATTTATACGATCAACCATATTTAAATATTAAATTGTTACACGTGGCCATTTTCGGCGAAAAAAATTGGGCGAATTGTTCCACTAGGGTCTATCATGGTTACTTAACGGTACTTTGGTAGCGAGATGGAAGCGTTTAAACCTCAAGATACGAATGGTAAACGAGTGTATACTTGGGGGTTAGATTTACAATTAACCCTTTTATAATAAATACTCCTATTTCTTAAAGAGTAAATTTAAAAATTAAAAAACTTAACAAAATTATTAATACCAAACTAACAACTAATTTGTCCCGTCCGCTTTATAAATATATACCTTGTATATATTGTAGAAACTCAAAAATTCGTTTCCCTACTACTAACACTGCAGGAGGACAAAATCATCTTTTCAACTCAATCCCGGTCTCAATACCGGGAAGCCAGTTCAACTCCGGTCTCAATACCGGGAAGCTAATTCAACCCCGGTCTCAATACCGGGAAGCCAGTTCAACCTCGGTCTCAATACCAGGATCTCAACTCAGCCCCGGTCTCAACCCAGGAGGTGCAAGTCAGCCTCGGTCCCAACTCGAGAGGAACAGGTCAGCCCCGATCTCAACCCGGGAAGTACAGATCAGCCCCGGTCTCAACCCGGGAAGTAAAGGTCAACCCCGGTCTCAACCTTGGAGGTACAGGTCAACCCCAGTCTCAATCTGGGAGGTACAAGTCAATCCCGGTCTCAACCCAGAAAGTACAAATTAGCCCCGATCTCAACCCAGGAAGTACAGGTCAGCCCCGGTCTCAACCCAAGAGGTACAGATCAACCCCGATCTCCACCCAGGAGGTACAAATTAGCACCGGTCTCAACCCGGGAAGTACAGATCAGCCCCGGTCTTAACCTGGGAAGTGCAGGTCAGCCCCTGTCTCAACCCAGAAAGTACAGGTCAGCCCCGGTCTTAACCCGGGAAGTACAGATCAGCCCCGATCTCAACCCGGGAGATACAGGTCAGCCTCGGTCTCAACCTGGGAGGTACAGGTCAACCCCGGTCTCAACCCGGGAGGTTTAGGTCAGCCTCGATCTCAATTCGGGTAGTATAGCTCAGCCCGATCTCAACCCGGGAAGTACAGGTCAACCCCGGTCTCAACCCGGGGGGTAAGGTCAGCCCCGGTCTCAACCCGGGAAGTACAGGTCAGCCCCGGTCTCACCTTGGGAAGTACAGGTCAGCCCTGGTTATAACTTAAGAAGTACAGGTCAGTCCCGGTCTCAACCTAGGAAGTACAGATATGCCCCGGTCTCAACCTAGGAGGTACAGGTCAGCCCCGATCTCAACCCGGGAAGTACAAGTCAGCCCCAGTCTCAACCCAGGAAGTACAGATCAGCCTCGGTCTCAACCCGGGAGGTATAGGTGAGCCCCTGTCTCAACCCGGGAGGTACAGGTGTGCCCCTGTCTTATCCCAGGGAATTACAGCTCAGCCCCGGTCTACACCCGGGAGGTACAGGTCAGCTCCGGTCTCAACCCAAGAGGAACAGGTCAGCCCCGGTCTCTACCCGGGAGGTACAAATTAGCCCCGGTCTCTACCTGGGAGGTACAGATCAGCCCCGGTCTCAACCTGGGAAGTACAGATTAGCCCCGGTCTCAACCCGGGAAGTACAGGTCAGCCCCGATATCAACCCGGGAGGTCAGATCAACTTCAGAAACAATCCTAAAGCCTCACAACATCTTTAAAGGAAAACCTAGAAGGACCAAGTCAGCCTCGGAGACATCACTGAGGACAAACAGACTCGAATGAGATCCAAACCTTGGAAACAACCACAGGAAGTCAGCCAAAGGCCATGCCAACACTGAAGGCAACCCCGGGAGGGGCAAAATAATCATTTTACTAACTTAAAGCCTATTCGGTCAAACTCAAGCCGAATTGATGCCACCAAAGTCAAAACAAACCATAACGATGATCCTGAGTGGAAACAGCGCAAGACAGCTCAACGGATAAACTGTGAGGAATCAAAGACCCCATTATGACCCTATATTTTTGGACTCAGAAATGGTTTTCTCCTATGTCATTGTGACGCACTCGTCGAGGGCTTTTCAAAAAGGTACAACACGCCTCAAACGAACGCTCCGATCAAAAGTTAAAAAGTTTAGAATCGGACCTCGCATTGCTTGGAGTGAACGTACTTCAATGTAACAGGACCCACCACGCGGGCCCTGCCACATAGAGCGGCACCTCTACCCACGACTGCCGCATGTAAAGTTGCTTCTCCTGGGTTTATAAATAAGTGGTGACCCCCAACTCATTTCATAATTCAAAAACGCTCTGAACCCCTGCCCGTTTGAATTTCCAGCTATTTTCTTATCTTTCTAACCCAAATTTTTTCACTCTAATACGTAGATATACCCACATACTATCACATATCAAAAATTAACCGGTAGATTCGGACGTTTAAAGCCTACGATTTGGCAAAGAGCCCGTGTAGCAGTCTATTGTGAGTATTTTTACGATCAGCAAGTTTATATTACTTCATTACGCTGTTATACACTTGCATATCAAGTTTTGTTTTCTAAATATGTCCGGAACTCAGTTCCGTGGCCGTTTTTGTTAACTTTTGGTATATTTTAGTACCTAAACGCGTTTTCTGGCATTTTTACAACTCGGATTGACGATCCATCGCTTCCAACAGCTTTTATATACTTATATCTTCGTGTTGAGCAACTTCGCCGGACTGGGTTATCTTTCCAGTCCGGGTTTGGCTTTTTTTTTTTGTATATATTTAACTGTATATATATACTAATTTTTCAATTCTGTCAAGCCCGGATGTCAATTCACGGTAGTTTACTGCTTATATATATATATGCACCCTTCACCGGACTGAGTTATCTTCTCAGTCTCGGTTTGACTATTTTTTTCTATAATTTACTATATATATATATTTACAATCCAGTTTGGCCTGAATCATTCTGTGGTATTTTACTGTTTATATATATATATATATATATATATATATATATATGCACCATTCACCATACTGGATTATCTTGCTAGTCCTGATTTGACTATTTTTCTGTCTATATTTAACTATATATATATTTACATTCCACTTCGGCCTAGATCATTCTGTGGCCTTTTTACTCCTTTTCTATATATATATATATATATATATATATATATACATTTTCTATCCGGACAAAGGATAGAATGTCCGTCACCCTTTACTACTTTTCTATATATATATTTACATTATGTCCAGCCTTGATCATTCCGTGGCTTTTATACAGTTTTTATAAATATATATATATATATATATATTTCAATTCCAGTCCGAGCATGGGAGTGAAAATTTACCGCCTTTTACCGCTTTTATATACAGTTTTTATAAATATATTATATAGATATATATATATATATATATATTTACATCTCAGTCTGGGCACCGGAGTAAAAATCCATCGCCCTTTACCGCTTTTGTATATATATATAATTATATATATTGCTTTACTCATTTTATTAAATTGTTGCTTTAAATATTTATTCGATATGAATCGACACTAACATTTCTTCGGACGAACTAGATTTCTTTAAATCTCGTCAACTCTAGTTTTCAAACTGTTCAAAATAGGTCCAGACGGAACCGAAAAGCTAGAATGGCGGAGATTTACTTAAATCTAGCTTTTTTCTAGTTTTAGTTATGAAAGCAACCTCGCAGCCCTTAGTTCGTTATCTAGTGGGAACGAGACGCTTCGGCCATGTGCGAGCCATGATTTACTGATGAATCCTTGGTTCTGATGATATTTGGATATATTTCTGTACATATTTTAGCTGTGCAGGTTTTATCGGCCTCCCTATGTGAGCCTAGGAATTGTGGGATTCATAATCCAATTGATCAGAATCTGATTCCCACGATGGACAAACTCCACTTTACAGATGTACCCTGCCAGGTTTTCTATAAAATGTACATCCAAAAGACCTTAAAACGGTTATCCAAATTTAAGGTCTCAACATAGTGAAAATATAATTTGTCGTGTCAGAGTCACTCTGATGGCTGTCATGCCCATGAGAAGACCGACACTTGTATATATTTTGTGGTCGAGGATGCTTCGCAGCCCGATAATCAACATTCAAATTGAGCCAAAAGGCTTGAAAAGATAAAACTGAAGTATCGATATATTTCAATTCCTATGTTAGCGTAAGGGTTTGAAAACCTGCTTTCAAAACATCATTCTAATAATCTTATCAAAAAGAGAAGCTTTTGCAAATCAAATCAAACACTTTTGCAAATCAAATCAACGATTATTTTTGCAAATCAAATCAAACCCTTCGTATATAGGTTCAACGATGCATAAATATACTTCCAATCAAGCATAGGCTCAATTTTCTTCCAACATTCACATACATTGTAGATTTAAAAGGGAAATATTAAAAAGATGCGGTACCGTGTTTACACGGGAGTTGTGGGGTGCCTAACACCTTCCCCGCACTTAACCAAGCCTCCGAACTCAAAACTTCGATTTCAAAGATCAAGTTTCGACAGTGTCCAGCAATTGGGCCTATTTTCAAATAAAACTCGGTTGAGTTGGTACAACTATTTCAAATCTATCAACTGGCGACTCTGTAAAACATTCAAATCTTCGACATGATATATGTTGGCATTTTCCTAAAAAACCCTTCAAAACCTTTTTTCACAAATAAAAAGAGTAAGGGTAGACATAACTTAGGAAGAGAGAAAGATCCGGGTTGTGACCCGACCCGCGGATTTTTTCCCAACGTCGACAGGTGGCGACTCTGCTGGGGACAGTAGAGGGCTTAGGCGGCGTTCAAATCTTTTCAAAAATTTCCCTTTCATATCTGCTATGTGTAAATGCTGCGTCTTTATATTTAATGAATGCGTGAATGCTGTGTCTTTACATTGAATGAATGTGAATGAATGATTTCCTATTTTTTTAGTGCTTTGCACCCATATTAGTGTTTCGCACTAATGTCATCATATGCATAACGGTGAGACACGATGTATGTGAATGTATGTTGTGTGATTCCTCCTCCAGGAAGCAAACCCGCCAGTGATAAGTAATGTCTTCGAGGGTGACTAAGTCTTCGGGGCTCATGAAAAAGCACCACTCAGATTCGCTCTAGTTGAAAGATCGGATTCATTTCCCCTCTAGTAGATTACGAATGATCTGAGGACCTTCATGCCAAAAAGCCGCGAGAGTATCCTAAAATAGGTCAGCCTCTGATTAACCAAACTCGAAAGGAAGCTTCTTCATGCCATCATCTTTCAATTCAATGTCTAGTTTTCAATTCCAATGTAAAGGAGCACAATGTAAAAATCATAATAAAATTTTACATTCTCTATTATATACATCTTGTCATCCTGTCATCAAAATAACTGACCTCAATTTTGCAGGATAAGATTAAAAACCATAAAAACACATCATGGCATGCATCCTATCCATACCTACCTTAGGAAATTGACACGCTTACGCTTTGTTGTAGGTGAAAAATTGGTCCTGTTACTAGATTTAAGTCTAATAAAGCACTAAGTCCATCCATAGACATGACTTCAAGTGCTCAACCAGAACCCACCCCTGTCTCTAGGGAAAAGTTTGAAGGACTAAAGAATCAAATAGCCGAATTGGTCAGTTTCCTTAGAGTGCAAAGTAAAGCTCTTAAAGGGAAGCAAACCCAAGCTCACACAGAACTAGGAACACCTGGTGGTAGTGGGGACAGTCAAGAGACTGAAAAGACAGATACTCAGATTCCTAGACCACAAAACCAGGACACAACCAACAAAACCCCTGAAATCACCATCCTCAACAAAGAACAGGAAGCTGGTGACATTCTGAAAAATTTACAACAGGATGGAAGAAACCATCTGGTCTATCAAAGGGACTGGGGCATTTGGCAATGTCAATTATTCGGACCTCTGTATATTCCCTGGGGCTCATTATCCAGAAAAATTTCAAGTCCCTAATTTTGAAAAATATGATGGATTGGGAAACCCCTACACTCACTTAAATGTATTCATTGGAGAACTCAGATCCCATGCAGAGGACGAGAAACTTCGAATGCAGTTATTCCAGAAGAGTCTGATTGGAGAGGCTAGAGCCTGGTACGCCCGTCTAGACAACTCTAAAATTCACAGTTGGAAAGATTTGGCCCATGCTTTCCTCAGTCAATACAGTTTCTAGTCTCCAGACAGATACCAGATAACCAAAATCAAGAAATAAAACACTGAATCATTCAGAGAATATGCTCAATGATGGAGGCGAGTTGTAGCACAAGTCATTCCCCCTATGATCGAGTCTGAGATAGTCATGACCTTTATCGACATTCAAGAAGCCCCGTATTATGAAAGGGTCCTAGCTAGCTGATAAGTGGTTTTATTACCACTTATTCGAATCCTCTCTAACTTATTCTGTTGCTAAAACTCAAGTAATCATGTGCGTTTAATGCATTTTTTTTCCTTCGTTTGGTGTTTTTCAGGTTTAGGAATCCCCTTTGTGCTAATGGAGCTTAAAAGAGCAAAAGATCGCCTAAATGGGGCAAGGAGCTAAAATTAGCTTAAAGCAATGGAATGGCATGAGGCTAGAGGTAGCAAGCAAGGCTAATAAGAGGCAAATACAAGAGGGGCAGGAGAAAGCAACTGAAGAATACACGAGGCAAACCTGCACCAGCAAGCAGCTGCAGGTTCTAGCTTTTTGGTGCCGCGCGGTCGCACCTGGAATAGGGTTGGGGCGCGCGCGGCCGCGCCTGTCCCCAGCAGAAAATTGTTTGACTTTTTGTTTGACTGATCGAAAGAGGCTATTATGTAATCATGATTTCTCGGTTGTCAATTCTATGTGTTAATTGTTTCAAATGAGAGAGTTAAAAGATTCAAATGAAATGTTGGGGGAAATTGTACTCTCATGTCTTCATTATCTGAATTTACCCTAGGATTAGTTATTGTATATTTTAATTCTTGCCTAGTTAACGTAGTTTTAATTCCTTCTCTCTACCATCCGTTTAAATAAGATCGAGATGATTACGGACTAGTGCTTGGCAACTTTTTATCTATTAATTCCTCATGGGAACGATATCTTTACTTACTCTTTATTACTCGTTGGCCGCGTATACTTGCGCATTAATTGTGTCATCTAATCGGACCAACAGATTTTTGGCGCCGTTGCCGGAGAATTATTTGGATAACTGTTTGCCAACATTAGTTTCAATCAAATTAGTCTTAATTTAAACTTTTTATTTTTGTTTTAATTCTTCCTATATTCTCTTCTCAGGTACAATGAACTTAAATTTCTATCCATGGAACTGTACAAGACAAGAGCAACCAAGGGAAGCAAGCACTGATGGACTCGATCCAATTGCCACACTCCTAGTACAGTTAGAGGAGCTCTCGAGAAAGTTAGATACTGTGTCGAGAGCCAGTGACTTCATATGACTATGGTGCTGGAGCTTATATGAGCCATCAGGAGCCTATCAGTTATGGACAGGAGCAGTATGAGGGTGAGTACTTCCACCATGAGCCGTACACCAATTATCAACAAGATTGGGGGTATCACCCGAGCCCGTCAGCTAACTACTATCAAGACCATACTGTGAGCTATCAAGAATATTATGAGCCAAGTCCAAATTACGCACCAGAACCCCCATTTCAACCTTTTTGTTTACAAGGAGAACAGTCTACCATGGACATCCTGGATAGAGCCTTAGCGAACCAAGAGGAGATGATTAGGAGCCAAGAAGAATCGAACCAAAACTTTCTAAAACAGATGGCCCTAATCAACAATCCTTCAACCAATGAGACTCATTACATAGAACCCATGGCGGAAACAGAAAAGGAAGGATTGGACAATGTGTGGGAAAATTAAATAGCATCAACACAGGAGACCTTAGTTGAGCAATTACAGTCAAGTGAAAATCTCCAGAATTGGGCAAATCAGAATAACATGGCCTTGATGAAAGTGGAATTGATTGAGCAAGGGATACAGACTCAGAATCTTCAGAATTACCTCTCTCAAGTAGTAGAAGCCGTGAGCAAAGGACCTCAGAACTCCACTGAGTTATAGTACATGGATTCTGAGGATGAAGCAAAAGAGGAGATCTTGATTGAGCAAGAGTATTCAAATGAGGATCTTCAGATTTGGGTGGAGCAGGTTAGCACGACATTAAATAAGGACGAGGTATATGAACAAGAGACAACAATTCAAGATCATGTACCTCCAATGAATGATGCCATGAGTTACGACCCTCAGTAAGATCGGTGCTTATGACATGGGTGCAGAAACTGATAGAGAATTCGAAGTGCAATTACAACTGGACGAGCCGAAAGAAATGGAAATAGAGGAGCCAATTGGGGATGTGGAGCATGAATGTGAACCAACAGTGAAAATCCCCCAAGAGCCTTCTCAGCCTTTGTGGAACAAGCCAGTCAAGTTTGCACACCCTTGCCCCCTTGGAAGCCATATTACAGAGCCGGATCTCGATGATACGAGAGAGTCCGCGATTTCAAAATCATGGTGGTCAGTAGAAGAGAGAACTAGAAGAAGAGTCTATTATGTTCGATGTACCTCAATACCCCAATCATTTCACGAACACAACATAACCATTGCCTAGCTCCCCAACCTTCAGGACGGGGAATTCATATACTCATCATGTGCTAGGTAGTTTAAATCCGAGTCCTCTCATGATGGGAAGCCTCCAAAAGCACATTGCTAGTTCTGATGGATGGAGGGGTTCTCAAATATCGTCGGGGAGTCGGATAGCAGTGGTCAGACAAAGTCCAGCTAGAGGACTATAAATCAAGCACTCGATGGGAGGCACCCCATCATTTCTCTTTCTCCCTCCTTGTTTAATTCTCCATTTCTTGCTTTCTATCATACTTCCCTCCCCCTTGTTTAATTCTTATTAGTTTAGTATTTAGTTTAAAATTTTTGAATGTTCGTAGATTTAGGAGCTCATGCCTACATTTTTGGTTTTAGGCATGAATTTGTATAATTTTTGGGAACATAAAGCTTAAAGCATACTTTTGATGCACTTGCATTGCTTATACGCACCTTTAGAGAATTTTTGGGAATTTAATGTAAATATCTTTCCATGGTTAATTCTCTTGATGTAAATAGATAATATACTTTTGATAATGTATGAGGGCTTAATAAATGTTATATGTAGTTCTCAGGGTCAATCCATGCTGCAAGAAGCAAAGCTCAAGGGCCAATCAAGTGCATAGAGCAAAGGCTGTAGAAACAGAAAACAGCAGGCCGAGCGGCCGCGGCCATTTAAGCCTGCATCGGCGCGAGGCCGCGCCTAGCACAAAAAGGGCCTGACTTAAGGAAAATCTTGCAGATTTTGGGGGGGGGGGGGCATCGCTTCATGTAAATTATCAGCAGCACACAAGCATCTTATCCCAAACCCTCAAGTTCCTTCATGTAATCCTCCATCTCTTCCATCTCATGCAATCCCCTCCACTACAAGCCTTAGTTTTGAAAACCTCCTACCTCTTCAATCCAAAGTACCAAGTCCCATCCACCTCATCCTCTCAACCTGATCAATTGAGATATTGAGTGTGGAATCATTAGCATAGCAAGATTAATATTGAGTTGGGTTGGCTCGTTTAGTATAGTGTTGAACGGGGTCTATTTTACTAAGATCAGAGAGAGACGGGGAAACTTCTAAGAGGATGCCACCAGCACAGTCCGAGTCCTCCAACTTAGTTCATGAGCATATTTACAGGACGACGGCAACCACGAGCCAGAATAGGGGAGTTCCTTTCTTTTTACCTTTACCTTCAATGAGGACATTGAACAGTTTAAGTTTGGGGGTATTGGTGTTGTTTTTGCATGTAGTTAGTTCATTTTATGTTTTGCATGTAGTTAGTTCATTTCATGTTGTGTCAGTTTATTTAGTGCATGTAGGTTGTAAATAGTTAAAATTTGTGAAAATTTTAAAATTTTCTTTTGCTTTTGCATTCTGTGTTAGAGCATACTGCATGAATCCAGTTTTCAGTTGGTTAGTTATGTATGTTGCCTGTGAAGAAACTGAAATCACTTGATTCTTGAACTGATTTAAGACTTAAGCCTGATTTCATGGTCATATATGTAAATCCTTACCTGTCAGATACTGTGTAACCAGTAAGCACGATAGAGTAAACACCATGATATGCTAAGTTTAAATGTTTACATACTTGTCTTCTAGTGGAAAAATTATGTTTTAATAAAAAAGTTTCAGTTCGCATATAATAATAACTAGACTGTTAAAAGCTTAAGTTTGGGGGAAACAGGGGACATGCATGATTTATGCGGGGAGATGGAGCATAAGACGCACTCCCTTGCAGAAAAAGAAAAAGAAAACAAAAGAAAAGATTAAGAAAAAGAAAAAAATAGAATAAACACTTCGGCTACGTCGAGTTCTGTGGCCTTTGATATTCGAGCAAGTAAGCCCTAGGGGTGTCTCTACACCCAGCGCCTTAAGGCCGTCTGGTCTGGGAGTCGTTGGTCGAAAGCTCGCTACATGGATATCATTGAAAAGCCTAAGAGGACTAGGCATTGCACGATAGTTTTAATTCCGTCTCTCTACCATCCGTTTAAATAAGACTGAGATGATTACGGACTAGTTCTTGGCGACTGTTTATCTATTAACTCCTCGTGGGAACGATATCTTTACTTGCTCTTTATTACTCGTTGGCCGCGTATACTTGCGCGTTAATTGTGTCATCTAATCGAACAAACACGGGCATAGGAAAACCATTCTCTGAGATGATCAAGTACGGAGAAATGGCCGAAATGGGGCTAAAATCTGGGAAGATAAAGGACCTGACTGCCTTAGAAGCTGTTACTGAACATATCCAGTCCAAAAATTACGGGAGTAATCCCCGGAGGGTACACAAGAAAAAAGACGAAGAAGTGTCCTTGGTATTGCAAGGACAGAATCAAAGAGGCGAGGCAAACAATATGCCCATTCAAAGGAGGAACTATACCCCTTTGCAAGCTTCAACACAGCCCTCCAACCCTCCATTTCAGAAAAATTTGGAGGCCAGGCGTCGAAGAACTTTCACCCCTCTAGGGGATTCACTCGAGAATGTGCTAAAGCTGTTGACGACACAGAAAAAAGATAGAGCAAATCCTTCCACCAACCAACATCGGTGGACGGAATTTAGACCCAAGCAAAAAGTGTGCTTACCACTCCGGATCCCCGGGCCATGATACACAAGATTGTTGGTCTCTTAAGCACAAAATTCAAGATTTGATTGACAACAGAGAGATTGTGGTAACAAAGCCTGAGCAACCGCATATGTAGGATAATCCCCTCCCTCAGCACAAAGAGGAAATTGTCAACATGATCAACACAGGAAATGGAGACTGATCCAAGTACCTCCGCTATGTGGAAAAATCAACTCCATCCAGTAACAACAGCCAAGACAATTGGAAAGTCTCGGAAAGGCGATTCCTAATAGAACAAGAGATTAAGTCTATTAAGGAACAAATTGAACAGTTAGCAGAGTTGGTTGTATACCAACATCAGATCACCAGACAGATGATGAACTAGACCAACCAGTCTGATGCAAGTCCTCCCACACCGGAGATCAGTCCCATTCCCATGAGGGATCACTATCGGCCTCATGAGCATGAACCCTGGGCCGACAAGATAGTCAAAGAAGAGAATTTTCAAGCTGGTAGGAAATTCTCCTTTCAAAGGAATTTCACCGACTTGAACCAGCCAATGAAGGAAATCCTCCAGATGTTAATCAATGAGGGAATGGTTGCAGACTTATTACCTCCGATAAAGCCTCAATCCAGGAAATTCAAACCTGACCAAATCTGTCGGTATCATTCCAATGCATTTGGTCATGACACTGAAGATTGCTGGGAACTTCGTAACCAGATTCAAAACATGATTGAAGGCGGTGAACTGATAAGAGGAAATTAGGATTATGGCCTCCCAGATGAAAAAAGTCTCTTTATTCCCACTGCATGGAGTCAGGATACAGTGGCTGTTATTTCCTGTGATAAAGAGCCAACCCTCACACCCTTAGTACTACCTGGGAAAAGTGTCCAAACAACACAAAATCCTGTGAAGGTGGCCGCACCCGAGCCTTTAATCTTGCCCTTCAAACCTCAGTATCCAGTTATCAGTCTAAAGAGGGTCCCATGGAACTACGGGAATGACGAAGGTTCTGTGACACCCCCAAATCCGGGTACTTTGTTTCCACATGATTTGGTGTTCACTTTCTAATATAACATATATCTACCCAATAAATAGTGCAAAATAAACTACAAATTAAATTAAAATAACTAAATCTCCCTTAAAACAAGGGTTACAACCTTCTCAAAATCAATCACAGGGTTACTCTAACCTTGACATGAATATAATAAAGTGCGGAAATAAAACATAACATTCAATTATTACAATCATTCTCAATTAAATAAAAAAAAATAAGTCTTCACTTGCTTTGCTTTCCCTTGCCCTTACTTGTAGACGGAGCATCAGCGTTATCAACCTTAACTGAAATTGTTATTTAATGCAAGAGTGAGCAAGCCACAGCTCACTGGAGTTTAATAATAATATAGACATGAAAGAATATCTTTAAGAAAATCTGAACAACTTAGCTTGCTTCAATAATAAAGAATTGAATAATAATTCTCTATCAATATTAAAATTGGATATAGAATTTATCTGAGGGTCATAAGACCTTTGAACTCTTGTCCTAGGTTATAAATATTTCTATTTAAACCTTTAACAGTCAATAAGACTATGGACCTTAACTCGTACTTAGGGGGATCAGCCCTTCGTACCATGTATTGTGCACCAACATCTTAACGCTATGCGTAGTAACCTCCTCTAATAAATAGGGTTGTTCAACTCAGTAATTTGAATTCAAGTCCGCACCAAAGAAAGTTTGGTTTGGATAAGCTTACAAGGGTAATTTAGAATTCACGTTCATCAACTAAGGATTAGTTGAATCGACTTCCAATAATTCAAAATAAAAGAATTATGAATTAACATATGCTTTAGAATCAACTTAAAGCATTTAAAATAATAACTGGATCTTACTTGAACAATAAGTTAAGACCATTTCAACTAAATAAACAATTGTCCAATACTGAAATGGAAAGGACATTCTCAACAATGAATATATGAATTCAAGAGATCATATAAAATCAATACAAGATTAGGGTTTAGAAAACTTGCGTAAAATTAACGAGTTTAGGGTTTAGAAGACTTGCGTAAAATTAACGAGTTTAGGGTTTAGAAGACTTGCCTCAAGCGCAAGCTACTGAATTCAATTCACGTACTTTAATACTTCCTACACATATATATTCAATCACAATAACCTAAATTAGTTAACACGTAACTAATTCACATAAGTGGTTAACCCTCATTGTTAACTCACATTCTGATTAAATAAACAATAATAATTAACTATCACATAGTTAATCACATCACACATATACTCACATAATTAAATTAATTATGTATTTAACTCAATTATAATTAAACAATTATAATTCAAACACTTAATCAAATTATAATTACTTAAATTATCATTACCTTTTAAATTATAAACAATTTATAATTTAAAATTAATTAAACCACATTCATGCATTTATAATTACACAATTTATAATTAATCATGTAATTATCAATTTAATCCACAATTAAACATGCATTTATTAAATTATAATTACATAAATTATAATTTAAATTAACATTTAATAAATCAACCTTTATTCATTATAATTTAACCAAATTATAATTTAAAATAAACATTTACTTTTGATTATAATTATTTAAATCATATATCACATTTAAATAATAATTCAAATCATACATTAAGGTTTTCAAACCTTTTTTCTTTTCTAAATATAAATTTGTCAAATTTATGTTAACAACATATTATAGCAACTAGATACATGCTCCTGTCATAGCATAATTAAACTAGGTTAGAAACAACACTGCACAAATGACTAGCATTCACTGCCTCTGAACAGAGCCTGGCGCAGCTGCGCAGCCAGCTGCCTTGAAACCGGCGCAGCTGCGCAGGGTAAGAATTTGAAAAAGACAAACGGCGCAGCTGCGCTGCTCCTGTCCTTGCTGCCGGCGCAGCTGCGCAGCAACTCGGCCAGACGCAGACAGCCACGTTACTCTGCTTCACCGATTAACCCATACAAGCCAACAACGCCAAAAATACAGTACTATAGACTCTGTAAAACATATATACGCTATTACACATATATAAAGCATGTTTCCAAACACAAAATCATTTAAACAATGATAATCACAAGTTTTAAAAATCCAATTTGGCCATTTTCATGAAAACTCATATTTTCTCAAAAATAATCTACTGTAACTATTTTTCTCCATCAATTCGAACTTATATACATGCATTACATACTAAGTTGAAGATAGCATCCAGAAATTACTTAATAAGCATATTAACACGTACCAATTGCATGAATTTCTCAATTAACATTAACCACACTCATGAAATTCTATATGAACTCATATAAACATGAATTTTTTTGTTAAAAATATATTTCTACAGTAATTTAATTTTTTAAAATCCTCTTATGTCATACAATTACCACAATCAACACATGGATACAATACATATATATAAAATTCATGATTACATAATTTCATGAAATTCACAGAAAACTAAATTTACAGAAACTCAAAACAATGAAGAACAATTGATCACAATTCTTTAAAACTATAAGATATTAATTACCTTTTTGATGATTAGAGAAGAATACAATGACTAATTCTAGCCTTCACAAGTTTCTTCTTCCTTCTCTTCTCTAACTTCTCTGCTCTTCTTTTCTCTTTTTGTTCTTAGCTTTACAAATTAACTTCTAATCTAACGTAGTATAGATATATTATAACTGATATAATATACGTATACTAATAATATATATGTAACTGCTAATTACTTAATATATATAATAAATACATTTATTATATAAGTTACAAAATTCAAAAACCACAATGCCTTGTTTGGCAAAACAAGGTTATTTTCAAAAATTGATTATTAATGCTAAGGCCATGTTTGGTAAACAGTTTATTTAAAAACAGCTTTTTGATAGTTAGGGCCCTGTTTGGTAGAAATAGGTTTAAAACAAATACAAAGGCCTTGTTTGGTAAAAAATCATTTAAGATTTCTTTTCCTTTTATTTTAATAAATTATTTTGACACATACTTTAATGTCATATTTTAATCAATTAAATATTAATCATCTAATTTAATCAATTAAAATCTAACATCCATTAATCACATAAAATTTACCACATAATTATAATTACTCGCTAATTATAATTCATGTAACACTTCATCACATAATTCATCTAATTCAATTATCTCAATTAAATTAGAACTATAATATAACATTAATATATATACATATCAATTAAATAACATTCATTAATTTAATATGTAACACTCAATTAAATCATTACCATAATTTACTTAATCTATTTATTTACTCAATAAATAATTCACGTAAATATTTATTTAATTCAATAAATATTTAAAATTAAATATAAAATCTCAATCGTTACAGGTTCCACCTCCAACAACATTGCCATTGTACCAAATGATAATCCATTGTACCTGCCTCAGCGGGTGATTAAAGCCAAAGAAAAGGTGGCTGAAGAGAAAAGCGAAGAGTTCCTCAACAAAATGGGACACAATGAAATACGGGTGGTACAAAGTTTGAAGGATGCACCCAAGCAAATTTCCATCCTAGATCTGGTCCTATCATCGGTGGATCATCGCAACATTCTGGTGAAAGTACTTGAAGAAGCCCATCTGCCAAAGACAGTGGATGTCGAGAAATTTCGTCATGTGGTAGAACACATGTTCAACAGCAATATGATATCTTTCACTGACGATGATATCCCTGCAGAAGGGATGGGCCATCGTAAGTCCATGCATATAGCTGTAATGTCATGTGGGTATTTGATCGGAGGTGTGCTCATAGATGGAGGATCATCCCTCAACATTTGTCCCTACAATACCTTGGAGAGAATGAAGATTAACCTGAACCGGATCAAAACCAGTCATGTGGTCATCCGGGCTTTCGATGGATCTCGCCGACAAGCTATGGGAGAAATAGAGCTTCCTCTGGAGATTGGTCCGCACACTTTCTTGTGTCCTTTCAGGTGCTCAACATCACCACCGGATACAACTTATTACTGGGCAGGCCATAGATCCATATGGCAGGAGGTGTGCCATCCACCCTCCATCAGCAACTCAAATACATTATCAATGACAACCTTATCACGGTAAATACCGAACTAGAATACCCTGTCTGCATACAGAGAGACATGTCAGTGATTAGCCTGGATGCGGGGATTGAACCTGCTAGTTTTCAAGCCTTGGAGGTGAGTGATACTTAGTACCTACCAGTCGGGGCACCAGCCTTGAAGCCAATAGTCTCCCCTGAAATGATGACAGTGGGCCAGGAAATGGTATCTTCAGGTTTCCACCCTGGAGAAGGTTTAGGAAAGAATCAGTAGGGTTTCTAGATTCCAGTGCAGATTCCTAGTCAGTCGGGGAAAGACGGATTGGGTTATGCATCTGGGTCCAACCACTGGAACCCACACAAGCACCCTAAGGCTTGGGCATCCACCATACTGCTGCTAAACCTTGCTGATGTTGGCTTTATAAAGCCAATGAGGAAGATCCCTACTATTGTCTCAGCCATGTTGTTTCCTCCAATCATACCGGTCGGTGAAAGAAAAACCCCAAAGCTTGAAGGTGATAACAAAAAGGGAAAAGAAAAGTTTATGTATGAAGGACGAGACCTATTTACTAACATACAAGTTATCATAAACTACGAGGGTATGAATGATGATATCCCAGACAGTGATAAGGAGGGTCAGATCCGAATTCCTCTCATTAAGAAAGAGAAAGGGGGCAGTTCAAAGAAAAACCCTTGCCCTATTTCGAAGGACGTCTTAGTCATTATCCGAGATAAAGCAGAAGAGCCCAATTTCTTGATCCTTCCTGTTCATGAGGATCTGACCCTGGATAACTGGAGCAGTGTCCCTTGACTTAGTCAAAAAGGGTAAAGGGGCAGAGAGTCCATCTGCCCTATAACATGCTTTCATTTACTGCTTACTTTTGATTGCACTGCTATAGCAGTAACTTTTGTCATGATTTGCCAAATGCTTTTTACATTTATGAAGTTGCATATATTAAAGTGAAAGCGTTTTATTTTCAGGACTCCAGAGTTGGATTTGTTTGTCACTGCTGATGAGATGCCAACCTGTCACAGTGACTACAACTTTGATGTAGAAATAAACTTCGACTTGATGGATATTGATCAAGAGGAGGAAAATAACTATGAGGTGCCCGATGAGATCAAAGAATGGGTCGAAAAAAAAACCAAAACCAAACCTCGACCAAATCACCACTGTCAATATCGGAACCTCAGAAAACCTCAAAGAAATCCAGATAGGCATAGACCTAACACCAGACCAAAAAAACCGATCTAATTGAATTCCTAACACCGTTCCAGGATGTGTTTGCATGGTCACATGAAGACATGACCGACTTGTCTACTGATATTGTAATCCATCGAATGCCCATCAAAGATGGATTTAAGCCCGTCAAGCAAAAGCTCAGGCGATTAAAACCTGAATAGAGTCTGAAAGTCAAAGAAGAGATCGTCAAACAATTTAAAGCCGGTATCATCATAGTATCAACATACCCAGAGTGGCTGTCAAACATAGTTCCCGTACCTAAACCCGGAGGGAAGGTACGAGTATGCGTGGATTACCGGGATCTGAACAAAGCCTGCCTCAAGGACAATTCCTAGTACCTTTTATCCACATCCTGTTAGATAACACAGCGCAGTACGACATGTATTCTTTTGTGGACTGCTTTGCTGGTTACTACCAGATCATGGTTGCTGAAGAGGACAGGGAAGAAATAATTTTTATCACTCCCTGGGGAACCTTCTGTTACAAACGACTATCCTTTGGCCTCATCAATGCCGGAGACACATATCAGCGAGCCATGATGGCCTTGTTTCATGACATAATGCATAAGAAGATAGAAGTTTATGTGGATGACATCATCATCAAATCCCGGAAGGAGGACGATCACATCGACCATTGCAGGAAGCTATTCAACAGGTTACATAAGTACAACCTCAAGCTGAATCCCGCCAAGTGTGCTTTTGGAGTCAAATCAGGCAAGTTATTAGGATTCCTAGTGAGCAATAGAGGAATTGAGTTGGATCCTGCCAAGATTAAAGCCATCACTGAGATGCCAGTACCTCAAACAGAGAAAGAGATGCGTAGGTTCCTGGGAAGGATCAATTTCATAAGCAGGTTCATTTTCCAGCTCACAACAACCTGTGAACCCATCTTCAAGCTACTAAGGAAGAATTCCTCCACCAAATGGAATGAGGATTGTCAGAAAGCCTTCCTTGCCATCAAGAAGCAGCTGATCGAAGCACCAGTATTGGTACCCCCAAGGGACGGAGTTCCCCTGTTTATGTACTTGTCTGTCAATGCCAACGCAATGGGCTGTATGCTAGGACAGAAAGATGATAGTAGCAAGGAGAGAGCCATCTACTACATCAGCAAAAGATTCAGCAGTGGTGAACAGAGGTACACTCTGATCGAAACGACGTGTTGTGAGTTAGCATGGGTTGCAATGAGGTTACAACATTACCTCCATGGGCACACGACCTACCTGATATCCCGCATGGATCCACTGAAGTACGTATTCAACAAGCCAATATTGAATTATTGACTGTCCTAATGGCAGTTGATCCTACAATAGTTCGACATTGTCTACATGACTCAGAAGTCCATCAAAGGTCAAGGCATTGCAGATTAATTAGCCAAAGCACCATCAGGAGGGTTCGAGCAGCCTGGAGACTTATTTCCCAGATGATGGGATCATAACAATTCAATAACTCCAACAAGAGAATACAGTCCAACCATGGAAAATGTGTTTTGATGGAGCGATAAACATGGAGGGTGCCGGAGCTGGGGCAGTCCTTATCTCTGGTACAGGAGAACAATATCCTATGGCTACTAAACTATAATTTGGTAACACCAACAACATAGTCGAGTATGAAGGCTGCATAATGGGGTTGAAGTTAGCCCAATCCATGGGTATCAAACATCTACTGGTCTTTGGAGACTCTGAATTGGTTATCAGACAAACCACTGGGGTATATCACACCAAAGAACTGCATTTGCTGCCCTATCATTGGCAGGTCGTTAAAATATCCATGGAGTTTGAAGACATCACCTTCATCCATATTCCTCGGGGTAGGAATGACTTCGATGATGCATTGGCGACGTTAGCTTCCTTGATCCACATATCCGATAGGAGTGGGATTCCCTGCATCAAATTCATAATTCAGAAGGCCCCGACATACGAGAATTATATTGGAGGCATATCAGATGAAATACCTCCTATTAAACAGCCTTGGTATCAAGACATCAAGAAATATCTCCGAGATTGATCTACACCCGCTGGGGCAAGCCAATCCGAACCAAAGCAGATTCACAAAATGGCTATGAAGTTCTATCTAAGAGGAGATGCACTATACAAAAGGGATGCTGGAATAGGACTCTTAAGATGCCTTGATAAAGAACAAGCCCAGAGATTGATGGATGAAGTCCATGGTGGAGTCCATGGTCCGCACATGAGCGGTCATTTGCTGGCCAAAAAGATATTAAGAACAGGACATTATTGGATCTCTCTCTAAGCTGACTGTGATGATCATGTCAAGAGATGCTTTCAATGCCAAGTACATGAAAATGCCATACACGCTTCTCCAAATGAGCTACACAACATGAGTTCACCATGGCCTTTCTCCATGTGGGGAATGGATGTGATAGGCCCAGTAGAACCCAAAGCCAGCAATGGTCACCATTTCATCTTCACCATGATCGATTACTTCACCAAATGGGTTGAAGCTGCCTCCTTTCCCAAAGTCACTAAAGAGGTCATCATTGGTTTCATCAGAAATAATGTCGTCTGTCGATATGGGCAACCGGAGGTGATCATATCAAACAATGCCAAAAACCTGAACAATCAGATGTTGAGAGAACTATATAGCAAGTTCCACATCAAGCATCTCAATTCCGTCATCTATCGGCCCAAGATGAATGGTGTTATCGAAGCGGCCAACAAGAACATCAAAAAGATCATGCAAAAAATGTCCGCCAATCACAAAGAATGGCCTGACATGCTGCCTCTAACCCTATTAGCATACAGGACATCAATGTATACCTCTACTGGGGCTAGCCCCTATTCATTGGTCTATGCATGGAAGCAGTCCTTCCCATAAAAGTAGAGATAGGAGTCCTTGAGAATGTTAATCGACGCTCAAATGGAAGAAGATCAGTGGTTGGAAGATCGGTACCATCAACTATCCCTGATAGATGAAAAGAGGGATACAACCATTTTCCACGGGCAATTATATCAGCAGAGGATTGCTCGGTCATACAACAAGAAAGTTCGAGTACAGTAATTCAAAGAAAATGATTTTGTGCTGAAGAAAGTTTTGGCCAATCAAGACGAAGCTAAAGGAAAGTTCACCCCTAATTGGGAAGGCCCTTTCATTGTCAAAGTAGTGTTGACAGAAGGAGCTATCAAATTACAAGAAATGGACAGGAATGAATTTTCCCAACTCATCAATTCAGACACCATGTAAAGGTACTATATCTGAGACACATGCATATTCGCATCCTGGCCCTACAAGTCGATCAAACCAGGTCAGTTTTTGCTAGAGACCAGAAGTACGAATGACTTGATCTCCCTTAACCCGGGAGTACGTAGGCAGCCATTTCTGGTGCGGTCAAACCAAATAAAAACTTAGAAACTCATCAACCCAAACTCAAACGAAACACTTCTCAAGCCTCTCTCACAAAAGAAAATTTGAACTACGAATGACTTGATCTCCCTACACCCGGGAGTACGTAGACAACCATTCACGGTGTGGTTTGACCTTCAAGAAACAACAAAAACCCTATAATAAAAAATTATCCCCAAGATACCGAAACATAAATCCTATCAAGCCTACCTGATCAACAGGCCCATCTGAGATATTCTCTAACATCTCACTGTCAGTCTATCAAGGAGAAGCTCAAGATACATCAACAACATCAAGTCATGAAAGAAGTGGTAATCACCCAGCAATGACAATACATATCCAAACAGGGAAGTGAATCAAAAATATATTTCTCTGATATATAATACTATTTGATATATACATAGTGTCCTGTACATGATAAAAATGGCTGATCTAGTATGTGCAGGAAAAATAAAGCTAGTCTATGGACCCATAGATAAGCGGGACATCAATGCCAATATGGAATCTCTCTCTGAATATGGAGGAGCCGCTGCAAGCACAATACCCTCAGCTTTCATACGAGTCAGAACATCCACAGCCATCTGCATAGTCTCGATGTGATCATCAATGTAAACACTCATCTCGACAACCAGACCGTGAGTATAAGATCGAAGAGCTGTACTGTCAGTAATATGGAAATCCTGGGAGGCTATGGCCTCGTCCCTCTCCACAAAAGCAGCATCCCTGGCAATTAAAACCTCCTCAAAGGCTGTATCTCTGGCAGATCGAATCTCATCCCTATCCCCAAAAGCCTGCGTCCCTGACAATCAAAGTCTCCTCAATACCGATAAAAATAGCATCTCGAGAAGATCGAGCCTCATCTCTCTCCACCAATGTCGTATCCTGAGTGGCTCGAGCCTCATCTCTCTCAGCAAAATATATATCTCTGCCAGACAGAGCAGTCAACATCAGCGCCCTAACCTGATCTCTCTCAAAGGTCATCCTAGCTAGTGAGTCTGCCAAAGCTAGATCTGTCCCTGTAGGAATGATTGTCGGGTCACTAACTAAGGCTGCTGTCAGACTCATAAACAACTCATCCTCAGTGGGAGAATCAAGATCCTCTATAGGCTCCTCCTCGTCTGAATCCACAATCGGAGCTGAATGGACGACTGCCGCTGCTAATATATTGGCCTTCAAACATGCCGAATACTCTGAAGAACGGTCCGGATGGCTACTGGAGAAATTATTCCTCTCTCTATGAGTCCAACACTCATAAACTCTGATCAAAGCGACAGATGACATAGACGAAGCTGACATTCTCTGATCAATAACCCCCTCAAACTGGTGCAGACTCTGAAACTAATCGAACTGGCCCATAATAGCCAGAGGATGGTAAGTAGTCACTCCCCTCAATCCCTATAGGGGCAAGTAATCCATGCCGGATGCATGGGTAATAAAGCTATAGGGGGAGACTAGTCCTGCGCAGGGAAAAATCGAAAAAGGATGTGCAATGTCAGACAGAAATGCTGACCATGTCTCTACGTCGGTACACTTCGCTGGCTGGAAGGAGTAAGACATGGCTATCTCATGAGTGAAACAATACCCCTGGTGTCTGAAAAATCCAATCGGTCGTAAATGGGACATGAGCCACAAGTACAACAGGATAGAGCTACCTTTAAAAAACCCCTCTGGATGGGTACTGCAGTAAGTAACAGCTCTCAGCGTCTCGGCCAATATCATCAGTAAGATGGTGCAACCCTATCTAAGGGCCCAAACCACGACCATCAATCTGACATCCAGGTGGTCCAAGTGAAGTGGCATATAGACGTAGGCTACTATGCACATCGTCAAAACATCTATCCTGGCCAAATGACACGCCTCTGCAGAGACAATAAAATCCCCAGCATGTCGATCGTAACTATCAAGCCTACCAAAGCGATCAATAAAGAAATCCATAGAGATCACATGTCCATAAATGATCTCATCCGAGACTACACTCTGACGTAGACCAGACATCCGTAAGAACGGTCTCCTCATGTCGCTGATCGCAGTACGAGCACAGGGCAAGTTTAAAGCCAATCTAGTAAACCACTCATACTCCTCTAAAGTCGGAGTCAACTCGTGCCTGCCCAAAGTAAAAAACTTGTCTCTCAGGTATCCAACAAGATAAGACGCCATCCACGAACCCATACGGGACCTGAAAGTCTATAAGGGCCAATGAATGCCCTAACCTTTGATCCACCTGCCCCTTTGGCTTGGAAGGGCAGACTCTCTTACCACGATCTCAAGGATGTTGCCACCACAGATGGTGGTAAGTGCTTAATACGAATGACGGTAGACGACGCCATCTGTATCACCATATCACAAGACCATCCAGGGGTCAAATCTGAACTCATCTGTCTAAATGCATACCCATGACATAATACATGCATGATGACAATAATAAATATTTTGCAATAGATAGGAAATAGCATGCATATCTATAATAAACTGTCTACTGCAAGCATCATCTCTGTCTGTAATAAAATACAAAATAAAAAGTACAGGGATATGGAGCACCACCACCCAACTACTAACAGTGGTCTATCAAAATGGGGCACAGCCGCCCAACAGCCAAAACAGTGGCCGACTAAAAGATATAGCTACAATAGCTATCCAAAAAAATCCAAAATATCTACGCTCAGGTGGTTAACCTGCTCCATCTCCTCCATGGACACAAAGTCTCGACCATCAGGGATGTCAGGGCGGTACAAGGGAGGATCAGCCCCTATAAAACTGCTAGAAAATGGACCTGTGGAAGGGCCCGCTCCAGAGCCGAATGGATCAAAAGAAGATGCCTCTGACGGATCTCGGCCAAGATGCCTGATGAACAAATAAGCTATCTCCAACTCCTGGGTCAGTCCTGTAATTTGGTCCAAATGAGTAGGCTCCCTGAGGCAAGCTATCCAGTCTATCATCATCACAGACCCCGACACCATATCTGCCATAAACTGGGTAGCACGAGTCTGAGCCCCAATAGTGCGAGGACTCCACCAGCTGCTGAATGGCTCCTGGCTATAAGGGCCCTCTGATAGGGCAAAGCCATCTACGCCCTCCATCGGAATATCTGTCAGTGGCTGGACCAATGGCCAATGATGCCAAGCCAGAGGAACAAAGGGAATACGGATCTGACTTGTGATACTCCAAATAGCACGCTCTTCTAGATAGAGCTCCCAGCCTCCTTCTGTAGAAAATGGGACTCTGCGGGTCGACAATGCAAACTCCCGACTAGTGGGGAAGCCTCCCTCAAATCCAACAGTCAAACACTCGGAGGTATATGGGATCCACGAGATCAATCCTGCTGTCAAAAGCTCCAACTTCAGGCGGGAATGGGTAAAGCTCTCAGCTACGGGGACCTCCGTCAGAGTGGAGTGGTGCCAACGTCGTCCCCGGGGACACGTCTCCAGGCCTAAAGCAATAGCGAGACGAAGGCAAGAAAGCCTCTAACACGCCGAGAACTGGCCATGTAAATATCAAAAGTCCTGAGTGACCAAGACTGATAAATGTAAATGCAGAAATCAAAAAGGTACAAGAAAGATATACTCATCAGCAAAAATGGGTAAAACCCTAGCCAAGCCTCAGTTACACCTTCCGAGCGCATATGCATGCCCCGGAGAAAATAAGCGAAGGTGTAGGTGCCCCAATCAAAGTCACTGAGGCGTTCTACATATCGGGTGGTGCTGACCAGGGCAAAGGACACTGTCGTAGAGTTGTCCGCCAGAAAATAACCCCTGATGATCACCAAAAACAATCACCTCAAGATGCAATCCCTAACCCTCTGATCATCAGGCAGAGGCTCAAGTAAAGCCCCGCTCTGGGCATCTATGCTCAAGGGACCCAATCGAACAATCCAACCCTTGATAGCCTTCGCAAGAACTCCTAGCAGGGACAGAACGACAGTAGGTGTGATGTCAGCCACGATAGGCACAGGCTCACCCTCGAACTCTATGCTGGTGATGAACCTCCAGTCCATAGGAGTCATCATCACCTCACAGTCCAACGAATGAAGAGACTGAGTCTGGTGGAACCAGTGCTCAGACAAAGCCCTCATGTAACCCCAGGGGCAACGACGGGGAAAAATAGAGAAGAATGCCTGAAACCCCCAGGTATCGACGATGTCTCTGTACTCTTGGTGCATAGTATGGTAGAGGGAGTGCACATTAAACCAGTTCCCTATGGGCTGCGTGAAGCCGAGAACCTGCATCAAAAGCCAAACTGTATCAAAAACCTGTGCCCCGAGAATGGCAAAAGAAAGAAAGAAAATCCAAACAAAAGAAAACTTCAAGTCACCACATTGGCGTGAAGAAATCGCGATGGATGACGACTCAAGTCTCCCAACAACTACTGGGTCGGCACAATAATGCTCGGAAGCTCCGCACGTGGGGCCTGGCCTCGGACGGAGAGCAGCAAAAGGAGCCTTCTCATCATCTATATCAATCGGCTGCTCATCCTATGCAGGATGAATCACCGACTCTGCTAACCTGCGAGGTGGCTGAGCTGGACATGGCTGAGGAACGTCAGAAGCTCACCTACGTCTAACCCCTAGAACAACCCTGCTAGCACTATTGGGTCTGTCTCGGTCCATCACCTGGATAAAGTCTCCAAATCACCTTAGAAAGGGTGTGGTAAGTCTAAAACCTGTGGCTTATTAATTTAAATCAATACTTTATGCATTTCTAAGTCCTAAAACATGCATGGGTCAGTCAAAAATACCCATTAGAGTCAAAACTGCATATTTTTCAAAAGCTAAATACTAAAAACATGCATGGGTTAGTCAAAAATCCCCATTAGAGTCAAAATTGTTTGTTTTTAAATGCTTAAACTTTTAAAAAAAGTTCACCATAGTTTCCTTTGTAAAATGGACTATCCGCATGCACACAGGACATGTCTAGGTGGCCATTCAGTAGCACACCTTCCCAAAAACAAAAATAGTTTATATTTATGAAATAAAATCAAAAGTAAACTTCACATGGTAGCCAAATTACTATGGACATTTTTAGTTGAAAATCCAGGCTCACTAGGCCTCAAAAAGGATGAGTAAACTGATCAAAAAGAGCAAAAATTGACTGTCTCAGAATCTGAATTTTCTTACGTCAAAACGTGCATTACAGTAAAATATGCATACTTATGAAATCAGAAAATTTTTAGCATGTCATATAGGCATACATTTTTTATACATTGCGTCTAAAAGCACCCTACGTGGTTTACATACAGTTCAGCCGTTGGCACAACCCCAGCGAAGCGTCGGATACTGACCGATGTCAGTTCAGCCGTTAGCTCAACCCCAGCGAAGCGTCGGGTACTGATCGATGACAGTTCAGCCGTTGGCTCAACCCTAGCGAAACGTCGGGTACTGACCGATGACAGTTCAGCCGTTGGCTGGGCCGTTGGCTGGGCCGTTGGCACAACCCCAGCGAAGCGTCGGGTACTGACCGATGATAGTTTAGCCGTTGGCACAACCCCAACGAAGCGTCTGATACTGACCGATGACAGTTCAATCGTTGGCTCAACCCCAGCAAAGTGTCGGGTACTGACCGATGACAGTTTAGCTGTTGGCACAATCCCAGCGAAGCGTCGGGTACTGACCGATGACAGTTCAGCCGTTGGCACAACCCCAGCGAAGCGTCGGGTACTGTCTACTGATAGTTCAGCCATTGGCACAACCCCAGGGACATCTCAGCCGTTGGCTCAACCCCGCGAGGCATCGAAGATGATCCGGTGACAGAAACAATATAATAATCCATTCCCCACAAAGGATAGATGATGGAATCTGTTATACACATCCTCAGAGGGAACATCGGGAAGGATTAGCGATTCAAACGCATGTTACAAACTACCAGTGTAAGTTATCACCAGGATAGGCATCGGAAGCACCTACTAAGGTAGCTCGGTAACCGAGATATATCCCCAACGGAGAACCGTAGAAATGTGCAACGACATCAGCTGGAAGGAAAATATGCCTTATGAAGAGTATCGACAGACGTGGGAAACCGTTGGTCTCAAACCAAGGTAGCATTAATAATGTCATCCCCATCAGAGTCGACAAGGCTATCACGGATAACGTCATCCCCAGCAGAAAGTGACAAGAACATTATGTGATAGCTTAAATCTAATATCCTACCAGGAACTACCTGACAATGATGTCCCAAAGATTATCGTGAATGGCGCTATCCTCAGCAGAGAATGATGTGAACATTCAATGATAACCCTAACCCCTCGAAGGTATTTAACATTCATCATATATCATGTCATACATGGCCTTGCCGGTTGCATTTGCATTTCTAGTGTCTAACAATATTTATCCTGTTCATTCCACTGCATTACATGAACATGATAAAGAGGGGCATTTGTAGACACTTGAAATTTTGTTTCCCTGTTACTAACACTGCAGGAGGGTAAAATCATCTTTTTAACTCAACCCCGGTCTCAATACAGTGAAGCCAGTTCAACCCCGGTCTTAATACCGGGAAGCCAATTCAACCCCAATCTCAAAAAGCCGGTTAAACCCCGGTCTCAATATCGGGAAGCCAGTTCAACCCCGGTCTCAATACCGGGACGTCAACTCAGCCCCGGTCTCAACCCGGGAGGTGCAGGTCAGCCCCGGTCCCAACCCAGGAGGTACAGGTCAGCCTCGATCTCAATCCGAGAAGTACAAATCAGCCCCGGTCTCAACCCGGGAAGTACAGGTCAACCCCGATCTCAACACGGGAGGTACAGGTCAACCCCGGTCTCAACCCGGGAAGTACAGATCAGCCCTAGTCTCAACCCAGGAAGTATAGGTCAGCTCCGGCCTCAACCCGAGAAGTATAGATCAACCCCGATCTCAACCCAGGAGGTATGGATCAGCCCCGGTCTCAACCTGGGAAGTACAGATCAGCCCCGATCTCAACCCTGGAAGTACAGGTCAGCCCCGGTCTTAACTCGAGTAGTACAGGTCAGCCCTGGTCTCAACCCAGGAAGTACAGATCAACCCCAGTCTCAACCCGGGAGGTACAGGTCAGCCCCGATCTCAACCTAAGAAGTACAGGTCAACCCTGGTCTCAGCCCGGGAGGTACAGGTTAGCCCCGGTCTCAACCCGGTAAGAACAGGTCAGCCCCGGTCTCAACTCGGGAGGTACAAGTCAGCCCCGATCTCAACCCGGGAATTACAGATCAACCCTCGGTCTCAACCCGAAAAGTACAGGTCAGCCCCAGTCTCAACCCGGGAAGTATAGATCAGCCTCGGTCTCATCCCAAGAGGTATAGGTCAGCCCCGATCTTAACCTGAGAAGTATAATTTAGCCTCGATCTCAACCCGGGAAGTACAGATCAGCCCCGGTCTCAACCCAGGAGATACAGGTCATCCCCTGTCTCAACCCGGAAGGTACAAATCAGCCTCGGTCTTAACCCGGGAGGTACAGGTCAGCCCTTGTCTCAACCCTAGAGGTACAGGTCAGCCCCGATCTTAACCCGAGAAGAATAGGTCAGGCCCGGTCTCAACCCAGGAGGTTAGATCAACTTCAAACATAACATCTCCAGAGGAAAACCTGAAAGGACCAAGTCAGCCTTGGAGACAACACTGAGGACAAACAGACTCGAATGGGATCCAAACCTTGGAAACAACCCCAAGAAGTCAGCCAAAAGTCATGCCAACACTAAAGGCAACCCCGGGAGGGGAAAAACAATTATTTTACCAACTTGAAGCCTATTCGGTCAAACTCAAGCCGAATTGATACCACCAAAGTTAGAACCAACCATAACGATGATCCCGAGTGGAAACAGCGCATGACAGCTCAACGGATAAACTATGAGGAATCAAAGACCCAATTATGAACCCGTCTTTTTGGACCTGGAAAAGGTTTTCTCCCATGTCATTGTGATGCGCTCGGCGAGGGCTTTTTGGAAAGGTACAACACGCCTCAAACGGACGCTTCGATCAAAAGTTAGAAAGTTTTGAATCGGACCTCGCATTGCTCAGAGTGTACGTACTTCGATGCAATGGGACCCGCCACGCGGGCCCCGTCACATGGAGCTGCACCTCTATATGCGGCTGCCACAAGTAGAGTTGCATCTCCTGGGTCTATAAATAAGTGGTGACCCCCAGCTCATTTCATAATTCAAAAACGCTCTGAACTCCTGCCCGTTTGGTTTTTCAGCTATTTTCTTGTCTTCCAACCCCAAATTTTTTCAATCTAACACGTAGATATACTCACATACTACCACATATCAAAAATTAACCGGTATATTCGGACATTTAAAGCCTACGATTTGGCAAAGAGTCTGTGTAGCAGTCCATTGTGAGTATTTTTACGATCAACAAGTTTATATTACTTCATTACGCTGTTATACACTTGTATATCAAGTTTCAATTTCTAAATATGCCCGAAACTCAGTTCCGTGGCCATTTTTGTTAACTTTTGGTACATTTTAGTACCTAAACGCGTTTTTGGCATTTTTAAAACTCGGATTGACGATCCGTCACTTTCAACAACTTTTATAATACTTATATCTTCGTGTTAAGCAACTTTGTCAGACTGGATTATCTTCCCAGTCTGGGTTTGGCTTTTTTGTATATATTTAACTGTATATATACTAATTTTTTAATTCTGTCAAGCCCGGATGTCAAATCTGCGGTAGTTTATTGCTTTTATATATATATATATATATGCACCCTTCATCGGACTGGGTTATCTTTTCAGTCTCGGTTTGACTATTTTTTGTCTATAATTAATTATATATATATATATATATATATATATTTACATTCCAGTTTGGCCTGGACCATTCTGTGGCCTTTTTACTGCTTTTTTATATTTATATACATATATGCACTATTCACCATACTGGGTCATCTTTCCAGTCTTGGTTTGACTATTTTTCTGTCTATATTTAACTATATATATATATATATATATATATATTTACATTCCAGTTCGGCCTGGATCGTTCCGTGGCCTTTTTACTGCTTTTATAAATATATATATATATATATATATATATATATATTTACATTTTCTGTCCGGGCAAAGGATAGAATGTTCATCGCCCTTTACTGCTTTTCTATATATATATATTTACATTATGTCCAGCCTGGATCATTCCGTGGCTTTTATACAGCTTTTATAAATATATATATATATATATATATATATATATATATATTTTTTTTTTCATTCCAGTCCGAGCATCAGAGTGAAAACCCACCGTCCTTTATCGCTTTTATATATATTTTAATTCTGTCAAGCCTGGATTATTTCGTGGCTTTTTACAGCTTTTATAAATATATATATATATATATATATATATATATATTTACATTTCAGTTCGGGCACCGGAGTAAAAATCCATCGCCATTACCGCTTTCGTATATATATATATATTGCTTTACTCATTTTATTAAATTATTGCTTTAAATATTCATTCGATATGAATCGGCACTGATATTTCGTCGGGCGAACTAGATGTCTTTAAATCTCGCCAACTCTAGCTTTTAAACGGTTCAAAATAGGTCCAGACGGAACCGAAAAGCTAGAATGGCGGAGATTTACTTAAATCTAGTTTTTTTTTCTAGTTTCAGTTATGAAAGCAACCTCGCGGCCCTTAGATCGTTATCTAGTGGGAACGAGACGCTTCGGCCATGTGCGAGCCAGGATTTACTGATAAATCCTTGGTTCTGATGATATTTGGATATATTTTTGTACATATTTTAGATGTGCAGGTTTTATCGGCCTCCCTATGTGAGCCTAGGAATCGTGGGATTCATAATCCAATTGATCAGAATCTGATTTTCACGATGGACAAACTCCACTTTACAGATGTACCCTGCCAGTTTTTCTGTAAAATGTACATCCAAAAGACCTTAAAATGGTTATCCGAATTTAAGGTCTCAACATAGTGAAAATATGATTTGTCATGTCAGAGTCACTCTGATGGTTGTCATGCCCATGAGAAGACCGACACTTGTATATATTTTGTGGTCGAGGATGCTTCGCAGCCCGACAATCAACATTCAAATTGAGCCAAAAGGCTGAAAAGATAAAACTGAAGTATCGATATGCTTCAATTCCTATGTTAGCGTAAGGGTTTGAAAATCTGCTTTCAAAATATCATTTTAATAATCTTATTGAAAGGAGAAGCTTTTGTAAATCAAATCAAACACTTTTACAAATCAAATCAAAGACTGTTTTTGCAAATCAAATCAAACCTTTCGTATATAGGTTCAACGATGCATAAACATACTTCTAATCAAGCATAGGCCCAAATTTCTTCCAACATTCACACACATTGCAGATTTAAAAGGAAAATATTAAAAAGATGCGGTACCGTGTTTACACGGAAGTTGTAGGGTGCCTAATACCTTCTCCACCCTTAATCAAGCCCCCGACCTCAAAACTTCGGTTTCAAAGATCAAGTTTCGACAATGTCCAGCAATTGGGCCTATTTTCAAACAAAACTCGGTTGAGTTGGTACAACCATTTTAAATCTACCAACTGGCGACTCTGTAAAACGTTCAAATCGTGGACATGATACATGTTGGCCTTTTTTTAAAAAATCTTTCTAAACTCTTTTTCACAAATAAAAAGAGTAAGGGTAGACATAACTTAGAAAGAGAGAAAGATCCGGGTTTTGAACCGACCTGCGAATTTTTTCCCGACATCTACATATATATAATAGGCCGACAAAAAAATTTAATTCAAAATAATTGTGAGCTGACTCGAAGAGTTAACTCATATGGTCACATTGACAATAGTAAATCTAGCTAGTCAAGGATAATTAATAATTACTTTCCTTGGTTGTTTGTGTCATCTAAATTTAATGTATATATATAGAGCTATATGTATATACACAGCTGTGTATTACACAGTCGGGATAGGGCGACGGTTCACCTGTCGTCGTAGCCATAAATAGCTATGGTGACAGTTTTCGTCGCTATAGCCCAAAAAATCGTCGCCATATCCCGACTGCGTACTACACAGCTGTGTATATACATATAGCCCTATATGGAAAAAATGTATGTACACAGTTGTGACATACATTTTTCCCATATATATATATATATATATATATATATATATATATATATATATGAGAAATGATCAATAGCATGTATTTACTATGGATTAAAAATTGACAAATACCATCTTTACCTTCCATTACAATTATAAACAGCTATGATTAAAAAATAGATCTCGCCGTCATTACTGGCGGACGAATTAAAATTTCTCTCTGACAATTATGCCATGTTCTTTACTAATGTCGGTTAAAGCTCACACATAGTATATTTACATATCTATGTGTACCGTCTCGATTTTCTCTTTGGGTCTGTGGACAAAGACGAACCAGAACTAGTTTTGGTGGTGTTTCCTTTCATATTCAAATTGATTGAACCCATGTCAACCCTTGGAATAGAGAGGGAAGAATCATTAATGGCTAAAAACTTGTTCTTTTCCTTCTAAATAATCAGATCAGATTGTATTTTAAATGGCACAAAAGCCCCTCCACTTTTTGTCAATTTACTACATATCTGATCATATAGGTTATCAGTTGTGAGCCATAGCCATCCTCTTCTTTCGTTCTCTGCTCATAATAAAAACTAAACAAATCCAGAAAGTATTAATTGGAGTAATTAATTAATAAAACCCCATTTTGTAACATCCTTCTTTGTATTTTTCAAAAAGTAATAAGATTGTATCACTTTAATTAATAAAAACCATTATATATATATATATATATATGTATAGGTGATGAAATCTTAATGATTTAAGGTCTGATACAGAGTCTTGTATTTGATATCAAAACTTGTTGAAGCTCTTGCAAGTTCTGATTTGCAGTAATAGATCTTTTAGAGCTCACATTCTCTAGATGAGGATCATCCTGATCCATTCTGTCCTCTTGAGAGGCATTACACATTCAAACCATTAGCATCCACCGAGGCATGAGATTGGATTTCTAAGTCATATGTAGATCTAGAAATTTCAGAACTAGGGAGATGGATCTGCTACTCGAGGCTAAATGGGGGTATAATCGGTCAATTTTTTTTAATGTCGTCCACTAGAACTTCTAGCGGACGTCGTCCCTAAAAATATATATAGAGAAGTTACATAGAACATTTTGCATAAATATTTATATGTTTGTATGTGTATATATATATATATATATACACAGTAGAGATATATGCATATAAAAATATATATAGAGAAGTTACATAGAACATTTTGCACAAGTAACGTTCTCTTCTATCTTCTTCATTCTTCTTATAAATAAACAACTACTACAAAGTAGTGTTCAATTAGAATTTTTTGTGAATTGCTATCACGGATTATTCACTAAGGCTTGTCATATATCCTAGAGGTATATCGTCTGCAACCCTTAGCAAACCAATCGTGGTGGGGGCGATAAAGACCTTAAGGACATGGATCACCCGTGTCATGTCTTCTACAACAATCTTGACTCTACAAAGCTACGGTTCTAACAATCTTAAGGTCTTTATCGTATTTATTGGAGTCATGATTTTGGTGAGATGGAAGACAACACTGGTTTTCAAAGATAAGTGCCGTTTTTCTTGTATCTATTTTATTAATGGAGTTGTTATGATAATTAATAATATATTGAGATATTAAGCTAATCATTTTTATTGATAATTCCTGTTAGAAAATGGATTGTGGAGAAAAATTAAAGTGAAAAGATTTATAATTTGCAAGTTTGCAAATGATGTGGAGAAGATGAAGAGTCGTCATTAAAAACACCAAATGTTGATGCCTAAATTTTTTTCTAAAGAGATTATAGTGTTGTTCGAATTTAATTCCAAAAGGTATGTTTTTTAACATTTGCCTTTATTTTTATAAATGATAATTGTGTATCATTTTGTATGTGTATATACTTGAAAGTATATGTTTTATGTATTATATCATGTGCAGATGATATTGTATGTTTGAATAATATTTTACTTACATTTGTTGTAATAAATTATTTAATTAGTTTTGTGGGATACGAAAAGTAATTAAATTTTTGTTCATGCCGGAATAAATTTAATTTTGTGCATATATATTTTGGTTATAATATTTTATGAGTAGATAAAATATTATGATGTGTATATATATATGTATGAAATTTGAGATAATTATTTTCTTGTTCACTAATTGAGATTAATTTATTATGAGAATTAAAGTTGTAGTAAAATTTGAGAAGATTACTTGTCTCTATGTATAACAAATTAGTTGTAAATTAATTTATTTTGAGAATAAAGTAAATTTATGTTTTTCTTGAACAAAATTATGCATATAAAGTTTGAGGTAATGTTTAGTGTGTAATATTACTTGGTATTTGTATGCCTGAATTTTGAGATAAATTACTTTGTTTGTGGATAATAAATTAATTATCAACTAATAGTTAGAAGAGATATTGTAGAAGTAAATTGGGTTGAGTAAATCTTGTATACAATATGATTTTGATGTTGAGAAAATACTTAGAAATGTGATTTATATTTTATTTTAAAAGATTTTCTTTCATTTTCTCCATAAAATTTGTTCATTTCCACTTAAGTGTGACTACATTATGCATAAAAATTTCATGTCAGCTTTCTCTCTCCTATGTGTTAAATTTCGTTAAAAGTCAACATGACTTAGCGATTTTTGTAACGGTTTGTAAGAAAACTAAAGTTCAGTGAGTTGACTGTAAGAAAAAAAGATTTAGTGACTCATTTGTAAGTTGAAATAAAGTAGAATGACAAAAAAAGCATTTATCCCTTGCATATTATACCCCGAAGTATACACACTTTTATCATTCGTACCCCGATGTTTAAATGCTCTCATCCCGCTATTCCAAGTACCGTTAAGTAAGCATAACTGACCCTTTTGGTCAATTTGTTCACCGAAAATAGGTCACGTGTCACAATTTAAATGGACGAAAAATTAGAAAAGGGTCAGTTATGCTTACATAACGGTATTTGAGGTAGCGAGATGAGAGCATTTAAATATCAGGGTACCAATGACAAGAGGGTGTATACTTCGGGAGTCTAATATGCAATTTACTCTATAATTTATTTCAAATGTGTATTAATTTTTTGTGTTAATAACTTGTAGATACTACTAATCTTTGCCACCAGTGGCAAAAACGTATGCAGTCACCTGTTAATGGTCTCAGACGCCTATCATCAAGAAAAGCTCTTAAAATGTCATCCCAACTCCTACGATATATAAGACAAAGAATACTAACAAAAAAAGCAAGTGAAAGATCAATTTAAAATTTATATATATATATGCTATACGTACTTATCATTCCATCTGATATAAACAAGATTTTAAATAAACATTTTTTTGTGATTTGTTTTACTTAACTACGTAAAAACTTTGATCAAATATTATTATTAATAAACAGAGGCACGGGCTATATATTACACTAGTTAGATTTAATGTAGATAAATTAGATGTGTTATTTCTGCGATTCTAGAACCTACAAAATTATTTTTATGTGCGAATATCATTCATGGAAAAAGAAGAAGGGGATTTTATAAACGAAATTATAACATTTTCATTCTCAGTACTTACAAGTACTCTCTTTTCTTGTCATCAGAATGAATTGCTTGAGGATCCGTTTCTAATTTAAGTAATCTTTGAGCGAATTGAACAGACAAAATTTATATCAATCTTTTTTGTGAAAAAGAGATGCCCTAGAGGTTATATAACTAGTATTAATAAGCAAATTTTTAGGATTTTTTTACATAAATACTGTACACAGGGACGAAGTCAGGATTTGTTTTTCATGGGGGCCAAAAAATTTTTTAACATAAAATATATTTATCACTAAAAAGTAAAATTTCATCATTACAAAATATATTTTTACTAAAACAAAAATAATGTAGTAATAGAATTTGTTTTGACAAAGACAACAAAACATAACAAAAAAAATCTTTTAGAACATATCAAAACTTCGTCAGACATTGGGGGGCCTGTGGCCTTACAATATTTTCAAACCAAACCAAATGTACAAGTGAGTCTTACAAAATTTTCAAATCGTGGAGGTGAGTCTTACAAAATTTTCAAACCTTGGAGGGGGCCGTGACCCCTTTCAGTCAACATTTGGCTCCGTCCCTAACTGTACACCTATAAAGAACATATAAAAATATGTGAACGCTATGAATTTCCATATAGTTTGGTGATGTCTATCAACAATTTTATATTAAAAAAGGCTCAATAAATTTAATTCGTCCAAAATATACTTATTTTACAATGTTATAATTAAAAATGATGTTATACAATTTCAAATTAAATAAAAAATTATAATATTTCATATTTTTGCATGATCTTTCCATCCGTACAGTTAAATTTTATTAAAAGATTATGATGAAATCATTTTATGAAACTAAGGTATAATTTATACCCCATAGGATCTTTTTTAATTAATCGAGTTTAAAAACTGCTACCTCAAATTTAATATTAACAAACTAAAACCGCAAATTGTAGTGGCCAGTGGGATGGATAGTTAAACGGTATATATATACTGTGGCCGTAAGTAATTTTGTCCCACACTCAACATGATGTTCCAAATTATAAGTTCGAACTCAAAATTAATATTAATTCATTTAATTTTGTTGGAATTGACTCATACTTCTGCGGATTCGACGAATGGCCACTATGACTATCCAGTCGGGGGTCTCGCTCCCTGGTGAGCTAGCGGCTGCCCAGCTCGCCGGTGAGCTGGCGGGGTTTGCGAGGGGGCAACGTCCCCTGGAAGCCAAACGCAAAGTACAATTGGGCTTAGAGATTTATTAGTAGTCCGGTCTTGGGTTTTACTAATGTATTGGGCTTCATGTGTTTGAGCTCATGTTATAGCAGCTAGGGTTTTTTTCTAGTTACTATAAAAATATTGTTTGGTATGTGAATCATTGTAGAGTGTGTGAGACATCTAATGAATACATCAGACAAGCAAGACTAGCCAATATTGGTAAACCTAGATATATCGTGTGTTCTTATTTTTCCGTCTTTCATATAATATCTGTGTGATTGCAATATTATTCGTTCTTCAATTCTAACATTTGGTATCAGAGCTATGTTTGAGAGTTCTGGGATTGTCAAATTTAAGATGTCGAATATAGGGTCATCACGGATTGAAATTGATAAATTTAACGGAAAGAGTTTTGAACTCTAGAAACTGAAGATGGAGGATATGCTCGTGGATAGGGATTTCTGGATAGTAATTGAAGATCCAAAGCCGATTGTTTCTCAGAAAGAGGGGACGTCTTCGACTGAAACGGAGTTGAAGGAGAAACATTGCTGAATGGGAGAAGTTGGATCGGAAGGCTCGTGGCCTGATTCGACTATGCCTTGCTGATAACGTCCTGGTTAATGTTTCTGGGGAGAAGACTGCGAAGGATCTCCTAGACGAAATTGGAAACCCTATATCAAAGTAAGTCCTTAGTTAATAAACTATTTCTTAGGAAGAAATTGTATAAATTTCGGATGGATGATGGAAGTTCGTTTTCTACACACCTACATGAATTTAATACCCTGATTAGTCAGTTATCATCAATAAGTGATGATATCAATGATGATGATAAAGCTATTACCTTGCTCTATTCACTGCCTGATTCGTGGGATAATTTGATTATTGCGATTGGTAGTGGTACTACAGAATTGTCGTTTGAGGGGGTTGTTTCAGCTTTATTGTCAGAAGATATGCAACGACAGAGTATGGAGAGTTCAACCAAGGAGGCTTTGTTAGTTCGAGGGAGAAATCAGGATAGAAATTCAAAGAGGTTTGGACACAAGTCACAATCACGAGGAAGATCTAAGAGTACTGACAGTTCAAAAATTAAATGCTGGAAGTGTAATGAATTTGGGCATATGAAAAAGGACTGCAAGAACAAGGGTGGCAAATCTGCGAATGAGAAGAATGATTCGGGGAATAAGGATGAAGCCACTGGAGACTTGTACATAGCAGCTGCTTGTGTAGCCCAAATAGCTGATGATGTCTGGTTCATTGATACAGGAGCTTCGTATCATATGACACCTCACAGGGATTGGTTCTGTCAGTGTGAATCATTCAACGGAGGTAATGTTATGATGGGTAATGACGCATCCGTGAAAATTGTTGATCGTGGAAAGGTGAAGCTCAGGATGCATGATGGTACTGTTAAAACACTTCCGAGAGTTATGCATATTCCTGACCTTAGCAGGAACTTGATATCGGTTAGCACGATGACAGATGGAGGTGTCAATTTCAGTTGTGACAAAGACTCATGTAAGATGACTCGTGGGTCAATTGTAATAGCACGTGGTAGAAGACATGGTACCTTATACAAGCTACTGGGAAGTACCATAAAGGGACAATTTGGTGGCTCTTTTATTTCTGAGAAAGAAAACAGTGCGGACAACAGTTCGTCTATGTTGTGGCATCAACGGTTGGGGCATATTAGTGAGAAGGGGCTGTCCACTATAACATCAAAGAAACTGGTGGAAGGGGTTCCAGATTGCTCCATGGGATTCAGATTCTGTGAGCATTGTTTATACGGAAAACAGAATAGAGTCAAGTTTAAGTCTACTGCCACTAGAGCGACTGGAGTATTGGATTTGATACACAGTGATTTATTTGGGGAAACTCCAAAAGCATCTCTTGGAAAATCAAGGTACTATGTGTCTTTTGTAGATGTTTTTAAAGATATGCTTGGGTTTATTTTATTAGAAGAAAGTCTGAAGCACTTGACAAATTCCGAGAGTTTAAGGCACTAGTTGAAAATCAATTCCATAAGAAGATAAAGGTTCTTCGAACTGATAATGGTAGAGAGTATTTTCCAGTTGATCAATTTTGTGCTGAGCAGGGCATTGCAAGGCAGAATACAATTCGGATGACACCTCAACAAAATGGTGTGGCTGAGAGATTAAATCAGACACTCATGGAGAAGACGAGGTGTATGCGGAGTTGGGCAGGCTTGGAGCCTGAATTATGGGCAGAGACAGTTGCTACAGCATGTTACTTGAAGAATCGGACACCTACATCTGCATTAAAGGATCAAACTCCTTTTGAGGTACTTTTCGGAAGGAAGCCTAGTATGTCTCATGTTTGAGTGTTTGGTTGTGATACGTATATGTACGTGCCAAAGGAGAAAAGGAACAAAATTTACTTCAAGTCTGAGAAGTGCAAGTTTATTGGCTATAAGGAAGGTGTCAAGGGATACAAGCTGTGGAATCCAGAGACTAGAACTGTTTTGTACAGCAGGGATGTGGTGTTTAGAGAAACATCAAATGAGCCAATTGTGGATAAGTCTTCCGAAGAACTTGATAGTGTGCAGATTGATCTGAGCATGGGAAAGCAAGTGGAAACTATAAATTCACAGTTGGCTACAGATTTTACAAATGATGAGCTAGTTGAGTCCGAACATGCTTTGCATAATGAGGAAGATGGGAATGATTCAGTTATTGAGGAAGATGCTGAGGAGGCTGATGAAGAAGTCGAGCCTACAGTGAGGAGGTCCACACGGGTTCGAAGGCGACCAAGCAGGTATTCACTTAGTGCGTATCATGCCTTATATGTCACTAATGATGAATCGTGCACAGTTAAAGAGGCGAGGGCCTCGGGGGAGTCGAATCAGTGGGAGCTTGCTATGAATGAGGAGATGCAATCACTTGATAAGAATCAGACCTGGAGTCTTGTTAAATTGCCTAAGGATCGGAAGGCAATTGGATGCAAATGGGTGTTTAAGAGGAAGACAAATGAGAATGGAAGTATAGAGAAGTATAAAGCGTGACTGGTGGCAAAAGGGTATTCTCAAATAGAGGGAATTGACTATGATGAGATATTTTCTCCAGTAGCAAAGTTGACAACCATCCGGACAGTTCTATCTGCAGCAGCTGTTTATGATCTAGAGGTTGAGCAACTAGATGTCAAAATAGCGTTCCTTCATGGTGACTTGGAGGAGGAGATTTACATGAATCAACCAAATGGTTTTGAAATCAAAGGCAAGGAGAATCTGGTATGTAAATTGAAGAAGTCCTTGTATGGGCTTAAGCAATCTCCAAGAATGTGGTATCAAAAGTTTGATTCTTACGTTTTACAACTTGGATTCATGCAATGCCAGGCTGATCATTGTGTTTATGTGAAAAGGTTGGGTGACAATTTTGTTATTCTAACCTTGTATGTTGATGATTTGTTATTGATTGGAAATAACAGGAAAATGATCAAGTCTATGAAACGTTTGTTGGCACAACAATTTGATATGAAGGATCTTGGGCCAGCAAATTTCATCTTGGGTATGCATATACACAGGGATCGTAAGAATCGGAAATTGGTGTTAGGGCAGAAGAAGTACATTGAAGGGGTGTTGAAGAAATTCAACATAATTGACTGCAAACCGGTTGGAACCCCTATGGCTACAGGAACTAAATTATCTGCAAATCAGTGTCCTAAGACCAAAGAAGAAGAGGAGGAGATGGCTCACATTCCATATGCAATCGCGGTCAGAAGCTTAATGTATGCAATGGTATGTACGAGACCAGATATTGCCCAAGCAGTGGGAGTATTGAGCAGATATATGTCAAACCCCGGGAAGGAGCATTGGACCGCCATCAAAAGAGTTTTCAGGTATCTTTGTGGTACTTCTGATTTTGCATTGCATTCTGGAGGTAAAGAAGATGGGAGGAACTTTGAGGTGGTAGGATCTGTGGATGCTAATTGGGGTGGAGATGTTGATAGCAGGAAATCAACAAGTGGTTATGTATTCAAATTGTTTGATGGACCTGTGAGTTGGATGAGCAAGAAGCAAAGTGTTGTTGCTTTATCATCTACGGAGGCAGAATACATGGCGCTTACTCATGCAAGTAAGGAAGTAATATGGATTCGCAGGTTGTGTGCTGAGATTGGTTTTAAACAGAAGACAATGAAGTTAAAGTGTGACAGTCAGAGTGCTATTCACTTAGCAAAGAATCATGCATTTCACTCACGGTCAAAGCATATTGATATCCAATATCACTTCATTAGAGAGAAGGTTGATGAGAAACTGATTCTCTTGGAGAAGGTTGACATGGTAGTGAACGACGCAGACTTCTTAACTAAAGCAGTTAGTTTGGCGAAGTTTGAGTGGTGTACATCTGAGGTGGGTATTAAGAAGTATTCATCAAGTGGGAGAATGTTGGGATTGACTCATACTTCTGCGGGTTCGACGAATGGCCACTACGACCACCCAGTCGGGAGTCTCGCTCCCCGGTGAGCAAGCGGCTGCCCAGCTCGCCGGTGAGCTAGTATGGGTTGCAAGGGGGCAGCGCCCCCTGGAGCCAAGTGCAAAGTGCAATTGGGCTTGGGAATTTATTAGTAGCCCGGTCTTGGATTTTACTAATGTATTGGACTTCATGTGTTTGGGCTCACGTTATAGCAGCTAGGGTTTTTTCTAGTTACTATAAAAACATTGTTTGGTGTGTGAATCATTGTAGAGTGTGTGAGGCATCTAATGAATACATCAGACAAGCAGGACTAGCCAAATTGGTGAACCTGGGTATATCGTGTGTTCTTATTTTTTCGTCTTTCATATAATATCTGTGTGATTGCAATATTATTCGTTCTTAAATTCTAACAAATTTATATCAATACAATTATAAATAGAGAATTGTTAAATTTATAATATTTTTTTGTTATTTTCACAATAAAAGTATCGCTGAAGATGCATAGGGATGGTGAAAACTGTCGCTATATGATCTATAGCGACACTTTTGTTGTGAAAATAATATTTTTTGTGAATTTAACAATTTTCTTATATATATTATAAATTATCCAAAAAGTACTACTAATTATAAGATTTATTATTTTTTAAACTTAAAATGAATTAGGTCAAGTTTAAATTTTAAAATGTTTTAAATTGACTTTTAAAAAATTAATATTCATCTTATAATTCTGAATGGAGGAAGTATTTTAATTGTGAAATATCACTTCTCTTAATAAATATTTTTAATGCATTAAATAATAAGATTTAATTTGACATATAAAGTTAGTTTTAAGATTTTTCAATTTTCAATTGATGTGATTTATTAAGTACTTTAAATACTAATGGGCCGTTTGGTTTGAAAGAATTGAGAGCGGAAATGAATGATCATTCCGACTAAGCATTTCTTTACTATGTTTGGTATGCCATGTTTGGTCGGACCATTCTGACTGAATCGTGTTACCTTTATCGTGTTACCTTTATATATTTGAATCACGATTCTTTATGGGAGGGTTAAGGAATGGAATTTCGAAAGATAAAGGAATGTGAAAAAAATATTAAGACAAACATTTTGTAGAGTTATATTTCGAAACATTTTGTAGAGTTATGTCAATTCTATTTTGTATTACCTAATATTATATTATATTAATAGAATATATATAATATATATTCTTAATGCCAATATTACTCCACGCGCCCCAATCACTAAAACGCGTCAAATCTTGCACAGAAACAAAACACATGCGAAGCTTGGCTGCTTGGGTTGCCAGTGGATAGCTCCGGTGTGAGAATAAGTACAAACTGAATAAGGTTTAACAATGGAGGCTTAATGCTCTAGTGCTGGAAAATAATATTGTGTCTACCTTAAAATCAGAGTAAAGCCTTGCATTTATAGTGATCTCACCACCTCCATAGAATCCTCCCCCGTGTAGAATTAGGATTTCTCATTAGGTGAAATTCCTTAATGGGATTGTATGAAATCTCCTAAAAGAAAGGTAGTTGGATTATATCCTAATACCTCCTTTAGGAATTATAAAACCAAACATAATTGGGAATCTGTGATTCTTTAGAATACTCAACTTGTCAAAACAGAATCCTATGTGGGTTAAAATAACTCCACGTGTACCTTGGCCCACCATATAATTCGGCCCAAATAATCACGCCCCAACATTGCCCCCAGTCTTCAGTTAAATGGAACATTTAATCGAAGAGTACTCCAAACAGAGCCCACTGATTAACAATAAAGGCTACCAAGCCGAACCTCCTCAAAAAATTTTCGATTACATAAAGTAGGGACCCATCACCTCCCCCTCCACGTTGTCAATCATCACACCCCATTAATTAGCTGCTTTTTGATACCTGTGCAAAATTTAAAAGGTAATCCACTTCAAAACCCCATTCCTGTTTACTTCTCTTTCTCGAAATCTCAAAATTCTCTCTTTCTGTTCGCAAAGCACCTCCAATCCTCCATCAATAGCTTCCCCCAAAACTCCAGCTACAACTTCTTCTACCAACGACGAGCCCATTCAAGCCACACCCCTTTCATCCATTCCTGCCCCACCAATATCCACTACTTCAACCTCCATCAACACTCCAAAGAACACCGTCAACGCTATAACAACCGACTCCACCCTAACCTCCACCAGCTCTGCCCCCACACCCCAACTTCATCGAAGGCAAAGACTGATTTCCAAAAAATGATGCGTGAATACTCTGATGAGACCAAATTCCCCCATGCTAATACCCCAATCAAAAATCACTAAAACAGACCTTATCACCATCCGGGATCACTATCACATCCCAGACACCCACCAACTGAAAGTCCCTTCCTCTACTGATCGAATGTACCACTGAGCCGAGGGTTGGACCGCTATGCCCCTTACTCTTCTAGAAAAAGGGATTCAGTTACCACTGCACACTTTATCATTACCCTACGAGTGTTTAACGGTATTGGCTTCAGCCAGCTAGTGACGAACTCTTATATCAACATCATTGCTTTTATCGCCTTCTGCCATAAAGCAGGCGTTTCCCCCACCATCGACTTCTTCCTAACCATGTACCAGCTCACCAAATCACGAGAACCTGGATTCAAAACTTTAAGCAAGCAACAGCCAAAACCAAACCAAAAAATTGAGAAACGTTCCTTGATGGATGCTCCTTCAAGCAATAAAGGCTGATACAAAGATTGGTTATTTGTCAAAGGACCAGATACACAGAAACTCCCCGATTGGGCCTCATACGGACATCCAAATGTTGCCATTGAGGAAACTCCTCTGCAGTGAGTTATAGAGTTAATGAAATTGATCGAGAAGCTGCCAATGAAAGAGTGCAGCTTCACCCTCCTAACCAAACCAACTTGGCTCTTCGACCACAAATGTAAGTCTTGAACCCTTCTTAAGTTAAATCTTACCTTTTAGCTGTCAACTAACGTGACTTACTCCTTGAATATAGTATCGCTCCTTAGGCCAACAACTGTCGAAAGGGAAGATCTTGAAAACTTTCTCTCCGACAAAACCTTCGAAAAATTCGATGATCCACCGATTACAGAAACAATTACCATTGAAGTCATATCTGAAGTACCATCCTTCTCGCGGATCAAAAAGAGGGCAGTCAAAAAAGTACTAAGGCCAAAAACAATCCCAACTCCCACCTTTATAAAAAGTCTCTTGGACTTGGACATACCGAACTCTGAAAGGAAAAAATTCCTTCGGGTTAAGAAGAGGCGTACCAAGATCATCCCCCTTACTTCCGAAGCATTAAAAGTCCCTTCGTCTGAAGCCCCTATCGCCAAACCGAAGATATTTCAACCAAAACCTCAGAACCGAACCCAAACCAAAACCAAAAAAGGAAAGAACCTGAAAGGTCCTCATTCGAACCTCCACACAAAAAACCTAATACTGAAAAATCCCCCGAACACTCCCCTCCACACATTCATTCCCTACCTAGCAACCTTCTCCCAACCGAACCCAGGAGACCGGATCTTCCCCAACCCTCTGGCCAGATGCCTCCGAGGACTACCCACTTGAACTCTTTGACCACTTCATTCTTCCATCCGATGAGCCTCGTTTCGAAGATATATCCCCACCGAGCTCATCTTTGCCAGATTAATGCATCAAGACAGAGTAAGTCCTATTGAGTTCCAACGTTTAATAAAGCCCTCGTCCATACACATTTATTTTTAAATTAAAATTATCATCCACATGTTGCTGCTATATCCGAACACCTTATTCGTCGATATAAAGAAATCGAATAGGAAGAAAAGCTGTCCGAAGAGAAAATAAACTGTTAAGGGTCGCTTTAGCCAAAGAGAAGAATCTACATGATAACACTACTTTCTATTATGAAGGCCTCAAAGCCAATATCGCCAAGCTGAAGGAAGAAGCAACTACTTCCGAAGCATGCCGAATGGTCGCTTATGAAAAATGGGAAGAAATAATAAAGGAAAATGAAGAGCTGAAGCAAACAGTCCAGATCCTCAACCGCCAGAACCGTGATCTTATGAAGGAGGAGAAAACCCATCAGACATGCATAGCACTAGAAAAGTAATTCTCCAAGTAGAAGGCGTCGAGGCCTCTTCTGACAGAAGAGCTAAAGTTTCAGATCTTTCAAGACTACCGGAAGTTTCCCGAGCTTTCGACAGAAGTGATGCAGATGTTAGTTGAAGGATATGAAACAACCCGAAGCAAAGATAAGGCTAAGATCACGGCTGCCAAGCTGGATGTTTCTGTATTTGACTCCTCCGAAGATGAAGCTGAAGAAGAAGATAAGGACGATCCCCCACAATAGAATTTCTTTTCTTAGTTTCACTTTTGTTCTTTCGAACTTGCATTGTAATTATCACTATGTACTTTTGAAACGAATCAATGAAAAGTCTTTAACCTTTCCAAAAGATAATACATATTCTCTTATAAACAAAATAGAATCCATTAAAGACTAGATTACTCATGCAAAATAATTTAAAGGGTTCGCCCGAAGAGCTGAACACTAACAAATAAAACTAAATACTCATTAAAAAACTGAATATTTATATCATTAAAGATGTTACCTTCGTTTGGAGGAACTGAATAAGAAACAAACCAAGTCTCGTTTTGGGAAACTGAGACTTCAGGCAAGGTATTCGTTTTGAAAAATTGAATCTAAATAAAAGAGTTATTCGTTTCAAAAAACTAAACTCCTTCAATCAAGGGGTACCCGTTCGGCAGAACAGAGTACCCACACAAGTAATAAGGCATTCATTAAAAAATTGAATAACCTTTTAACAATATTCGTTCCTAAGAACTGAATACTAAAGCACCCAAGGCAATAATAATACCCACCAAACTCCAAAGGTAATGACAAAATTCGTTAAAAAACTGAATACTCATTTTATTAATAATCCTAGAAAATTACAGAGTTGAATCCCCTAGCCATGCACTATTAATAATATTTCTAAAACCTGCCTACATGCCCGGTATTCTTGACTTCTATCTCATCCATTGCCTGAAGTCGGTAATTACCTGGCTTCAGCAGCTCCACGACCTCATAGGGTCCTTCCCAATTTGGCATCAGCTTCACGAGATTTTGGGGCATAAAAGCCACCACCTTTTGAAGAACCAGATCCCCAATCTCAAACCTCCTGAGCTTTACCCCCTTATTGTAGTGCCTGACCACTCTCCTTTGGTAGGCTGCAAGCCTTAATAGGGCTCACTTGGTGCTGAGGACGGCGCTGCAACACTAGTCCTAAAATTTTTAAAAAGATGCTGGAGCTGCAGCGCCAGCCAAAGCTCTCTGGGCGACACAGCAGCGCCTGCTGTGCAAAATACTTGGCCATGTGATTTCTCAAAATGTTCTTTAACCTCTTTTGATTTAAACTTACATAACTTATTCATTTTACATCCAAATGAGTTGAAACCACTTCCAATATCTCATAAGCTTGCATATCTCAAAGTTCCGCTACGAGTTCGTTTTACGTCCGATTACCATGATTCCACTTGGGTTATGTTCGTATTTCATATAGGTTCTACATAACGTTATTGGATCATATGTAAAGCTTATACATTTTGTGACTCTTATCAACATATCTCATACTTTCAAGTGTTATAACTAGGTTTCAAGCTTAACATGCATTTCTATTATACTAACTTAACTTGACAACTATAAAAGTGAAGTTAATGATGTTCCTACCTCTTGATGGTTTTATTCCTCTTAGCTAAGAATCTTGAGTAGACCTCCACCTTGTTTCCTTCTTCTAGTGCTCCACCAACAAGCAAGAGCTTATTTAGGTTTTCTTCTTTTTCTTTCAACTCTCTCTAGCTTTCTATATTTCTACACTTAGCAATTGAAAAGGCAAACTCTTAAAACCAATACAAGTCTTTTATTTATAGACAATCTATTATCCCCCTATGGTCATTACACAAAGGTCAAAGAAAGGAGTTGGTGACTAGCTCCACCAACTACTACTATTCATTGTACCCTTAGCCATTGGCTACTTCATCATTACCATCACGAGGGCTAACTTGTGAGCTCTTATTAGCTAGAAAATCAGCATTCTTAAGTGCCCAAGGGGAGGGGTTCGGTTGGGAGGGGGCATACCACCCTATGTCACATTTTTAATTCCCTTATGTACACAATGCTAGCATACATGACCCTATACACACATATATTAATGAACACCTTTATTACACACCCACATACATGTATACCTACATATATATGTATAGATATATCCACCAGCTTATATTACACATTTGGCTAGACTCAAGCTAAATCAAATTGGGCTAGGCACATTACTAATCCACAAGGACTCTAATATTTAACCTAGCACATATATATTGATTGTGCCATATCTTCTAACTCTTACAAGCATGTCACATTAATGTTGTTGGGCTTAGATATAACCTAAGTCCAATACATTATTAGTCCACGACCCAACTAGTCCAATTAGGAAATTAATTATGGCACACAAGGCTTAACACTTAAGCTTAATTAAGCTTATCATTATCATCAACATACTTCTAAATCATTTCATACTTGATTCAATTATTAATCACATGACACACACACACATACATATATATATATATATATGCACACAAAAAATTATAATAACCTTTGTTTTAAATTCTAAAAGTATTTATAAATTTATCGGGTATTACAATATCATTACTTATGTTGGTCAAATATTTGATACGCTAGAAGATGTTGAATTTTTTTATAGAAAATATGCCAAAACATGTTGGATTTGAAGTAAGAATAAAAACTAGCAGAAAACATGTGAGATCTGAAGATTTTTGTTTTAGATTGTATCAGTGTCGTAAAGTTGGTTATAGGGTTGTTAAGAAAAATGAGATTGTCACTGATGATGAAGATAAAAATGTGGTTAAGGCAAAGCGAATGATGGACTAAATTAATAGAATATAATGTAGAGCAAAATTTTATGTTGTGCATGATAGGAGTAAAGATAAATGGTTTGTGTCTACACTTGAGTTGAATCACAATCATGAATTTGTGTCCCCGAGTAAAGTTTCATAAATTCAAACACACAAAAATATTTTAGGAGTTGCTAGGAATTTGATTGAAATCCTTAATAATGCTGGGATTTGTCCAAGTAGTATGATGAATGTTCTGAGCTCATTGGGAGGAGGTATGAACAATGTTGGGCTCTCTGAAATGGATGTGCGAAATATAGTTAGAGATATTAGACGTGAAAGTATTGATTTAAATGATGCAAATGGTTCAATAAATTACTTGAGAAAGTTACACCGTGAGAGTGCGAGCATAGTTTATTTTCGTGTCAAACCAGACGTGGATAATTGTATCAGATGTATGATGTGGGTAGATTATCGATCAATACTTGTTTATCAAAATTTTGGAGACCTTGTTACTTTTGATACCACATACCAAACAAACAAATATTCCATGTCATTTGCTCCTTTCACGGGTGTAAATCATCAATACCATTCTGTACTGTTTGAGTTTGCACTCTTGATCGATGAGACTAATGATACATTTGTATGGTTGTTTGAGCAGTGACTTGAAACAATGAATTACAAACATCCCATAACCATTGTTACTGATCAAGATTGTGCTATGTCGAATGCGATTACTAGGGTTTTTCCTAATACACACTATGCATTATGTACCTGACACATTAGCAAAAATATCCTGAAAAACTAGGGCATATCTATTCATCGCATCAAAATTTTAAGTCAGATTTTAACTATTATGTCTTTAAGTGTTTGAGTATTCAAGAATTTGAGGACAGATGGAATTTGTTGCTTGAAAACTACGGTCTGCAGAATCACGAATGGTAGAAATCTCTGTATGAATTAAAAGAAAAATGGACTGGGGTGTATTAAAAAAGTTTCTTTGCAGCGGGAATGACTACTATTTCTTGGAGTGAAAGTATGAACAGTTTTTTAAAGATTTTGTCAGTACTTCCACGGTGATTAGAGATTTTATTTTAAAGTCCTAGAAAGCTATTGAGAATCAGTACATCAGAGAGAAACAATATGATTATATCATAGTCAATCGTGCAATAAAATTTGTTATTGGAGATACATTAGAGATGCATGCTGCTAAAATATATACCAAAAAATGTTCCGACGTTTTCAAATTGAACTGACAAAATCGCACAAGTTAACTTCTAAAAAGGTGCTTGAGTTGTCAACTTTTGATTCAAAAAATTACTTGGTGTTCAAAGTGATGGTTCTTGAATCTCGCCGCAGGTATTTCATAGTTATGTAATATATAGATACCGGGATGGCAAAATGTAATTGCAAAATGTTTGAACATTCTAGTACTATATGCCATCACATTCTCAGGCTACTAACTTCAAAGGACTTGGTTAATATTCCTAAAGATATGATACATAAACGATGGACTCAAGATGCTAATAAAATCAGTTGTGTCGCCCCGTACGTTCCCACCTCGGTCACAGATTATGCCGAGACACAAACCGACCGGTTCAGTCATTTAGCCAAACGATTTCTAAGTTTTGTACTGGATGTTTCTTCTTCCTTGGAAGCCACTAGATATGTTGATGAAATGAAAGATCTTGAGGAAAAAATTGTGCCCAAAATCCCTGTTGAAGGTGTCAAAGTAAGACCGGACGACAATGTGCAACTTTTATTCAAGGCCAAGGACACTATAAAATTGCACGATGATGATAATGTTAATGATGTTGATGTTGTTGCTGCTTCCAATGATTATGTGTTTGATCCAATATGTTCGTAGACAAAAGGTCATAAAAAAGCAACACGATTGAAAAGTTATGTTGAACAATTCGTAGCACAGAAGGAACTTTGAAAGAATGCAATATGTGGAATATATACAAACCATGATAAACGGAACCATTATAAAGCATTAGGATTGCAAAGGCCTAAAATTTCATAATTTAATTTCTCTGTATGGATTTTGAGAAACAGTTACTTGGGTAATGTTATTGTTTGTGTAGACACTCAAAATTTGGCATTCCTGTTACTAACCCGACAGGAGGGCAAAACCGTCTATTTTAACTCAGCCCCGGTCTCAACCCGGGAGGTACAGATCAGCCCCGGTCTCAACCCGGGAAGTACAGGTCAACCCCGGTCTCAACCCATAAGGTACAAGTAAGCCCCGGTCTCAACCCGCGAGGTACAGGTCAACCCCAGTCTCAATCCGGGAGGTACAGGTCAGCCCCGATCTCAACCCGGGAAGTACAGGTCAACCCCAGTCTTAACCCGGGAGGTACCGATCAACCCCGGTCTTAACCCGAGAGGTACAAGTCAAGCCCGGTCTCAACCCATGAGGTACAGGTCAACCCCGATCTCAACCCGGGAGATACGAATCAGCCCCGATCTCGTCCCGGGAGGTACATGTCATCCCCGGTCTTAACCCAGAAGGTCAGGTCAAGCTACGATCACAACCCGGGAGGCCACTCAACTTCGGAGACAACCCCGAAGCCTCACATCCTCTCTAAAGACAAACTTGGAAGAACCAAGTTAGCCTCATAGATATCTCTGAGGACAAATAGAATCGGCTGGGATCCAAATATAGGAGGCAACCCCGGGAAGTCAGCCAAAGGCCAAGCTAGTACTAAAGACAACCCCGGGAGGGACAAAATGGTTATTTTACCAAATTAAAGCCGATTCAGTCAAACTTGAGCCGAATTGATGCCACCAAGGTCATAGAGAACCATAACAATGATCCCGAGTGGAATCAACGCAAGACAGCTCAACGGGCAAACTGCGAGGAATCAAAGACATGGTTATGAACCCCTCTTTTTGGAATTGGAAAAGGTTTACTCCCATGTCATTGCGACACTCTCGGTGAGGGCTTTTCAGAAAGGTATCGCACACCTCAAATGGACGCTCCGATCAAAAGTTAGAAAGTTTTAAATCTGACATCGCATTGCTCGGAGTGCACGTACTTTGATGCAATGGAACCCACCACGTGGGCCTTGCCACATAGAGTCGCACCTCTACCTGCGGCTACCGCACGTAGAGCCGCTTCCACCGGGTCTATATATATGAGTGCACCCCAAGTTCATTTTATATAGGAAAACGCTCTGAAACCTCTTCCCGTTTGGTTTCTCAGCCCCACTCTTATATAACAAACCCAAATTTTATTACTCTAACACGTAGATATACTTCTATACTACCACATATCAAAAATTAACCTGTAGAAACAGACGTATAAAGCTTACGATTTGGCAAAAAGCCCGTGTAGCAGTCCATTGTGAGTATTTTTACGATCAGAAAGTTTTTTATTACTTTATTGCACTTTTATACACTTGCACGTTAAGTTTCACTTTCTGATTATGCCCGGAACTCAGTTCCATGGCCCTTTTTGCTTACTTTTTGTATATTTTCGTACATAAACTCATTTTCTAGCATTTTTACAACTCGGATCATCGATCCGTCGCTTCTAACAGCTTTTATATACATATATCTTTGTTTCTAGCAACTTCGCCGGACTGGGTTATCTTTCGAGTCCGGGTTTAGCTTTTTAATGTATATATTTAACTTTATATATACTAACTTTTAAATTCTGTCAAGTTTGGATGTCAAATCTGAGGTAGTTTACTGCTTTTATATATATAACTATATATATATAATTTTTTTTTACTTATTTGGGCCTGGATTTATACTTCGTGGCCTTTTCATTGCTTTAATATATATATTATCTATATATATTATTATTTACATTCCAGTTTGCCTGGATCATTCTGTGGCCTTTTTACTGCTTTTATAAATAAATATATATATATATATATACATTTCGTCAAGCCTGGATTATTCCGTGGTAGTTAACAGCTTGGATCAATTCATGACTTTTTACAACTTTTATAAATATATATATATATTTCCATTCCAGTCCGGGCACAGGAGTGAAAATCCATCGCCCTTTACAGCTTTTACATATATATATATATATATATATATATATATATATTTACATTCTGTCCAGCCTGGATTACTCCGTGGTTTTTTTTACAGCTTTTATAAATATAAATATATATTTACATTCCAGTTCGGACATCGAAGTGAAAACCTATTGCCCTTTACAGCTTTCGTATATATATAACTATATATATATATATATGCTACTCCTCATTTTGATTAAAATATTGCTTTAAATATTCATTTGATATGAATCGACACTGACATTTCTGCGGGCGAACTAGATTTCTTTAAATCTCGCCAACTCTAGCTTTCAAACGCTTCAAAATAGGTCCAGACAGAACCGGGAAGCTAGAATGGCTGAGATTTACTTAAATCTAACATTTTTCTAGTTTCAGTTATGAAAGCTACCTCGCGACCCTTAGATCGCTATCTAGTGGGAACGAGACGCTTCGGCTACGTGCGAGCCAGGATTTACTGATGAATTCTTGGTTCTGGCAACATTTGGATGTAAATATATCTTTTCTGTGCATATTTGAGCTGTGCAGGTTTTATGGGCCTCCTTTTGTGAGCCTAGGAATCGTGGGATTCATGATTAAACTGATCAGAATCTGATTCCCACGATGGACAAACTCCACTTTACAGATGTACCCTGCCAATTTTTCTGTAAAATGTACAACCAAAAGACCTTAAAACGGTTATCCAGGTTTAATGTCTCACATAATAAGAATAATGGTTTGTCTTGTCAGAGTTACTCCGATGGCTGTCATGCCCATGAGAAGACCGACACTTGTATATATTCTGTGGTCGAGGATGCTTCGCAGCCTGACAATCACCATTCAAATTGAGCCTAAAGGCTAAAAAAGATAAAACTGAAGTGTTAACATGCTTCAATTCCTATGTTAACGTAAGGGTTTGAAAACCTGCTTTTAAAAACATCATTTTAATAATCTTGTCTAAAAAAGATAGACTTTTGCAGATCAAATCAAATCCTTCGTATATATGTTCAACGAAGCATATCCATGCTTTCAAATCAATCAAACATAGGCCCAATTTCTTCTAGCATTCACACACACTACAGATTTAAAAGGAAAATATTGAAAAGATGCGATACTTTATTTTCAAGGGAGTTATGGGGTGCCTAACACCTTCCCCACACTTAACCAAGCCCCCGATTTTAGAACTTCGGTTTCAAAGATCAAGTTTCGACTAGTGTCCAGCAATTGGGCCTCTTTTCAAATAAAACTCAGTTGAGTTGGTACAACCATTTCAACACTACCAACTGGCGACTCTGTAAAAAGTTCAAATCATCGACATGATACATGTTAGCCTTTTCCTAACAAACCCTTCAAAACCTTTTTCACAATAAAAAGAATAAGGGTAGACAAAACTTAGGAAGAGAGACCCTCATTTTCCACCGACGTCGACAGGTGGCGACTCTGCTGGGGACAGTAGAGGGCTTAGGCTGCGTTCAAATCTTTTCAAAATCTCCCTTTCATATCTGCATATGCATGAATGCTGCGTCTTTACATTGAATGAATGCGTGAATGCTGCGTCTTTATATTGAATGAATGTGAATGAATGTTTTCCTGCTTTATTAGTGCCTCGCACAAATATTAGTGCTTCGCACCAATGCCATCATATGCATACGGTGAGACGCGATGTATGTGAATGTATGTTGTGTGATTCCTCCACCAGGAGGCAAACCCCTCAGTGACAGAGTAATGTCTTCGAGGACGACTAAGTCTTCGGGGCTCATGAAAAAGCACCACTCAGATTCGCTCCAGTTAAAAGATTGAATTAATTTCCCCTCTAGTAAATTGCGATGATCTGGGGACCTTCATGCCTGAAAAAGCCGTGAGAGTAGCCTAAGATAGGTTAGCCTCTGATTAACCAAATTCGAAGGGAAGCCTCTTCATGCCTTCCTCTTTCAATTCAATGTCAAGTTTTCATTTCTAATGTAAATAGCACAATGTAGATATCATAAAATACATTCCCTATGTAAAGCCTGTCATGTTATCCTATCATCAAAACAACTGACCTCTGTTTTGCAGGATAAGATTAAAAAATCTCAAAAACACATCAAGGCATGCATTCTATCCATACCTATCTCAGGAAATTGACATGCCTACGTTCTGGTGTAGGTGAAAAATTGGTCCTGTCACTAGATCTAAGTCTAAAAAAGCACTAAGTCCATCTCTGAACATGGCTTTCCAGTGCTCAGCCAGAATCCACCCCTGTCTCTAGGGAAGAGTTTGAAGGACTATAGAACCAGATAACCGAATTGGATAATTTCTTTAGAGAGCAAAGTAAAGCTCTTAAAGGGAAACAAGCACAGGGTCACACAAAACCAGGAGCACCCGGTGGCAGTCAAGAGACCGGAAAAATATATACTCAGATTCCTGGACCACAGAACCAGGATACTACCAACAAAACCCCTGAAATCACCGTCCTTAACAAAGAACAGGAAGCTGGTGACATTCTGAAGAAAGTCTAACAGATGGAATAAACCATCCGGTCCATCAGAGGGACTGGGGCATTTGGCAGTGTTAATTATTCTGACTTATGTATTTTTCCTTGGGGCTTGTTACACTAAAAAATTTCAAGTCCCTGATTTTGAGAAATACGATGGATTGGGAGACCCCTACTCTCACTTAAAGGTGTTCATTGGAGAGCTCGGATCCTATGTAGAGGACGAGAAACTCTGAATGCAGTTATTCCAGAAAAGTTTAATCGGAGAGGCTAGAGCCTGGTATACCCGTATGGACAATTCTAAAATTCACTAGCTGGGAAGAGCTGGCACATGCCTTCCTCAATCAATACAGTTTCCTAATCTCAACTGGCTCTCGACAAATATCAAATAACCAAAATTAAGAAACAAAGTATTGAGTCATTCAGAGAATATGCTTAACGCTGGAGACGAATGGCAGCACAAGTCACTCCACCTATGACTGAGTCTGAGATAGTCATGAGCTTCATCGACATTCAAGAAGCCTCGTATTATGAAAGGGTCCTAGAAGGCATAGGAAAGCCATTTTCAGAGATGATTAAACACGGTGAAATGGCAGAAATAGGGCTCAAATCTGGGAGATAAAAGATCTGACCGCCTTGGAGGTCATTGCCAAACATATTTAATCTGGGAGTTATGGGAATAATCCCCGGAGGAAACACAAAAACAAAGACGAAGAAGTGTCTTTAGTATTGCAAGGATATAATTAGAGAAGCGAGTCAAGTAGTATGCCCATTCAAAGGAGGAACTATTCCCTTTTCAAGCTTCTGCCCAACCTTCAAACCCGCCATTCCAGAAAAATGTGGAGGCCAGGCGTCGAAGAACGTTTACCCCCATAGGGGATTCACTAGAAAATGTGCTAAAACTGTTGACGGCACAGAAAAAGATTGTCCAACTCCTTCCACCAACTAATACCGGTGGATGAAATTTTGACCCAACCAAAAAGTGTGCTTGCCATTCCGGATCCCCAGGCCATGATACACAAGATTGTTAGTCTCTCAAGCATAAAATCCAAGACTTGATTGACAATAGAGAGATTGTGGTGACCAAACCTGAGCAACCACACATACAAGACAATCCCTTCCCTCAGCACAAAGAGGAAGGTGTCAACATGATTAGCACGCAAAATGGAGAAGGATCCAAATACCTCCGATACGTCGGAGAATTAACTCAATCCAGCCCAGACAATTGGGAGTTATCAGAAAGGCGATTCCTGATAGAACAAGAGATTAATTCTATCAAGGAAAAGATTGGACAGTAAGCAGAGTTGGTTGTATACCAACATCAAATAACTAGGCAACTAATAAATCAGACCAACCAGTCTGAGGCAAATCCTCCCACACTGGAGATCAGTCCCATGAGGGATCATTATCGGTTTCATGAACATGAACCTTGGGCCGACAGGGTGGCTAAGGAGAAGAAGTTCCAGGATGGTCGGGAATTCGCTTTTCAAAGGAATTTCACCGACTTGAATCAACCTATGAAAGAGATCCTCCATATATTAATCAATGAGGGAACGGTTGCAATTCTGTTACCCCCAATAAACCCTCGATCCAAAAAATTCAAGCCTTACAGGATCTGTCAGTATCACTCCAATGCCCCCGGTCATGACACTGAAGATTGCTGGGGACTTCGTAACCTGATTCAGAATATGATTGAAAGCGGTGAACTGATAAAAAAGAATCAGGAATATGGCCTCCCAGATGAATAAACTCTCTTTATTCCCACTGCACGGAATCTGGATACAGTGGCTGCTATTTCCTGTGATAAGGAGCCAGCCCTCACACCCTTAGTACTGCCAGGGAAATGGGTCCAAGAAGTACAGAATCTTGTGAAATTGGCAGCGTCAAAACCTTTGATATTACCATTCACAGTATCCAGTGATCAATCTGAAGAGAGTCCCATAGAACTACGGGAATGATGAAGGTTCCACCTCCAACAACATTGCCATTGTGCTAAAGGAGAATCCATTGTACCTGCCTCAGCGGGTGATCAAATCAGTCATCAAGGCCAAAAAAATGTGGTCGGAGAGAAAATTGAAGAGTTCCTCTATAAAATAGGGACACAATGAAATCAAGGTGGTGCAAAGCCTAAAAGATGCACCCAAGCAGATGTCCATCCTAGATCTGGTCTTATCATTGGTAGGATCATTGCAACATTCTGGTGAAAGTACTGAAAGAAGTCCATCTGCCAAAGACAGTGGATGTCGAGAAATTTGGTCAAGTGATAGAACACATCTTTAACAGCAATGTGATATCTTTCATTGACGATGATATACCCGCAGAAGGGACAGGCCATCGTAAGTCACTGCATATAGCGGTAATGTCATCAGGGTATGTGATCAGTGGTGTGCTAATAGATGGAGGATCATCCCTGAACATCTGTCCCTACAACACTTTGGAAAGAATGAAGATCAACCCAAATTGGATCAAAACCAGTCATGTGGTCATCCGGGCTTTCGATGGATCTCGCCGAGAGGCTATGGGAGAAATTGAGCTTCCTCTGGAGATTGGTCCACACAATTTCTATGTATCTTTCCAGGTGCTCAACATCATCACCAGATATAATTTGTTGCTGGGCAGGCCATGGATCCACATGGCAAGAGCTGTTCCATCCACCCTCCATCAGCAACTCAAATACATTATCAATGGCAACCTAATCACAGTGAATGCCGAACCTGAATACCCTATTTGCATACAGGGAGACATGCCAGTAATTAGTTTGGACGCAGGGATTGAACCTGCTAGTTTTCAAGCCTTGGAGGTGAGCGATACTCAGTACCTACCAGTTGGGGCACCAGCCTTAAAGCCTAAAGTCTCCTCCGAGGTGATGACAGTCGGCTAAGAGATGATATCTTTGGGTTTCCTCCCTAAAAAAGGGTTAGGAAAGAATCAGCAAGGTATCAAGAGTCCAATGTAAATCCCGAGTCAGTCGGGAGAGCCAGGATTGGGTTATTTATCCGGGTCAAACCACCGGAACCCACATAAGCATCCAAAAGCTCATGTTGTCGCTATGCTATTGCCAAATCTCACTGATGCTAGATTTGCGAAACTAATGAGGAAGATCACTATTGTTGTGTCAGCCATTTGTTTACTCCAATCATACCGGTAGGTGAGAGATAGACCCTAAAGCCTGAAGGGGAGAGCAAAAAGGGAAAAAAAAGTTCATGTACGAAGGACGAGACCCATTTGCTAACATGCGTGTTATTATACACTACGAGGGGATGAATGATGATATCCCAGACAGTGACGATGAGGATCAGATTCAAATTCCTCACATCAAGAAAGAGAAGGGAGGCAGTTCAAAGAAAAACCCCGACCCTATTTTGAAGGATGTCTTAGTTATCATCCGAGATGAGGCAGACAAGCACAATTCCTTAATCCTTCCTGTTCATAAGGATTTGACCCTGGATAACTGGAGCAGCGTCCCTTGCCTCATTCAAAAAGGGTAAAAGGGCAGAGAGTCTGTCTGCCCTGTAACATGGTTTCATTTACTGCTTATTTTGGCTGTACAGCTATAGCAGTAACTTTTGTCATGCTTTGCCAAATGCTTTGTATGTTTAAACAGTTGTATATATTAAAGTGAAAGCATTTTGTTTTTAGGACTCCAAGATTGGATTTGTTTGTCCCTGCTGATGAGATGCTAACCTGTCACAGTGACTACAACTTTGATGTAAAATTGAACTTCAACTTGATGGAAATTGATCAAGAGGAGGAGGATGACTATGAGGTGCCCGAGGAAATCAAAGTATGGGCCGAAGACAAACCCAAGCCAAACCTTACCAAACCACCACTGTCAATATCGGAACCTCAGAAAACCTTAAAGAAATCCAGATAGGCATAAACCTCACCAAAGATCAAAAAGCCCGATCGAACTCCTAACACAGTTTCAGGATGTGTTTGTATGGTCACATGAAGACATGATTGGCCAGTCTACTGACATTGTCATCCATCGAATGCCCATCAAAGATGGATTCAAGCCAGTCAAGCAGAAGCTCAGACGATTGTAAGCTGAATGTAGTCTGAAAGTCAAAAAAGAGGTCGTTAAACAATTTAAAGTTAGTATCAGCATGGTATCAACATAACCGGAGTGGCTGTCAAATATAGTTCCAGTGCCTAAGCCCGGAGGGAAGGTGCGAGTATGTGTAGGTTACAGGGATTTGAACAAAGCCTGCTTAAAGGACAATTTCCTGGTACCTTTCATCCACATCTTGATAGATAACACGGCGCAGTATGGCATGTATTCCTTTGTGGATTACTTTGCTTGCTACCATCAAATCATGGTCTCTGAAGAAGACAGGAGAAGACAACTTTTATCACTCCCCGCGGAACCTTCTTCTACAGACGACTATCCTTCGGCCTCATTAATGTTGGGGCCACGTATCAGCAAGCTATGATGGCCCTGTTTCATGACATGATGCATAAGGAGATAGAGGTATATGTGGATGACATCATCGTTAAATCCCGAAAGGAGGACGATCACATTAACCATCTCAGGAAGCTGTTCAACAGGTTTCGTAAGTATAACCTCAAGCTGAATCCAGCCAAATGTGCTTTTAGTGTCAAATCAGGCTAGTTATTGGGATTCCTAGTGAGCAACAGAGGCATTGAACTAGATCCTGCCAAGATTAAAGACATCACAGAGATTCCAATACCTCGAACAGAGAAGGAGATATGAGGGTTCCTTAGGAGAATTAATTTCATAAGACGATTCATTTCCCAGCTCACAGCAACTTGTGAACCCATCTTTAAGCTACTAAGGAAGAATTCCTGCCACCAAATAGAATGAGGATTGTCAGAAAGCCTTCCTTGTCATCAAGAAGCAGCTGATCGAAGCACCAGTATTGGTACCCCCAAAGGACGGAGTTCCCATGTTTATGTACCTGTCGGTCTATGCCAACCCCATAGGCTGTATGTTGGGACAAAAAGACGATAGTAGCAAAGAGAGAGCTAAGCAAAAGTATACCCTGATCGAGAAGACATGTTATGCATTAGCATCGGGCAGCCATGAGGTTACAACATTATCTTCATGGGCACACGACCTACCTCATATCCCACATGGATCCGCTGAAATATATATTCAACAAGCCAATGTTGAATTGTCGACTATCCAAATGGTAGTTGATCCTATAGCAGTTCAACATTGTCTACGTGACTTCAGATGTCCATCAAAGGTCAAGGCATTGCAGATCAACTAGCCAAAGCACCATCAGGAGGGTTCAAACCTTTAGAGACTTACTTTTCGGATGAGGGGATCATGACAATTCAACAAATCCTTCAAGAAAATGTAGTCCAACCATGGAAAATATATTTCGATGGAGCAGTAAACATGGAAGGTGCTGAAGCTGGGGCAGTCCTCATCTCTGGTACAGGAGAGCAATATTATGTGGCTACCAAGTTGCAGTTTGACAACACCAACAACACGGCTGAGTATGAAGGCTACATCATGGGTTAAAACTAGCCCAATCCATGGGTGTCAAGCATCTATTGGTCTTTGGAGACTCTGAATTGGTTATCAGACAAACCACTGGGGCATATCACACCAAAGAACTACATTTGCTGCCTTATCATCGACAGATCGTCAAAATATCCATGGAGTTTAAAGACATAATTTTCATTCATATTCCTCGAGGTAGGAATGACTTCGCTGATGCATTGGCAACGTTGGCTTCTTTGATCCGTATATACGAAAGGAGTGGGATTCCCGACATCAAATTCATAAGACAAAAGACCCCGACATACGGGAATTACATTGGAGAAGTATCAGATGAGATACCTCCTATCAAACAGCCTTGGTATCAAAATATCAAGGAATATCTCCGAGATGGATCTACACCCGCTGGGGCAAGCCAAGCTGAACTGAAAGCGAATTAACAAAATGGCCATGAAGTTCTATCTGAGTGAAGACGTACTCTAAAAAAGGGATGCTGGAATAGGGCTCTTAAGATGCCTTGATAAAGAGCAGGCCCAGAGATTGATGGATGAAGTCCACGGCGGAATCTGCGGTCCACACATGCGCAGTCATCTGCTGGCCAAGAAGATATTAAGAACCTGGCATTATTGGATCTTTCTCAAAGCTGACTACGACGATCACGTCAGGAGATGCTTTCAATGCCAAATATATGGAAATGCCATTCATGCTCCTCCGAACTAGCTGCACTGCATGAGTTCGCCATGGCCTTTCTCCATGTGGGGAACTGAATGTGATCGGTCCATTAGAACCCAAATCCAGCAATGGACATCGATTCATCTTCACCATGATCGATTACTTCACCAAGTGGGTTAAAACGGCCTCTTTTCCCAAAGTCACCAAAGAGGTCATCATTAGTTTCATCAGAAACAATGTCGTCTGTCGATAAGGACAATCGGAGGTGATCGTATTAGATAATGCCAAGAACCTAAACAATCAGATGATGAGAGAACCATGCAGCAAGTTCCACATCAAGCATCTTAATTCCGTCATCTATCGGGCCAAGATGAATGGTGCTGTCGAAGCGGCCAATAAGAACATCAAAAAGATCATGCAGAAAATGTTCGTCAATTACAAAGAGTGGCCTGACCTGTTGCTCCTAACCCTGTTAGCATACAGGATGTCAATGTGCATCTTCTACTGGGGCTACCCTTTATTCATTGGTCAATGGCATGGAAGCAAGTACTTCCTATAGAAGTAGAAATGGTGTCTTTGAAAGTATTAATAAACGCTCAAATGGAAGAAGATCAGTGGTTGCAAGAACGATACCATCAACTGTCCCTGGTAGATGAAAAGAGGGCTACAGCCATGATCCACGGGCAGTTATATCAACAAAGGATTGCTCGATCATACAACAAGAAAGTCCGAATCTGACAATTCAGAGAAAACGACTTGGTGCTGAAGAAAGTCTTGGTCAATCAAGACGAAGTCAAAGTCAAGTTTGCCCCTAATTGGGAAGGCCCTTTCATTGTCAAGGAGGAGTTGACAGGAGGAGCTATCAGATTACGTGAAATGGACGGTAACGAATTTCCCCAACTCATCAACTCAGATACCATTAAAAGGTACTATGTATGAAACACATGCATACCAACATCCTGGTCCTGTAAATCAAATCTGTTCGATTTTCACTAGAAAAACTGAACTACGAATGACCTGATCTCCCTTAACCCAGGAGTACATAGGTAGCGATTCCTGGTGTGGTCAAACCTAAATAAAATTACAAAAAACTCAAAGACTCATCAAACCAAACTCAAAAGAGACACTTCTCAAGCCTCTCATACAAAAACTTAAACTACGAATGACCTGATCTCCCTCCACCAGGGAGTACGTAGGCAACCATTCACGGTGCGGTTTGACCTTTAAGAAAATACAAAAAACCATATAAAACCTAAATCCTATCAAGCCTCAATGGTCAACAGGCCCATCTGAGATATGCTCCGACATCTCAATGTTAGTACATCAAGAAGAAGCTCATAATACATCAATAACAGCAAGTCATGAAAGAGTTGTAATCACTCAGCAATGACAATACATATCCAAACAGGGAAGTGAATCAAAATATATTTCTCTAATATATAATACTGTTTGATATATACAATGTGTCCTGTACATGACAAAAATGGCTGATCTAGTATGTGCAGGAAAGAAAGCTAGTCTATGGACCCATGGAAAAATGGGACAGCAGTGCCAACATAGCATCTCTCTCTGAAGATGGAGGAGCCGCTGCAAGCGCAATACCCTCAGCCTCCATACGAGCCAGAACATCCACAGCCATCTGCATAGTGGCACTGTGATCATCAATGTACACACTCATATCGGCAACCAGGCCATGAGTATATGATCTGAGAGCAGTACTGTAAGACCTCAACCTTTTATGAATACAATTGAATTTCCTCTATATATTATTTTGAAGTAGTAAGGGGTTAATTTGATTAATGTGGTAAGTTATGGGTAAAATGCGCAAATATTTCAAATTAAGCAAGTGATTATAAAATATTCATTGTTGTCGTGGAATATTCGTTTGGTCGTGAAATATTCTTGTTGTCGGGGAATATTCGTAAGACGGCGCAGCCATTTGTAGGCCCCATAATGGAAAACTGTCGGATGAAAAAAATGACAAGAATAGTTTTCTATAAATAACGATGTAACGGTTACCGTTAACACTGTTGGAATACTCAGTGATTAAAATAAAGTAATACGCGTTGTTGCACAGTAGCACACGGTATTGCACAGTATTTTATATTATTGTTAATTCAATAATTGTTGCTGCACAATATTTTCCATTATCAGATCAATAATTTATATTATTTGAATAATATTATTAGATAGCATTATTGACAATGTCTAAAGAAGTTCTGTCTAGGAGAGGTTATTTAATTACGCGCCAGTAAGGAAAAATCCTTATCGGAAGGCCCCCTTTTTTCTGGGAACGACCTGGTTGTCAATATTGTAGTTCTGTAATATTATTTATGAATAATTAATTATTAATTTATATGATAAGAAAATATTTATTTTATGTGGATATTATTGAAGGAATTAGTACTGATGTGTTTTATCAGTATTTTGTTGGAATGGATGTGTGAAAAATCATCCGTATAGTGGATTTCGGACATTTTGTGTTTGAAATTTGAAAAAACTTTCTTCTACAAAGTTGTAGAGAATTAAATTTCCTATGAAATGGACATAAAATTCGTATTTTTCTGATAAAAGGGCTATTTATTATGAATTATTGAAGTTCTGGAATAATTGATTTTTGGGTTATAAATATTTTTTTCACAAAAAACATTTTTAATATGGGTGGGACCCACTTGTGTGTGCTGATGAGAGTGATGTGGTGTGCGTCGAAATTTTTTTAAAAAATATTATTATTTTATTAAATTTTCTACTTTGGCGTTTTAAGCATTTTCTTATAAATAGAGTGCTGAATTAGAATTTAAAAATCACACCAGAATCAGAAGTTTCTCGCTCTATAATATCGAGCGTATTTTTGTGAGTATTTAGATACTTTTAGAGTTGATAATTAGTGCAAATTTCTTTGAGCCTTATATCCGATATTTTAGTCAGAAGTATACTGTTCTTTTGAGGTAAGGGATGTTATTTTTTTTTCAAAAATGATGTTATTTCTTTCAATATCATGACACCGAAATATTGGTATAAATTTTGTTGCAAAATTTATACCTTTTCATATCGGAGTTACTATTCACGTATACGGCACTATTCACAAATACGGTACTTTTCACAGAAAAAATAAATTTTCTTTTATTTGTCCAAGTTGTCTATTATGGGTCCTATCTTTGATTGGATCCAAGTTTTGAACTTCATTCTTGAATTTTGCTCCACAATTGATTATTATGGAGTATTTTTGAACTTGGATAAACTACACTACGAATCCCAAATTTTTGTCCTTTATCTCACTAGATTCGTTCTTTAAAATATTTTTCATCATCTTCAGTCCTAAATGGTGATATAACTGAATATATTTTGCCTGTAGTGCAAAGATGAATGATTATTTGATGAATATCTTTGGCCTGTAGTGCAAAGATGAATGATTACCTGATGAATATCTTTGACCCGTAGTGCAAAGATGGACAGGTATTGAGATGAACATGACCAACTGGTGATAAAAATGAATATCTTTGGCCCGTAGTGCAAAGATGAATATTTGATTCAACATATATATTGATTGATGTTACAGGGATAAAATATTGATTATGGGCTTTCAAATCATAGAAGATAGTAGACATCATTTCTACTTAATTATTCTGATATATTGTTATTTCCGCTGCAGTTGTTGATCTAAAACTTGTTGTCCATCATATTTTATCTGTTTTATTGACGACTAACGATAATTTATTTTTCATTATCTTAGTCATAATATTCTTTACTGGGCTAGTTGAGCTCACCCTTTACTTCTACTGTTCCTCTTCAGAAAATGAGAATGTGACAGGGACTAGCGCACGATGGTCGTAGCGCACGATGGTCGTGACCCCAATATTTTGTATATAGTTTTCTTTAATTATATAAATTGTGTCATGTGCTTATTGTGATATGCATGGTGCACAGTTATGGCCCTTTTGACCTATAGGTTAGTGGTTTTTGGTTTTGAAATACGGCTTGCATGTCGTGCCTTTCTATAAATTCTGATGTAATATTCTCTCCTCATCTAAATCCCCTCGAATGTAACTCGAGGTTTCTTTATGTCATGTAATGTACAATTGTAACCTATCAAAATGACAAGATGATGATGGAGAGGAGACACATGCATGAGGAAGATCCAAGGAAGCTACTATTTTGAAGACCTTTTACCACCTTAGACTGACCTTCAATCTTTTCATTAGCTTGAAAAGATTGACATAGGGTTGGGGCCATAACTGTGACACATTTAATTTTGCACTTTATTTATGCTTGTATATGATATGATATGATAAATAATGTGCATGTTTAATAAGATTAAAATTGGTGAGATCTAAATTAATTATTAAAATCCCTCATAAAATTATTAAGTCTAAATCAGATGCCTTCCAATGAATAACACTCATCAAGACCTTGACCGATGGATGTAGGTTTGCCAAAGTAAAGTACCCCATTTATCTTGGTAAGATGCGATGGATAATTGTGATATCCAAACTGTTAAAATCATTGGGCTAGACTTAACTAAGTTATCACAATAGGATTGTGGACTTAGAGGCATAGAGTTTGGTAGGTACCATTAGATGGACTAGAAACAAATGTTGTTCACCAAACTATCTAAGAGTTATATATGATATAATTGACAAAGGGTTGTCTACCTAAATAATTATGTTTTGAGAGAATAGCCAAAGCTAACTTAAGGCATAATGAAATATGGATCTTAGCTCACTAGAAAGATTTAATTGAAAATGTTTTCCGAATTAATGGTGAGGGCTATTAATTTGAATAAAATAGTGGGAGGTATATTTTGAATGTACTATTATCAATTACATAATATCAAAATTCTGCAATTTGACTTATTATTTTTGTACTTATAAATTGTAGATATCAATGGCAAACAACAACACAAATAGTCTTTCACTACGATCAGTCCTTGAGAAGGAAAAGCTGAGTGGAGTTAATTTCCTAGACTGGCATAGGAACTTGAGGATTGTCCTCAAACAGGAGCGAAAGCTATATGTCCTTGATGGGCCCATTCCTGCAGCACCAGCTAACACTGCACCACGTGTAGAGCATAATGCTTACAAGAAGCATCAAGATGATGCTCTGGACGTGAGTTGTCTCATGCTAGCAACTATGAACTCTGAGCTTCAGAAGCAACATGAGTTAATGGATGCTTATGAGATGATCGAGCATCTCAAGAAATTGTTCGAAGGGCATGCTCAACAGGAGAGGTATGATACAAGCAAGGCGTTGTATCACTGCAAGATGGGTGAATGTGATCCAGTTGGTCCACATGTACTGAAAATGATTGGGTATATTGAGTACCTTGGTAGGTTGGATTTTTCGATTACTCCGGAAGCCCAAACTGATATTGTTTTGCAATCTTTGAACAGCAGCTACTCTCAATTTGTTATAAATTACCTCATGAATAAAATTGAGAAACCACTTACTGAGTTGTTGAGCATGTTAAGAACTGCCGAGAACAACATGAAAAAGGCAGGACCCGCTCTTGTAATGATGGTGCAAAAGGGGAATGCTAAGGGAATGGGAAAAGGCAAGAAGAAGATAGGATCTAAATCTGCCAAACCCAATCCCAAAACCAAACAGGCTTTAAAACCTAAAGGTGGGGTGGCTAAAGAAGGTGATTGTCACTTCTGTGGAAAATATGGACACTGGAAGAGGAATTGTCATGCTTATTTGGAAGAACTGAAGAAAAAGAAAGGAAGTATGACTTCTGATTCAGGTATATATGTTATAGAAGTCAATTTGTCCACTTCTACATCATGGGTATTGGATACTGGATGTGGTTCTCACATTTGTGTTAATGTGCAGGAACTCCGAAGAGTAGGACTTTGGCGAAAGGCGAGGTTGACCTACGAGTTGGGAATGGAGCAAAAGTTGCTGCACTAGCCGTAGGAACTTATCATTTATTTTTGCCCACTGGGCTAGTATTAGAATTAGATGATTGTTATTATGTGCCTGCTATGAGCAAAAACATTATTTCTGTTTCTTTTTTGGACAAGAAAGGTTTTTCATTTTTAATAAAGAACAACAGTTGTTCATTTTACTTAAATGAAATATGTTATGGTGTTGCACAATTGTTTAATGGTCTTTATATTCTTAATTTAGAAATGCCTATCTATAACATAAATACAAAACGATTTAAATCAAATGATTCAAATCCGACATATCTTTGGCACTGTCGTTTAGGCCATATAAATGAGAAACGCATATCCAAACTCCATAAAGATGGGTTTTTGGATTCATTTGATTTTGAATCATATGAGAAATGCGAGTCTTGTTTATTAGGCAAGATGACTAAAGCCCCTTTCACTGGACACAGTGAACGAGCTAGCGATGTATTGGGACTTATACATAGTGATGTATGCGGACCCATGTGTTCGTTAGCAAGAGGTGGGTTTTATTACTTCATTACATTTACTGACAACTTCATTAGATATGGATATGTGTATCTTATGAGACACAAATCCGAATCCTTTGAAAAGTTCAAGGAATTCAAGAATGAAGTTCAAAACCAATTTGGCAAAAGCATAAAAGCCCTTCGATCCGATCGAGGAGGTGAATACTTAAGCCAAGACTTTGATGACCTTCTAAAGGAGTGTGGTATTATATCATAGCTCACTCCACCTGGAACACCACAATGGAATGGTGTGTCTGAGAGGAGGAATCGCACCTTGTTGGACATGGTACGATCGATGATGAGTCATGTAGATCTTCCAATAAGCTTCTGGGGTCATGCCCTAGAGACAGCTGCATTCACACTTAACCGTGTTCCTACAAAGGCGGTTCATAAGACACCATATGAGATGTGGACTGGGAAACGTCCTAGTATGTCATTCATGAAGATTTAGGGTTGCGAGGCGTTTGTAAAACATCTGGCTTCTGACAAGCTCGGACCCAAATCTGACAAATGTAATTTTGTGGGATACCCAAAGGAAACAAAAGGGTATTATTTCTACAAACCTTCTGAGAACAAAGTATTTGTTGCTCGAACTGGTATTTTTCTAGAAAGAGAATTAATCTCTAAAGGAAACAGTGGGAGGAAAGTAGAACTCGAAGAAGTTCGAGAACCACAAAATATCATTGAACCTGAGTTGGAACATGAGCAGGAACCACAAGATATTGTGGAAAGTGAACCTGCTCAAATTACACGAGGCATTCGTAGATCTGCTAGGACACGCCAAGAGCCCGAGAGATATTATGGATTTCTTGTGACTCAAAACGGCGATGTGATGCTCATAGATCATGATGAGCCTGCTTCCTACCAAGAAGCTATGAATGGACCAGATTCTGAGAGATGGCTTGAAGCCATGAAATCTGAGATGGACTCCATGTATACTAACCAAGTATGGACTTTGGTTGATCCACCCGATGGGGTAAAACCAATCGGGTGCAAGTGGGTTTTCAAGAAGAAAGCCGACATGGATGGTAGTGTACAAACCTATAAAGGCCGACTGGTAGCAAAAGGTTTCAAACAAGTTCAAGGTGTTGATTATGATGAAACCTTCTCTCCAGTGGCAATGGTTAAATCCATCAGGATCTTACTTGCTATTGTAGCCTTTTATGATTACGAAATCTGGCAGATGGATGTCAAAACTGCTTTCCTTAACGAAATCTCCTTGAGGATGTGTATATGACACAACCTGAGGGTTTTGCCAATCCAAAGCTGCAGCGATCCATCTATGGATTGAAGCAAGCCTCTCGGAGTTGGAATCTTCGATTTGATGAAGCAGTCAAAGAGTTTGGCTTTATAAAAAATGAAGATGAACCTTGTGTATATAATAAGGTTAGTGGGAGTCACATTGTATTCCTGGTATTATATGTTGACGACATATTAATTATTGGGAATGACATTCCTTCCTTACAAGTTGTAAAAACATGGTTAGGAAAATGGTTCTCCATGAAAGATTTGGGCGATGCAACCTACATTTTAGGTATCAAGAGCTATCGAGATAGATCGAGAAAAATGCTCGGCCTAAGTCAAAGTACATATATTGATAAAGTGCTAAAACGGTTCAGCATGCAAGAGGCCAAAGGAGGACACTTACCCATGTCTCATGGTGTTAAGATCTCTAAGGCCCAATGTCCTAAATCACATGATGATGAGGAGCGTATGAGAAAGATCCCTTATGCTTCGGCAATTGGATCTATCATGTATGCAATGATATGTACTCGTCCGGATGTCTCGTATGCTTTAAGCATGACGAGCAGATACCAGTCGAATCCAGGTGAAGGTCACTGGACAGCAGTCAAGAATATCCTCAAGTACCTGAAAAGGACTAAGGATTCATTCTTGGTATATGGAGGTGAAGACGAACTGACAGTAAAGGGTTACACAGATGCTGGTTTCCAGACTGACACAGATGACTATAAGTCTCAGTCAGGTTTTGTGTTTTGCCTTAATGGTGGTGCTGTTAGCTGGAAAAGTTCGAAGCAAGACACAGTAGTCGATTCTACAATAGAGGCTGAGTATATTGCTGCTTCTAGTGCGGCCAAGGAGGCTGTATGGATTAAATAGTTCGTCACTGAACTTGGTGTTGTTCCAACCATTGTTGATCCGGTTGAGCTATACTATGATAATAATGGAGCCATTGCACAGGCTAAGAAACCCAGATCTCACCAACGATCCAAGCATATACTTAGGCGGTACCATCTCATCCGTGAAATCATTGATAGAGGAGATGTACATATAAGCAGAGTGCCAACAGATGATAATGTTGCAGATCCACTGACCAAAGCTTTGTCGCAGCATAAGTACGAAGGTCACACTAGTTCCATGGGTATTAGATACATGAGTGATTGGCTCTAGTGCAAGTGGGAGACTGTTAGAGTTTATGCCCTAGAGGCTAATTCTTTGATGTAATTGCTTAAATATTTTTGATATTATATTTGATTGAATAAATAAATTATTTTATTATGGTTTTATTTACTGCGTTATATAAATGTTAACATAATAAAAGTCCTTATACAAATTATATGACTTCAAGTATGTGACTTGAACATGAGATCATATAATTACAATTAGTATCATTACTCTTAAATGTCCCTAGTCGAGTGTCATTGTTAATGGGACAACAATGATACATTGAGACTAGTATGTGGATTGACTGATGGCCAAATCTCATTGGTCATAAATATATGAGATATTGAGTCAATGCATAGGTACATGTTAGAGAACAATGTACTGGACAGACCCACCATGAGAATTCTACGTAGAGCATTATGCAAAGTGTCATAAGCAATTCTCATAGTGACAATGATGTAATGATCCTCCGACCTGAAATCACTATATTACTACACGAGAATTTATGTACTTTGATATTATCAAAGGCCACCTTTAATAGGGTGGACGATAAAGGTGATTATTGGGTACATCATAAATCGTGTGAGGAATATGAGTGATCTAGATGGAATTTAACCCTCCTAGATATTAGGGGTGATATCCATAGGCCTCTTGATTGAGTAGGACTATGAAATGCATGGCCATGCTCAAATAGTGATTTGTTTCATATAGTCTACTCATCGATCAAGAAAACTCAGATTAAATTATGAAGTGGATGACACATTTCATGCCTCGAGTTTAATCTAGGATGTCAAGGTTAAAAGGATTAAATTACATTGAAACATTGGTCACGAAAAGGTTGTATCGAATCACCGATCTTATTATTATTTGGGTAGCAGTGATGCATTACTAGATGTCCGCTCACTGTTTATAATTTTATAATATGATTTTAAAATTATTGCCAACATAATAATAACCTATAGGGTCACACACTAAGAACGTAATTAAAAGGGAATTAATTTAAATTGTATGGATTTAAATATATCAATATAATTGATAGTATTTAAATTACGAATTTAAATTAATACGATAATTTGTATATATATATGTATATTAACTAAGTAAGACTTAATTAAGATATAATATATATATATATATATATATATATAAATTCAAATTTTATTTTTCTAATTGGATTAGGTTTTGGTTAATTCCTTTAACTGCTATATATATGATATATCAGCCGTTTAGGGAATTATCGATATCAAAACCCTAGCCGCTCTTAAAGAGAGACTAGAGAGAAAAATTTCAAAAGTCCAGATCCTTGGCGGCTAGTACCGTAGCTTTCCTTGCTGTAGATCGTGTGACGATTCGCGGGACGTTCGTGTGGATACCGTAGAGGCGCAGTTCCGTTGGATTGCGTTGAGGATTCGAAGCAGTTCCAGAATCTCCATCGTCTCCGTTCAAGCTTGAATAATCGGTAAAAAAAATCTTAACCTCTGAATTAATATGTTTTTCGCATGGATCCTGTTTTAGGGTTTCGGAAAATTTTTAATTTTCGCTGCGTTTATGTGCCGAAAATCCTACAGATAGTAGACATCATTTCCACTTAATTCTTCTGATATATTGTTATTTTCGCTGCAGTTGTTAATCTAAAACTTGTTGTCCATCATATTTTATCTATCTTGTTGACGACTAACGATAATTTATTTTCCATTATCTTAGTCATAATATTCTTTACTGGGCTAGTTAAGCTCACCCTTTACTTCTATTGTCCTCTTCAGGAAATGAGAATGTGGCATGGACTAGTCGGGGGACAGAGTGATGGTTCAAGTTAGAGCAGTAGAAGTCCTGACTATTTTTATAAAATAGTGTGATAATAACTGTATTGAGGACTCAGTTTGAGTGTTTATATTTTCTAATTTGGTATTGACACTCACAACTTGTATGGTCAGTCCTGCTCACGACCTTTTGATATAAAAGTTTGTATTTAAATTATGTACCATATGTTTGGCGACTCAGAATGGGTTGGGTTGATTGAACCTATTCTGGGGGCGTCACAAGTACTATCGGCAATGTGGAAATCTCAGGAAGCTATGGCCTCATCCCTCTCTACAAAAGAAGCTGTTGGGTTTGTACGAAATCGTGACACAATTAAATTGTAAAATTAGTAGAAGCATGGTATAACAGAGTTTAAAATTTTCTACAAAACCATTACGCGGATCATCCTTTATGCATATTATTAATTTAAAATGATAAATAAAAAGTTGTGGAATCATACCCTTGTAAAACGAAGCTTCCACAGGTACGAGTTCAACTCCTTGTTCTTCGTGATCTCCTTGAATTTCCGGGTTAGATTCTTTCCTTTGATCAACGTTAGCCACCAAAGTGTTTAGCCTCTAGAGGTGATCCACCAAGGAAAAGGAATTATCAAGAAGGAGGGTGGTTGGCTAAACCCTAGGTTTCTATCCTCTATAGAAAAGGAATACTCTCCAACAATTGGAATTGCATCAACTGATATCTATTATAAGACTCCTCTTATATAGATATTGGTCAATCCTTCTAATCCTATTAGACATGGGATTTTATTTAATTAATTAAACTCCTTTAATTGATTTAGGCTTCCCACCACATTGGGAATAATTAATTAAATTCATTTAATTAATTTGCCTCCTATTCTTATTAGAAATAAATGAGATTACTAATATTAAATTAATTCTTAAACTCTTTTAGAAATTAAAATATTAATAATTGTAATAATATTAATAAGACTCCTCTTATTAATTTATATTTAATATTTTCAAAATATTAAATAATAAACATTAAGCTATTTAATTTATTCTATTACCATAGATTAAATTAATTACAGTTAATGTATTATTACGATTTTGCCATTACCTTCTTAAATAATTATTCTTCCTTTTATGGTGTGACCCTTTAGGTTCTCCATATTAAATCGGTTGTGAATAAATCAATTAGAATAATTCTAATCTTATTTAAATAAATAAATTAAACTAATAATCTATTTAAATAAATAATATTTATTCTACAATAGGAATAAGCCTCCCTAGCAATCAACGACTTTTCAGATAATATAGATTTCAACATCAATCATAAAAGAACCTGTGAGTAAATAGTTACTGTACAATTAAATATAAGACATGGAATTACTGTCAAGTCTTATTTTATTTAATTATATATTTTTTGATTAGAAAATGCACTGTTGGGAATTGCATATTCAGATTTGATATTGAAAGTAAATATAAATGCTTAAGTGTACAGTCCTTAAGAGAATCATTGTACAAGGACTTAGATGATAGATCAAACGTGTTAGGTTGATCTGAGCCTCAATGTTTTTCATTTATGTAAATGAATGTCTAGAAGAAAAGATCAAACTTGTTAGGTTGATCTATTTGAGCTGTAAAAGTTAAAGTCTTGACAGAATCATAGTCTGTCAAAGACAGCATTCGAAAGACAGGGCAGAATCGTGGAGCTTAAGCAAAGATATCGGAATCATAGTCTGCCAAGAGATTCAAGCCTACAGAAGTTTAGGCAAAAAACGTGAAACTTGAGTGAAGATATACAAACTAGAAGTCTGCCGAAGAATCAAGTCTGCAGAGGCCAAGGCAAGAATCGTCGAGCTCAAGTGAAAGCATCAAAGAATCGTAGTTTGCCTCAGAAGCCACACTGAGAGTCATAAATGTTGAAAAGCATCTGCCGAGCCAAGTTAGGAATCGCAGAGTGCTATCAAAAGTGTGAAGTCTGCAAGACAAGCAAGCAAGGAATCGTAATCTACCGAGAGCTTAAGAGAAATCGTAGTGTGCTCTACGAAGAAGTCTGAATCACGCTGTGCAAAGCCAACACACAACGATTGTGTCACAATAACCATAATCGTAGTGTTCCTCCAGTCAACATCAAAGATTAAAGATCTAATGAAGGGAAGAAGAGCAACAAATGAAGAAAGGCTTATAGCCGTTGACAAAGTGATAGTCCCAATACTTCCATATTCATCCTTAGTCCAAATCGAAAAAGCGTATTGTAGAAGGTAAGGATAGGACTAAAGTAGCCTGCAGAAAATACCTTTTCAGGTGTTAGGTGAAAGATACAGTCTGCTGTGTCAGTGAGCCAGGCGGCAGAGCAGCAGAAAAGCAGGACATCAACATCACTGCACAGAAAACGTCTGGAGCATTAAATGAAGTACCGGGAGCATTCAAAACAGTTATTTTTGAATGGCTCTTTTATAAGAAAATAAGACAAGGATTCAGACTAAGTAAGTAAGACGCAAAAAGAAAGAACACATTGAAAAAGCTGAAGAACACTCTACGAGCAACACTACGTTACTGAAGAAAGCTTGCTTCGCTACTCAATCCTTTGAAAGACAGAAGCTGAACTGCAACTGAGTAGCACACCTCAACTATCAACTGTCGATCCAAGTGAGGTACCAAGTCAGAGGACTTGAAGAGTTCAGAAGTGAACTAAGTGAAGATCCAAGTCAAAGGACTTGAAGAGTTCAGAAGTGAACTAAGAGCAGATCCAAGTCAAAGGACTTGAAGAGTTCAAAAGTGAACTAAGTGAAGTTCCAAGGCTGCTGGTCTTGAAGGGATCTAAGTGATCCAGTTGTAAGAAGACATCCTTAGTGGATTTCCTACTCGTGGAGTAGAAGAGTGGATTAGGAGTCGTGTTGGCTCTGAACCACTTAAAATCCTGTGTCTCATTGTCTCTCATTAACTGCTATAACTGTTATATCTATTATAACTGCTATAACCTTTTATCTTGGCTTAACTGCATTATCTTGAAGGAGAACAAAACATATATTTCGCTGCAGTCAGTATCACCAATACTGACTAAGTATTTTAAAAGAAGAAATTTTAAAGTATCTATTCAACCCCCCCCCCTTCTAGATAACTAACGTGCCTTTGGGAACTAACATGCACAACTCCAAATAATGCAAATTAGAAACTTCTTTCCAATTTTATTCTGTCTTAGCCAAGGACTACTGGGTTGTCATTTAACGAATCACATAGAACATATCTCTTCTTTTACTAGAAGTCTAGAAGTGGTAGATTCTTTATTGATCATTCATTATCTCTATATGTAACTCATTATACCAAAGCATACCTTTTGATATACCCTAATGGTTTTTAAGGAATAAGTCAAAGTATAATTCATTACATACAAGATACTATGATGATCTCAAGTCCAAGGATCACTTGTACTACTATCACATTAGGAATTCCTATTGACAGGCAAGCAAAACTCCATTAGGTATTCTATAGCGAGTCACGTTCAGTGAACTTATTCTCCAATAAGCATCTACATACTTGCTTTAGTGTCTCCACACAAATGATCATGAGATCAATCATCCTCATCCAATGAGCAAGCAATATATGTACCAATCTATCCGAATTTACTATCCCCTTTTTAGTAATCTAACGATTGAGAACTAATTTAGTTTTAAGCTTTCTAAAAATTTAGATCTCATTAGCATGATCAACATCATGATTCTAAAAGCATTGCTTAAAACTATGGGTTATTTATATATTATAAAAATAGCATCATGTAGATAATTAAATACCTTTAATAAGTGAATGCTTTTATTAATAAATAAAAAATATCGTCTCCAAAGTATTATTGGCTTGAATACATACTACTTTTAATCTACCACTTGCACTAATCCCAATCGCCATGGTATCTCATACTCATCTTCTCTAAGTGACGATCAAACTGCTGTTGTGTTAAAATTTTAGTAAATGGATCTGCAATGTTGTCTTGAGAGTCTACACGCTCTCAAATGACGTCTCTTCTTTAAATAATTTTTTTAATCAAAGTGCCGCAACACATGTTTAGATTCAAGATAAGACATAGGAACTATTCCTAGTTCTGTAATGAACTTTTTATCTGAAACAGCAACTTGCAGCTTCACTTACAATTATATACTTTGTCTTTGTCACTAGACCAGTAACATTTTGTTGTTTGAAACATTTCCAATTCACTGCACCACCTTTCAAGGTAACGACTTACCCTATAGTGGATTTGCTGTCGTCTTGGTTTGTCTGAAGACTTGAGTCTGTTTAGTTCTCTAGTTTAATTCAGACCCATCATATATCATGATGATATCCTTAGTGTCAGTTAAGTAATTTAGGATGTTTATCACTGTCCTATAGTGATCTTCTCCAGAATCTGACTGATCAAAATCAAGTCTCGTATATTTCATTGCATATATGATAGTAACTCATGCGATCTCTCTTTTATTGAGGACAATTTTAGAGAGATACACTCCATGGCTCATCGTCATGAGACACCTTTTGGAGTTTACCATGTTAAACGCCTTTAGCATCTAATGAATATACGTTCCTTGGATTAAGCCGAACATCCTTTTAAATCTATCTATACAGATTTATATCCCCAATATAGGATGTTCTACCCAAATTATTCATGGAGGAATGTTTAGACAACTTTATTTTGCTCGATTGTAGCATAGGAATGTCATTCCTTATCAGTAGTATATCAACATATAATACCTAGTAATGTCACAGCGCTCCCACTGACCCTTTTGTTCACACTAGGTTCATTCTCATTTTTGATAAAATCAAACTCTTTTGAATGTCTCATCAAAAATGAATGTTCCATCTTTGAGAAGCTTGCCACAACCCATAAATGGATTGTTGTAGCTCATATACATGATTTGCTTCAACCATTGAAACAAATCCATCTGGCTGTATCATACATACATTCTCCTCGAATAATGTATAATTGAGGAAGGGCGTCTCCACGTCCATTTTGCTAGATCTAGTAATAATAAGTGGCAATCGCAAGTAAAATCCAAATGGTCTTGTGCTTTATTTCAAAGATCTATTTTAGATTTTATGGTCATCTACCATTTCTCTGAATCTTAATTACTCATAGCCTGTTCAGAATTCAATGGATCATCATCATCCATGATATGTACCTCATCGTCATCCTCTATAACGAATCCATACCTCTCAGGCATCTTCGATACTCTTTCAGATTTACGAATAAGGTGTTGTACAGTAGGTGTTCTACTTGGACAGGTTCATCCAATTGTTCTATAGTGTTGTGGTTCTTGAATTTCTTCAAAATCTATTTTTCCTCCCACTAACCCCTTCAAGGATAAACCACTTTTCCAAGAAGGCAACGTGTTTCGCAACAAACACCTTTTGCTCAGTAGGATTATAGAAATAGTATCCCAAACTCTCTTTAGGATATCCCACAAACGTACACTTATCAGATCTTTTTCCAAGCTTATCATTTTGAAACCTTTTCACATAAGCTGGACATCTCCATATCTTAACATGCTTAAGACCAGGTTTCCTCCCTGTCCACATCTCATATGGAGTCTTGGGGACGGATTTTGAGGGGACCTTATTTAGTAGATTTGTAGTCGTTTATAGGGCATGACCCCATAATGAAATTAAAAGATCGATAAAACTCATCATGGAAAGAACCATGTCCAACAATGTTTGATTTCTCCTTTCAGATACTCCATTTAACTATGGTGTACCTGGTGAAGTCTATTGTGAGATTATATCATTTTCATTGAGACAATCGAGAAACTCACCGCTTAAGTATTCTCCACCTCGATTTGATCGAAGAATCTTAATACTTTTGCCCGTTTATTTCTCTACTTCATTTCTAAACTCTTTGAACTTTTCAAATGATTCAGATTTGTATTTCAATAAATACACATATCCAAATCTTGAGTGATCATCAGTAAAATAAGAATACCCTCCTCGTGTATTCGTTGTCATAGGTCCACAAACGTCTGTGTGAACTAATGCTAACAACTCTGTATCTTTTCTCCTTTTTCACTAAAAGGAGATTCAGTCATTTTACCCATGAGATAAGATTCACAAGTTGGATATGATTCATAATCGGATAGCTCTACGAGCCCATCCTTATGCAAGTTGGATAATCTTATTTTATTGATATGACCGAGTCTACAGTGCCACATATAGGTATAATTAACATCATCTCTTTTCATTTTCTTAGTTTGTTCTATTTGAAATATATTTTCATGCAAGTCAAGTATGTAAAGTCCATTTCGCAAATTACCAACACCATATAAAACATTGTTATTATAATTTCAAATCCATCCATATCTAATACAAAAATAAAAATAAAATTTCTAATGATATTTGGAACAAAATAACAATTATTTAAATAAATAGACTTGTCTGTAAGCAGTGCTAAACAATAAGTGCCTACAGCTAATGCAGCAACCTTTGCTCCATTTCTCACTCGTAGGACAACCTCATCCTTGTTCAACTTTCTACTTCTGACAAGTCCCTACACAGTATTACATATGTGAGAACCACAGCCGGTATCCAATATCCAAGTAGGATTTTGACTTTCTGAAAAATTAATTTCAATTATGAACAAACCTTGATTGGAAGTCGAAGCTTCTCCAAGCTTCTTCTCTGCCAGAAACTTCTTGCAGTTTCTCTTCCAATGACCCGACTCGTTGCAATGGAAGCACATTCCTTTGCTATCTGGATTAGGTTTCTTTTGTTCCTTCATGTTCACCTTGCCCTTAGCCTTCTTAGATTTCTTCTTTTCAGAAGATACCTTGGGCCTTTTCCTTTTCTTGGAAGATTCCACCATTAAGACATGATTCTTCTTGGATGGGAAGTGACCTTCTGCAGTTTTTAACATGTTAAGTAATTCAGGCAAGCTGACATCTAACTTATTCATGTGGAAATTAACAACGAACTGCGAGAAGGTCTCAGGGAGTGACTGCAAGACCAAGTCTTGACTCAACTCCCCATCCATGACGAACCCAAGCTGTCCAAGGCGTTCAATCATATTGATCACCCTTAGGACATGAGTCTCGACGACAGTTCCCCCAGTTATCCGAGATCCGAAGAGCTTATTAGATATCTCATATCTAGCAGTCCTACTTGGTTCACCATACAACTCTTTGAAGTGAAGAAACATAGAAGGAGCATCTATGTTTTTGTGCTGACGCTAAACCTCGTTATTCATGGATGCGAGCATGATGCATTAAGCCACAGATGCATCATCTTGTCACTTTACTATGGTGGCAATCTCTTCCTCAGAGGCTGTTTCTGGAATAGTTCCTAGGGACATGTGAATTTAGGACATAAGAAATTTTTTCAGTAGTGGGAACTATTCTCAGATTCCTTAACCAATCCGTGTAATTCGGTCCGGTCAGTTTGTTAGCATCAAGTATGCTATGCAGTGAAATTAGTGATTTCGACATTATTAAATTTCTGTATGTGAAAAGATAATATTTTAGCAAATATTCATTTAATTAATTTTATATACCAAAACAGATTAGGTCTTATTTTAGATTGGTATCTCCCTCTATTTTATTCAAACTATATTACCCTCACTTATATAGTTCGATAACATCTAATTAAAGATTTGCTAGTGAGATTAAAGATCCCATTTCAAATGTATATAGCCTTGTGTGTGCACAACAAACGATATATAAATAAATTGGTAGACAACTCTTGTCAATCACATCAACATATAACTCCTTGTATTCTGCCTCTTAGATCATAATGGTCAAGTGTGTGCACATCCGAACTAAAAAAATTTAAGTTAAGTCCAACCTAGCACTCCATATATTCGAAAAAGAATAATATTGTCCTTGTGTGTGCACAACAAAATAATATTGTTTAATTAACTTTATAAGCATCAAATGTGATTAAATTAATATCTTAAATACGCAATACTCGCCTTGTGTGTGCACAACAAACTCGTATTAAATATTTAATACTCTATTAATTTATCATGCTAGAAGGCGACGTTCGATATTCCAAATATCTCTGACCGCTTTAGACTTAATATAATTTCTTTGAGGAGTTTGTTATTATTTGTCTCATCTTGTTTAGCACGCATGCACATATATATATAAAATACGGGTCATTTTATTAAACATGCGAAGCATGTCTGCATAAAGTATAATATATATAATACTTAGCATGCACATATAGAATACTATATTCTACCTAGATTGATTATGAACTTTTATTCTAGTTTGGTTTACTAGAGCCACCAAGTGAACCAAAAGATCAAACCTAGGAGTGTAAGAATTTAAATTTAAACGCAACTATTATATTTAAACCCGGGCTCCATTACAAAACGGGTCTTCACGCGCTCCTTGTTCCTTGGTCTCTAATTTCTTCAAGATAATTCTAACTATTTCTGTTACATTAAACTATTTAAATTAAATAGAAATCTTGATCAACAGTCAAGAGGAAGTACATAGGAGAGAGATAGAATTTACATCAAGAATAAATTAAAGAAGACGAGGTACGCAGACCCCATTTAATAAAACTCATACATTCAAGCATTCAACTAAAATAAATTCAATCACATTGGTCAATAGTCCCATAATCAATCCTATTTATTATTATACATATCACTATATGCATCAATAAATAAACATTCATCTCATGAATTAAAACATTCAATATATATATATGAGTATCATTTAATAGGTAATTTTAATTTGCATGAAATCCAATTTTAAGATTAAAATAAACTCTTTATTTTAATTATAAAATTATTAAGAATATTATATATATATATATATATATATATATATTATATATATAAAAGTAGAAGTATATATATAACTAATTACTTCACTTTATATAAATATATATATATATATATATACGGTCCGGATCTTAAGCTCACCCAACTCACCTCCTTTTAGCGACGGACCGGGCGACAGTTTGGTCCGTCGCTATATATACAACCGTCATCTTAGCTTTTAGCGACGGAAAACATATAGCGACGAACAACCTATAGACGACGGTTGTATACATAGCGATGGACGAACTGTCGCCCAATCAGTCGCTAAAGGGGGTTAGTTTGGGTGAGATTTTAGTTGGGTGAGCCTAAGATCCTTATCGTGTATATATATATATATATATATATAAAGTGAATCCTTTTTTAAAACCAATCTGATTCTTCACATATTGAATCCTTTTAAAAAAACAATCACTTTACTTTATGGATCACGTTCCCTTGAAAACGAATATCCACGGATTAAAATGAAAAACCAATACACAGTGAAAGAAAAAAAATTCCGTCTTTCTTTCTTTTTTTCTTTCATAAAAAAAATAATTTTATACAACTAAAATTATGCCCAATAAATTATTCTAAATACATACCAATATGTATATGAAATCAAAACAATTAATAATTGCATAAAGGTTTGGCTCTGATACCACTGTTGGGTTTGTACGAAATCGTGACGCAATCAAATTACAAAATTAGCAGAAGCATGTTATATCAGAGTTTAAAAATTTTTACAAAACCATTACGCGGATCATCCTTTATGCATATTATTAATTTAAAATGATAAATAAGATGTTATGGAATCATACCCTTATAGAACGAAGTTTCACAGGTACGAGTTCAACTCCTTGTTCTTCGTGATCTTCCCTGAATTTTCGGGTTAAATTCTTTCTTTTGATCAACGTTAGTCACCCAAGTGTTTGGCCTCTAGAGGTGATCCACCAAGGAAAAGGAATTATCAAGAAGGAGGGTGGTTGGCCAAACCCTAGATTTCTATACTCTATAGAAAATGAATATTCTCCAACAATTAGAATTTCATCAACTGATATCTATTATAAGACTCCTCTTATATAGATATTGGTCAATCATTCTAATCCTATTAGACATGGGATTTCATTTAATTAATTAAACTCCTTTAATTGATTTAAGCTTTCTACCACATTGGGAATAATTAATTAAATTTATTTAATTAATTTGCCTCCTAATCTTATTAGGAATAAATGAGAGTACTAATATTAAATTAATTCCTAAACTCCTTTAGAAATTAAAATAATAATAATTGTAATAATATTAATAAGACTCCTCTTATTAATTTATATTTAATATTTTCAAAATATTAAATAATAAACATTAAGGTATTTAATTTATTCTATCACCATAGATTAAAATAATTACACTTAATGCATTATTACAATTATGTCATTACCTTCTTAAATGATTATTATTCCTTTTATGGTGTAACCCTTTAGGTTCTCCATATTAAACCGGTTGTGAATAAATCAATTAGAATAATTCTAATCTTATTTAAATAAATAAATTAAACTAATAATCTATTTAAATAAATAATATTTATTCTACAATAGGAATAAGCCTCCCTAGCGATCAACGGCTTTCCAAATAATATAGATTTCAGCATCAATCATAAAAGAACCTAGGAGTAAATAGTTATCGTACAATTCAATCCTTCCACCATACAATGTCCCAATTAAATATAAGACATGGAATTACTATCAGGTCTTATTTTATTTAATTATATGTATTTCGATTAGAAAATGCACAACTCCAAATAATGCAAATTAGAAACTTCTTTCTAATTTTATTCATGCCTTGGCCAAGGACTACTGGGTTGTCATTTAACGAATCACATAGGACATATCTCTTCTTTTACTAGAAGTCTAGAAGTGGTAGATTCTTTATTGATCATTCATTATCTCCATATGTAACTCATTATACCCAAGCATACCCTTTGATATACCCTAATGGCTTTTAAAGAATAAGTCAAAGTATAATTCATTACATACAAGATACTATGATGATCTCAAGTCCAAGGATCACTTGTAATACTATTACATTAGGAATTCCTATTGACAGACAAGTAAAACTCTATTAGGTATTCCATAGCGAGTCACGTTCAGTGAACTCATTATCCAATAAGCACCTACATACTTGCTTTAGTATCTCCACACAAATGATCATAAGATCAATCATCCTCATCCAATGAGAAAGCAACATATGTACTGTGACGCCCCCAAATCCGGGTCCCTTCTATTACCTCGGATCCGGTGCAGTCACGATACTACTAGTTAAATACTAACGCAAAACTATTACATCTTTTAATCATTAGTAAAAGAATACAATTTTGCTTATTACAATTTAGAATATAAATTCTATTCATAACCAAGATCTCGTCTTTACATCATATTCGATGTTACTAAAATGCAGAATAATTTAAACTTTTCAATATCCTTAGAATAAAATCTTCTTATTGATTTCATAACTTGAATCAATTACATATCCTTGAATCAAACTATATATGATTCACTATATTCGAATTACTGTATAAAGATTTACATCTCAAATTAATACCCTCTATGTATCAACTAGTACCTCTTTACAACACGACAAGTATTAAACATCGTAATCAACTATCAAGTACATTATCTAGAACCTAAACACGGTCCAGAAAATAATCTAAGTAGTATTCTTTAATGCGATACTATCTATCTTTATCAATCAAGAAGCACGAAATCTTTACCAGTGAATCCTTAACCTGCAAAAGTGGTTATTTGCAAGAGTGAGCTCGACAGCTCAGCAATTCTAACAGTTTTCATGCATCACATAGCATACAACATCATACTCAGTTCATGCATTTATAAATAATTTATATTTACTACGCATGTTACTTTCACATAACAAGTATATCATCAAAGATCAACTTTCAATCTCATTTATATCTCATATATAGTTCATATATAAGTTCACATTATCACAGCATAATATAATTCAACTAACAGTTATTGAATTCATATATCAAATAGGAACTAAAAGACTTGCCTGATTCGTAGTTTAACAACTACGACTTAACTGCTTAAGAATATCTGCACTTCGTGTAATCCTACACAGTTATATTAACCATAGAGATCACACTCATTAGATATATGTATCCACACATTCTCAATGTAATAATAATTATTATATTATTTTCCATCTTGGTTCTTAGAACCTTCGTCTCACATTCTTATCGTATTCTTAGAATAACTATGTAACTATACGTATACTTTAACCATACGTACCTACTAACATTCTTCATATACACATGCCTGTCTATCACTAATTTATTTACATATAGCTAGTGTAGTCCATCTTCTGAGTTAATCATTACTAACACATAAGACCATAACAAAGCAAATATACTCTATTAATCGTCGAAACTGGATTCAAGTATTAACATATGGTCCTATATAGCATGTATACACATTAAAGGATACTTTCATGCTCGTTTAACCTTTTAGCGTTCAATTTACATGATATAGGTTCTAAGTTAATACCCGTAAAAACTTAAGTCCATTCAAGGCTATAAAGTCATAAAGTCTAACATGCTCGCCTTTTAAACACATGGGTTATTCATATGCTTCGTATTAGGCATACTCATGAATAATTATATCACATTCATGCAACTAACACCGTTTTGTTTTGAAAACATGCTTCGTTTATGCTTCATTTGAATCACAACACCTAATCATAGTATATATACATGTAGGATACATGATCGAGTCTACGAGTACTATCAAACATGTTTACAAATATCAGAATTCAAATCTCAATATACATGTCAAGACTTACGTGCAAAACGTATACTTTCACTAGTAAACCTCCCTAATAGGGTCTAATACGTCCATGCTATCTAGATTCATGTGTTAACGCATTTCTAAGTCATCTAAACATGCTCGCAAAATTAGAATGTATTCATGACATTTACGTGCCAAGGTTCACCTTTGAAACTAACATTTTCGTTAAAATTGCTTACTAACGAGGTCCGGCATGCTTATGTTATACTATAAAACATATATTCGTACGTTAATACGCTTCTTATGCATTCCTAAATAATATAATCATGCTTGAAAAATCAGAATGTCGACATGGTTCATATAAGTCATTTTCGTTTACAAAACTTTACGTTTACTTTTGGAAATTATAAACCTTTATGAATCATGCATGCAATCATAGCAATGCAGGTGCATGTCATGTTAATATACTCATATAGGCATGTTAAACCTTCTAGCATGCTTGTTTAAGCTACTTTAAACTATTATTACTTAACAGAATCTGCAGCAGACTGCAGAAAAATTTTCAAGTTTCAGGGCCCGGCGCAGCTGCGCCGCTGGCTACTATAAAACTGGCGCATTTGCGCCGCTGGGCGGCCAGGAACAGTCATGGCTGCTTTAGCAGTCCAGTTAACCCAACTCAACATTTTCTTATCAATTCGATTCTACACCAGCCATATAACATAACTAACATAATTACTAACTTATATAATAGTTAACAAACATAATCCAATCAACTTATCACAACATTTAAGCTTAATCCAAGAATTAGAGTTTTGACAGAAAACAAAATGAAGAACTAGAGTTATATAAATGTTATACCTCTGTTAAGGAGATAGACTTGTTGCTATATCAATCCTTACAATGTTGCTATACTAACTTACTCTCAATTTACTTATTATCAATTCTATGAAAATCTCAGCAATGGAAAATGAGAATGAGAGAAGCTCTTATATAGGCAATTTCAATATACGGTCCATGCAATTGTTCATCAAATCAAACCCATGGAAGAAGCAAGAACATGAAGGTTAATGAAATTAGTTGGTGAAGTAGTTGGGAAACACTATTTTTCCCACTCCCCTTGAAATCATTGGCTACACTGGTGGAGAAATTGAGGAGAAGGAAATAGAGTATAGCTTGCTCCTTAGAGTTCACGTGGGAAGAAATGAATGGACTCTAATATTGGAATAATAATTCTCAGCAACATGCTAAGGCAATACTATATACTAGTGTTATATATACATAGCCTATTATGCTTACTAAGGCTACCTTATGTATACACATTATGTATCATATAACTTAGGTGATAATGAATTACAAATATAATATCTAATTACAATGTATCAAGTAGTGTACATACATATAATCCATATACATCTTATTAACACCGAATATAATTTGATCAGATATTATCATATTACATAGTCTCCTTTATTATTAAATTTTATTAATTCAATAATTGTTTACAATATATCCATGACATATTATTTTACTGTATACTTATATACACATTGTCACACACACATTTCATGTAACTCACATAGTTTAATTAGTCTTGATACATGGTCCCTATATATAGTATAGTCACATAATTGTTGCACCACACTATATAACATAGTTGCACTACACTTCACACTTCATATAATATATAGTTAGTTAATATACTGTTATACATTTTATTCGCATGCTTGCATATAGAAGTAAATAATTTACTTATCTCATCAATTAATTAATAATAATAATAATTAATTCCTTCCTCGTAAATCAATTAAATTATTAATCTCTATAACAATTAATTAACATTTATATGGTTAATTATCACATTAAACAAATATAAATCTTATTATATTTATAACCAATATACTTATTATCATGCTATCACTTGCAATAATAATAATTCAACATACCATTGTAATAACAATTAACAATTAATATAGACTAATTTGTTTAATTAATAATTCCTCTATCCTTGAATTAATTAATTCATCAACGAATCTATTATCATGTCACACAAGGCATATCTCACAAGCTTACATTAAGCTTATTCTCATCCTCGACACTTATTTATTTTCACCACATTACTCACCCACCACATGTTCAATTTACTTAGAACTATTAAGTCCAAGGTCCACATATAAATATATTACAAATAGAATATTCAAATATTCTATATAACCTTTACGATAATATAATAACTCAAGCTATTAAAATGCCTAAACTACCTCAATTAATTATACTTATAATAAGTATAACATTTACGCTTATAATAATTAATATATATTCTATTAATCATTATAAATAATAATATACACGATAAAATAATAACTTAAGTTATTAAAATAACTTAATCGACTCTCTTGAAAATACATTAGAAATTATGTATTTTGTCATATCATAACATATTATGTTTTTTTTTCAAATAAAGACATTCTTTATTAGAAAATAATTTACTTATTGTCTTAAGATATTATTCTTAATATAATATCTATTAAAATAATTACATGTACGGCACAGGTACATATATTATATATAGAAAATAGATAATAAGTTTATTTTCTATTATAATAAATTATTTCCATCAATTTATTTACATATAGCAATACATTTAATATATTTACTATATTAATTAATCATACCTATCATCTCAAATATATAAGGTAATATTATTATTCAAAATTAACATTTTCTCCTTTTATTAAAATAATTCAATATTAAAAATTATTTAATACCTTTTATTAGAAATACATAATAATTAGTTCTCTTTATTTTCTATAAATTGTTCCCAAAGCAATTTCTTCAAATATGCATTTAAAGATATAATGATTTCCATTTCTCTTTAATAATGTATATATATTTATTAACGCTATTCGCACGTCAAACTTTCTCACATATTACCACTCTAAGTAATACATATAAAAAGTATCAACTATAATTACATATTCAACACACATATTAATTCACTCCTTTACTTAAGTAAATTAAACACTGTATTATATCATCATAGTTAATTAAGGTTTAATACACACATTATATTATTCCCTAATATAACTCCCAACTTAAATTAACTAATATTTATTCTTATTAGTTAATTTTCTTAACTAACTCATGCTTCACTATCCAAACCTATTCACGGATAGCTTAAGTGCTATTAATAACCTATATTATAAACATACTAGTTATTAATACACATACACAAGAATATGATAATTATACATTAAGGATATTTAATGTCACCAACTTACTATGATAAAATAATTCTATAAATTACTTAATATCGATAGGAATTTATCCACCTCCTTTATCTCAATTAAATCGTCTCTAAAAAATATATAATAATAATATATTTATTAATCACAAAATCACATATTACATAGTCCATATTATCCTATGTAATATAATACCACATACCTCATATCACATATATATTCTTATTCGAATACATCTCATACTTTAAGAATTTTATTTATTAAATCCTTACTTAATAATTTCTGAAAATTTGGTTTCTCACATGTACCAATCTGTCCAGATTTACTAATCCCCTTTTTAGTAATCCAACGATTGGGAACTATTTTAGTTTTAAGCTTTCTAAGAATTTAGATCTCATTAGCATGATCAACATCATGATTCTCAAAGCATTGCTTAAAACTATGGGTTATTTACATATTATAAAAATAGTATCATGTAGATAATTAAATATCTTTAATAAGTGAATACTTTTATTAATAAATAAATAAGATCGTCTTCAAAGTATATGCTTTATCATCATACATTATTGGCTTGTATGCATACTACTTTCAGCAGCGTCCCTGACAATCAAAGTTTCCTCAATCTAGAGAAAAGCAGTATCTCGAGAAAATCGAGCCTCATCTCTCTCGACTAATGCCATATCCCGAATGGCTCGAGCCTCATCTCTATCAGCAAAAGCTATATCTCTGCTAGACAGGGCAGTCAACATCAGCGCCCTAGCCTGATCTCTCTCAAAGGTCATCCTAGCTAGTGAATCTGCCAAAGTTGGATCTATCCCTGCAAGAATGATCGACGGGTCACTAACTAAGGATGTTGTCAGATCCATGAACAAATCATCCTCCATAGGAGAATCAGGATCCTCCATAGGCTCCTCCTCGTCTGAATCGATAACTAGAGCTGACTGGATGAATGCAGCTGATGTTATATCGGCCTCCATCCACGCTGAGTACTCTGGAGAACGATCCGGGTGGCTAGTGGAGAAATCAGCCCTCTCCCTATGAGTCCAACACTCATAAATCCTAATCAGGTCGGCTGATGACATAGAAGAAGCTAACATCCGCTGATCAATAGCCCCCTCAAAATGGTGCAGGCTCTGAAACTGATCAAACTGACCCATGACTGCCAATAGATGGTAGGTGGTCACCCCTCTTAATCTCGCTAGGGGCAAGTAGTCCATGCCAGATTCATGGGTAATGAAGCTATAAGGGGAGACTAGCCCTGAGCATGGTAGAAACAAAAAAGGATGCTCAATATCTGACAGAAAAGCTGACCAGGTCTCTACATTCGAACACTCCGCTGGCTGGAAGGAGTAGGACATTGCTATCTTATGGGAAAAGCAGTACCCCTGATGTCTGAAAAAAGCCAATCGGATGCAAATGGGTCATGAGCCATACATACAGAAGGACAGAGCTACCTCTAAAAAATCCCTCTGGATGGGTGCTGCAATAGGTAGCTGACCTCAATGTCTCGGCCAGTATCATCGGTAGGATGGTGCTACCCTGTCTAAGGGCATGGACCACGACCATCAAGCCCAGGTCCAAATGGTCCAAATATAGAGGCATGTATACATAGGCCATGATGCACATCAGCAAAACATCTATCCTGGCTGAATGCCACGCCTTTGTCGAGATGATAAAATCCCTAGTATGTCGATCGTAGCTGTCCAGTCTACCAAAATGATCGATCAAGAAGTTAATCGAGATCACCCGTCTAAAAACGCTATCATCCGTGACTACACGCTCTCATATCACTAATAGCAGTGCGAGCACAAGGCAAGTCCAAAGCCAAACCAGTAAGCCGTTTATACTCCTCCAAAGTTGGAGTCAACTCATGCCGCCCGATGCATAAAACCTACCTCTCAGGTATCCAACGGGATAAAAGGCCATCTAGGTATCCATAGGGAACCTGGAAGTCCACAAGAGCTACTGAATTCCCTAACATCCGATCCACTATCCCTCTGGCTGGGAAGGGCATGCTATCATACCACGACCTCAACAACGATGCCACCACAGATGGTGGTGAATGCTCGATGCGGCTAACTGTCGATGACGACATCTGTATCACCATATCACAAGACTATCCAGGGGTAAAATCTAAACTCATATGTCTAGATGCATACACATGACATAATACATGCATAATGACAATGATAAACATGATGCAATAGATAGGAAATATCATTCATATCTACAATAAACTATCTACTGCAAGCATCATCTCTGTCTGCTAATAAAGTACAAACTAAAAAGTATAGGGATATGGGGCACAACCCCTCAACTACTAACAGTGGCCTATCAAAATGGGGCACAGCCGCCCAACAGCCAAAACAGTGGCCTATTAAAAGATATAGCTACAATAGCTATCCAAAAAGATCTAAAATATCTACACTCAGGCTGTTAACCTGCTCCATCTCTTCTGTGGACACAAAGTCTCAGCCATCAGGAATGTCAGGGCGGTACAAAGGAGGATCTGCCCCTGTATAATTGCTTGAAAATGGAAATGTGGAAGGGCCCGCTCCAGAGCCGGAATGATCAAAAGAAGATGTCTCTGATGGATCTCCTCCAAGATGCCTGATAAACAAATGAGCTCTCTCCAACTACTGGGTCAGTCCTGCAATCTTGTCTAAGTGGGTAGCCTCCCTGAGGCAAGCTATCCAGTCTGTCATCATCACAGACCCCGGCACCATATCTGCCATGAACTGGGTAGCACGAGTCTGAGCCCCAATAGTGCGAAGACTCCACCAGCTGCTAAATACCTCCTGGATGTATGGACCTTTTGACAGGGCAAATCCATCTACGCCCTCCATCGGGATATCTGTAAGCTGGCTGAACTAGTGGCCAATGATGCCAAGCCTGAGGAACAAAGGAAATGCGGTTCTGCCTCATGATGCTCCTGATAGCACGCTCTCCTAAATATAGCTCCCAACCTCCCTCTTAAAAAAATAAGATTCTGTGGGTAGATAATGCATACTCCCGGCTAGTGGGGAAACCACCCTCAAACCCAACTGTCAAAAAGCTTGAGGTGTACGGTACCGATGATATCGATCCTGCTGTTAAAAGCTCAAGTTGCAGACGAAAGTGTGTGAATCCCTCAATTATAGGGACCTCTGTTAGAGTTGAGTGATGCCAACGCCGTCCCCGAGGATAAGTCTCCAGGCCTAAAGTAGTAGCAGGACGTAGGCAAGGAAGCCTCTCATATGCCCAGAACTAGCCATGTAAATATCAAAAGTCCTCAGTGACCAAGACTGACAAATATAAATACAAAAATTAAAAAGGTATAGGAAAGATGTACTCACCAGCAGGTATGGGTAGAACCCTAACCAAGCCTCCGTCACACCCTCTGAGCGCATGCGCATATCTCGGAGAAAATAGGCAAAGGTATAGGTACCCCAATCAATGTTACTGAGGCGCTCCACATATCGAGTGGCACTAACCAGGGCAAAGGACACCGTCGCTGAGTTGTCCGCAAGAAAATAACCCCGGATGATCACCAGAAATAATCGCAAGTAAGATGCGATCCCTAACCCTCTGATCATCAGGCAGAGGCTCAAGCAAAGCCCCACTATGGGCATCTATGCTCAAGGGACCATATCGGACTGTCCGACCCTTGATCGCCGTCGTAGGAACTCCCAAAAGAGACTGAATGGCAATGGGTGTAATGTCAGCCACAACAGGCACTGGCTCACCCTCAAACTCTATCCCGGTGATGAACCTCCAGTCCATAGGCGTCATCATCACCTCATAATCCAGCAAATTGAGAGACTGAGTCTGGTGGAACCAGTGCTAAGACAAAGCCCTCATGAAACCTTACGGGCAACGGCAGGGAAAGATAGCAAAGAACGCCTGAAATCCCCAAGTGTCAATAATGTCCCTATAGTCCTGGTGCAGACTGTGATAAAGAGAATGCACATTAAACCAGTTCACTCGAGGCTACGTGAAGCAAAGAACCTGCATCAAAAGTCAACCCATGTCAAAAACCTGTGCCCCAAGAATAGCAAAAGAAAGAAAGAAAATCCAAAAAGAAGGAAACTTCGGTCACCTCGTTGGCGTGAAGGAACCTCGATGGATGGTGACTCAAATCTCCCACCAGATCCTGGACTGGCACAATAGCGCCTAGGGAGCTCCGTACATGGAGCCTAAGCTAGGACAGGAGCAGCAAATGGAGCCTCCTCATCATCTATGTACATCGGCGGCTCTGCCCGGATTGGATGAATCACTGACTCAGCTAGTCTACGAGGCGGCCGTGCTGACCGTGGCTGAGGAACATCGGAGGCTCTCCTCTGTCTAACTCCTGATACGACCCTGCTAGCACTCCTAGGTCTATCTCGGTCCATCACCTGGACAAAGTCTCCAAACTACCTCAGAAAGGGTGAGGTAAGCCTAAAACCTGTGGCTTATCAATTTAAATCAGTATTTTATGCATTTTTAAATCCTAAAACATGCATGGGTCAGTCAAAATCCCCAGTAGAGTTAAAACTGCATGTTTATTAAATGCTCAGGCTTTTGAAAAAATTTCATCAGAGTCTCCTTTGTAAAATAGATTGTCCGCATGCACTACAGGCATGTCTAGGTGGCCATTAAGTCGCACACCTTCCCAAAAACTAAAACAGTTCATATTTATGAAAAAAAAATCAATAATAAACTTCACATAGTAGCCAAATTATCATGGATATTTTTTAGTTGAAAATCCAGGCTCACTAGGCCTAGAAAAGGATGAGTAAACTGATCAAGAAGAGCTGAAATTGACTGTCTCAGAATTCAAATTTTCTTACATCAAAACGTGTATTGTAGTAAAATATGCATACTTATAAAGTCAGAAAAATTTTAGCAAGTTATATAAGCATACATTTTTGATACATTGCGTTCAAAAGCACCCTACGTGGTTTACACAGTTCTAACGGTCAAAACTTGAAAAGAAAGAATGTAAACGTTACCTGAGATGTGAAAAATACGTGGCCGCTGATGGAATCTGAAAAAAGCTGAACGAACTCCGTAGATCTGAAAAAAAAATTGGATTTCTACAGAAAATCAAAATTGAAAATGATTTATGAGAGCTCCCGCTGCCTATTTTAAAACCACAGGAAGGAGCGGACGCACCTGCGACTGCCACACCCCCACCTGCGCCTCCCCAGGGTGGGCCCTGCTCCCTCTAGCTCGGTCTAGTTTGAGTTGAAACGAAGTTTATATGAGCTGAAAAGTTAAATATGAGAAAAATAGCTACGCGATTGAGCTGTTTGTCCAGAAATCCTGCGTTTAAGCATCGGATTACTAACAGAGGTGGGAACGTCATGAAAGCCATTGGTATTCATCCCGGAGCAATATCTGGGGACCAATTATGAAAGCTGCTAAAAAACTGTCAAAAAACTGCACAAAACTGCCAAAAATTACAACTGTCGAAGCGTCGGGTACTGACCGATGATAGTTCAGCCGTTGGCACAACCCCAGCGAAGCGTCGTGTACAGACCGGTGACAGTTCAGCCAGTTAGCACAACTCCAGCGAAGCGTCGGGTACTAACTGATGATAATTCAGCCAGTGGCACAACCCCAGCGAAGCATCGGGTACAGACCGGTGACAGTTCAGCTATTGGCTCAACCCCAGCCAAGTATCGGGTACAGACCGGTGATAATTTAGCCGTTGGCACAACCCCAGCGAAGCGTCGGGTACATACCGGTGACAGTTCAGCCATTGGCATAATCCCAGCGAAACATCGGGTACTGACCGATGACAGTTCAACCGTTGGCACAACCCTTAGTGAAGCATCGGGTACTGACCAATGACAGTTCAGTCGTTGGCACAACCCCAGTGAAGCGTCGGGTACTGATTGATGATAGTTTCAGTCGTTGGCACAACCCCAGCGAAGCGTCGGGTACTGACCGATGACAGTTCAGCCGTTGACTCAACCCCAAGTGAAGTGTCGGGTACTGACCGATGACAGTTCAGTCGTTAGTACAACCCCAGAGAAGCGTCGGGTACAGACCGGTGACAGTTCAGCCGTTGGCACAACCTCGACGAAGCGTCGGGTACTGACCAATGATAGTTCAGCCGTAGGCACAACCCTAGCGAAGCGTCAGGTACTGACTGATAACAAAACAGTCGTTGGCACAACCCTAGCGAAGCGTCGGGTACTGATCGATGACAGTTCAGCCGTTGGCTTAACTCCAGCAAAGCATCGGGAATGATTCGGTGGCAAAAATAGTATATCAATCTATCCCCACAAAGGACAGATGATGAAATCTGTAATATACATCCTCAAAGGGAGAACCAAGAAGGATTGGTGATTCAACCCCCTATTGCAAACTACCGGTGTAAATTATCATCAGGATAGGCATCAGAAGCACCCATTAAGGTAACTCAGTAACCGAGATATGTCCCCAGCAGAGGAGCCTTCAAAAATATACAACGGCATCAGCCGAAGGAAAATATGCCCTACGGAGTGTATTGGCAGACGAGGGAAACCATTGATCTCAAACCAAGGTAGCATCAATAATATCATCCCCATCAGAGCCAACAGGTCCATCACGGATAATGTCATCCTCAGCAGAAAGAGACGAGAACAATCTGTGATAGCATAACTCTGATAACCTATCAGTGATATCCTACCAGTAACCGCCTGACAATGCTTCCCCAAGGGTTATAATGAATGACGTTATCCCCAGCATAGAATGACGTGAACATTCAATGATAACCCTGACCCCTCAAAGGCATCTAAAATTCATCACATATCATGTCATGCATTGCCTTGCCTTTGCATTTGCATTTCTAGTGTCTATCAATCTTTATCCTGTTCATTCCACTACCTTGCATGAACATGATAAAGAGGGGCATCTGTAGACACTCGAAATTTGGCATTCCAGTTACTAACCAGGCAAGAGAGCAAAATCGTCTATTTTAACTCAGCCCTGGTCTCAACCCGGGAGGTACAGATCAGCCCCGGTCTCAACCTGGGAAGTACAGGTCAATCCCGATCTCAACCAGTGAGGTACAGGTCAGCCCCGGTCTCAACCCGGGAGGAACAGGTCAACCCCGGTCTCAACCTGGAAGGTACAGGTCATCCCCGATCTCAACCCGGGAGGTACCGGTCATCCCCGGTCTCAACTCGTAAGGTCAGGTCAAGCTCCGGTCACAACCCAGAAGGCCAACTCAACTTCAGAGACAACCCTTGTTGGTCGTTTTACCGATCAATATATTCATGCAAGTATACACGGTCAACAAGTAATAAAGTGTAAGTACAAATATCATTCCCACGAAGGAATTAACAGATAAAAGGTCGCCAAAATACTAGTCCATAATCATCTCAATCTTATTTAAACGAGTGATAAAGATGTGAATTTAATCTAGACAAGTAATTAAACTTAAACTAATTAATCCTAGAGAAAAATCAGATAATGAAGGCATGAGATTCTAATTTCCCCTAATGATTCGTCTAAGTCGATTCACTTCCAATTAGGTCAAATTAATCATTACAGTGTGTTAGCCGAGAACGCCAAGGTGAGAGAAGGCCATCTTTCGATGCACCTAATCCATATCACGTGCAATCCATAGATGATAAACGCACGTGAACACCCACATTACCTAAACCACTATATGTCTATGTGATTTACAAATAATTAGGGTTTAAGTTCAAGTTCTCAATTGACTACGGGCGGTGCTTTGGTATATGTCTATCCTAGGCACAAATCATACGTCCAACGTCATGTGAACATACAATCGCCCGCTACTACAATTAGATCTAAACCTATATTTCATCTTTCAAGTCCACATAGGTTATCACAGTAATTGGTCGCGAATCAATTAGCAATGCAAGCACGAATCATAATAGACAATCACATAGTAATCAAATAAGACCAACATGGAAGAAAAGCAAATTAAACTACTAATTAGGTTCCATTGAAACCTCAAAATATAATTTAAGTCATAGACAACTCAAATATACCATCCACAATATGAATATACATCATGAGATTACAAAATAGAAAGCAAAGAGAGTTTAGAGATAGAAAATACAAATCTGAGCCTCCAAGCATCCAATATTGAATCTTCAATAACATCCACTTGTTTCAACCATCAAGTCTAATAAAACCCTAGAAGACTAACTACTTTAACTAACCCTAACTAATCTACTCCTAATCTCTAACCTAATCTAGACAAGAAATGTAAAGGAAATGAAAAGGAATGCTAAGCTAGGGCTTGAACTCCTCCAAGGGAGTATGTCTGCACAAATGAGGGCTCAAGCCCTTATATCTCTGCCTCTCCTGTTCGTTTTAGCCGAAAGTTAAAGTCTGGCACAAAAATAGACTGGCGCGGCCGCGCGCACTTTGGCTTTCTTCCTGGCGCGGCCACGCAGCTGCAAAATGATGGATTTCTGGACTGGAGATTGGCGCGGGTGCGCGGCTTTGATGCCTTAACCCGACGTGGTAGCGCGGCACCCGAAACTTGGATTCCTAACTTTTTGCTGCTGGCTCAAGGCTGATTGCTTTATGCTAGCCTTCTTGTGGACCTTTAGCCTCATAACATCGTTCATTTGCCTCTTCATTCCATGCCATCATCATGCTTTCCTTATGATTTAAGCCACTTTATGTGCCTTGCCCCATTTAGGCCATCTTTGGTCCTTTTACGCTCAGTTTGCACCCGGAGAGTTCCTAAACATGAATAATGCAAAACAAAGAAAAAACATATAAAAAGCACAGGAATACTCGAGTTTAAGCGATGAAACAAGCTGGTTACTATCCGAATAAGTGGTCATAAAACCACTTGTCAAATACCCCCAAACTTAAACGTTGCTTGCCCTCAAGCAACCAAAACAAAACTAAACACAAGATGCAATGCAATATTTACAATGTATGCAACCTATACTACTATGAATGTGAATCCATGTCTCAATCAGTATTGAACTTACAAAGCAATGCCTCAGAAAACCACAAGATAATTAAACAGATAAGCCACCCAAGACAAGACCATAAGGCATATTCTGCAAATCCAAAACTGCCAGCACTGATGTATTATGCGTTGTGCCTAGCAACCATTAAATATGCATTCAGATAAATAACTCACATACTATGCTTCTTAGGGGAAAAAACAAGTTTCAATTTAAGAAAAGCAGTAAATCATATATGTTCTAACCGAGACCATGCATTACTAGAGTTAAGAGTCAACAGGGGATTTTTATTAAGCTTTTATTACTCACGAGGGCGTATTCGCACTTTTCCGTGTACACAATCGACTGTACAATGCCTATTTCTCTTAGGCTTTTTAATGATACCCATGTAGCGAGCTTTAGACCAACGACTCCCAGACTAGACAGCCTTAGGGCGCTAGGTGTAGAAGCACCCCGAGGGCTTACTTGCTCGAATTTCAAAGGCCACAGAACTCGACGTAGCCGAAGTGTTTATTCTATTTTTTTCTTTTTCTGAATCTTTTTCTTTTGTTTTTCTATTCTTTTTCATAGGGGAGTGCGTCTTACGCTCCATCTCCCCACATAGCATGCACACCCCCTGTATTCCCCTAAACTTAAGCTTTTAACATTCAAGTTATTATCATATGAGAACTGAATTTCTTCTATTAAAACATAGCTTTCCCACCAGAAGACAAGTATGTAAAAATTTAAACTTAGCATTCCATAATGGTTACTCTATTGTGCTAAATGGCTTACACAGTATCTGACAGATAAGGATTTACATATATGACCATACAATCAAGCTTAGGTCTCAAATTAGTTCAAAAATCAAGTGATTCAAGTTTCTTCATAGGCCAAATACATAACTAACCAACTGAAACTGGATTCATGTAGTATGCTCTAACACAGAATGTAAAAAATTTAAAAATTTAACAAAATACAATCTACATGCACTAAATGAACTGACACGACATGAAATGAACTAACTACATGCAAAAACAAAACCAATACCCCCAAACTTAAAATGTTCAATGTCCTCATTGAAGGTAAATATAAAAAGGAAGAACTCCCATATTCGGCTTCTGATGCTGTATGAAATGAAATGGCGCTCAGCAGTCTCCCCCGCGCTCAGAATCGCTGCCCATGGATGTAGACTCCCTCCTACTCCTCTTGGATGCCATTTGAGGATGCAATCCAATAATGTACTCAAAGAACCCAACCAATTCAAAAATCTTGCAATGCCCTCGAACCCCCACTCACTGTCTCAATTGATCAGGTTGAGAGGATGGGAGTGATGGGTGGATTGGTTGAAGGAACTGGAGGGTTTGGGATTAGAGAGACTGAGGCTTAGCTACTGCTGATAAATTACATGAAGTGGTGCCCAAAAAATCTGGCATTTCCATAAGTCATGCCCAGTTTGTGAGAGGCGCGGTCGTGCGCCCCAGCAAGCATATCCTGGCCCGGCCGCGCGGCTTGCCAGATTTGGTTTTCTGCAGCATTTGTTAGGCAATGAGGCTGGTTTTTAGCTTTGCATTCTTTCTAGCAACATTGACCTGAGAGAAAGCAGAACATCTTTATTAAGCCCTCTTAACTATCAAAAGTATATTAACTATTTACATCAAGAGAATTAAACATGGAAAGCTATATGCATTTAAATTTCCAAAAAATTCTCTAAGTGCGTAAACGCAATGTGCTAGTATATCAAAATATGTGCCATAAGCTTCATAGTCCCAAAAAGATATGCACTAATACCTAAGTCAAAAAAATATAGGCATGGAACTCCTAATTTTACGAGCATTCAAAAATTTTAACTAAGTTAAACTACGAAGAATTAAACAGGGGGGAGGGAAGTATGATAGAAAGCAGGTAATGGAGAATTAAACAAGGAGATAAAGAGAGAGATATGATGGGGTGCCTCCCATCGAGCGCTTTATTTATAGTCCTCTAGCTGGACTATGTCTGACCACTGCTATCTGACCCCCCGACGATATTTGAGAACCCCTCCATCCATCAGAACTGCAATGTGCTTTTGGAGGCTTCCCATCATGAGAGAACTCGGATTTAAACTACCTAGCACATGATGAGTATATGAATTCCCCGTCCTGAAGGTTGGGGAGCTAGGTAATGGTTCTGTTGTGTTCGTGAAATGATTGGGGTATTGAGGTACATCAAACACAACAGACTCTTCTTCTATTCTCTCTTCTACTGACCACCATGGTTTCGAAATCGCGGACTCTCTCATATCATCGAGATCCAGGCTCTGTGATGTGGCTACCAAGGGGGCAAGGGTGTGCAAACTTCACTGGCTTGTTCCACTTAGGCTGAGAAGGCTCTTGGGGTATTGTCACGATTGGTTCATAGATTTCCACGTCCCCAAGCGTCTCCTCTATATCCATTGCTTTATGCTCGTCCAGTTGCATGTGCACTTCTGAATCTCCATCAGTTTCTGCATCCATTTCATAGCACCAAGTATCCTGGGGATCATTATTCACAGCTTCAGTCATGAGGCATTGGACTTTGAAGATCTTGAGCTTCGGTTCCTTCCTCAATCACCTCCTCATTCCTTAAAGCTGTGCTAATTTGCTCTACCCAAGTTTGAAGATCCTCAATCGACTCATCTCACTCAATCAAGATCTCCTTTTCTGGTTCATCCTCAGAATCCATGTACTGAATCTCCCTGGAATTCTGAGGCCCTTTGCTCACGGCATCCACTACTTGAGAGAGTTGATTCTGAAGATTCTGAGTCTGTATCCCTTGCTCAATTAACTCCTCTTTCATCAACGCCATACTAATCTGATTTGACCAATACTGAAGATTCTCGATTGACTGTGATTAATCAATTACGGTATCTCTCAATGATGCTATGTCACCTCCTTCCTCCAGGCTTACCTTTTCTGTATTATCCTCAAAATCCATGTATTGAGGCTTATAAGCTGGAGTCTGGAAGGTGCATTCTGGTGCGTACATTAGACTTGGCTCGCAGTAGTAGTCTTGATAATAGCTTCCTGAAGGCTCTGGGTGATACCCCCAATCCTGCTGATAATTGGGATAAGGCTCATTGTAGGAGTACTCACCCACATACTGCTCCTGTCCATAACTGATAGGCTTCTAATGGCTTCGTATAGCTCCCAGCACCATAATCACAAGTCACTGCCATCTCTCGACTCTGCTGGGCTGCAACAGTATCCAGCTTCCTCGAAAGAAACTCTAACTGTGCTGAGAGTGAAGTAATTGGGTCGACGCCATCATTCCCTGTTTCCCTTGGTTGCTCTTGATTTGTGTAGTTCCATAGATAAAAATTTAAGTCCATTGTATCTGAAAATAGAATATAGGAAGACAATTAAATAAAAATAAAAATGTTTCAATTAAAACTAATTTGATTTAAACTAATGTTGATAAACAGTTATCCAATTAATTCATCGACAACGGCGCTAAAAACTTGTTGGTCGTTTTACCGATCAATATATTCATGCAAGTATACACGGTCAACAAGTAATAAAGTGTAAGTACAGATTTCATTCCCATGAGAAATTAACAGATAAAAGGTCACCAAAACACTAGTCCATAATCATCTCAGTCTTATTTAAATGAGCGGTAAAGATGTAAATTTAATCTAGACAAGTAATTAAACTTAAACTAATTAATCCTAGAGTAAAATCAGATAGTGAAGGCATGAGATTCCAATTTCTCCTAATGATTCGTCTAAGTCGATTCACTTCTAATTAGGTCAAATTAATCATTACAGTGTGTTAGCCGAGAACGCTAAGGTGAGAGAAGGTCATCTTTCAATGCACCTAATCTATATCACGTGCAATCCACAGATGATAGACGCACGTGAACACCCACATTACCTAAACTACTATATGTCTATGTGATTTACAAATAATTAGGGTTTAAGTTCAAGTTCTCAATTGACTACGGGCGGCGCTTCGGTATATGTCTATCCTAGGCACAAATCATACGTCCAACGCCATGTGAACATACAATCGCTACTACTACGATTAGATCTAAACCTATATTTTATCTTTCAAGTCCACATAGGTTATCATAGTAATTAGTCGCGAATCAATTAGCAATGCAAGCACGAATCATAATAGACAATCACATAGCAATCAAATAAGACCAACATAGAAGGAAAGCAAATTAAACTACTCATTAGGTTCCATTGAAATCTCAAAATATAATTTAAGTCATAGACAACTCAAATATACCATCCACAATATGAATATACATCATGAGATTACAAAATAGAAAGCAAAGAGAGTTTAGAGATAGAAAATGCAAATCTGAGCCTCCAAGCATCCAATATTGAATCTTCAATAACATCCACTTATTTCAACCTCAAGTCTAATAAAACCCTAGAAGACTAACTACTTTAACTAACCCTAACTAATCTACTCCTAATCTCTAACCTAATCTAGACAAGAAATGTAAAGGAAATGAAAAGGAATGCTAAGCTAGGGCTTGAACTCCTCTAAGGAATTATGTCTGCACAAATGAGGGCTCAAGCCCTTATATCTCTGCCTCTCCTGTTCATTTTAGCTGAAAGTCATAGTCTGGCACAAAAATAGACTGGCGCAGCCGCGCGCACTTTGGCCTTCTTCCTAGCGCGGCCACGCGGCTGCGCGGGCTGCAAAATGCTGGATTTCTAGACTGGGGATTGGCGCGGGCGCACTGGCTTTGATGCCTTAACCCGGCGCTGCCGCGCGGCACCTGAAACTTGGATTCCTGACTTTTTGCTGCTGGCTCAAGGCTGGTTGCTTTATGCTTGCCTTCTTGTGGGCCTTTAGCCCCGTAGCATCGTTCATTTACCTCTTCATTCCATACCATCATCATGCTTTCCTCATGATTTAAGCCACTTTCTGTGCCTTGCCCCCATTTAGGCCATCTTTGGTCCTTTTACGCTCAATTTGCACCCGAAGAGTTCCTAAACATGAATAATGCAAAACCAAGGAAAAATATATAAAAAGCACATAAATACTCACGTTTAAGCAACGAAACAAGCTGGTTACTATCCGAATAAGTGGTCATAAAACCACTTATCAGCCCTGAAGCCTCACATCCTTTCTAGAGACAAACCTGGAAGAACCAAGTCATCCTCAGAGACAACTCTGAGGAAAAATAGAATCGGCTGGGATCCAAACCTCGGAGACAACCCCGGGAAGTCAGCCGAATGGCATGCCAGTACTGAAGGCAACCCCGGGAGGGGAAAAATGGTCATTTTACCAACTTAAAGCCGATTCGTTCAAACTTGAGCCGAATTGATGCCACCAAGGTCAGAGCAAACCATAACAATGGTCCCGAGTGGAAACAGTGCAAGACAGCTCAATAGACAAACTGCGAGGAATCGAAGAACTTGTTAGGAACCCATACTTTTGGACTCGGAAAAGGTTTACTCTCATGTCATTGCGACACTCTCGGTGAGGGCTTTCCGAAAAGGTATCGCACACCTCAAACAGACGCTCCGATCAAAAGTTAGAAAGTTTTAAATTTGACATCGCATTGCTTAGAGTGCACGTACTTCAATGCAACAGGACCCGCCACGTGGGCCCTACCACGTGGAGCCACACCTCTACCTACGACTGCCGTAGATAGAGCCACTTCCACCGGGTCTATATATATGAGTGCACCCCCAGCTCATTTTATATAGGAAAACGCTCTGAATCTCTGCCCGTTTGGTTTCTCAGCCCCACTCTTGTACTCCAAACCCGAATTTTATTACTCTAACACGTAGATATACTCCTATACTACCACATATCAAAAATTAATCGATAGAAACGGACGTTTAAAGCATACAATTTGGTAAAAAGCCCTTTTAGCAATCCATTGTGAGTATTTTTACGATCAGAAAGTTTATTTTACTTCATTGCACTTTTATACACTTGCACGTTAAGTTTCACTTTCGGATTATGCCCGGAACTCAGTTCCATGGCCGTTTTTTCTTACGTTTTGTACATTTTCGTACATAAACTCATTTTCTGGCATTTCTACAACTCAGATCATCGATCCGTTGCTTTTAACAGCTTTTATATACATATATCTTTGTTTCTAGCAACTTCGCCGGATTGGGTTATCTTCCCAGTCCGGGTTTGACTTTTTAATGTATATATTTAACTATATATATACTAGCTTTTCAATTCTATCAAGTCCGGATGTCAAATCTGAGGTAATTTACTGCTTTTATATATATAACTATATATATATATATATATAATTTTTTCTGACTTATTTGGGCCTGAATTTATACTTTGTGGCCTTTTCATTGCTTTAATATATATATTAACTATATATATTATTATTTACATTTCAGTTTGGCCTAGATCATTCTCTGGCCTTTTTACTACTTTTATAAATATATATATATATACTTACATTTTCTGTCCGGGCAAAGGATAGAATGTCCGTCGCCCTTTACAGTTTTATATATATATATATATATATATATATATATATTTATATTTATATTTTGTCAAGACTGGATTATTCCGTGGCATTTTACATCTTTGATATATATATATATATATATATATATATATATATATATATATATATATATATATATATCAATTCTTTCCAGCCTGGATCATTGCGTGGCTTTTTACAGCTTTTATAAATATATATATTTTTTCATTCCAGTTCGGGCACAGGAGTGAAAACCCATCGCCCTTTACAGCTTTTATATATATATATATACATTCTGTACAGCTTGGATTACTCCGTGGTTTTTTTTACAACTTTAATAAATATATATATATATATATATATATATATATATATTTACATTCCAGTTCGGGCATCGGAGTGAAAACCCATTGCCCTTTACAGCTTTCGTATATATATAACTATATATATATATATATGCTATTACTCATTTTGATTAAAATGTTTCTTTAAATATTCATTTGATATGAATCGGCACTGACATTTCTGCGGGCGAACTAGATTTCTTTAAATCTCGCTAACTCTAGCTTTCAAACGGTCCAAAATTGTTCCAGACAGAACCGGGAAAATAGAATGATTGAGATTTACTTAAAACTAGCATTTTTCTAGTTTTAGTAATGAAAGCTACCTCGCGGCCCTTAGATCGCTATCTAGTGAGAACGAGACGCTTCGGCTACGTGCGAGCCAGGATTTACTGATTAATCCTTGGTTCTGGCGACACTTGGATATAAATATATCTTTTTTGTGCATATTTGAGCTGTGTAGGTTTTATGGGCTTCCGTTTGTGAGCCTAGGAATCGTGGAATTCATGATAAAACTGATCAGAATCTGATTCCCACGATGGACAAACTCCACTTTACAGATATACCCTGTCAATTTTTCTGTAAAATGTACAACCAAAAGACCTTAAAGCGGTTATCCAGGTTTAAGGTCTCACATAATGAGAATAATAGTTTGTCGTGTCAGAGTCACTCCGATGGCTGTCATGCCCATGAGAAGACCGACACTTGTATATATTATGTGGTCGAGGATGCTTCGCAGCCCGACAATCACCATTCAAATTGAGCCTAAAGGCTAAAAAAAATAAAACTGAAGTGTTGACATGCTTCAATTCCTATGTTAGCGTAAGGGTTTGAAAACTTGCTTTTAAAAACATCATTTTAATAATCTTGTCTAAAAAAGAGAGACTTTTGCAAATCAAATCAAACCCCTCGTATATAGGTTTAACGAAGCATATCCATTCTTTCAAATCAATCAAATATAGGCCCAATTTCTTCCAGCATTCACACACACACTATAGATTTAAAAGAAAAATATTGAAAAGATGCAGTACCGTGTTTTCACGGGAGTTGTGGGGTGCCTAACACCTTCCCCACATTTAACCAAGCCCCCGAACTTAGAACTTCTGTTTCAAAGATCAAGTTTAGATGGTGTCCAGCAATTGGGCCTCTTTTCAAATAAAACTCGGTTGAGTTGGTACAACTATTTCAACACTACCAACTGGCGACTCTATAAAACGTTCAAATCGTCGACATGAGCTTATACATGTTGATCTTTTCCTAAAAAACCCTTCAAAACTATTTTCATAATAAAAAGAATAAGGGTAGACAAAACTTAGGAAGAGAGAAAGATTCGGGTCCAACCCGACCAGCATATTTCCACCGACGTTGAAAGTTTGCCTTTGTTCTATCTTTGTATTTAATTACATGCATGTAACTACATGTTAATAAAATCTTTTTGAATTGTGCAACTTCTCTGTATGGATTATTATGAATTTGTAGTCCTCCCATCCGTAGTATTAATAAAATCTTTTTGAATTTTGCAACTTCTCTGTATGGATTATTTTGAATTTGTAGGCCTCCCGTCTGCAGTATTAAACTGCAGACGCTAAAAGAATGAAAGTAGGTCACGTCCGCAGTATTAAATTGCGTACTCTAGATGGTAAAAGAAGCGGGGAAACGACGTTTTTTTTTTTTTTTGAAAAGTCTCGTCCGCAGTATTAAACTGCAGACTCTAGGTTAATTATATAGTTAACAAGAAATGTGCTTCCAGGATGAGTCAATTATGTAGCTCTTCTATGCAAACCCTATAAGTGTCATCAAAACATGTTGAGATTATTCGGAATATCTCAACATGTTGTGATAGCACTTCAGGTTTTGCATAAAAGAGCAAAATAATTGACTCATCATGACATCACATTTCTTGTTAAATAATTAGAACTTCACATTTTGAAACTTCTCTATATAGATTTTAGAGTAGTATTCTCTGTATAGATTTCTTATTAGATTTTAAAGCTCAAAATCCTCTATTTCTCTTTCATATTGTTAGCCCAACAACATGAAATTTTACCGCACTTCGATGCAATGATACCAATATGAAAGAAGAAATAGAAAATTATGGAACCTTAATTCAAACTAAGTCATGCTTTGAACTATATATGGATTTTGCAGTATTTATAATAGGGACCTAGCGTCTATAGTATTAAACTGCGGACAGGACTTCTCAGATTCTGACCTTCTCATTTTTTTGGTGTGTCTTTTAATCTGACTTAGCGTTCCCAGTATTAAAATGTGGACGAGACTAATGAGTTTTTTGGTGTCGTTTGGTTACACCGGGGTGTCGTTTTGGGGTCATAGAATCCGCAGTTTAATACTGCGTAGTTTAATTTTCAAAGGGAGATAGTTTTCGCAGTTTAATACTGTGGACGATAGAATTTTTCAAGGAAGGGTATTTTGATCATCTGTCCCGTCCGCAGTATTAAACTATGGAATACCGAAAATTAAACTGCGGACGAGATCAATATAGGTCGTTAAATATCCGGATGGACGATTGTAATTTGTTGTAAGGATAGACACTTTTTTACAATATTAGCTACAGATCAGCCCCAATATATATATATATATATATATATATATATATATATATACATCCGTACGGATCAGTAGGACTAGAGTGATGACTGGAGCGGGAAGAAGAAGATGAACAAACAGAAGGAACTGAGTCCTCACTGAGTTTATCCATTCTTTTCTGAATTAAACGAGATAACTGTTTAAGCTCATTATTGGTACAATGATCAATATCCGCGAAATCTAACTTAGAACTGGAAGATTTCTTGGATTTAGATTTACTAGAAGATGATTCCTTTAGAGGAGGAATCGTTTGAATGGGTGAAGGATTGGGGAATTCCTTCTGAACTTGGCCCACGATGCGATAAGGATCAAACTTATCCCACCATTTAACAGAAAACTCACGAGTAACATGAGTAATTTGATTGAGGTGATTACTAGAGGCACCCTTTTCAGGAGCGACTAAGGAAGAAAGAGCAACATTGACTGTTGGAGAATAAAATCCATAGTTCCATCGAAGGATCCATGGGACTTTATATTTACTAGCAAAATGAAGAATAACTGGGATGCAGCAATTAGACTGCACCACCGGAACCCTAGAGCTAAAGACATTAAGAACAGTCTGAAGCTCAATTGGGAGGATATCAAAGATGAGACCATAACGTTCCCACCAAAGAACAAACCAATGAGAAAATTGACTTTTAAATTTGTGGTCAAATTGGATGAACCACGAATGACTAAAAGATGGAGTTTGAAACAGAAAAACTCTGTTCCAAGCTTCCATGTAATCATAATAGCAAAACTGGCTATCATGACCTTCAAGCTGCCTAAGATCACTAGGATGATTACCCCAGTTAGGCATGGAGATAACCTGTTTAATATAAAGAGAATGATAGATGATTTTTGAAGAATCATTTCTATCATAAATAGGTTTAATAGCGATTGACTGAGTTTGCAAAAGGACGTCCTTATAATACATGAGAGATTTATAAGGAGCAGAAGGAATAAAATGCCAACCAGTTGGGAAGAACTGGGCAGCTAATTTGACTGGATCATCAATTGATTTCATATGTCTTTCGATATGAAATAAATTGGTGCTGAAAACAGGGATGTATTCAGTTTGAATACGCTGACCAGCAGGAGGATTACTGGAGGAAGCATAAGGATCAACCATTAAAGGGGGTTGAACCAGAGCTGAACTATAGGGTTTCGAGCTAGAAACCAAAGGAGTGAACCTATTAACTACAGTAAGGGGAGTAACTGGATGAGGGATTATAGCTCCCACGGGCTTCTGACTAGGAGGGCTTGGGCTTGGACCCAAGGGCCGAACATTTTTATCTTTCCCTCTCACACTCATTTTGAACCTGAGGGGTACCTGAATTAATAAATTCCCGAGTTAGAAAATCAGGAACGGAATTATCACTACCTTTAATATATTCAATGTCAAAATCGAAAATACTTAAAATAGATTGCCATCGGGCGAAAATATGTTTAGCAGCGATGTTTTTAACATCTTTTTCTAAAATATATTTAGCAGACTTACAGTCAATACGAACCAAAAATTTTTGATTTAATAAATCATTTTGAAATTTACTGACACAGAAAACTAAAGCCAAAATTTCTTTTTTAATAGTGCTGTAGTTTAATTGTGCCTGATTCCACGCGCCAGAGTGGAACCGAACAATTTGCTCAGAAGAAGCAGGAGTCAATTTCTGTTTCAGAATGCCGCCGAAGCCAATATCGGAGGCGTCAGTTTCAACAATTTTGAAAGCTAATTCATTAGAGATGCCAAGGCAGGGAAGAACCTTAACATATTTTTTAACTTGCTGAACGATGGCCGAATGCTCATCAGTCCAGGGAGGAGGATTCTTCTGTAAACGAAGAAACAAAGGTTTACAGATTTTTCGCAAATTTTTATAGAATTTGCCAACATAATTAAGAGATCCTAGGAACCTTTGAAGTTGAGTTCTATCAAGGATTTTATCAGGAAATCTATCAGCGAATTGAATAACTCTTTGAATAGGACGAACCAAACCCCGATGAATATCATGACCAAGAAATTTAACTTTAACTTGGAAAAGAGAACATTTGGTTGGTGACAGAACCAAACCATTGACTTTGATAGCTTTGAAGAACGAATTCAAGTGTTTGAAATGTTCGTCAATAGATTTAGAAAAAACAAGGATGTCATCAATATAGACAATGATGAAATGACTAAAGGGATTTAAAATTTCATTGAGAATATTTTGAAATTCACTAGGAGCGTTTTTCAAGCCAAATGCTTGAACAACCCATTCATAATGACCAAAAGGGGTAGTAAAGGCGGTTTTATACCTATCACTAGGATGGATACTGACTTGCCAGAAACCAGACTTAAGGTCGAATTTACTAAAAATGGTAGCATTACTAAGACGACTAAGAAGGTCCTCTTTATTGGGAAGGGGATACCTGATCCATTCTAAGACCTTATTAAGAGGCTTATAATTGATGACTAGGCGAGGGACACCTCTTTCCTTTTCGGCTTCATTATTAACATAAAAGGCAGGGCAAGACCAAGGAGATTTACTATGTTTTATTAAACCTTTGGCAAGTAAATCGTTAATTTCTTGTTTACAAAGCTCCATTTGTTGGTGACTCATTTGAATAGGTCTGGCTTTAGTAGGAATAAGATGCTCTTTAAATTCTTTAGCGTAAGGAAGTTTAACTACATGTTTCCTACGATGCCAAAAAGCATTAGGAGAATCGGCACACAAATTTTTAACCATGAATAGACGAAGTTCTTCAATTTTATCTTGTATTTTTTCACTTAAAAGAAGATCTTCAACCTGTTTATACTTAATTTCATGTTTTAAAAACTTTAAATGAGAAGTTTTACATTTTAACAAGTTAAGTGATTTAGAAATAGACTCATCTTGAATAAACCTTAAGTCTCTTTCTTTGGGCTGAGATAAAAACTCAAAGACAACTTTGTGTCCAAGGTGCTCAGTAGTTAACCCATTGTTACTGGTGGTGAAAGGGTATAATAAATAAATAAATGGTAATCCCAAAATAATTTTATCAGTTAAATTACGAATTAACACAAAAGAAGTTTTAAAACATATATCGTTTTGACAAATATGAACTTTAGGGAGCTTATATTTAATTTCCATGCTACTTCCATTAGCAGAGTTTAAACGTTCGCTGGTTTTAACATAAAATTTGGTAGGGATTAACCCTTCCTGGATGCAATTAAGATCTGCACCAGTATCAACAAGAGCAGGAAGTTGAATAGCAAAAGTCCCATCAACCATTAAACGTATCAAAATATACCACTTTTGAATGGTAATATCTTTTATCCTTTTTAACGAATTACCTTGAATAAACAAAGGAGACTCTTCATCATTGACTCCTGAAGTTTCAGGTAAGTCTTCATTTTCTGAAAAATCAGAAATATGAAGTTCAGAGTCTTTGTTAACTATCGCAGTCATATCACTTCTTAAGTTGGAGATCTCAGTCTTGAGACTAGAAATCTCTTTCTTAAGCTTGTTGACCTCTTGATTTAGTTCTGGGAGAGTAATCTCTCTCTCAGCCACTTTAAATCTCTCAAGGGTTTTATTAAGGCTTATAACCGGCTTCTCTTTAGCTTTTATAACTTTACCTTTTCCAGAAATGTTTTTAGAAAACAATTCTTTTAACTGTTTCATGTACTGCAATTTCAAATCTTCATCAGTAAGCTTACTAATTAATTCAATTAACAAAGAACTTTCTTGGTCTTCTTTAGAAAGAACATTAATAGTTTTGCAACAATCAGATCTACAATTATCAGTGCAAAGAGTAACTTCATTATCTTCACTAGGAGTCTGACTATTTTGATCATTAGCCGAAGAATAGGGAATATCAGACATATCCTTATCCTCATCAGACTGAGATCTAAGCAAATCAAAAATCTTTTCAGAATCTTCAACAGAAATATTTAACTGGTTTAATTTTTGTTTTAATTTACATTCATTCTTATAATGTCCCTTTTTACCACAGTTAAAACACGTAATTTTACTCTTATCACTAGATTTAGAAGTGGGTTTTTTATTTCCAACTTTCTTTCTAGACTTGGGTTTTTCATAATAACTTTCTTTATTAGTCTGACTAGAGCGCTTTTTATGGTGCTTGCGTTTTTTGTGAATTTCTAATTGCTTTTTCCTATGCTTTCTACGCGAAGGGGCAATAGGAGGCAGACCATATTGTTCACAAAAAGTACCAAGCTCATATTTAGCTTTCTTTTTATCTTTTGCGGCTTGTTTAGCGATTTTGAAATCAATACACATTTTTAGGCCAATTTTTTGAATATAACTAACAATATCACCGTAAGTGAGGTTATCATAATCAATATAGCCTAATGTTTTACTAAGTTCTTCACGGACTTTATGAGCAAATAAAGACGGAAGACCATTAACAAATTTTTCCTTCCAAAAAGGTTTGTTACTATCATTACGAAGCATGACACGCGAAATAAAAACATCTTTATACCATCTAAAATCACTTAAAGTAGGACAAGTAAGATTACTAAGTTGATCATGGATACGTTCAGTAATATTACTGGGAGTACCAATAAAATGTTTTATTATAGTGAAAATTAAAGTATTAATACCATCAGGAACACCAAAACCAATATCTTCACGGAAGATAGGTTGACCATTATCATCAAGTTGATAAGCATGAATAATAGAGTTCCTAGCATCTTCATCAAGGTGTTTTTCCCACCAGGAGCGAAGAACTCCCGAAAAACCATTAGTTAAAATTTCAACAATTTCAGGTTGGGTAAGATTAGTAAAAGCAGTGATGTAACTATTAGCAACCATAGACATGTGGTTCATTTTGGTAGCACTAGTAATGCCAACATTCAAACACCTAAAACTATTCTTTGGAAAGATGTCACGTTACCTAGTCAATGGATTCTTCCCCAGGAAGTTCCACAAAAACCAGTCAATAATAATTTGTTAAATTTGGAAAATATTAAACAATTCTCTGATGGTACTGTTCGAATTAGTTTTGAACGTACTAGAAGACCTTTCATTATTGAAGAATTTACCAGTTCTTCAGTCCCTTCTACCTCTAGAAGAGACACTGAAGTCTTAAGTGACTTTTCTATTCCTGATGTTAAGCTGAAAGGAGTGTTGAATCAGGGTCAGACAAGTCATCCTTGTTATACTCCTGCCTTTCAGACTGATGGAGAACATGAAGATGTTTCTCCTACTGTTTCTGTTGGACCTTCTCCCTCTGATTTTGATGCCCCAATTAATCACCAATTAAGAGTCCTTACTAAAGTCTCTAAATTGGATTGGGATAGTCTTGTTGATGATTTTAATTCTAAAACTAATCAAGCTAAACGACATGCTTTTCGTAATATGCATGATAAAATTGATAGAGATAAAATTATACATAATTGGAAAAAATTTGTTAAACTTACAAGAGAGAACCTTACATTTTATGATTGGTATGATAGAAATCATTGTAAAGTTCTTACTAAATCTCAATGGATTAAAGAAGATAAGTCCAAAACTTTAGCTTCTCATCCCCCTCTTGAAACTGTTCTTTTACAAGTCAAAAATAACTCCGTTGTTGCTAGTCCTTTTAAAGTCGCTGATGGTAAAACTGATGATAAAAATATTATTGAACAAAATAATTTTACTAATCAGTATTTAGCCACCATAGGAAAACAACTTGATAAAATTGAAGAAAAGTTTGATAATACTCTTATTAAGACCCCCGATAAGAAACTTGATCAGCCTTTGTTAACTCTTCCTGATAATAGAGATGGCAAGGGGTTGCCTAGTAAAGACTCTGATCTTGTTAAAAGTATTGATAAACTTATTAAAAAGATTGGTTCGAGCTCTGGCGAAGCCAGTGGAACCGTTGCCATCATTGATCAGATTCAAGAATCTGGCAATGATTACAATAATGACTCAGAAGAGGTATCTGAGGTAGCTTCTATTCCGGACCTTACTGAACAATTGAAAAAGTTAACATTTAATAACGCTAGTATTACAAAAAATTGGTATACTAGACCCACTCCCCCTGATCTTCAGTTCGAGGAAAAGAATCTTGACAATCAGTTTTCTGTTTCCTCCAATAAAATTTATGAATGGAATATTGATGGCTTCAGTGAACATCAAATTCTTACCAAAATGAACCACATGTCTATGGTTGCTAATAGTTACATCACTGCTTTTACTAATCTTACCCAACCTGAAATTGTTGAAATTTTAACTAATGGTTTTTCGGGAGTTCTTCGCTCCTGGTGGGAAAAACACCTTGATGAAGATGCTAGGAACTCTATTATTCATGCTTATCAACTTGATGATAATGGTCAACCTATCTTCCGTGAAGATATTGGTTTTGGTGTTCCTGATGGTATTAATACTTTAATTTTCACTATAATAAAACATTTTATTGGTACTCCCAGTAATATTACTGAACGTATCCATGATCAACTTAGTAATCTTACTTGTCCTACTTTAAGTGATTTTAGATGGTATAAAGATGTTTTTATTTCGCGTGTCATGCTTCGTAATGATAGTAACAAACCTTTTTGGAAGAAAAAATTTGTTAATGGTCTTCCGTCTTTATTTGCTCATAAAGTCCGTGAAGAACTTAGTAAAACATTAGGCTATATTGATTATGATAACCTCACTTACGGTGATATTGTTAGTTATATTCAAAAAATTGGCCTAAAAATGTGTATTGATTTCAAAATCGCTAAACAAGCCGCAAAAGATAAAAAGAAAGCTAAATATGAGCTTGGTACTTTTTGTGAACAATATGGTCTGCCTCCTATTGCCCCTTCGCGTAGAAAGCATAGGAAAAAGCAATTAGAAATTCACAAAAAACGCAAGCACCATAAAAAGCGCTCTAGTCAGACTAATAAAGAAAGTTATTATGAAAAACCCAAGTCTAGAAAGAAAGTTGGAAATAAAAAACCCACTTCTAAATCTAGTGATAAGAGTAAAATTACGTGTTTTAACTGTGGTAAAAAGGGACATTATAAGAATGAATGTAAATTAAAACAAAAATTAAACCAGTTAAATATTTCTGTTGAAGACTCTGAAAAGATTTTTGATTTGCTTAGAACTCAGTCTGATGAGGATAAGGATATATCTGATATTCCCTATTCTTCGGCTAATGATCAAAATAGTCAGACTCCTAGTGAAGATAATGAAGTTACTCTTTGCACTGATAATTGTAGATCTGATTGTTGCAAAACTATTAATGTTCTTTCTAAAGAAGACCAAGAAAGTTCTTTGTTAATTGAATTAATTAGTAAGCTTACTGATGAAGATTTGAAATTGCAGTACATGAAACAGTTAAAAGAATTGTTTTCTAAAAACATTTCTGGAAAAGGTAAAGTTATAAAAGCTAAAGAGAAGCCGGTTATAAGCCTTAATAAAACCCTTGAGAGATTTAAAGTGGCTGAGAGAGAGATTACTCTCCCAGAACTAAATCAAGAGGTTAACAAGCTTAAGAAAGAGATTTCTAGTCTCAAGACTGAGATCTCCAACTTAAGAAGTGATATGACTGCGATAGTTAACAAAGACTCTGAACTTCATATTTCTGATTCTTCAGAAAATGAAGACTTACCTGAAACTTCAGGAGTCAATGATGAAGAGTCTCCTTTGTTTATTCAAGGTAATTCGTTAAAAAGGATAAAAGATATTACCATTCAAAAGTGGTATATTTTGATACGTTTAATGGTTGATGGGACTTTTGCTATTCAACTTCCTGCTCTTGTTGATACTGGTGCAGATCTTAATTGCATCCAGGAAGGGTTAATCCCTACCAAATTTTATGTTAAAACCAGCGAACGTTTAAACTCTGCTAATGGAAGTAGCATGGAAATTAAATATAAGCTCCCTAAAGTTCATATTTGTCAAAACGATATATGTTTTAAAACTTCTTTTGTGTTAATTCGTAATTTAACTGATAAAATTATTTTGGGATTACCATTTATTTATTTATTATACCCTTTCACCACCAGTAACAATGGGTTAACTACTGAGCACCTTGGACACAAAGTTGTCTTTGAGTTTTTATCTCAGCCCAAAGAAAGAGACTTAAGGTTTATTCAAGATGAGTCTATTTCTAAATCACTTAACTTGTTAAAATGTAAAACTTCTCATTTAAAGTTTTTAAAACATGAAATTAAGTATAAACAGGTTGAAGATCTTCTTTTAAGTGAAAAAATACAAGATAAAATTGAAGAACTTCGTCTATTCATGGTTAAAAATTTGTGTGCCGATTCTCCTAATGCTTTTTGGCATCGTAGGAAACATGTAGTTAAACTTCCTTACGCTAAAGAATTTAAAGAGCATCTTATTCCTACTAAAGCCAGACCTATTCAAATGAGTCACCAACAAATGGAGCTTTGTAAACAAGAAATTAACGATTTACTTGCCAAAGGTTTAATAAAACATAGTAAATCTCCTTGGTCTTGCCCTGCCTTTTATGTTAATAATGAAGCCGAAAAGGAAAGAGGTGTCCCTCGCCTAGTCATCAATTATAAGCCTCTTAATAAGGTCTTAGAATGGATCAGGTATCCCCTTCCCAATAAAGAGGACCTTCTTAGTCGTCTTAGTAATGCTACCATTTTTAGTAAATTCGACCTTAAGTCTGGTTTCTGGCAAGTCAGTATCCATCCTAGTGATAGGTATAAAACCGCCTTTACTACCCCTTTTGGTCATTATGAATGGGTTGTTCAAGCATTTGGCTTGAAAAACGCTCCTAGTGAATTTCAAAATATTCTCAATGAAATTTTAAATCCCTTTAGTCATTTCATCATTGTCTATATTGATGACATCCTTGTTTTTTCTAAATCTATTGACGAACATTTCAAACACTTGAATTCGTTCTTCAAAGCTATCAAAGTCAATGGTTTGGTTCTGTCACCAACCAAATGTTCTCTTTTCCAAGTTAAAGTTAAATTTCTTGGTCATGATATTCATCGGGGTTTGGTTCGTCCTATTCAAAGAGTTATTCAATTCGCTGATAGATTTCCTGATAAAATCCTTGATAGAACTCAACTTCAAAGGTTCCTAGGATCTCTTAATTATGTTGGCAAATTCTATAAAAATTTGCGAAAAATCTGTAAACCTTTGTTTCTTCGTTTACAGAAGAATCCTCCTCCCTGGACTGATGAGCATTCGGCCATCGTTCAGCAAGTTAAAAAATATGTTAAGGTTCTTCCCTGCCTTGGCATCTCTAATGAATTAGCTTTCAAAATTGTTGAAACTGACGCCTCCGATATTGGCTTCGGCGGCATTCTGAAACAGAAATTGACTCCTGCTTCTTCTGAGCAAATTGTTCGGTTCCACTCTGGCGCGTGGAATCAGGCACAATTAAACTACAGCACTATTAAAAAAGAAATTTTGGCTTTAGTTTTCTGTGTCAGTAAATTTCAAAATGATTTATTAAATCAAAAATTTTTGGTTCGTATTGACTGTAAGTCTGCTAAATATATTTTAGAAAAAGATGTTAAAAACATCGCTGCTAAACATATTTTCGCCCGATGGCAATCTATTTTAAGTATTTTCGATTTTGACATTGAATATATTAAAGGTAGTGATAATTCCGTTCCTGATTTTCTAACTCGGGAATTTATTAATTCAGGTACCCCTCAGGTTCAAAATGAGTGTGAGAGGGAAAGATAAAAATGTTCGGCCCTTGGGTCCAAGCCCAAGCCCTCCTAGTCAGAAGCCCGTGGGAGCTATAATCCCTCATCCAGTTACTCCCCTTACTGTAGTTAATAGGTTCACTCCTTTGGTTTCTAGCTCGAAACCCTATAGTTCAGCTCTGGTTCAACCCCCTTTAATGGTTGATCCTTATGCTTCCTCCAGTAATCCTCCTGCTGGTCAGCGTATTCAAACTGAATACATCCCTGTTTTCAGCACCAATTTATTTCATATCGAAAGACATATGAAATCAATTGATGATCCAGTCAAATTAGCTGCCCAGTTCTTCCCAACTGGTTGGCATTTTATTCCTTCTGCTCCTTATAAATCTCTCATGTATTATAAGGACGTCCTTTTGCAAACTCAGTCAATCGCTATTAAACCTATTTATGATAGAAATGATTCTTCAAAAATCATCTATCATTCTTTTTATATTAAACAGGTTATCTCCATGCCTAACTGGGGTAATCATCCTAGTGATCTTAGGCAGCTTGAAGGTCATGATAGCCAGTTTTGCTATTATGATTACATGGAAGCTTGGAACAGAGTTTTTTTGTTTCAAACTCCATCTTTTAGTCATTCGTGGTTCATCCAATTTGACCACAAATTTAAAAGTCAATTTCCTCATTGGTTTGTTCTTTGGTGGGAACGTTATGGTCTCATCTTTGATATCCTCCCAATTGAGCTTCAGACTGTTCTTAATGTCTTTAGCTCTAGGGTTCCGGTGGTGCAGTCTAATTGCTGCATCCCAGTTATTCTTCATTTTGCTAGTAAATATAAAGTCCCATGGATCCTTCGATGGAACTATGGATTTTATTCTCCAACAGTCAATGTTGCTCTTTCTTCCTTAGTCGCTCCTGAAAAGGGTGCCTCTAGTAATCACCTCAATCAAATTACTCATGTTACTCGTGAGTTTTCTGTTAAATGGTGGGATAAGTTTGATCCTTATCGCATCGTGGGCCAAGTTCAGAAGGAATTCCCCAATCCTTCACCCATTCAAACGATTCCTCCTCTAAAGGAATCATCTTCTAGTAAATCTAAATCCAAGAAATCTTCCAGTTCTAAGTTAGATTTCGCGGATATTGATCATTGTACCAATAATGAGCTTAAACAGTTATCTCGTTTAATTCAGAAAAGAATGGATAAACTCAGTGAGGACTCAGTTCCTTCTGTTTGTTCATCTTCTTCTTCCCGCTCCAGTCATCACTCTAGTCCTACTGATCCGTACGGAAGCATCTCTCTTCAAGATGCCCAGGATCCGTTTGCTTAGGACCCGGTTTCCATTTACCTTGGGTTCCTACAGTCACCTTGGTCAGATGCCCCTGCCCGCGCAGCCCGTGCTCCTTTGTCCAAAGTAGCCGAAAGCAGTTGCTGAGTCAGTTGTCATTTAGTATTAGTCAGATGTTTGTAGTCTTGTTAGTCAAAAGTTGTTATTATCATTATTTGTCTGTATTTGATTAACGCGTCTGTAATAGTAAAAGTTGTTTGTAATAGTCAAAAGTTGTAATAATGCTTTCATCTTTTGATAAAGCATTACTGTTGTTCAATAGTCATTTATGTTTTGTAATTATTGAGTTGTAATTGCTCCGCCTTTTCTCTTCCTATATAAGAGAGGCTCAGTCATTGTTATGAGGCAGGATTTAGTAATCCAATAGAGCGTTTGAGAAGACTCAGATTCCTATCTGACTAATCTTCAACTCTCTTGCCTTCTTTCTTAGATATGTTAAGCTTCTATAATCGAGTCAATCTGTTGTAAGTTATCCAGTTAATTGTTTGTATCTATTTCAAAGTTTAATAAAAGTTTTATTTTATAAATTCTTTTATACTTATGAACTGCTGTTATTATTTCTTATAGCTCTACTATAGTTATAATTCAGATTTTGCGCCACTCTTTATTATTCTCTCTTCTTCCGCCTTTTATATATATATATATATATATATATATATATATATATATAATGAATGCAAGTTATTAATATACATATATATATATATGTATATTAATATATATATATATATATATATATTTTAAAATTTATAATATTTACAATCTATAATTAGATTCAAAAGTTTACATTGAATATTTAATTATTTTTTTTCTCAAAATTATATTGTCTATTGTCCTCGTCTCCCGGCATCGTAGGTAAGTTTTGAAAATAAAAAATTTGTAACAAGCTAATAGGTATAGTTTTGTAAGTTATTTTATATATATATATATATAGCAAAGAATAATCTTTGAATTTAATGAAATTTAAATATTTTCTTTATAACTTTCTTAAAGTGCATAAATTAATATCATCGGGACAAGTAATTAATAGGAGTAAATTATTAATATATATGTAATTAATGAATGTAAGTTATTAATATATATATATATATATATATATTTATATAAATAACTTATATATATATATATATATATAAGTTATTAATTAATAAATATAAGTTATTAATTAATAAATGTAAGTTATTAATGAATGTAAATTATTAATGAACCAACAACCAAAGAATAGTCTTTGAATTTAATGAGATTTAAATCTTTTCTTTATATCTTTGTTAAAATGCATAAAATAATATCCTCGAGACAAGTAATTAATAGGAGTAATATTGAAAAATATATCAAGGGCACATAAATCTGTTTTATAAAGAAAATTGAGATTTCCATTCTAAATTTATTTCTCCATTTGTGTTTCAATACATAGAAATATGTTTATGTAGGTTCATAACGTGCAATAAATTCCATGAAAGTGATTTAATGGGTACTTATGTGTTAGGTGGTCCTCACCCATGTGTAAAATATGGGTAGGTAAGTTTTGATGGAATAGTGAGGAAGAAGGAAAAAAAGAAAATAAATAAAAGTTGGCAGGCATGAAGTTAGGCCAATCATAAAGTTAGGCAACCCCTTTTCTTTGATTGTTGGCGGGGAAAACAAAAAGGTAGGTAATCTTTTTGCTATAAAAGGCTACACCAGCATAAAGACAGAAACACTGCTAGTCTGCTGCTGCTGCTACTAATATTTGATTCATTTGTTATTCTATTATCTTAACACTCTTTCTGTCTTTCATACTAATATTTAATTTTGGATTGTAGTTGTGTATTGAAGTTATGGTACTCATATAAATGTTAATTTTCTAGTTTTGTTGGTTGGATAATTGGATTGCAATTTAATTGGAATCATGGTTGAAAAATAATCGGTACGAAATTAGATAAAACTGGTACCAAACTGGCTAACCGGTTTAGTATACCGGTCTAACCGATATAGGTATCGCTGCCCATTTTTAGGTATATTCGGTAACCAGTTCGGTACGATTCTGACAGATTTAGTACGGTTAATTACCGATGAACACCCTTAGAAACACCCCAACCGAGAGAGATAAGAAAAAAGGTGGGTGAGAGAAATCTCATCTGAGAGAAAGATGGAAGAGAGAAATCAAATTTGAAAGATGATGGAAAAAATAATAATCCCATCCTGGAGAAAGGGTGGAAGAGAGAGAAAAATAAGAGTTAAGAGAGAAAAAGATGTTTAGGTGTGTTGTTTGGATTTCATCATATAGTTATTGTGGTGAAGTAATTTTAGTTTGTACTCAGATTAATATATCTTTGTATTCTCTCAATTAATTCTATTCTAGTGATTTTTTTGGAGATTACCCCGTGAGTTTTACCTCTTAGTTGTAGAGAGGTTTTTTCACGCAAATCTTGGTGTCTCGTGCTTGGTTATTTTCATCTTATTATTTTCTACAGTGATTATTATTTTGATGGAACTGCAAATTTAATTTGATTGGCATGTATTGATATTTTTATCCATTTAATTTATCAAAGATAACAATATTTGGAAAGTAATTTTTCCGAACAAGTGGTATCAAAGCTAAGGTTATTTGCGCAATTATTTTTGATAAATTTATGAAGGAATCAGTTGGAGTCATGATTAAATTGCCCTATTCAAAATAACATGCAATGGCGTGGTGAATTCTCGATAAAGGGTTGGTGTTTCCCTTGAGGTGCTCTCGATGGTGATATTTAATTCTTGATGGATTAGACAAGAATGGATTCTGAGAGTGGTTAGCCGAAAATTGGTGATCCGTAGCGACTGAAGAGAAGATGATCAATTCTTAATGAGAATGATTATAGCAGTTCCTTTGGTCATGTGCAGGAAAAAGAAGCTCACTAAAGGGTATCTAGTGGTGACTAGAGAAAAAAAAGGTAAACACCCTTTACACGATGCAGGCACATGTGGAAGGTGTTGAAAATAGGGAAGTTATGCAAAATAAAAAGATGTGGTACAGAGCCATGAAAGATAGGAGAAAATCCTTGCATGAGAATCATGAAAAGAAAGCTCTTCGCTTTAAATGGGTACCGAAAGTGAAGAAGGATAGTGATAGCTCGCAACCAGGGTACAAAACGGTTGTAAAAGAATTTGACAAGAAAAAATCTGTCAAGTTTAAGTTAGATATATCCTCCCATTGAGATGAACCATGCCGATACGATAAAGTCGGGTATGAAAAAAATTGAAAATTCCAAGAAGCTTGAGTTGAGTCAAGACTTCGTTAGGATTAACTCCATGTGAGAAGTTGTGATTTGGTGTGCAAATTCAATCTTGGAAGGTTATACAGAAGTAGACATGGCAGGTTCTGAAGAGAAAAAGTCTATTTCGGAGTATTTGTTTACTTTTGCAGAAGGAGCTGTGGTATGGCAATCCAAGTTGCAGAAGTGTGTTGTTTCGTCTACTACTGAGTTGACAATGAAATGTTGTGGTTTCTCCAAGAGTTGAGTTTGACACATGAATAAACTCCAAGTTACGGGATCATGGTGAATACCTCCTCTCATGAGTTTGAAAGGGGAGATTGTAATTAGGTGATCCTCACCCATGTGTAAAATACGGGTAGGTAAGGTTTGGTGGAATAATGAGGAAGAAGAAAAAGAAGAAAAGAAAGAATAGTGGGCATACATGAAGTTAGGCCAATCATGAAGTTAGGTAGCCTCATTTCTTAATTTGGTTGTTTGCTGGAAAAACAAAAGGGGTAGGTAATCCTTTTGCTATAAAAGGCTACACTAGCATATATGAGGCAAAAACACCCCAACCGAGAGAGAAAAGAAAAAAGGTGGGTGAGAAAAATTTTATCCGGAAGAAGGATAAAGGAGAGAGAAATCTCATTTAGGAGAAGATGGAAGAGATAGTATATGAGAAATGGTAGAAGAGAGAGAAAAATAGAAAGAAAAAGATTAAACAACTAGGTATATTGTTTAGGTTCGATCACATAGTTATTGTGGTGAAATAATTTGAGTTTGTACTCAAATTAATATATTTTTGTATTCTCGATTTTTCAGAGATTATCCCGTGACTTTTACCTCTTAGTTTTAGAGAGTTTTTCACGTAAAATCTTGGTGTATTCTGCTTGATTAATTTCATCTTATTATTTCCTGCAATGATTATTATTTTGGTGGAATTGGAAATTTAATCTATATCCATTTAATTTATCAAAAACAATAATATTTGGGAAGTGATTTTTCCTAACATTATGTAATCTTCTACCATCATTAAAAACAAAATGGACTGCAAGTGGAATAATTCGACTGAAAATTAATATCACTTGTCTTTACATATCAGGGAAAAATCAATATAATATTATCCTAAGCTTAATTTAGATACCAAAATAAATATTAAACATAAATGAGATTCCTTATGCAAAAATTGTGCAAATACTATTTAATCCCAATCAGAGTGAGATAATATTTCTCCAAGTCAGTAATCAATTAAAAAAGCTAGAAAAGAAAAGAAGTTCCATAGAAATGAAAAATTCATCTTAGTGTTCTATTTTTGTCCTCTTTTGTCTGTTTGCTTGCTCTACCTGTGAAAATTCTGTATGGACTGGGCAGAAGAGGGGTGTAAGTTAATAATTTCCCCTTCTATTTTAATTTGTTTTTTGCTTTTTTCTCTATCAGTCCTATTATTTTTTAATAAAATTCTTATCGGGCCATTTAACTTTTCATCCAATTTTATTTTATACATTTTAACAAAAGTAGTAGATCTAGGTTATGTTTGTTTGCGAGGATTATAATCCTGAGAGTATATTCTCATGTATTATAATCACAAGACTACTAATGCTAAAATTAAATAATTCTAGTTATATGTTGTTTAAAGTGAAATTATTTATGAGATAAATTAAAATAATATTGTGTTGTGTTTGTTTTGTGAGAATTATTTAAAGGATTGAATAAAAATTTATTATTTGGACTATTATACACTTATCAGTAATAATAAAAAGATTATATTGTCAATATATAGTGTGGGTATAGATAGATATAATAGGATACAGAAGTCATTTTTTAAAAAGATGAAGGTTAATGTTGTCCTTAATCCCAAATGGTAGAGATTTTAATACCTGATTGGACAAGTTCGTATTAAGCATTCCGCATTCCAAGCCATTTTATTATCTGTGTACTAGTAGTCCCAAGTCTAATTTTGAAAACAAACAACTGACTTAGTATTAATAGTTTAATCCCAATTATTATCCTTACAAATTAATAAGCATGACCTTAGTAACATAATAATATTTGTAACAAATCTTTATGTTTATGGTGTGCTAAACCTTCCACTCTATCTATCCAAAGAAAGGATGGTTCAATTGGTTAGCATTAGACAGTGCAATCGTAATAATATCATAGGTTATTCCTAGAAACAATATTTGTGTCGCTAGATTAATGTATATCGGAAAACATTGGGCGAAATAGAGTAATGAAGGGGATCCTAGTCCATAAAATCCTATTAAACTTTACTTTTTTAATTTTTTTTAACCTTTTTAAATTTTTTTTAACCTTTTTTCTTTTCTTAGTGCTAGCTTGGGGGTGAAACTGAAACGCTATTGAATTTGATGATGCATATATATAATAAAATTAATGCAGATACCGGCTCCCACTTGGTGTGTGGCTAAGTTTTCAGCGACAAATACTGCACTTCAGGCATTTATAGACTTTTGTTGCGGACAATTGGACTATGCCGCTCACTACAAAAAAATGCTCTATCAGCGACCAAAAATTTAAGCGACCGAATGTGCGGTCACTGATTTGGTTATTAGCGACCGACAGCGGTCGCTAAGTGGTCACTAGTCCAAATTTGTCGCCCTAAAATTGGTGTGGAATGTTGACGCGAAGGTTTTGTGCGACAGTCAAAATCATCGACCGCTGGCGGTCACGGATAAGTCCACATCGTCGCAGATCTATTTCAATGTAACCAGTATCAGACCATCGCTCGACACAACAGAAGGAAAAAAAAAGAGCAGAAGGAAAAAAAAGGAGAAGAGAAGAGGGAGAGGGGGGAGAAGAGAATATCTTAAAATTTGTAAAATATAGATGGCTTCTAAAGTAGCGCAGAAAAAGCGCGGTTTGGATAGAGGGCCTAATCATGTGCCAAAGGCTCCTGCTAATCCGGATGACCGGATTCTTATTCAGATACGTCCTCCTCCTGACAGCACGTACGTCCGCATCATTTATATATAAACATTTTAGATTTCCATGTAAATTGCTTTAAATATTATGACCAATCTATTAATGTAAATTGCTTTAAATATTATAATAAATCTACTTATTTTTGATGTAAATTGTTGTATATTGTAATGACTTTTCAGATAACAAGATAGTCAAGTGCATTTCACAGCTGTGCTTGGAGAACTGACCGACAACTGTGATTACGTGGGCGAGCACACCTATTGCCCACAAGGATGCAGTTTGGGCTGAATTTCAAGTAAGTTTTTAATTGTTTAGTACTGTTGGATTATATGTTAATAGTACCGTTTTAATATTATTATTGTTGTTTTATTTGCAGAAACAATAATAGATGGGAGGACGCGCCGGCTTCAGTGATACAGACACTGTTCTGGTAGAAGTACGTCGTCCGCACCAAAGACAACTTGAATAAAGAACGATAAAAACCCTACACAATGCATCGATCTACCATCCAGGCCAGAGAGAGGAGTACATGCACGAGCATAGCCCCTGATGGTGCACCCAGTCCATATGGGCTAAGATGTGTGCCCAATGGAGAGATGAGAGCTGGGTCAAGAGACGCAAGACTGCCACCACCAACAGATCCTCGGGTGTACCTGATGGCGAAAAAGAGAAAGGCACCTACAGGGGCGGCAGTATATCACAGTTGCAGCATATCACTGTTAGGGTACGTATGAATAGTAAACTCGTGAATTTGATAGAATATTTTTAATTTGTTTACAATCATATATGGTTTGTAGAATATCACATATTTACTTAGTAATATGGGAGTATGTTTTGTATAGGAGTCTTAGTTTCAAGGTTAGCCTATCCATTGGTTGAATGTGTACGTTGCCACCCGTGATGGTCTGCCTGATGCTGTCCAGATAGTGGTAATAAGTTTTTACAACTTTGATGTGGTTTATCAAGTTTATGTTATTATTTAGAATTTAATATTTATTTTTAACTATTTAATTGTTAACCTGCTGACAGGATACTTATAAGCGCTTATTGAACGAGCATTATCCTGAAGGCACTCCACATCCGGTGATTGATCAAGTGATGTGGGAGAGGGTGTCAGTTGTGAAGAAGAACTACGTCAAAGGCCAAGGACAACGACGACGCCCAACCATCAGTGGCACAGGCAGCTCTGCTACCCAGTCTACACAGTCATCGACCCATCTAGCTCATCATACTCCTGCTGACTGTGTGAGAGCGATCTGTCGAGATCGTGATCTTCTTCGTATACTGGGCGGGCATTTAGCAGCTCTGAGTCCTGATGAGTTAGCTGCTGCAGTGGCAGCAGCAGCAGCATCACAGCATGAGGATGACGACGAGGTAATTTTAGTATTTATATTACAATCAAATTAGTCACTTATATATATATATACATACATTGTTGTGTTTAATTTTTTATATATTGTTGTAATACCAGTATCAACATATATGCTATATATGTAACTTTTTATTATTATTTTGTTAATTACAGGGTGATCAACGAGAAACTAATTTGGAAGATGATGCATGACGGCCGACCTAGTCTTGTTTTATAGCTATTTATGAGCCTTGTACTTTTATATTCATTCTTTGGATGACTTTATGTTACTTAAACATTAGATTTGTATATATTTCTTCAGTTCATATTGATTTTTTAATGTTTATATAGTTTATACTATTTTGGTGTATGTGTCGGTATATGGATGGATGTTTATATTGTTGTGCATGTGTTGGGATATATAAAACTTGGTTGGAAGTTTATATATATTGTCTGTTGTGTGTAGGGATATAAAACAGGTACAAAACATGTACAGTTTTTTGGAAAATCCAAAAAATAGAATTTTTTTTATTTTATAAATCAGCGACCGCATGCGGTCGCTAATACCTATTAGCGACTGCTAATTGGATTAGTGAGTTAGCGACCGACACCGATTGCTTCTGGCGGTGGCTGACATGTGGCCCATGTCAGCCTTTCGACCCTTACTATGCTGACTCAGCTTAGCGACGATATCGGTCGCTAATAGCGGTCGTAGATAAGTCGGTAGCTAATAGTGGTCATTGCTGTACATTCCAGCAACCAGATTTTATGCGACGACTATCGGCGACCGAGTTCTGTCACTGATCGTCATCTGCGACCGTATGCGGTCGCTGATAAGCAGTCGCTGATAGGCCTTTTTCTTGTAGTGGCTATACGGTCCGGTGGCATGTGTTACCAACCAAAAAATCTGAGAGGCCATGGATCTTGGGCTCTTGATCTTTTTTATAGGACCAATAAGAATTGCCCGAATATTAGCATGCTGGTTTATGAAAATCCTTGTAAGTCTCTATCTCTATATGTTACTAATTAAAGGTCTTGCAATATATTTTAAAAAGGAAATTGATATTTCCACATCACTTTTTGATATTTTTACAAGAAAAGTGTAGCGATAGATGTATAGCGACGGTTTATCGTCGCTATAGGATCTATAGCGACTTAGCGACGATTTTCATGTGAAAATATCAAAAACTCGTATGAAAATATCAATTACACATTTTGTAATTGTTGTAGGACAATTAACATTTTATATGACGCTTATTATTCCAACACTATTATTTTTGTTCTAACGATATTAGCCGCTTACAAAATGGGTGAATATATATGGTGATAACGTGGTTTAATGGTTGTGGAAAATACATACATTAACGACAATTTTGTTATTTTATTACTTCGCTAATTAAATAATGTTGTTTTAAATTGTTTGTTACCGTTAACCAAGTGTCTGTAATTTGACAGAGCGGTGTGATGTGGTGTGGTGAGATGATACACTTCTAAATTTAATTTTTTTTCCCAAAATTTATTCCTTAAGGAAAAAAAATTAAAATACTGTTTTGTTAATAACTAAAAGGCAAAAATACATAAAAGTGTGTGGTATCAAATTTAAATTTTCTTTAAGCATTGAAGGACAAATTTGTACAAACATTTTGAGCAAAAAAGTGCTTCTGCATGCCAAAGTCTAAACTGTGTAATAGAATTAGTATTTACACCCTAGTTACTTACCTTTATATTTATATATTTATATACAAGGGAAATATTAGAACTATATATTTTTTGATAATGCCAATGAGCGTAAATGTGCAACTATTAATGCATGCATATGGTAGGGTGATGCATGTGTGAAAAACAAATGTACATCGTATATAATATTAATAAAAAAAAGGTTTTTTATAAATTACAACTATTATTTAAAAAAAGGTGATTGATATTGTCATATTAATAAATATCGATTAAAGTGTTGAGATTCGTAAAAATAATTGTAGAAGTGCGGTTAAATATGGATTTATATTGACAACATTTTTTTTACTCTAGCAATATCAATCGACATGTACTGTTTCATTAACTGAGAGGGAAAAAAAACTAGTAATAGACATATATTGTTATAAAAGATTACTAAAATTAAGAACAAAGATGATTAGAAGGAAGGGAGCATTCTCATAGTATTTCCATGTATCTCATTCTCTTTACAATATAGCTATTTATAGGTACATCAACATTCATATTTGGAGGTTTCAAAACTCAAAAGTCATGAGTTTCAAATCTTAAAGGATATGAGAGTTACAAAGATCAAAGGTATTACTATAAAGAGGGATAGGAATGTATCTAGACATGGGTAGGAATGTATCTAGACATCCACACATTATGTATAATTTTATAACATCCCCCCTTGGATGTCTATTGTATAGCCATACGCATTGAAAGCTGCCTCATTAAAAACCTTACCAGAAAAAACCCAATGGGAAAAAAAATCTTAGTTAAGGGAAAAAGAGTGCAGCGCGTATTAGCTCCCCCTCATGAATGTATCCTTAAGTCCTTCAGCTGTCGCATTCTAATATTGCGACACAATCCTTCAAACATTGTAGTTGGTAATGCTTTGGTGAACAAATCTGCTAGATTATCTTTTAAGCAAATTTGTTGAACATCAATGTCACCACACTTATCAAGGTCATGTGTGAAAAAGAATTTCGATGATATGTGCTTTCTTCTATCTCCTTTGATGTATCCTCCCTTTAATTGAGCTATACATGCAGCATTGCCTTCATACAGAATGGATGGAGTTCTTTTGTAGCAATTTTCTAAGAATATGCCTCGTTAAAAACCTTACCAAATAAAAACCCAGTGGAAAAAAATTTTGGCGAAGGAAAAGAGTACAATATTCTTGTATAACTTATAGTGCCTTGGGATTGCCTCATTAAAACCTTGCAAAGGAAAACCCTGTGGGAAAAAACCTTAGCGAAGGAAAAAGAGTACAATCAGCACATATCCTTTTTACTTCCCTTCATAAGTACATAGAATTTCCATTGTTCATGGTAAAAATATCATTAAGTCAAAGCATGCCAATATTGTGCACCATCTTCTTCAAAATCGTAGTTGGTAATGACTTAATGAATATATCAACCAAATTATCAAATGATCATATATGCTTGATATCAATATGCCATTCTTCTAGGGCTCATGTGTATAAAATAATTTTGGTGCAACATGCTTGGTTCTATCACCCTTTGGATAAAATAATCCCAAATCAATAGTCTCACGAAGATAACGTAAAATACGTTTAATTTCATTACAATGTCTTCGAGTTGGTGCATAACTATACATTGCTAGTAAGTTAACTGCAAATGTTATATATATCAGGTCTTGTCAAATTTGCAAGATACATCAAAATACCAATTACATTAAGATATAGTACTTCAGGACCAAAACACCAATCTCACGAAGATATGGTACTTCAAGACCAAAAGTTTTTTCATCATTTTCTTGTGGTCGAAACGGATCTTTCTTGATATCAAGTGACCAATCTATCATTGGAGTACTCAAAGGATTAACATTATCCATGTAAAGTTACTTCAGGACTTTTTTTGTGTATGTTGATTGATGAACAAGAATTCCATAGTTCAATTTGTAGGCCAAGACAAAAATTTGTCTTACCAATATCTTTCATCACAAATTTGTTGTTTTTGTCAACTCTTCTAGAGCAAGATCTTTCATCAATAAATACAGTAATAATAGCAAATCCAGATTATGATCTTTTGATAAAAATGCATGCACAAATTGGAATATTCTCAAATCCTTCTTTCAAAAGATATCCACTTAGGCGATTATACCACAATATGCATCTAGATCGCTTTAACTCGTATAAGAATTTTTTTTAGCTTGATAGAATACATACTTCGAGATGTAGAATTATATGATTCAGACATTTTATATCCTTCAGGGATTTTCATGTAGATATCATTATCTAATGATCCATACAGATATGATGTAACAACATCTATTAATTTCTCTTGCTACCAAGCTAATTAAAAATCTGAATGTAATTGCGTCCATTACAGGAGCATATGTTTCTTCATAATTAATATCATATCTCTGCGAGAAACCTTGTGCTACAAGTCGCGCTTTGTACCATATAATTTTATTTTTCTCATTTCGTTTATGTACAAATACCCATTTGTATCCAACAGGAATTACACCTTTAGGTGTTCGGACTATAGGTCCAAAAACTTCACGTTTATTTAGTGAATTTAATTCTGCTTGAATCGCCTCTTCCACATTGGCTAATCATTTTTACGTTGAAATTCATCAACGGTTTGTGGTTCATATTCATGATCATTACTTCTGGTAATATCAAGAACAACTTTATATGAAAATATGTTGTCGACAACAATTTTATTTCTATCCAGTATATCCGTCTCCTGTATATCCATAATGTTTCGAGATCTCGTTATTTTCAGGTACCTAACCTCTTCAGGGGATAACTCTTCAAGAGTTTTATTTTCAGGAGATTTTTGTTCATAAGTTTTGGATAGATCAATAAATTTTGTAGTCTGTTTCATGGGTATAGCCTCTTTATAGGCTGCAATTTGTTTTTCTTCTGGGGAATTTTATCTTTAACACCGATCATTCTTCCAAGTTTCAGGTGTGACTTTGACTTAATTAGTTGCTACTGTATTAATTAATTGTCCTACATGGACTTCAATCCGTGCTGGAGTATTAGTAGCTAGAATGTTAGATTTCATTATTTTCTTATTATCGGTGAATAATTCTTGTAATTGATTTGCAAGTCCTTGCAAATGAATAATCCTTTGAACTTCCAGTTCACATTGATTTGTACGAGGATCAAAATGAGATAACGTTGAAACATTTCATGTAATCTCCCGTCGTGCTTCAGGCAACGATCTCACGTCGTGCTTCAGGAACCGACTTTTCTCCCCCTAATTGTGGGAAGATTGTTTCATTAAAATGATAATCCTCAAAACATGCCTTAAAAATATCACTTGTTGAGGTTATGATGCAACATGTAAAATAGCATGACCCCAAGCATAAACTGGTAATTTTGATTTCATAATCAAAGGTCAAGCAATAATTTTAAGTCTCTTGATAATAATTCAGCTAAACCATTTTGAGTATGTGTACATGCAACAAGATGTTTAACATCAATTCTAATTAACATGCAATATTCATCAAAAACTTGAGATGTGAATTTTACCAGCATTATCTAAATAAATTTTTCTAGATATATAATCAGGAAATTGTACTCGCAACCTAATTATTTGAGCAAGAAGCATAGGAAATGCAATATTTCTAGTTAAAAGTAAACATACATGTGATCATCTGGTTAATGCATCAATTAAAACCATAAAATACTTGAATAGACCACAATGTGGGTGTATTGGTCCACATACATTACCCTGAATTCTTTCTTAGAAAGATGAACACTCAATAACAATCATTAAATGTGATGGTTTGGTAATTAATTTATTTTGATAGAATTAGGTAAAGAAATCTTCTGGTTCTTTAAGTGATGTTCATGGGAGTTTTCAATAATTCGACGCATCATTAGTGATCCTAACGGTCATGCCAAAGCATAAAAACATTTGGATCCGAACACTTCTGGTGTATTGCTGGGAGCTGTCGTTTACACTCCTAAATTAACCTCACTTTCACTTCACGAATTTAAATAATTAGCACAGTAGTAAGCAAGGATCGATCCCATAGAGAGTAAGTTTGTTTTAGATTTATTCTACTATTTTAACAGAAAATAAAGATGGGAGATTTTTGAAATTGTTTTAAACTAAAAAAAATAGAATTTAAATAAAGAGATTAACCAAATATGTAAAAACTTCAGTTTTGTAGTTCAGTTTCACCAAGCACAGCAATCAATTAATCAAGTTATTATTCTTTACCCTTCAATGAAACTATTAACCCTAGATAACAATAAGCTCTGCTATCCGAAATTCTCCTTAGATATTCACTGTATGAAACAAGCTCTTCACCAGATTCAACTAACATATAACCTAGAACAAGCTCTCTAGATTTAATATGATAGAAGCATTAAGAAATAGAGAATTAGGCTAATCCAAGCAACAAACACATAAGCTCGATTTGTTTAACTTGTTTTCTGATAATCTTAGCAATACACAAAAGCTTGTCCACAATTAGTATCACTAATTTACTACTTGTGATGAAGACAGATATCAATTACACGTAATACCAATCTTAATCTAGCATATGATAATGATTAAATTAACTCAATTGGCCATATCAAATTAATTAGATCAATTAGCATGCAATCAATGAAAACAGATTATCAGAAGAAATTTCATACAAGAAAGAATAAATAATAATACTTAATTAATCAATTACTTGTAACAAGGTTCCACCTCCCTTCAGAACTGAATAAAGAAACTAGCCTGATATGCTCCAAGTCTGCACTTCAATGAGGTATGATAGTTGGTAGAAGATTGAATGAATAAAACCTTAACTATCATCCTCTATTTATAGTGCTAGATAAGGACTTAAATCCTATAAGAACTAGGAATCCAAATCCTAAAAGGAATTACAATTATAACTAGTTTTCATAAAGAAATAGAATCCAATAAGGAAATAAAATCTCAGTCCAAAGCAGTCCTGATTCTAATAGTAATATCAATCCAATTCCATGTAGGAATCTCCAAATATTGAGAAAGTCAACTGCTGGTCAAACTCCTCTTCAATTCAACTCCAAATCAACTTGTTTCCATCCTTTTAGCTTTAATTCACCTGAAAATAATAAACAACTTATTAAGCTCATATACACATGAAACATGTAATAAAACCAAATGCAAAGAAATAAAAAATCATGAATATTGTGTACTTATCAAATTCCCCCACACTTAGTCTTTTACACGTCCTCGTGTAAACTAAAAGTTTAATTTCCAGAAACTCTACTCAACCATAACGTCAAAAGATTTTAAGATCAAATCATAATTATCAACACTAAACCCACAAAAACATGATCAACGCTTCATCAATCAACTCAAGATAAGTACCTCACCACTTCACCAATGAGTTTTATTAAGTTAAATTGTAACCACATAAGCCCTTGTCTATGATCCACATACTTACTCAACTTAGTTACCACAGAGCAAAAATCGTGCACACCACTCAAAAACTCAAAACATACTTTTTCTGCTTCATTTTTTATCAGAATCTTTTCATTTTAATTTTTTTTTATTTTCGGTGAATGCATTTTATGCTCCGTTTCACCTTCCTCAATCATTCTTTTGTAAGTGAGTGCATTTTATGCTCCATCTCACTTATCCGCACTTGTTTATGGGAGAGTGCGTTTTACGCTCCATCTCATCCCACCACATGACTTCTCTTGTGTTTCTTTTTCAATAAGTTCACTGTTTTCCAATTTTTCTTATTATTTTTTTCACATGGTCCTGCAAAAAGCTTAAGCAGTTCAATAGTTCTAGAGCATGAGATTAGTGCACATAGACAACTCCACAGATAACTTAGCCAACTAAGCATATATCACATATTCAAGTGCTCATGAGACACAAATTCAATTTAAATCAATCACTATGGATCATGACTTAGTTTTTCTCAATCATTAACCAATTAAGCATTAAACAAATTTTGAATTTTTAGCATTGATTCTCATTTGTTGATCTTAACCTTCGAACACATAGGCAAATAGAATCATGGAATCCAATTTTTTTCAAAAATTTTCAAAGGCATCTAGATAGTCCTAGTTCCTATCAAAATCAGCAGATCAATATCACTAAAATAAAAAATTAAAAAACCTAAATCTCTCCCCCCACACGCAAACCTTACATTGTCCCCAATGTAAGAAAATCATGCAAAGAAGAAAGAACTACATGCAAAAATAAAAATAAAAATAAAAATAAAATAAATAAATAGTAAAGGGATAGAAAAATCAAATCTGATTTCTTGGGTTGCCTCCCAAGCAGCTGCCCTTGTTTATTGTCATTGGCTTGACATCTTCCCTCTCGTTCTATGTAATTGGAGTTGTGAACTTCAAGTGGATTGGTAACAGTTTCTTCCTTAATTGAGGAACATTGTGTACTTCATGATTTTGCTCCTTTCCAGCCACCAAATCCTCCTCGTATAATTGTATTCGATCAAAAGATTCCTGCACTAAATAATCCACAACATCAATAACAAAAACAGATTTAATATTATCAAGATACCTTTTAGCCTGATCTGCGTTGAACTGGAACTTTGCGTTGTCCAATTCCATGGTAAAGGTACGATGGTGTGTAGCACTCCTTGTTTCTGTTAGTTGTACTGATGGAGATGAATCCACGTCTTTCTTGTCGAGATCTGTAGAATTTATCAAATTATTCTCTTCTTCCTCTTGTTCATTCTCTTCGTCAAATTCCATATTACAGTCCGTTCCTGGAGTAAGCCCTGAATCCTCCTGCTCCTTTTCGTCAAATCCCATTGTACTAAAGTTCTCAACAAATGGAGGAGATAACTCCCCGAAGCCTTGAAATTCTAACCTTCCTACTGTGGTTGCAAGCTGACTAACTTGATCCCTCAGATCTTGAACAGAAGTTCTTGTCTCCTGTTGAAACTGCTGTGTCTGACTCATGAACTGTAGTGTTCGGCTCATGAATGCCTTGAACATATCCTCCATAGATGTCCCAGAATTGACAGGTACTTCTTGGTTTTCTGTGTGGTACTGAGGTTGAGTCTGCTGAAGATCTTGCTGCATACTTGAAAGGACAGGTTGCATTGGTGGCCTAGTACCTTCATAGCTCAAGTCGGGATGATCTCTCCATCCGGAATTGTGAGTTTCTGCCCAAGGATCACATTGATATGGATTTTGTCCGAAGAATGTCCCCACAGCATTAACTTGATGAACAATTACATCCTCTTGCACTATGGGACAATCATTTGTTGTATGCCCTGATTTTGAGTAAATTCCACATACTTTTGCAACCGGTATGTTTCCTGTTGTTAATTGTTGCACCACAGCAGTTAATTTAGAAATCTGTTGTGCCAATTCACTCGTGCTTACCTCACTTACCCTTTGTGGAGCATGATCGTATTGTTGTGAGTTAGCGGCCATGTTTGCAATCATATTTCTTGCAGCCTCCGGTGTCTTGTCTACTAATGCTCCTCCACTAGCCGCATCGATCATACTTCTTTCCATTGGTATCAGTCCCTCGTAGAAGTACTGAATCAAGTGTTGCTCATCAATTTGGTGGGGAGGGCAGCTGGAACACAACTTCTTGAACCTTTCCCAATACTCGTAGAGAGTTTCTCCATTGAACTGACTGATTCCACATATCTCCTTCCTTGAATCGGCAACTCTTGATGCAGGAAAATACTTCTCCAAGAATAACCTTTGCATATCAGTCCATGATCGTATCGATCCTGAAGAAAGATAGTATAACCAGTCTTTAGCCAAATCTGCTAATGAGAAAGGAAAAAGTCTAAGTTTGATCTGCTCCTCTGACACTCCTTGTGATTTCATCGTGGAACACACCACATGGAACTCCTTTAGATGCGTATATGGATTTTCACCTGTTAGACCACGAAAAATAGGCAAAAAGCGAATTAGTCCGTAGTTAAGTTCAAAAGCAACATCTAAGGTAGGATATTTAAAACACAGGGATCGCTGATCAAGGTCTGGAGTAGCCAGTTCTTTTAAAGTCCGGTTGTTGTTCGACACCACCATCTTTTCCTTTTTAAGTATTGGAACAAGAGCTTCTTTTGTATCTGCAATTTTCTCTATCTCTTGATCAAAATTAGAGTGGGAGGATTGAGTCATAAAACAAAAAGAAAAAATATAAAATAAAAAGAAAATAATAAAAATAAACGAAAACAAAGAATAAACAAAAACAAATAACACTCCCCGTCAACGGTGCCAAAATTTGGGAGCTGTCGTTTACACTCCTAAATTAACCTCACTTTCACTTCACGAATTTAAATAATTAGCACAGTAGTAAGCAAGGATCGATCCCATAGAGAGTAAGTTTGTTTTAGATTTATTGTACTATTTTAACAGAAAATAAAGATGGGGGATTTTTGAAATTGTTTTAAACTAAAAAAAATAGAATTTAAATAAAGAGATTAACCAAATATGTAAAAACTTCAGTTTTGTAGTTCAGTTTCACCAAGCACAGCAATCAATTAATCAAGTTATTATTCTTTACCCTTCAATGAAACTATTAACCCTAGATAACAATAAGCTCTGCTATCCGAAATTCTCCTTAGATATTCACTGTATGAAACAAGCTCTTCACCAGATTCAACTAACATATAACCTAGAACAAGCTCTCTAGATTTAATATGATAGAAGCATTAAGAAATAGAGAATTAGGCTAATCCAAGCAACAAACACATAAGCTCGATTTGTTTAACTTGTTTTCTGATAATCTTAGCAATACACAAAAGCTTGTCCACAATTAGTATCACTAATTTACTACTTGTGATGAAGACAGATATCAATTACACGTAATACCAATCTTAATCTAGCATATGATAATGATTAAATTAACTCAATTGGCCATATCAAATTAATTAGATCAATTAGCATGCAATCAATGAAAACAGATTATCAGAAGAAATTTCATACAAGAAAGAATAAATAATAATACTTAATTAATCAATTACTTGTAACAAGGTTCCACCTCCCTTCAGAACTGAATAAAGAAACTAGCCTGATATGCTCCAAGTCTGCACTTCAATGAGGTATGATAGTTGGTAGAAGATTGAATGAATAAAACCTTAACTATCATCCTCTATTTATAGTGCTAGATAAGGACTTAAATCCTATAAGAACTAGGAATCCAAATCCTAAAAGGAATTACAATTATAACTAGTTTTCATAAAGAAATAGAATCCAATAAGGAAATAAAATCTCAGTCCAAAGCAGTCCTGATTCTAATAGTAATATCAATCCAATTCCATGTAGGAATCTCCAAATATTGAGAAAGTCAACTGCTGGTCAAACTCCTCTTCAATTCAACTCCAAATCAACTTGTTTCCATCCTTTTAGCTTTAATTCACCTGAAAATAATAAACAACTTATTAAGCTCATATACACATGAAACATGTAATAAAACCAAATGCAAAGAAATAAAAAATCATGAATATTGTGTACTTATCAAATTCCCCCACACTTAGTCTTTTACACGTCCTCGTGTAAACTAAAAGTTTAATTTCCAGAAACTCTACTCAACCATAACGTCAAAAGATTTTAAGATCAAATCATAATTATCAACACTAAACCCACAAAAACATGATCAACGCTTCATCAATCAACTCAAGATAAGTACCTCACCACTTCACCAATGAGTTTTATTAAGTTAAATTGTAACCACATAAGCCCTTGTCTATGATCCACATACTTACTCAACTTAGTTACCACAGAGCAAAAATCGTGCACACCACTCAAAAACTCAAAACATACTTTTTCTGCTTCATTTTTTATCAGAATCTTTTCATTTTAATTTTTTTTTATTTTCGGTGAATGCATTTTATGCTCCGTTTCACCTTCCTCAATCATTCTTTTGTAAGTGAGTGCATTTTATGCTCCATCTCACTTATCCGCACTTGTTTATGGGAGAGTGCGTTTTACGCTCCATCTCATCCCACCACATGACTTCTCTTGTGTTTCTTTTTCAATAAGTTCACTGTTTTCCAATTTTTCTTATTATTTTTTTCACATGGTCCTGCAAAAAGCTTAAGCAGTTCAATAGTTCTAGAGCATGAGATTAGTGCACATAGACAACTCCACAGATAACTTAGCCAACTAAGCATATATCACATATTCAAGTGCTCATGAGACACAAATTCAATTTAAATCAATCACTATGGATCATGACTTAGTTTTTCTCAATCATTAACCAATTAAGCATTAAACAAATTTTGAATTTTTAGCATTGATTCTCATTTGTTGATCTTAACCTTCGAACACATAGGCAAATAGAATCATGGAATCCAATTTTTTTCAAAATTTTCAAAGGCATCTAGATAGTCCTAGTTCCTATCAAAATCAGCAGATCAATATCACTAAAATAAAAAATTAAAAAACCTAAATCTCTCCCCCCACACGCAAACCTTACATTGTCCCCAATGTAAGAAAATCATGCAAAGAAGAAAGAACTACATGCAAAAATAAAAATAAAAATAAAAATAAATAAAATAAATAGTAAAGGGATAGAAAAATCAAATCTGATTTCTTGGGTTGCCTCCCAAGCAGCTGCCCTTGTTTATTGTCATTGGCTTGACATCTTCCCTCTCGTTCTATGTAATTGGAGTTGTGAACTTCAAGTGGATTGGTAACAGTTTCTTCCTTAATTGAGGAACATTGTGTACTTCATGATTTTGCTCCTTTCCAGCCACCAAATCCTCCTCGTATAATTGTATTCGATCAAAAGATTCCTGCACTAAATAATCCACAACATCAATAACAAAAACAGATTTAATATTATCAAGATACCTTTTAGCCTGATCTGCGTTGAACTGGAACTTTGCGTTGTCCAATTCCATGGTAAAGGTACGATGGTGTGTAGCACTCCTTGTTTCTGTTAGTTGTACTGATGGAGATGAATCCACGTCTTTCTTGTCGAGATCTGTAGAATTTATCAAATTATTCTCTTCTTCCTCTTGTTCATTCTCTTCGTCAAATTCCATATTACAGTCCGTTCCTGGAGTAAGCCCTGAATCCTCCTGCTCCTTTTCGTCAAATCCCATTGTACTAAAGTTCTCAACAAATGGAGGAGATAACTCCCCGAAGCCTTGAAATTCTAACCTTCCTACTGTGGTTGCAAGCTGACTAACTTGATCCCTCAGATCTTGAACAGAAGTTCTTGTCTCCTGTTGAAACTGCTGTGTCTGACTCATGAACTGTAGTGTTCGGCTCATGAATGCCTTGAACATATCCTCCATAGATGTCCCAGAATTGACAGGTACTTCTTGGTTTTCTGTGTGGTACTGAGGTTGAGTCTGCTGAAGATCTTGCTGCATACTTGAAAGGACAGGTTGCATTGGTGGCCTAGTACCTTCATAGCTCAAGTCGGGATGATCTCTCCATCCGGAATTGTGAGTTTCTGCCCAAGGATCACATTGATATGGATTTTGTCCGAAGAATGTCCCCACAGCATTAACTTGATGAACAATTACATCCTCTTGCACTATGGGACAATCATTTGTTGTATGCCCTGATTTTGAGTAAATTCCACATACTTTTGCAACCGGTATGTTTCCTGTTGTTAATTGTTGCACCACAGCAGTTAATTTAGAAATCTGTTGTGCCAATTCACTCGTGCTTACCTCACTTACCCTTTGTGGAGCATGATCGTATTGTTGTGAGTTAGCGGCTATGTTTGCAATCATATTTCTTGCAGCCTCTGGTGTCTTGTCTACTAATGCTCCTCCACTAGCCGCATCGATCATACTTCTTTCCATTGGTATCAGTCCCTCGTAGAAGTACTGAATCAAGTGTTGCTCATCAATTTGGTGGGGAGGGCAGCTGGAACACAACTTCTTGAACCTTTCCCAATACTCGTAGAGAGTTTCTCCATTGAACTGACTGATTCCACATATCTCCTTCCTTGAATCGGCAACTCTTGATGCAGGAAAATACTTCTCCAAGAATAACCTTTGCATATCAGTCCATGATCGTATCGATCCTGAAGAAAGATAGTATAACCAGTCTTTAGCCAAATCTGCTAATGAGAAAGGAAAAAGTCTAAGTTTGATCTGCTCCTCTGACACTCCTTGTGATTTCATCGTGGAACACACCACATGGAACTCCTTTAGATGCGTATATGGATTTTCACCTGTTAGACCACGAAAAATAGGCAAAAAGCGAATTAGTCCGTAGTTAAGTTCAAAAGCAACATCTAAGGTAGGATATTTAAAACACAGGGATCGCTGATCAAGGTCTGGAGTAGCCAGTTCTTTTAAAGTCCGGTTGTTGTTCGACACCACCATCTTTTCCTTTTTAAGTATTGGAACAAGAGCTTCTTTTGTATCTGCAATTTTCTCTATCTCTTGATCAAAATTAGAGTGAGAGGATTGAGTCATAAAACAAAAAGAAAAAATATAAAATAAAAAGAAAATAATAAAAATAAACGAAAACAAAGAATAAACAAAAACAAATAACACTCCCCGTCAACGGTGCCAAAATTTGGGAGCTGTCGTTTACACTCCTAAATTAACCTCACTTTCACTTCACGAATTTAAATAATTAGCACAGTAGTAAGCAAGGATCGATCCCATAGAGAGTAAGTTTGTTTTAGATTTATTGTACTATTTTAACAGAAAATAAAGATGGGGGATTTTTGAAATTGTTTTAAACTAAAAAAAATAGAATTTAAATAAAGAGATTAACCAAATATGTAAAAACTTCAGTTCTGTAGTTCAGTTTCACCAAGCACAGCAATCAATTAATCAAGTTATTATTCTTTACCCTTCAATGAAACTATTAACCCTAGATAACAATAAGCTCTGCTATCCGAAATTCTCCTTAGATATTCACTGTATGAAACAAGCTCTTCACCAGATTCAACTAACATATAACCTAGAACAAGCTCTCTAGATTTAATATGATAGAAGCATTAAGAAATAGAGAATTAGGCTAATCCAAGCAACAAACACATAAGCTCGATTTGTTTAACTTGTTTTCTGATAATCTTAGCAATACACAAAAGCTTGTCCACAATTAGTATCACTAATTTACTACTTGTGATGAAGACAGATATCAATTACACGTAATATCAATCTTAATCTAGCATATGATAATGATTAAATTAACTCAATTGGCCATATCAAATTAATTAGATCAATTAGCATGCAATCAATGAAAACAGATTATCAGAAGAAATTTCATACAAGAAAGAATAAATAATAATACTTAATTAATCAATTACTTGTAACAAGGTTCCACCTCCCTTCAGAACTGAATAAAGAAACTAGCCTGATATGCTCCAAGTCTGCACTTCAATGAGGTATGATAGTTGGTAGAAGATTGAATGAATAAAACCTTAACTATCATCCTCTATTTATAGTGCTAGATAAGGACTTAAATCCTATAAGAACTAGGAATCCAAATCCTAAAAGGAATTACAATTATAACTAGTTTTCATAAAGAAATAGAATCCAATAAGAAAATAAAATTTCAGTCCAAAGAAGTCCTAATTCTAATAGTAATATCAATCCAATTCCATGTAGGAATCTCCAAATATTGAGAAAGTCAACTGCTGGTCAAACTCCTCTTCAATTCAACTCCAAATCAACTTGTTTCCATCCTTTTAGCTTTAATTCACCTGAAAATAATAAACAACTTATTAAGCTCATATACACATGAAACATGTAATAAAACCAAATGCAAAGAAATAAAAAATCATGAATATTGTGTACTTATCAATTGCACACTTCTAGTGTATTACAACATTTATTTCAAATGTTCTCATTTTAGTATAATATAACCTAGAAGAGAAAATAGACAGTTTTTCTAATATGAGATTTTGGTCCAATATTATTGAAGTAATATAAAGAAATTCTTCACTGCCTTAGTTATTGGTTTCAATATGATAACCATTATAATTTATATCCTTATAGCTGAGCAAATTTCTGCTTGTCTCAGAATAATACATAACATCATCAATACAAAGTTTTGTGCCCTTTGACAATATTATAATCGATCTTCCAGAGACTTTAATCAAGTTTGATGAGCTTCTGACCCATACATCTTTATACAATGACAAACTTTTGTATTAAAGTGGTCATCCACAATACATGTGTTATCTCTCAAAATCAATTAGAATAGTATTTCTTCTCTCAAATGGAATCTGGCTTCTTCCATTCCTTTACAAATGGAGGATATACATATATATAGCACACTTTAATATGTTAATGGAAGGACTTGAGGCCTTCGGAATTCTCAGTCTTTTCATCTTCCAATCCTTTCACCTTCCAATCAATGTATTTTTCAACACTCCATTTGAAAAGTCAAAATAATTCATGTGATCTTTAGGATCATTATGATCAATAAAGTTAATTTCAATTTCCTTTCTTTTTCTTTTATGGAGTCTTGGTACAAATCTACCAAATGCTTAGGAGTACGACAGGTACATCCCCTTTTCTATATTGATTGTTCTTTTCAAGCCCATGACCACAACCAGAATTTCCTCTATGTTTATCAAATGAGGTTTCATTCACTCGAGGGAATGGAGTAGAATTGGTCGGGCGACATTGTTGATTTTTTCAGCAAAAACTCATTATTTTGTACAACTAATAGAAGACATGATATCACTTCTGGGAACATAATTTTCTTTATCGCTTCAGGAAATATTTTGTGAACTTATGCTCTCAATATTGCTGCTGCATGAGCATATTCGAGTCATGAAAATAATAAATATTTTTTAACATGTCTTCATCAGTGTTTTTTTTCTTTCATGGAGATGATGGTAAATAAAAATCATTTATTTTGCATGATCTTGCAGGGATAAATGATTTTCAACCTTAATTGTATCTCCAAGGTTCTTGGCTCTAGATGAATCTTAACATCAAAAATTCATGACAACTAATTCTTACCCGAGATATCAAGGACAACAAATTCAAGTTTCGATATTTATATAAATATAAATATATACATATAGTAAGAAACTTTCTTTGCTCAAAGCGTCAAGCAATTCAAAATGAACCAGTTGATGGAGGATTGACTTCATATGTGGCAGAGTTTGTATTTTGTACTAGTTCTCATGCCTACTAAAATAAAGTACTTACCATGATTAAAAGAAATCAAAAATTATTTTCATTTTAATTGCAATACAAACGCAGAACATGCAACCTTATACCATGCCCAAGTATCTCATCTCAATTATTCAAATTTGAAGTAGTTTCTCCAAATGCATACCACTAACACATTTTAAATAACAAATGTTGAGATTTTTTTTAGATGATTACTTATGGTAATTGATATAGCACTGTTTCACACTTGCACTATGATGTTTTATTACCACCGTGTACAACTAATTATTCTCAAACACCAAGATAGATATTTGCATCCATAGGACCATAACATACATTAATTCACTCAAGTCTATAAAAAATTCAAGTGTAGATATTTGCATCCATAGGACCATAACATACATTAATTCACTCAAGTCTATAAAAAATTCAAGTGTAGGAAAAAGATTAATGATTGAAATTTCTACATCATTTGCTTCTCTGGACTAATATATTATTAAAATACATACATTATACTACGAATCCTAAACACTCAAATCTTATAAATTTTTAATCAATTAAAAATCACCAAAATTATGAGCATAAAACGTAAAGACAAACAAATAGGATAATTACTAATTCATTAAAAAAAAACTTACAGTGAGTTGAGAGAACTACATAAATAATCTTTGATATTTGAAGAACAATAGGAGGACAACTTCCTTTCCAAAATTTGGTAGAGATTCGTGCTGATAACGTGTTATAAAATATTACTAAAATTAAGAACAAAGATGATTAGAAGGAAGAGAGCATTCTCATAGTATTTTCATGTATCTCATTCTCTTTACAATATAGCTATTTATAGGTACATCAACATTAATATTTGGAGGTTTCAAAACTCAAAAGTCATGAGTTTCAAATCTTAAAGGATATGAGAGTTACAAAGCTCAAAGGTATTACTATAAAGAGGGATAGGAATGTATCTAGACATGGGTAGGAATGTATACAGACATCCACACACTATGTATAATTTTATAACATATATTTAATTTTGTATAACTAAATTTCTGATTTTGTATTGATGGGTGCAGCTTATGGGGACTGCCTTTACCTTTAACTACATTGCCGATGAGGGGACGGGTGAAAATGCAATTAGGATAATTCCTTCCTACCAATAAGGTGGTATGGTTCAAGGGGAGCAAATGTACCTGTTCTAAAGAAATTTAAACTGGGAAATAAAAGAGTTTGTTTGTTATGTAATCAATTAATACTACTTTTATTTGTTCAGACAAACATACTGTTGAGGTGCGTAGGCTTTGACATACATACTGTCAATTAATTGAAACAAATATAATCCTTAAAAATAAGTACAATATGAATAGAGGTGAACTTGCGTAAAATAAATTCTAACATCATTATAGTGAGAAAATTACTACTCGTCTGATAACATAAGATCAATATTGACTTTTTGAAGTTAATTTACTATATTTAATTTTAATTTAAAATGGATTAATTTATTTGATTTTAATCATCATAACTATGAATATTAATTTTAATATATTTAAAAAGTATTACTATTTGCATGATTTATTATTTCTAAATTTAAATGATCAAACACATTAGATTTGAATTTTAAAATCTTTTAAATGGGCAATATAAAATTAATAATATATTTTAGAAAAGCTAGAGCAGTTACCAAATAATAAAATGGTATGTACCTTCTTAGTCCTATATATTTAGGCGGTGTAACTCTTTTAGTTTTTCCCCTTAATAATCTTTTCAGAATCCGTTAGGGTGAAGTTGGTATTAATTTCACTGTAGTAAGTTTTATACTTTTTTATTGCATGGGTTATAGAAAATGTTGCATCGATAAGTTTTATTGCTTTTTATTTCATTGGTTAATGTAACATATTATATAATTCATGCATGCAATGAAAAGTTATATCAACTTATTACGATAAAATTGGTGTCAACTTCACCGTAATCGAATCTATCTTTTTACAAACAAAAGATATAGGATAATAAGTTGGAGAAAGAGCGTCCCAATTTATGTTTTGTACTTACAATAATAACAATTACATTCTGAAGCCCTAGTGTGTGTGTGTGTGTGTGTGTATATATATATATATATATATATATATATATATATATATATATATATAGTTGTCTGAGTATCTTTTTCATCAAAACATTAACTTGAAAAGGAAAATTAGGAAAGAATTGGTAATTAATTATATATGATGTAGCACAAAATCGACCAAATCTCTTTCTTTCGATTAATTTCAGTCTTAAAAAATCAAAGATAATAATTTAGTGGTAAGATTTATCCATTAATTAGTTGACAAAACCCTTTTGGTGCTCAAGCTTGTTTTAGTGAGTGATAATTATGAGTAGGCAGCTCATTGTTGTGGGTATTACCAGTTAATATTGGACCTTATATAGTAATTTTTTTAAAATTCATTTTTTCTTAAGGCGTGTGAAATTTCATAGAGCCACATAAACATGAGTACATGTTTTGTTTTCAACTTGTGCTAAGATCATGAATTTAACCTTTGATTTGAACATATCTATTAGGATAGGTTCCAGCAAAAGTGAGGAATATTGAGCGTACAACATTTTTAATAATTTTTTAAAAAAAACTTTAAAGTGCTAATCATATTCTTCATAATCAAATCCTTAACTACACTCTCCGTCCCTGAAATACAAGATTAATATTTAATTTTTAAAAATAATTTAAAATATTTTTAAATTTAAAATTAACGTGATTCATTTAGATTTTAAAAACATTAAATCTTGCCAATATAGAACTTTTTACATCGTTAAAAATAGTCTTTCTGATTATATTTTTTGTTACTTCTTCAATTTCATCAAGTATTCTACTTTGTTTAACGACAACTACCTACTATTTAGGAGATCATTTCACCTCTATGACTTTCATAGTTTATTAAAACGGACAATTTAAAATTTAAAAACATTTTAAATTGACTTCAAAAGTAGTCAATTTTGATTCGATATTTTAAAAGTAGTCAATTTTGATTCTATATTTTAAAACGGAAGTAGTAGTTCGTGTAGTGTCCAGATTACCTAAAAATTGCGTGACTTGTATTTGAAAAATGAAACTGGTGGATGAATTTAAAGCTGGTAATCATTTTTCGAAATTCTAAATTTAAATTCTCTAATTATAATTATAATTAGAATGAGAAAAAAATAACGAGTTTTAAAGTATAGTTCATTAATAAATAAATATTAATTTATTTATTTTTAATAAATACAATAATTAATGCTCTAAATTACAATTCAAATAAGTTTTCATCATTTTTGAAATTCTAAATTTCAAAATGAATTCTCTACTTATTAATGTTTAGATGCCCACTAATAAGTAGATGTTCATTTTATGTGTAAAGAATAATACTGTAGTGTGTATGAATATTTATAATTTATAATTAGATTCAAAAGTTTATATTGAAATTTTAATTATTTTTTCTCAAATACTTGATTAAAACTTTAATAACATGTTTATGGGAGTTTTTTTATTATTATTTATCCTCAATTATACATAGATTACATAGTTATAAAAAACTATTTTATTTCATTATATTTATGAAAAGTGCTAGTTATAATATATGTGTGACAACTAGTTAATCCAACTTGATCCAAAATTGACATTGAGCTCACTATAAATATTTGGACTTCTTGTTTCTAAATAATTGGGCAAATGAAAGTAATAAATACTCCCTCCACCAGAAAATTCATAAACGTGAATTAATCTATTTAACCCTCTCTTCTAGACTAATTTTAAATTAATTTGGATCTAACACATTTTAACAATAAAATTATATTGTTCATTGGTTCAGCCTCCCGACATCGCAAATAAGTTTTGAAAGTAAAAAAATTGTAACAAGGTAATAGTTATAATTTTGTAAGTTAATATATATATATATATATATATATATATATATAATTAATAACTTATATATATATATATAATAACTTAAGTTATTAATGAAACCAACAAGCAAAGAATAATCTTTGAATTTAATGAAATTAAAATCTTTTCTTTATAACTTTCTTAAAGTAAGTAATTAATAGGATTAATTAATATTGAAAAATATATCAAGGGCACATAAACTCGTTTTATAGGAGTAATTAATAGGAGTAATATTGAAAAATTGTGCAAGTACTATTTAATTCCAATCAGAGTGAGATAATGTTTCTCCAAGTCAGTTATCAATCAAAAAAGAAAAGAAAAGAAAAGAAGTTCCATGGCAATGAAAAATTAATCCTTGTGCTCTATTTTTGTCCTCTTTTGTCTGTTTGCTTGCTCTACCTGTGAAAATTCTGTATGGACTGGGCAGAAGAGGGGTGTAAGTTTATAATTTCCCCTACTACTTTTTGTTTTTCCTTTTTTCTCTATATATCACTCGTAATTGTTTTTGTATATAATTCTTATCGAGTCATTTAACTTTTCATCCAATTTTATTTTGTACATATTAACAAAAGTAGTACATTTACGTCATGTTTGTTTGCAAGAATTATAATTCCGAGAGTATATTTTCATGAATTATAATCTTAAGACTACTAATTCAAGTATTAAATAGTCCTAGTTATATGTTTACATCATGTTAGTGAATGCAAATAATGCAGATACCGACTCCTACTTGGTGTGTGGCTAAGTTTACAGCAACAGATACTGCACTTCAGGCATTTATAGACTTTTGTTGCTCCCAATTGGATTGCGCCGCTATACGGCCCGGTGGCATGTGTTTTGAACCAAACAATCTAAGAGGCCATGGATCTTGGGCTCTTGATCTTTTTTATAGGACCAACAAGAATTGCTTCCCGAATATTGGCATGCTGGTTTATAAAGATCCTTGTAAGTCTCTCTATTTCTATATGTACTTTTTTTTTACTCTGACAATATCAATCGGCATATACTGTTTCATTAACTGAGGAAAAAAACTAATAATTATAGACATATTTAATTTTGTATAACTGAATTTCTGATTTTGTATTGATGGGCGCAGCTTATGGGGACTGCCTTTATCTTTAACTACATTGTCGATGAAGGGTGAAAATGCAATTAGGATAATTCCTTCATACCAATAAGGTGGTATGGTTCAAGGGGAATATTAACGCCAAGATCCGTCCACGCGCTCCAATCACCAAAGCGCGTACAATCCTGCACAAAACGGGTAAATATTAAAAGCTTGACGGCTTGGGCCGCCAGGGGATAGCTCCGGTGTGAGAGTAAATACAGGCTGACAAGGTTAACAATGTAGGTAATTTACTCTATTGCTGAAAAATAGTAATATTGTGTGTGTACCTTATGAAGAGTCAAACCATGTATTTATAGTATTCTCACATTCCTGCTAGAATCCATCTTTATATTGGATTAGGGTTCCCTCGTATATCCTTATATAATAGGATTTTATTAAATCTCCCAGGATATAGGAAGTCCAATTGATAACCAATTCCTCTTCCCATAAATAAAATCTCCATATAATCAGGAGTCATCCAAGCATGCTCCATATAAGTAAGAATTTCCCCTTAACAGGGTCTATCCGGACCTAACGCGGCCCAACCGTGACCAAGCCCAACCCAGGTCTTGGTCCTCAAATATTCGGGCCCCAACATTGCCCCCCAGTCTTTCATTAAATGGAACATTTGATGGAAGAGTACATAAAACTATAGCCCAACCATACAAATCTGTCCAGCCCAGCTGCTAACAGACCAAACTGAACCAAGAACGGAAACTCTCTGATCGAGCCCCAGGAATGCCCCATCCATCATCGGCCCCCCTCGCATGGCCCAACAGCCTTCTTCAAGCAGCCCACATCCAGAAATCGGAGCAACCCAAACAGTCCCCCTAGATCAAAACCCTTCACCTCCTCACGTGCCCCATCATTTCCACCATCAATGCGTCGTCCCTTGGAATTCAGGAATAACTTCCGAAAAGATATAACAAAACCCCTTCCCCCAACACAATCATTTCTCCACCGATTTCAAAAACTTTTCTCTGCAATTCTTCTCTCCGGCAAGAACTCCCATCCCCCAATATTTTCAAAGCTCCAGCAATGGCGTCCCATCCAACTCTCCTGGTTCTGACCCCATCACCACCACCCCTATCACCGCCATCCCTCTTTCAACCATTCTGGCCCCAATCATACCCATCACTGCCTCCTCCACTTCTCAAACCATCAACTCCACTACAGTCACCACCGATTCCACCACAGTAGCCACCACCAGTCAGGCTCCACCAGAGACTAATACCGAAAAGGCCCAACGCCAGTACTCTGACGAGGCTAAATTCCCCCATGCCAACACCCCCTCAAAGCTCAAGGAGGCAAATACGGAGACCATCTGCCAAGCCTATCATATTTCGGCCTCCCATTCCCTGAGGGCCCCCTCAGTAACTGACCTGATGTACCACTCCAACAACGGCTGGATCGCCATGCCCCTAACTCTGATGGAGAAGGGGGTTCAGTTCCCCCTCTACGCTTTCTTCCTAACCCTCCTCGGGTTTATCGGCATCAGCTTCAGCCAGTTGGTGTCGAACTCATATATCAGCATCATCGCCTTCATTGCCTGCAGTCACGAAGCCAATGTGCAGCCCTCCATCGACTTGTTCTTCTCTCTGTTTCAACTAGCCAAGTTCCGCGAACCAGGCTTCAAAGCCTTTAGCAAAATAGCCAACAAATCGAACGCCAAGATAGAGAGATGCTCCCTGATGAACGCCCCTTCAAGAAACAAAGGATGGCATGAAGAGTGGTTCTTCGCTCGAGGACCAGAAACCTCCAAACTGCCGGGCTGGGCTTCCCACAAACGATCCAACCCCCCCCATGGGTGACATTTCCTCTAATCGAGCGTTAGAGATTGTCAAACTGATCGAGAAGATGCCACACACAGAATGGAGTTACAACATCCTAACCAAACAAGCCTGGCTATACGATCATCAATGTAAGTCCTCGAACTCTCCCCCCTTTACCAAACAATATACATACTTTGCTGACCCTACTAATCCTTTTAATAATGCAGTATCCCTCATCAAACCTACAGACATCGGGCGTCACGACTTGGACGAATACCTTTCGGGAAAACATCCTACCCAAATCGCCGAAGCCACCGCAGATCAAAACCCACCTGTCGAAGCCCCCACCTCCACCACACCCAATACCGAAGATACCCAGGCGGAAGTCACCAACCAGGAAACATCCACAAAGGTTCGTCACAAGATGAGGGCCTCGAAAAAGTCCTCCAAAAGAAAAGTCGATCCCCTCTGGTCATCCCAAAAAAACCTCATCGACCTGCCAGCGGAAGAACGATCACAAGTTCTTCGTTATAAAACGAAACGGGCCAAGGTGAATCCTCTGACTGCCGAAGACCTTCAAGCCCCTTCCCCTAAAATAATTGCCCCTTCCTCCGAAGCCGACCCTAACCCTTCCACCAGCCAGAGTACAAAACACAAAACCCTCGAAGATAATACCTTCGATCCGCCCCTCAAAGAACCCCAGACCAAAGAGCCACCCTCTTCCTCCTGACAACTTTCTCCACCTATACCAGAGGAAGAACCTAACTGAAGGTCCTTCTTTACCAACAACATCCCCAACTATCCCCTCAATGCTTTCAACAGTTTCAACCTTCCCGCCGATGATGACAAGTTTAAGGACTTGTCCTTCCAGGAACTCGTTCTATCCAGCATCATGCAAGAGGGAAGGGTAAACTTTCTTACTTTTATTATTGCTTGAATGCTATTAAAACCCCCTTTATCTCCTAACTCTAATCGAATTCTTCAGACCAATGCCACATGGAACCGTGTCATCCAGAAGTGGAAGGAGCGCAAAACTGAAACCAGAAGGCTTGCTGAAGAAGTAGAGGCTCTTCAAATAGCTCTACAACAGAAACAAACTGCTCATGCCAGGACAAACCGCATCAACACCCAACTTCAGGATAAAGCTTCTGTGCTTTAGGCTGAAAATACCAATCTGAAAGAATATGCCGCCCGAACCGATGCCAAATGCCAAATCCTGACGGAGAAGTATGAAGCAGATTAAACGGGGATCCACCAGCTGAAGCAGAATAACCTTGCACTTCAGCAAGAAAACTCTGTCTTGAAAAGGCAGGCAGAAGATATTCGCCAAACATTTCTCCGATCTGGAGAAAGAAATTTCTGAGCTCAAAGAATCGGGGCCGACTCTTACTGAAGATCTTCGGCTTCAGATCATCAAGGAGTATCGGGAATCGCCTGAGCTGAATGCGGAGATACTCAAAATGTACTCCGAAGGATATGAAGCTTGCCGAACCAAAGGCAAAGCTAAGATGCTCAAATGCTTTGTCAACCCTGCCCTGTTCGATACTTCTGATTCTGAAGAGGACACCCATGAGGACACAAATGATGATCCTTCTACTTTAGATTAGGAGTTTTTGTATAAAACCCCGATCACCCTGTAACTGTTAAATTATCAATGAAAAATTATCTATCTTTTCATATCATTTCCTGAACTGCATTTATGTCAAGCATATATAACATTCAATCCATGAAATACTTATAAGCAATTAAAGCACAATAATACTTTCTGCCCCCTAGGGCTAAATAAATCCAACCTTATAACTGGCAGCCTTTTCCTCTCCGTGAGCCGAACAGGTTCAACCAAAAATATTCACCTCGCTACGCAGAGACGAAGGAATCCAATCTTATACCACTAGTGACCTTCTTTCTCTCCGAGAGCCAAATAGGTTCATCCAAGAATATTCACAATCGCTCCGAAGAGGCGAAAGAATCCCACCTTATACCATAGGCAACCTGTTCTCTCCGAGAGCAGAACAGGTTCAACCAAAAATATTCACTTCGTTGCGCAGAGACGAAGGAACCCAACCTTATACCACTAATGACCTTCTTTCTCTCCGAGAGTCGAATAGGTTCATCCAAGAATATTCACAATCGCTCCGAAAAGATGAAGGAATCCCACCTTATACCATAGGCAACCTGTTCTCTCCGAGAACCGAACAGGTTCAACCAAAAATATTCACTTCGCTACTTAAAAACGAAGGAATCCGACCTTATACCATAAATCTGATCCGCTGGTCGGACAGATATAAAATAAACACAGAACCACGCTGTTAGAGAGAAAATTGCTTCTTTAATTGATAATGTCTGGCGCTATTACAGACCCTTGACTCTGAATTATGTCCTACTGATAATATTTCCTTCCCTACTTGAGGTATTTCCTTATTCTGCCTACATGCCAAGTATTCTTGATCTCTTACCCATCCATTGCTCGAAGTCGATAGGTGCCAGGCTTTGGTACCTCGATGATCTCATACGGTCCTTCCTAGCTCGGTATCAGTTTCCCTGGTTCAGAGGCATAGAATATTCCACTTCCCGAAGAACAAAATCCCCTACCTCGAACCTTCTGAGTTTTACTCTAATTTATTGTAATAGTTAGCCACCCTTCGCTGGTATGCAGTGATCTTCACCAGGGTAGCTTCTCTGACCTCTTCCAATAAATCTAGGATGGCCTGGAGTCCGTCTTTGTTAAATACCTCCTTATACTGGCTGACCCAAAGAGAAGTGGAACCGATTTCACTGGCACTAAAGCATCTGTATCGTAAGCCACTCTGAATGGAGAATCACCTGTGGTAGATCGAGGTGTGGTCCGATAAGCCCACAGGACACTGAGCAACTCTTCGGGCCATCTTCCATTCACCTTATCAAGTCTCCTTTTGATCCCATTTAGCAGAGTTCTGTTTGTAACCTTAACTTGACCATTCGATAGAGGATGCGCCACCGAAGTCTTCCTATGCTGTATGCCCTGTTCTGCTAAAAACGCTTCGCACTTGGCTCCCACGAACTGTCGAACATTATCCAAAACTACTGATATAGGTATGCCGAACCGGAACACAACACATTCCTTCAGAAATTTTAAACATTCATGTTCTGTAATAAGCTTGAGGGGTTTGTCCTCCACCCACTTGGTCATGTAATCAATGGCCACGATGACGAAGCTAACTTGCCCCTTAGCCTTAGGTAATTGGCCTAGTATATCAACCCCCCATACAGCAAAAAGAATAGGTGATAATACTGAGTATAACTCATCTGGTGGCTGGTGGGTGATCGTACTATTCAGCTGGCATTTCGGGCACTTCTTTACGTACTCAGTTGCGTTTTTGAAAATCGTAGGCCAGTAATACCCCTACCAAAGTACCTCGTATGCTAAAGACTTCGCCGCCATATGATCACTGCATATCCCCTCATGAACTTCCCGAAGTGCGTACTCTACTTCGGACGGAATCAATCACTTTGGCAGTGGAGAAGAGAACGCCCTTCTATAAAGATCACCATCTATCAGCACAAAGTTTGAACTTCTGTGCTTTATCTTCCTTGCTAGCAGCCTAGCCGAAGGTAATATACCATCAGCTAGATAATCCAGATATGGAGCCATCCAGCTGTTGACCGTTCCAGGAACATCACCTCAGCATGCTGAACACTCGACTGATTCAAGACCTCCAGGTAAATCAATCCACTATGCTTGCCTCGGTCGTGGCCAACCTCGCCAGTGCGTCGGCTATCGTGTTTTTCGACCAATCTACCCCTTGGAATTCAAACGACTCGAACAACTGCAACTGATCCTTTGTCTCTGCCAAGTATTTCACCATTCTGGTCCCTCGCGCTTCATATTCCCCTGAGATCTGCTTAACGACCAGCTGTGAGTTGCTGAAGATAACCAACCTCTACACCTCAAGACTCTTTGCTAATCGAAGCCATGCCAGAACTGCTTCGTATTCGAACTCATTGTTTGTGGCTTTGAACCCAAATCTGATCACCTGCTGAACTTTGAACCCTTTGGGATTGGTTAAAATGACACCAGCCCCGCTAACATCCGATGTGGTTGAACCATCCGTGTATAATGTCCAAGAGTTATGCCCTGGCAGAACAACTGCAACTGTCCACTCGGTCCCTTTGGACGGTTGCATGCTGTCATCCGCTTGGAAGAATGAACACTCCACCACAAAATCTGCTAAATTCTGCCCTTTAATGGTTGTCCGAGGGTGGTACTCCAGTATGAATTGGGACAACTCCATGGTCCATGCTGCAAGCCTTCCTGAGACCTCCTGCTGGCCTAGAACTTTCTTCAACGGCTGATCCGTATATACCACTATCAACTGACCCTGGAAATATTGCTGAAGCTTCCTGTTGGCTATCACTAAGGCATAGGCAAATTTTTCTAGGTTCAGATACTTTTTTTCCGCATCCCTTAGGGAATGGTTTATGTAATAAACTGGGTGCTGCTTACCCCCAATCTCCTGCACCAAAATAGCTCCTGTCGCCAACGAACTTGCCGCCAAATACAAGTACAACGGCTCTGTAGGAACGGGTTTCACCAGCAAAGGTGCCAAAGATAGATACCTCTTTATCCCTTGAAAGGCATCTTCACACTCCGATGTCCACTGAAAGCTCTTCGCATTCTTCGAACCTTTCAAAGTATCAAAGAACGGTAGAATCTTTCTTCCGATTTAGACATTAACCTCCTCGTAGTTGTTATCCGACCCATTAGACGTTGGACGTCTTTGTACGACTGTGGAGACTTCATATCAAGGATGACCTTGATTTTTTCAGGGTTTGCTTCTATCCCTCTCTGGCTGATCATATACCCCAGAAACTTCCCTGCTCCCAATCCGAAGGTGCATTTTTTGGGGTTCAGCCTCAAGTTGAAGTGTCGAACTGTCTGAAAGCAATTCTCCAAGTCATCCAGGTGGCCTTGGACTGACATGCTTTTGACAATCATGTCATCCACATATACTTCCATGCTCCTCCCCAACTGATTTCTAAAGACGTAGTTCATCATCCTCTAGTAGGTGGTCCCCGCATTTAGCAATCCGAAGGTCATCTTTTTGTAGGCATACACCGACCGACGTGTGATGAACGCCCGTCTTTGGTATATCCTCCTTACACATTGAGATCTGATGATATTCTGAGAATGCGTCCATGAAACTGAGCAGGGCATACCCCAAATTCGCATCGATGAGCTGATCGATGTGTGGCAGAGGGTAGAAGTCCTTCGGGCATGCTTTGTTTAGATCGGTGTAGTCGATGCACACTCGCCACTTCCCGTTCTACTTCTGAACCAGTACCACATTGGCCATCCACTCCGGGTAGTCAATCTCGAAGATGAAGTCTGCTGTCAACAGCTTCGCTATTTCCTCATCAATTATCTTCTGCCTCTCTAGGGCGAAGATCCTCCTCTTTTATCGAACTGGCTTCTTTGCTGGATCCACGTGCAGCCTGTGCTTTGCTACCTTTAGGTCTACCCATGGCATACCACTGGGGACCCATGCAAAGATATCGGCATAGCTCTGCAATAATTCCACCAGGTGAGTCTGAAAGGGTTCTGGCAACCCTGACCCGACTTACTATCTTGTCCTGTTTCCCTAGCACAAGCTCTATCTCCTCTGTCTCCCCTGTCGGCATGACTAATGGCTCTGTGCTTCTCTCTGTGAAAGGCTCGATCTCTATCACCATTGTTTTTTTCTGCTTGCTGACCCCTACCCCAGTAGTGATCTGCGAGTTCCGTTATCACCTCCTTGCCAGATCGAGGTCCTCTGCTACTTCCCCGTCCCCATGTTGGGTAGGAAATTTGATCTTGAAGTGGGGTATGGAGGTCACTACTTGGAGGGCCATCAGAGTAGGACTTCCCAAGATGGCGTTGTAAGCCGAATCCACATGTACCACATAGAATCTGCACATAATCTCCACCTGACGTGGAGATGTCCTGAAGATCACTGGCAGCTCAATAGTTCCAGCAAATTTGACCGACTCGTTGTTGAACCCGTACAACGGTGACTCCTGCCCGATCTCCATCTTCCGCCCATCCAGGTTCATCCTCTGATAGGCATATGAGTACAGTATATCCACCGAAGACCCGTTGTCTATCATCATCCTTTTCATGTCGACCGATCCCACCTGTGATGTGATCACTAGAGCTCCTTCATGCGGTTCGATCGGTTCTGTAGGAAAGTCTTCTTTCGGTGAAGGAAATTACCGAACCCGGGTAGTGTTGGGTAAAATCTAGTTATGGACAACACACAAGTATACGTGGTCAACAAGTAATAAAGTGAAAGTAAAGTATCGTTCCCACGAGGAATTATTTAACAAGAATCACCAAGTACTAACCCGTAACCAACTCAATCTTATTCAAACAAATGAATTTCAAATATATAATTAAACTAATTCTAATTACCACTAGTTAAATTAAGATTACGGAGATTTAAGATCACAACTTCACTTATTGCTTCATCTAAGTTAACATACTTCTCATCAATTATTCTCTTTATTCTGAATTGTTAATCTAAAACACGAAAGCAAATATAACCACATCTCAATGTATCATACCATACTCACTCAAATCCACAGATGATAAAATTAAGCAAGACACCCTAATTAACTAATCCACTATATTTCTATGTGAATTACAATTAAAAAGGATTTAATCACAAGTTTCCTATCAGATTATATATGGCGTAAAGGCATACTTCTACCCTAAACACGAATCATGATTTCCATCTATGCAAAAATCACAAACACATGCTATCATAATCAGATCTAAATCTATACTCCTCAATCGATTTCATATAGATTATCACGGTAATTGTTAGCTAGGCAATTAAGTAATTAAGTCCAAATCACAATAGATAATTCACAACGATAGATCACAATAATTGATAGAGAAACATATTAAAATAAACTACACAATAAGATCCATTGAAATCTTAAACAAAGAATTAGTTCATTATTATTGAATTAAAACTAAGAATCCACAATTGAATACACATTAAAAGATAAAAATAAGATTAAAGAAAAGAATTGAATCTGTTGCCGGCAAATTCGTCCTCCTTCTTGCTCTTGATCTGAATCTCCAATGGCCTCCAAGTGCTTCAATCTCCAAGATCCCCTTTCAACTAGGGTTTATTATTTAATTAAAAACTAAAAATAAAACTAATACTGATATCATAGAACTAATCTAATCTTTAATATATAAGATCCCAAGCCAAGCTCCTTATCAGGTTCGGTCCAGTCTATTATATAGCATATAAAATATGTGTAGCCCACTACTCCTCCATATTGCACAACTCCTATGCAAAGTAGGAAAGACTCCAGCCCAATTCGAATTGGAAACAAGAAAACCGCCAGCTGCTAAAAAGCTTTAAGTCCTTGGCCCCCTTGTATCATAATTTAAGTCCATTATATATTATACACTCAAGTCCCTTATTTCTCCTTGTATAACACATATATATCCGTGGCCCTCATCCTCCTCTATTATTGCACTAGCTAGAGTCCGAATGGGAAAAGAAGTCAGCAGCCCAATTGATAACCCAGGAAGGAAAAACAAAAAAAAGCTTGCTGCCTCCTAAAACTATATAATATATAATATATATCCAAGCTATGCGTGGCCCACTTGTTAACAAGTTCAAGTCCTCTTCAATATCTAACATATAAATCACAGCCCCTTATTCATAGTGCACAAATCTGTTTCGGCAAAGGAAAGCAGTTGGCCCACTTAACATCCTAAGCCGAGTCATAAACGGAAAAGGAGAGCAAGCTCACTTGTAGCGGGTCCAACCCATTTTCATCATGCATTACATATCCAAGCTCCTCCTTTTATATCCTATCACGTGCATCCCACTTCATATCATATAGAGTTCCAAGTCCCCTCTTAAGTCTCATCACGTGCTGCCCACAATTCATCTTTCCTTTTCATGCGCCAATCCGAGTCCAAGTCCATTTCGACAAATCAGCATGACATCCGTGCCTCTCCTTCTTGTAGCAGCCGAGTCACAATATATATTCAATACTCTTGGCCCACCAAATATCTCCAATTACTAGCCCATCTATATATTATTATAACCGCCCACTAGTCATCCCACTTGCTGCATGTCCCACTCGGTAAAGGAAAAAGAACCAGCAACATGATTTCTGCCGCCTCCCCGTCCCAGCGGGGGAATAGCCCATGACAGCCCCGCCCCAGCGGGGTAATGCACTGTCCAGCTCCATTTCATCTTTAATTCTTGCTGATTTCGTAGCTGCTTGTGTGACAGCCCCAAATTCGGGTCCTCTGACCCCGGTACGATCGTCACGATCTAACATAAACATCTACCTCTAAACAACATACGATAACTAAAATGCGGAATATAATAAACGTACGTCGTTCATTCAAAAGGTGCTACTAATCCCAAGATTCGATAACCTTAATACAACATACAAACATACCCTAGAATAGTCATTGGGGTTCATATTACATAATAGTAAATTAATTAACATAAATATAAAGTCTGCTCCTTGCAAACTAATCCTACATCTTCCCTTTACCCTTGTCCTTCCCTGAAGTCTCGGGCTTAACTGCAATATAAGTCATGATATAGCAAGAATGAGCAACAAGTTTGCTCAGCAAGTTTAAATACAACAATAAAGAATATATCATGATGAAAAGAATATATCTGACAATGAATTCAACAATATGAATATCGGAAGCAGAATAATAATTGCTTTTAGAATAACTGATAGTCAAGTAGACTTTTGAACAATAAAACTCCAATGGGCTTAATAGCTGATTGACCCTTTGGTTACTAGCTACAGAATAAGTACTTGAGGGGATTAGCCTCGCGTACGCCATGTATATGCATAACATTCAACTCTGCTGTTTGTATCTTTATATTAGATACCTGGGGTACTCCCCTATCATATAAGGGGTGTTCTTTCAGTCTAAGAATCCTTACCATTAATTGGTTTGGATAGCTTTTATAAAATTTTATATACTTGTCCGACCGAACAAAGGTTCAGACTCTATCTAACACAGCTCAAGAATTATTGAACTTTACAAAATGTACAAGTCCAAGACTGTACGAACTCAAATGCACTAAGTGCGAATATGAATAATATCGATGTGAAATAATTGTAAAGTAATTAAACCACCTAATAGCATGCTTGTAAATAAAGTTCAAGCTTTAAATAATTAACTGTCAATACGTTTAGTAACCTGCTCAATACAATATGAGAAGGATAGGAACTTGCACATTAAAGAGTGCTAGAGAACTTGCATTCAAATCAAATGAAGTTAAGAAACTCGCTTACACGATTCATTGAATAAGGTAGTGCAAGAATTTAGAATACTTGCCTGTTTGCTCAGCTACGATTAAGTTCTAGCTTTAATTAACTTGCGTCGAAACGACCTAACATTAATAAGTCGGCCTTTCAATTAGCATTTATAAACTAATATATATCTATACTTATAATAATCCACTTATCGTATAAGTTTACCACATAAAATCACGTTCAATATCCAACATACCATTTATAGCATCATAATATATTAACTGTTAAAATCAGGCTTTAAGTAAATTGTCCGGACCTAAAAGTGTCCCGGTGCAACTCTAGCATGCAACTACTAACATTAAACCAATACACATGCTTATCAAGTTATAATTTCTCATTCGAAACTAGCATGCTCTTTCTATATTCAATTCGAAGTCATGTTTTCATGCCGGTAATTCACATACTTTAACTAATACATGTTCATGCTTCAAGATCGGTTACTAAGGTCATGTTATCACATAACAAGGCTAAACAATAATTAATATGTATGCTCGAGTATACTACACATATACTTTAATCACGTAGTTCGTACTTGAAATTCATTTTCTATGATTTAGCATGCACATGTGAAATTTGTATATAAACAAATGATGGTCATGTTAATATGTCTATAGGTATAATGGACTTTAATACACATGCTCGCATGATCATAATATCATTCACATGGTGATCGATGCTATTTAGTTTTCTCATTCCAAGTTTTCTTTGAAAAGTATACTAAGTCCACTAAGTACATGCAAGGCACCTTGACATATAACTCATATGTATTTGAAACACATATCAAAGCCACATAAATGTTCTCATATGGTCAGAATCTAAGAGACTCAACCTTGGTCAAGTTCGCTTTCAAAGTCCTTAAGTTTCTCTTTTGAAATCACTAAAATCTTGCAATCACGTATGCTAGTGTGTGAACACACTTTAAACTCGTTTTTCATGACAATATAAACCACACTATTGTGTTTACAAAATCAGAAAACACACATGTTATGTTCGTGACAAGGTTCACTTTTTAAAACTACAAGTTACATTTTTAAAACATATGTTTTTCTTACGTAAAACATGGCAATGACATATATGTGTAGCATCAAGGAATACCTACTTATACCATGTCATTGTACTGATATTTATAGTTTAATCATGTTCACATACTTGTTTCAATGGTATATCACATGTTAGTATAACACAGCAGCTTAACAGAAGCAGAAAGCAAAACTGGCCACAGGAACCTGCGCAGCTGCGCAGGCACCAGGTATAAACCCGGCGCAGCTGCGCCGGTGTCCGGCCAGTGCTTGAGCAGTTTCTGCTTCGGCAGAAACTTAAGCCATACTCAGATTTCTTCAACAATTTGATCCTATACCAGCCATATTACAGTTTCTAAACTATCATAACAACTTATACAACACATAGCAAGCTTTCTCTAATCAAATGATCATTCAATTTAACACAATCAAGAATTTGATAATGAAGATCATGAATGGAAATTACCTCTGTGAAACACTTGCTGCTAAACAATTCTTCCTTAACCCAAATGGGAACTCAGTATACTAACTCTACTAGACAATATCTCAGCAAAAGAAACTACAAGGAGGAGAGCTTACTCTTATAGGCATTTGAAAATACAGACAAAACATTTACTCACCAAATCAAACCAAAGGATTGCAAGTATGTTCAATAGATAAGAAAGAGTTGGTGAGGGTTGGTGATTCCACTCATGAATCCCACTCCCCATCTCATGATTATGGCTATGTTTGTTGAATTTAAGATGAATGTAGAGTGTAGCTAGCTTATTGTTTGTTCACGTGTGGGAGAAATGAAGAGGAAATGGACTCTTATTTAGGGACAATGTAATAACTCAGCACTTGCTAATACACTAAGTTGTATAATATATATACACATAGTATATGTTTAAGTTATCTAATTAAATGGGTGTTACAATGCTACTTCAATTAATAACACAATGTATCAAATAGGGGTACACCACATATAATCCATGCACATTTTTCTTAATACCAACTATAATTTAATTGGGTATTATCATTACTCATTACCATAACTGTTATTATTATAATTATAATAACTTATTGAAATCATTATCAGTTAACAATAGTTTATTGATATTAATATAAAGTGATAGGGTATCATATTAATGTCTATTCATATATAACATGTAACTCACATAATGTCATTAATCATACTATATAGTCTACATATATACTATGTAGACGTATTAATGTGTCACCTTGTACTATATATAATATATAGTTAACTATCATATATTACAAGGTTTACTTATCACATGCTTGTATAAAAATAATAAATCAATTAAATATAATATAATAATATTATATTATCAGTTCTCTTACTCATTAATTATTATTTATTCATAATAATAATTAAACAACGCATTATCGATTAATTAATCATAATTGAAATTAATCAATAGGTTCAAATCTTGCCACTATATCCAAATAATTTGAATATTTAATTATTAATAATCTCATACATTCTCTGATATTAAATCCTTAAGGTTAGTCCACTAATTTAAATAACTCATTAGTGACTTCCTTTAATCATTTCACAAATTCACATAACCACATAAGGTTTAAATAAACTCACAAAACTAACTCGTTAAAATTAAATCACATATTTAATAAATAAGGAGTTTAAAATTCATGGTCGTTACAGCTTGTCTTACTTAATTCTGTGTAAACCTTCTCCATTTGAAATGCTTTGTATGTGTGTGACCCACGTATGAGTTGAATCATTTTGAGTCCGTGAGCTGCTTGGGCTAGAAGTGAGCTTCCTCCAATTTTGAATGCATGCACGGCATGGATTTGAACATGTAATTAAAAGGCCCACTTGATAATTATTTTGCATGGGAACCAAATTGTGACCCTCTTTGGCGAGCATGATTTCGTGGTCCACCTAGCAAAAGTCACGGAACCTAAACTTGATCTTTTAACACCCCTTTTCGCATCTATTCTATTACCTGCACATAAACGTATAAAATCAATAGAAATGATAGGCAAATTACTCGAAAACATTCAGAATCAAGCTATAACGACTACCGATGAGTAGGTATAAAACCCACTCATCCAATACCCCCAAACTTTAGACTTTGCTTGTCCTCAAGCAAAAATACAATTAGAAATTTTATAGCAATGATCCACCCAAGCAATGAATCAATATGAATTTGAACACTGGCCTCAAAGGTTACAACAAATGATAACCCACGAAAATTTTCAAAACGATGCCATGCCTAAAATTTTAACGACTTTCATCAGTTCCACATCTACTCATGATCCTTTAAGTGCGTGTGTGCATCCAAACGTTCAAGTAGTCATGATTTAGCTAAAATCAACCAACACTCTTAAAAAAAATTCAAAAACAACTCTCAAAACTTCTTATCACATCAATCTCCGCTAATAAAGACAAAGCACAAATTTTCCTTGAGGATCAACCGGATATTTAAACATTTAAGCACATATGAACCCTTCCCAAGTATTTTAAAAATATATATTTCTATCTTTTTAGTGAGTGCGTTTTACGCTCCATCTCACTTTCCAGTTCCATTTAAACGAGTGCGTTTTATGCTCCATCTCGTACCTGTGTTTATGGGGAGTGCGTTTTACGCTCCATCTCGACCCACCACAAAATTCAATTATTCAACTCGGGAAGGTTCTGATTTTTTTTCTTCAATATTTTTTTTCAAAAATATCCCAAGATTTTCCCCAAACTTATGTGAGTGCCTAATTTTCACTTTGAATGATGCTCAAATAAGATTTCTCAAGTTGCAATGATATCTTTCATAAGTATTTAGTCAAAAAAAATTCAATCCCAACTGTCTAAACAACTGGATGTGTAATATTTTTCAAAAATTTCGCAAGTAGTGTGAAACCAACTAATGAGTTGAAATATAGATAAAGCATGCTCATCAATTTTCCAAGAGTTAAAAACATTAACCACCCACTTATCATTGGCCAAAATCAAATTCCATTGCCAAGTAAATAATAAACATGATAAATACCCCCAAACTTAAAACAGACATTGTCCTTAATGGCTAAGATAGGAAAAGTTAAAAGAGAGGACTTCCCTAAAAATATAGCAATGTTCCTCCTTGTCTGTTAAGTCTGAAGAATAAGCTAGCTCATTGGAATGAATCGGGCACCACACTCGAGTTGTACTTGACTAATCTGTGAACACAATAGAATCATGTTTATTAAATCCTAAAAAAAATGACAAATCTAAAAAATAATATGAAACCTAAAAAAAACTAAAAATAAAAATTAAACTTGGGTTGCCTCCCAATAAATGCTTGATTTATAGCCCTTCAGCCGGACTTTGTCTAGTCAACGCTATCTAATTCCTCTTCGGAAGTTGAGGAACCCTCCATCCATCAGTAGTAAATAATCCTTTTGAAGGTTCCCATAGGCGATGGCCAGTGCATCAAAGTCACCTAGCATTCTCTTATTTGGTCTGATCTCCATGAAAAAGGTCTCACAGCTAGGTGTTTTCTCCATTATGTATGTGATCACTTTAGGGCATGGAAGCTTGTCACACACAATGGGCTCTTCGTCTATCTTCTCTTTCTCGTCCCACCATGGATTCAAAATTGTACTCGCTCTTATGTCATCGAGAGCTTCGTCGACGACATGACTACCAAGCGGGCATGGTTTTACAAATCTGACTGACTCTTTGATCTTTGGTGGAGACCCATTTAGATCTTCGTCGACCTCTATTTCATTATCCCCATTTGTCTCCTCACTTTCGATATCTTGTGGCTCTTTCAGTCGTAGATTTGGTTCGGGTTCCCCTTCAGTTTCGTCATCCATGTCATAAATCCAAGTGTTTGGAGGATGGTTGTTTAAGGCTTTTGGTCATTTGCTCCATCTGATTCGCAAGATCTCGAATTGACTCCGCTAGATTTCAATTTGACCTCTCTTGATTAATCCGCCACTCCTCATTCGACGCTCTAATCTTGGACAACTCTTCCTCTAGCCTTGAATTTTCTTCTTGTGACAATGGAGGTGGACATGAAAATTCCGGTGTGTATGATGGATTTGGAGCGTAGTATTGGTCATCATAATTGTAGCTCCATGAAGAATTTGGGTGATAACCCCAATCTTGGTGATAGTTAGGCTCAGCATAGTTGTTGAAGTAATCACCACTATATGGTACCAGTTCAAAACTGACGGTGCATTGATGACTCGAATGATTACCAGCACAATAATCACACGTAAATGCCATCCTTCGACTCCGTTGGGCTGCGACAACCTCCAACGTCTTCGAAAGCTCTTCAATCTGTGCTAATATTGTAGAAGATGTATTAAGTCCATCAATCCCTGTTTTTCTTGGTTGAGTCATGTTCGTGTATGGCCATTGATACGCAAAGTCATCCATGGTACCTGAAAAAATAGTAAGATAGGAAGAGAATTAAAAATAAATAAAAATATTTAAATTAAGACTAATTTGATTGAAATTAATATTGGCAAATAATTATTAAAATAATTCCCCGGCAATGGCGCCAAAAACTTGTTGGATAAAATCTAGTTACGCACAACACGTAAGTATACGTGGTCAACAAGTAATAAAGTGAAAGTAAAGTATCGTTCTCACGAGGAATTATTTAACAAGAATCACCAAGTACTAACCCGTAACCAACTCAATCTTATTCAAATGAATGAATTTCAAATATATAATTAAACTAATTCTAATTACCACTAGTTAAATTAAGATTACGGAGATTTAAGATCACAACTTCACTTATTGCTTCATCTAAGTTAACATACTTCTCATCAATTATTCTCTCTATTCTGAATTGTTAATCAAAAACACGAAAGCAAATATAACCACCTCTCGATGTATCATACCATACTCACTCAAATTCACATATGATAGAATTAAGCAAGACATCCTAATTAACTAATTCACTATATTTCTATGTGAATTACAATTAAAAAGGATTTAATCACAAGTTCCCTATCAGATTATATATGGCGTAAAGGCATACTTCTACCCTAAACATGAATCATGATTTTCATCTATGCAGAAATCACAAACACATGCTATCATGATCAGATCTAAATCTATACTCCTCAATCGATTTCATATAGATTATCACGGTAATTGTTAGCTAGGCAATTAAGCAATTAAGTCCAAATCACAATAGACAATTCACAACGATAGATCACAATAATTGATAGAGAAGCATATTAAAATAAACTACACAATAAGATCCATTGCAATCTTAAACAAAGAATTAGTTCATTATTATTAAATTAAAACTAAGAATCCACAATTGAATACACATTAAAAGATAAGAATGAGATTAAAGAAAAGAATTGAATCTGTTGCCGGCAAATTCGTCCTCCTTCTTGCTCTTGATCTGACTCTCCAATGGCCTCCAAGTACTTCAATCTCCAAGATTCCCTTTCAACTAGGGTTTATTATTTAATTGAAAACTAAAAATAAAACTAATACTGATATATTCATAGAACTAATCTAATCTCTAATATATAAGATCCCAAGCCATGCTCCTTATCAGGTTCGGTCCAGTCTATTATATAGCATATAAAATATGTGTAGCCCACTACTCCTCCATATTGCACAACTCCTATGCAAAGTAGGAAAGACTCCAGCCCAATCCAAATTGGAAACAAGAAAACCGCCAGCTGCTAAAAAGCTTTAAGTCCTTGGCCCATTTATATCATGATTTAAGTCCATTATATATTATACACTCAAGTCCTTTATTTCTCCTTGTATGACATATATATCCGTGGCCCTCATCCTCCTCTATTATTGCACTAGCTAGAGTCCGAATGGGAAAAGAAGTCAGCAGCCCAATTGATAGCCCACGAAGGAAAAACAAAAGAAGCTTGCTGCCTCCTAAAACTATATAATATATAGGAACAATTACATATTCTAGTACATTTTTAAAAATAATTACAAAAATAGTACATAAATAAAATAATTACAAAAATAACATATTTTTACATAATTAATTACAAAATTATTACAAATAGAATTCATTTAATTGAGGACATTAGGATTGATTTGCTGACATGTCAAATTAGTGTCCCAATTAGAAAACTGTTCCCGTATTTTCGGTCGGGAGTTTTTTTTTTGAAACGCGTGATAACCGCCTTAATCATTTGTTTGGGTAGGACTCTTCAGTTTAGTAACCCTTGTTTTGCATATTGGAAACCATTGCTTCATTCTTCTACCCTTGTTCTATTTTTCTACAGTGATCGGTACTGGTGATTTGTTTACCATTTTCGTGATCGTTACAGGTTTAATTGTTCTTCATTGTCGTACTTACTCGGTTCGGAACTGATTTAGTTGTTGTTCATTGTCGAACTTACTTGGTTCTCGTTACTGGTTGGAGCTCTGAGTTTCGAAATATATTATACTTGTTGTTGGTTCATCGTTACAGGTGAGTATTTGGCTTAATAGTGTAATGGATGATTTTGTTAACACAATGGAGTTTTGAGTGTTTCTGTTTGATTATCTGGCTTAATAGTGTAATGTATATTTTTTAATACTTGTTGTTGTTGTTTGTGTTGTATGTATGTGTTGTACAGGATGGTCGATACAAAGGAGAATGATGGAAAGGGGAAAAGAATCACCGAGAGTGATTCTGTTACTGAGTTGAAGCAGTATGCTAGGGTGAGGAAGGGGAAGAAATGTAATAAGTTGGTGATACACGGTGATTCTAAGTCGAACGAAATACAGTTGGATTCTGATTTTGACGTTCAGCCAATAAAAAGTGAAGTTGAAGTTCAAAGCAAGAAAATAATCCCCAGACAAAAAAGTCTAAAGGTGTGTTAACTCAAATTATGTTATTGTTAGCATCATATTAATGTTTGGATACGTCTTTATTATGATTTGGTTACTGTGGACTTATAATATGGTTACCATTATTATGACCTCAAGGTGAAGTTTTGGTTACTGTTATATAGAGGTTTGGTTATTATGTAACTGTTTAATATATATGTGTTGCCTAGACTGGTTTGATGTAAATGTTGTTTCTGTAATGGTAACCATTAAAAACTGAGTTGGTTATTATTATATAACTGTTTAGTTACTTATTTATTATGTTTTGGTTAATGTCCTATTATGATTTGGGTACTATAATATAACTGTTTGGTTACTTATTTATTATGTTTGATGAACATGTTGTTCATGTTTGGTCACCATGAATTCATGTTCAGATTACTATAATATATTTGTTTGGTCCCTGATTTATTATATTTTGGTACTGTTATTTATGATTTGCCTCTATTATTTGTTCCCTCAATGTGGGGTTTGGTTACTGGGTTTGATCAAATGTTTATGTTTGGTAAACATCAAATCATGTTCTGGTTACTATCATATAATTGTTTGGTTACTGCTTTATTATATATGTTAACTGTTATCTTATGAATTGGTTACTATTAATGTGCTATTAAGGTGGGAGTTTGGTTACTTTTATATATTTTCTGGTTATTATGTAATTGTTTAGTATACATGGGTTGCCTGAACTGGGTTTGATGAACATGTTATTTATGTTTGGTCACCATGAAATCATGTTCAGGTTACTATAAAATATTTGTTTGGTTCTGATTTATTATATTTTTTTTAATGTTATTTATGATTTGGCTCTATTATTTGTTCCCTCAATGTGGTGTCTGGTTACTGGGTTTGATCAACATGTTTATGTTTGGTCCCCAACAAATCATGTTATGGTTACTATCATATAATTGTTTGGTTACTGCTCTATTATATAATATAACTTTTTAGTATACATGGTTTGTCTGAAATGGGTTTGATTACATATTCTGTTATTGTTATTATCATATAATTGTTTGGATACTGTTTGGTTATATGTTGCCATGTTGGTCACTAATGACTGTTTATTTCTGATTTTGTTTATTTGCAGATATGGGATCTTTATTACGAGGAACGTAACAGAAATTTTACCGGGAAAATAATATACTGGTGTGACATGGAAGTCCCTAGTATTATTATGAAGAAGCTGAATAAAAGTCAGTTGGAGAAGTTTAAGACTTCTTGTTTTGGAAATTTTCTTGATTTTGGTGAACATCAAATGTATTCTCAAATTATTCAGCACGCTCTTGTTAGAGAGGTTCACCAAAGGGATGACGGGGAAATGTGGTTTCTGTTCGGGGAGAAAAGGATCCGGTTTGGTTTGCCAGAGTTTAGTTTGATTTCTGGTTTGAGATGGCAAGGTGAGGAAGACATTTCTGCATACAAAGGTATGAAAAATTTGTTGGTGGAAAAGTTTTTTGGGGACGAGGCTGTGACGCGTAGTAGCATAGGGAGGGTATATCGGGAGGCAATTTTTGACAATGATGATGAGGCGTTGAGAATGTCGATGATTTTGTTGGTGTTTAATTTTATACTATCCACTGTTTCTGATAATTATGTGGATGGTGCAATGATTAACTTTTTATGTTTTGGTAATGTTAGTTGTTATCCTTGGGGGAAAGTGGCCTTTGAGCTGACAAAGTACTCTTTGTCCAATGCTTTGAAAGGACGGTTGAAGAAAGGAACGAATGGTGGTTGGATTTATAATTTCTATAAGGATCATTACACTAAATCTTATAAGTTGAATGGCCTTCCTTATGTATTCCAAGTGTTCTTGTTTGAGACCATTCCTACATTCAAAGCTCGGGGTATATGTAATGATGAGCATCCTTCGAATGTTCGAGTATTTAGATGGAAAGAACTAGTGAAGCCCCCTACAAATGACAAGCTAAACGATCTAGTTTTTGGTTCTGGACAGGTATGCATGCTACCAGTAATAATGTAGTTGGTTACCTTTATATAGACAATTGGTTACTGATTGTATTTTTAAGGTTAGTAATCACAATATAATTGGTAACCTATATATTCAGAGTTGGCTACTGATTATATTTTTGTATCTTACTAATAACAATTTAGTTGGTTACCTGTATATACACAGTTGATACTGATTATACTTTGTGCAGTTTACTAATAAAATATAGTTGGTTACCTTATATATACAGTTGGTACCTTTATATACACAATTGGTTACCTTTTTATACACAGTCAATGTAGTTGGTTACCTTTATATAGACAATTGGTTACTGGTTATATTTTTAAGGTTAATAATCACAATATAATTGGTTACCTATAGATACAGAGTTGGCTACTAATAAATTTATGTATCATACTAATAACAATTTAGTTGGTTACCTGTATATACCCAGATGGTACTGATTATACTTTATATAGTTTAATAATAATATATAGTTGGGTACCTTTATATATACAGTTGGTTACCATTATATACACAATTGGTTACTGATTATATTTTTGTATATTACTAATAACAATTTAGTTGGTTACCTGTATATACACAGTTGGTACTGATTATACTTTGTGAAGTTTACTTATAAAATATAGATGGTTACCTTATATATACAGTTGATAACTTTATATACACAATTGGTTACCTTTATATACACAGTTTATGTAGTTAGTTACCTTTATATAGACAATAGGTTTCTAGTTATATTTTTAAGATTACTAATCACACTATAATTGGTTTCCTATAGATACAGAGTTGGCTACTAATTATAGTTATGTATCATACTAATAACAATTTAGTTGGTTACCTGTATATACCCAGATGGTACTGATTATACTTTATACAGTTTAATAATAATATATAGTTGGTTACCTTTATATATACAGTTGGTTACCATTATATACACAATTGGTTACCTTTATATACACAATTGGTTACTATTATATTTTACGTAGTTTTCTGATAATAATATAATTGGTGACCTTTATATATACAGTTGGTTACTGGCATCATTGTATACAGGTTCTAATGACTTTGTAGTTTGTTACCATCATGTATAAAGTTGGTTATTTATTGTATTTTATGATTTTTTATGTCTTGTTTTTTTTACTTTAATTGTATAATGGTTGGTAGATGTTATATTAAGGTGTGATTAATTATTTTCAGCTGAGGATAAAAAATTTGATTCCTACTGCTGAGGAGAAGGATCGTTTGGATTTGGGCGGCGTTCACTTTTTCAATGGGAATGATGCTGATAGGAAGGTGGAAAAAAATGTGAAGGTTGAAGACGTTGGATTTTCAATTGATGATGTTAAAGATGCAATTGATGCACGGTTTAGGCCGTTGGAAAAGAAAGTGTCTGAACTAAAGAAAAACATTCAAGAGTTGGGGTCTGATCTTAGAGATGAAATGCGTATTTTACAAGTTGAGGTATGCAGGGACTTGAGGTCCATTATTAGACAGGAGCTACGTCGGAACAAAGGTGAGGAGGACAAAAATAACAAAAAAGATGATGGTGATGATGATTCTGATCATGATGATGATAATGGTGATGACTATGGTGATGACTCTGATGGTTCTGATGATGTTGATGATGATGCTGATGGTTTGAGAGGAAAGGAGGATGACGATGATGACGGTGGTTCAGGAGTGAAAGAGAATGATGACGGTGATGTTGGGTTGAAAGTTGACGAGAAGAAGGATGAGGATGAAACTGAGATTGTTAAAGAGGTTGAACATGATGTGACTGGTGAGGGCGATGATGGTTTGAAAGAAAAGGAGAATGATGATGATAACGATGTTTCAGATGTGATTGAGAAGGTTGTTAAAGAGGTTGAACATGATTTGACTGATGAGGGTGATTATGTTTTGAAATAAAAGGAGAATGAAGTCGACAAGATTAAGGATGAGGATGAAGCTGAGATTGTTAAAGAGGTTGAACACGATGTTACGATGGAAGAGGCCCAAGAAATAAAAATATTGATGAAGAAGATAATGTCAAGGTTAGCTAATTTGAATTCTGTTATTTTAATTATCATATAAATGTTGGTTACCTTTTTATTATGTGTTGGTTACTGTCATCATATGATTTGGGAGTTTGGTTACTTGTATATTTTGTTATGGTTACTATGTAATTGTTACTATGTAATTATTTATCATTACAACCTGTTTTGGTTACTATTGTATAATTGTTTGTTTACTCCTTTATTATCTTATGGTTATTGTTTTGTTTATTTTTTATGTGTTTTGTTTTAAATATTAATTAGTTGTTTTTATTTTTCACAGATTGGCAAGAACAATGACATGCCGTCTTTTGATTTATTAAGCCAATTAAATGGAAGGGAGATGGTTGTTTATGTTTCTGATGAGGTTAGTGTTACTATTATTTATGTTATGGTTTATATTATATTATTGTTTGGTTACTATTTGAATGTGTTGGTTACTATAATAATATTGTTTGGTTACTGTTATATCATCTGTTGGTTATTATATCATCTGTTGGTTATTATTTATGTTGTGAAGAGCATGGGATACAGAGGCACTGGACTATAAAAAAGACACCACAGCAGAATGGGGTGGCAAAAAGGATGAACAGAACTATAGCAGAGAGGGCACGGTGCATCAGGTTGAATGCAGGACTTTCAAAGGATTTTTGGGCAGAGGCAGTGAGTATGGTAGTTTACATCATAAACAGGTCGCCGAGAACTGCTATGGATAATATGGTAGCACAAGAAGTGTGGACAGACAAAGAGGTAGACTATTCTGGTATGAAGATCTTTGGGTGTCCAGCCTATGTACATGTTCCCGGTGATGAGAGGTCCAAGCTTGATCCGAAGTCCAAACAGTATATCTTTCTTGGGTATAAGAAGGGTGTGAAAGGGTTCAAGCTTTGGGATCCGAAAACAAAGAAGGTGGTGATCAGTAGGGACGTAGTTTTTGACAAAGCTTCGATGGTTAAGGCGCATCAAGAAGTTCAGAAAAACGCAGCTGGGGAAGACACCAGCAGACAGCAATAGGGCATACATGTTGAGCTGAAAAGTTCTGACACTAGCAATCCACCGCTAGAAGAACAGGTTGACCAGCAACAGCAGGAGAGCATAGCCGCAAGGAGACCCAGACGTACTATCAGACCACCGGAGAGGTACAGGTTTGATGATATAGTTGCATATGCACTCTCTACCACTAGTGGGGATCCTTCTACTTTTCAAGAGGCAATTACTAGTCCTGTAAGGGACAGATGGATGGAGGCCATGGTGGAAGAGATGGGATCTTTGAATAAGAACAAGACTTGGGAATTGAAAAAATTGCCTGAGGGGATGAAACCAGTGGGGTGCAAATGGGTATACAAGAAAAAGGAAGCGGTAGCAGAAAAGAAAAAGAAAAGATTCAAGGCTCGGTTAGTAGCAAAGGGATATTCACAGAGGAAGGGGATTGACTACGATGAAGTGTTTTCTCCGGTAGTGAGGCATACTTCAATCAGGATTATATTGGAATTGGTGGCAAGCTATGATCTAGAGTTAGAGCAGCTCGATCTGAAGACAACCTTTCTTCATGGTAATTTGGAGGAGGTTATATACATGGAGCAGCCTGAGGGGTTCAAGCAGCCGGAGACTGAGCACAGGTTTTGCAGATTGAAGAAATCTTTATATGGGTTGAAACAGTCTCCAAGACAATGGTATAAGAAGTTTGATTCTTTTATGATTCGGATTGGATTCACAAGGTGTGAGTATGATTGTTGCGTTTATGTTAAGAGTCTTGAGGATGATTCCCATATTTTTTTGTTACTATATATGGATGACATACTAATTACTGCGAAAAGTATGGGTGAAGTTAACAGGTTGAAGGCCTTGTTGGGAAAGGAGTTTGATATGAAGGATTTGGGTGTGGCGAAAAAAATACTTGGAATGGAGATTCGCAAGGATAGATCAGCGGAAAAACTATGGTTGTCCCAAAAGACTTATGTGAGGAAAGTGTTGGAGAGGTTTAGCATGACTAATGCTAAACAAGTCAGCATTTCATTGGCGAGTCATTTCAGATTGTCTACAGCACAGCGTCCGAAAAAGGCTGAAGAGATTCAGGATATGTTAAAGGTACCTTATGCGAGTTCAGTTGGTTGTTTGATGTATGCGATGGTATGTACAAGACCGAATTTGGCACATACAGTCAACACAGTAAGTAAGTTCATGGGAAATCCAGGAAGAGAACACTGGAAAGCGGTAAAGTGGATATTCAGATATCTGAAGGGTACTGCGGATCATGGAATTATGTTTTCAAGACAATATCGGATATCTGTGGTGGGGTATGTAGATACGGATTACGCTGGAAGGTTGGATGACTTGAGGTCTACAACAGGGTCTACAACAGGGAGATGGTTGTTTATGTTTCTGATTTGGTTACTGTTATTGTGCACTCAATGTGGGATTTTGGTCACTTTTACATAGTGTTGATATTATGTAATTGTTTAGTTTACATGTTCTGGTTACTAACAACAATGGTTTGGTTACTTATTTATTATGGTATGGTTATATGATAGCAACCAAAAACTGATTTGTTATACTCTTTTCTTTATTGTCATATAACTGTTTGGATACGTATTTATTACATTTTGGTTACTGTTATCTTATGATTTGTCTAATATCATTGTATCCAATTCTGTACATAATGGTAATCATGTTATTTTTTGTTAGTAACCAAACTGTTATACATGTATATGTTTCAGACAGTTTCCATCAGCTATTTCAGTTGAAACGTTATGTTAGTTTCAAAAATCACATATACAGTAACCAATTTAGTTTTTGTTAGTAACCGGATAGTTATAAGTTTGTTTATGGCCTGTTATCAATTGTTAAATGTATATGTTGGAATATAGCTGGTAACTAATCATACATAATAAGGTAACCAATTCATTTGTATTGGGTATCTAACTAACTAGACAAACAAATAAAGTGTTTTAGAGTGTGTTACCTGGATTTGTTTTCTCCAACATGTGTAACCATGATGGGATCAGTGAGTAGTCATGTGGACTTCCTCTCACCTTCTCCAATGCTTTCTCCTTTGATCTCCATGCTTTTTGGTAAGAGATAGACACATTATACTCTGTCATCATGTCCTCCACAATATCGGTTGGTGTGTATATTTTCTTCAGATTTGTTAATCTGTGCATTATGCATTCACTAACCAGCTCACTATTTGCCTGTCTGTGGTCTCCCAGCAGTACGTTGACTGAACACGTGTGGATGTCATTGAATGCTCTCACCTTGAACATACTGGTTTTTCGAAACCTTGATGCTCTCATCTTCCATCTGCAATTTTCATTGTCTATGCACACTAGCACGAGGTCTCTACAACTTGTTCGTTCAACTTTGTGTTGTCTGTTTTTCTTGATTGAATGCAGCCTCATTGCTTGTGATAGGATTTTCTTGTCTTTGTAAGTTTGATGTACCTTTACTTCACGTACATTTGGATCTGTTATGACATCATCAGATCGTTCTTGTGTGTATGATATGTCATTTTGTCTGTCTTGTTGTTGTTCAATAACTTCCATGGCAAGCTGATCAGCATATTGCGTTCCAATTTGGCAACCTTGTGTTGCTAGCGGTACAAGTTCTGAATTCAACTGTGTTGATCTGATAGGCGTTACATCGTGAATTCTAGTTTCTTCTACATTTATCAAGTTATGAAAGATTGTTGTGCGTCCCCTGCTTTGTACATTCTCTATAATCAGTGGGAATTTACCTTGTTCATCAGATTTTCGGCTGACTTCCATAAAGAAGCTAAAGGTAGTTTCATCTGATATACTGATCGGTGGAATGTCGCTTCTAATCTGACATTTGATTGACAACGTTGTTGTGTTCGTGTCTAGCCGTATTGCACTGCATACCAAGCTTTGCATTTCTCTGAACGAACTAGTTGATGGAACTAGTAAGCCGGTAACTTCAAAATTGTTGTATTGGTTATTGTCAGTCCACGTTCCGTTGAAATAAAGTACAACTGGAATCATCTCCATTGTCTGACAACTGGATAAACATTGAACAGTAACCAAATATAGGTTAGACAGTAACCAATATACATGTAATTAGTAACTTGAACATAAAACACATTTTTAAATGCATTTTATAATCAGAACAATGAATTTGTTACATATTTTAAGTCCAACAGTTGTCTGAAGGTAACCAATTTAGTCAATAAGCAACCATCCAATAACCAAATTAATATTAGACAGTAACCAACATACATGTATTTAGTAACCATAACATAAAACACATGTTTCATTACATTTTACAGTCAAAACAACCAGTGTAGTAAGCAATGTAGTTAATCAGTAACCATCTATATAAAACAAGTCAGTTAAAAAGACAATAATAGTAACTGGCAACCGAATCAACATTATACAGTAACCAAATATATAGTAGACAGTAACCAACTCATATATACTTAGTAACAAAATCATATAGCCAATTTTTCCATACGTTACTTTGTGACCAATTAGAAATCCAACAGTTGTATAAAGATAACTAATGTATATATTAAGTAACCATTAATATAAAAAAAAAATCTATAACCAAATCAACATTATACAGCAACCAAATTAAGATTACACAGTAACCAAAATGTATATACTTTCTAACCATAAAATAAACTACATTTTTACAGATCAACATTATACGCTTAGTAACCAGAACCTAAAACACATTATACAGCAACCAAATCCAATGTAGACAGTAACCAATATGTGTCTACGTAGTAACCAGCAATATCAAATATTTTTCCATGCAGCTTACAACCAGTACACTCAGTAAAAAATCCAGTAACCAAATTAGTATTATACAGACACCAAATCATAATTTTACAGTAACTAAATATATTGTTATTAGTAACCAATATAAATAATTATAATCAGAACATAAAACACATTGTTACATGAATTTTACAATCAAAATACTCAGTATATTGACCTTACGACTAATTAAAGTCCGAACAAATCATTGAAGGTAACCAATACATGATAATTTAGTAACTACGAGTAAATATATGAGAATATACTTTAAAACAAATGTAGCAGTATACAAATCTGTAAAAAATCAATCACCAATCAAGAAAATTTATAGTATTAATGTTTCTGGTCACCGATCATAACTTGAAAGCATAAACATCTTGTTTACTTACCTATGAAATTTCGTAATCACTGGTCGCATATCTCAAATTTGATTTTGTTCGTGAATGTTATGCTGTTATGGAAACTTCGAAGGTTTGTTTGGAAACAATTGTATCGTCTGTTGATTTCGCCGGTCTCAAATGTTCGGCATATTTCGTTTTCCGATCTGCAAAACTCGTTCCGTTGTTTTCGTGTTAGTTTGAATCTGGGATGTTAGTTGATTGTCAATATCATAAAGTTCGGTAACTGACGTGTATAAAGTTAATGGTCCTTAATTGTAGGTACGTATTAATTGTCAAAATTAAGATTTGCGGTAGTTTTGTAATTATTTTTTTGATGTATGATTATTGTAATTATTTTCTAGATGTTGTATAGTAATGTAAAGGACCCTAATATATAATATATATCCATGCTATGCATGGCCCACTTGTTAACAGGTTCAAGTCCTCCTCAATATCTAACATATAAATCACAGCCCCTTATTCATAGTGCACAAATTTGTTTCGGCAAAGGAAAGTAGCTAGCCCACTTAACATCCCAAGCCGAGTCACAAACGAAAAAGGAGAGCAAGCTCACTTGTAGCTGGTCCAACCCATTTTCATCATGCATTACATATCTAAGATCCTCCTTTTATATCCTATCACGTACAGCCCACTTCATATCATATAGAGTTCCAAGTCCCCTCTTAAGGCTCATCACGTGCTGCCCACAATTCTCATCTTTCCTTTTCATGCTCCAATCCGAGTCCAAGTCCATTTCGGCAAATCAACATGACATCCGCGCCTCTCCTTCTTGTAGCAGCCGAGTCACAATATATATTCAATACTCTTGGCCCACCAAATATCTCCAATTTCTAGCCCATCTATATATTATTATAATCGCCCACTAGTCATCCCACTTGCTGTATGTCCCACTCGGTAAAGGAAAAAGAACCAGCAACATGATTTCTGCCGCCTCCCCGCCCCAGCGGGGGAATAGCCCATGACAGCCCCGCCCCAGCGTGGTAATGCACTGTCCAGCTCCATTTCATCTTTAATTCTTGCTAATTTCGTAGCTGCTTGTCTTACTTAATTCCGTGTAAACCTTCTCCATTTGAAATGCTTTGTATGTGTGTGGCCCACGTATGAGTTGAATCATTTTGAGTCCGTGAGCTGCTTGGGCTAGAAGTGAGCTTCCTCCAATTTCGAATGCATGCACGGCATGGATCTGAACATATAATTAAAAGGCCCACTTGATAATTATTTTGCATGGGAACCAAATCTTGACCCTCTTTGGCGAGCATGATTTCGTGGTCCACCTAGCAAAAGTCACAGAACCTAAACTTGATCTTTTAACGCCCCTTTTCGCATCTATTCTATTACCTGCACATAAACGTATAAAACCAGTAGAAATGATAGGCAAATTACGCGAAAACATTCAGAATCAAGCTATAACAACTACCGATGAGTAGGTATAAAAACCCACTCATCAGGTAGGGTCTTTCTTGTCTAACGGGTTGGTCAGCCACCAACATCACCAAATCCAAGTAGCCACGTCACTTCTTACCCGCGACCTTTCCTATTGTGCCACCTGTGATAACGTCCACCACGTGTCGAGTCCCCTGAGTCTGGTTCTGCTGCAATTGTTGGTTGGCCTGAGTCGGAGCATTATTCGTCTGTTGTGCCTTCGGGGTTTCTCTTCCAAGCACGAATTGGATCAGACCCCCATGTTGTACGTTCTTCTCAATCAGTTATTTCTGGCCCCAACAATCTTCGGTATAATGCCCCATACATTTATGGTAGTCGTAATATCTGTTGGGGGGTCCTGAACCAGGCATGAAGTCATCATCTGGCTTTTGATAGCCAGGCTGTGTCTGCATGTTCTCTAGGATGGCGGCTCATCCGGTGTTAAGCCGGGTGTAAACTCTGTGGACCCTATCTTCTGACGGAGGTGGGCGACTTCCTCCCAAACTTCTGTTGTTATCGTTGTACCGTTTCTGGTAGTTATCCGATCTGTCATTCCAATACCGCTTCGAATTCCCATCGAATTTGCCTTTCTCTTTGTCTTTGTCTTTAGGCTTCTCTGTAGAGCCTCGCTTTAAACTTTCCATGGCCTCTTCCATCACTATGAAGCCTTCTGCTTTCTCGAACGCTTCGGCCAGGCTCCTCGAATGGTTGAACATAAGCTTTTTCACCAATTTTTCCGATCTCACCAGATCTAGCCCGTTCTGGAAGAGTCCTACCGCTTGTAGGTCATTGAGGTCTGTCACTTGACCTACGGTCTCTCTGAACCTCTTCACATATGAACCCAGAGTCTCATTGGAGTACTGTCTGATCTGAGACAATGATCCAGTTGACCTTCCTCTCCTTTTATTGCTCCCGAACCGAGCATGGAACTTGTCGCATAACTCCGCCCATGACGAGATCGTTCGAGGCCAGTATCGTCATCCATTGTCGGGCGTCATTCCTCAAGGTTGTGATGAATGTATTGCACTTCGCCACCTTAGTGTAGTCGTAGTAGTCCATCAACCTGCCATACGTCTGGCTGTGCTCGTACGGGTCGCCCGACCCATCGTAACTTTCCATGTAAGGCAACTTCTTGGTGAGGTCTGCCTTTTCCCGGAGGATCTCCGCTGAGAATGGTGAGGTTTTCTTTCCCGAACTGGCTTTCACCTGCTGAGCCTCTATCAGCTGCTTCTGCATATCCTCCAGATTTTTCGTCAGCATCTCAATCCCTACAAGGGCTGGGTCGGTATTTTTCCTCGGAGAGACTCTTTCCCTTTGATCCCTCCGATCCCAGTGGTTCCTGTGATCCCTTTCATCCTCCCGGCTGGCCCGGGAGGGGCTTTTGTGATCTCTGTTCCGCCGAGGGCTATCCTGACAATTGCCCTTCGATTTTTGCTCTGCTGGATCGGCCTCCTGATGAGGCCCTTTCCTGTGAGACTCTCTCCCACGGGGGCTTACTCGCTTTTGATCCTTGCGACCGTTGTCTACCGAACCGTCGTCTCGTGAATGGCTTCTGTGCCTCCTCTCGTCGTGCCGGGGCTATTGGAGAGGTGAGCTTCGGAACGCCCCTCGGTCCGACGACCTCCTGATCTGCTTCTGTCCCGAGAGCGGCTCCGAAGCCTACTCTCGGTTCTCCTCGTGTCACCAGCGCGTCCCACCCTGGGTTGTCTGTCTAGAGACCTCCCCTGTCCTTTGTGGTGAGGGTGGCTGGAGGCCTCGTCCTCTTCCCTACAAAAAAATGGACTTTTGGCAACGATTTTTTGGGCAACGACTTATAAAGTCGTTGCCAAAAATGCATGTTTAGCAACGAAATTTGTCATTCGCTGTGAAAGGTTTCATTTTTCTTAACGAAATTCATAGGTCGTTGCAAAATTTTATTGCCAAATCATTGGCGGGAAAAAACCCCCCGCCTATTTACAATTTTTTTTTGCCGATGAGATTTCTCATCATCGTCGGCAACGAAAACTTTTTTTTTCTTCGATATTTCGTTGCATAATATAGGCCACATTCATTGTCAACAATTTTTTTTTCGTTGTGTATTGTATAGGTTTTTTTGCAACGATTAGTAAATTGTTACCTAAAAGTAATTAAACCCAATAGGTATGTTTCGACCTCTTTTTTCCCCCAAAACGCATCATTTTGCATTTAATTTTTTTTTATTTATTTGGACGTAATTATTTTATACAGTATAATGTTTCACTCTTTTCGTCTCAAAATAAGTGCCCAATTTTATTTTATTTTCAAAGTTATAATTTTAAAATTTAAATTTGAGCACACACACACACACACACACACACACACACACACACATATATATATATATATATATATATATATATATACTTTGGCCGATTGACACTTTTGTCCTTTCAAGTTGCCACTCACTTTTAAAGTCGTTCCTAAAGTTCAATTTTCGTCAGTTAGGTCCTTAGGTGACATTTTATTGGCGTTTCCGTTCCTTCAGCCCAATTTTGACCACTTTTAACCCAACCCGACCTAGTTTGACCCAACTCAAAATTTTAATATTTTAAAATATAATATTATTTATAAAATAAGTTTAAAATAATAATTATATTTAACATTTTAAAAAAATAATATTTAATATTTTAAAATAAATTATTATTTTTAAAATAATAATTATTTTAATATTTTAAAATAATAATTATTTTAATATTTTAAAATAAAATAATTATTTTAAAAACATTCAATTTTAATATTTAAAAATAAAATATTAGTTTTTTTAAAAGAAATAAATAATAATTATATTTAATATTTTAAATTAAAATATTTTTTAAATAATTATTATTTTTAATATTTTAAAAGAAAATATTATTTTTAAAATAATAATTATATTTAATATTTTTAAATAATTTATATATTTTAATTTAAAATAAAATATTATTTTTAAAAAGTTATAAAGATAATTATTATTCTAAGGAAAAAATATTAGAAACTTTTTTTTTTTCTCAATAATGAGTAAAGTTTCATAAAATATAGATTCAAAAAAATTACATACGAAAATAAAATTTAATTTTTTAAAATAAAAGTAGATTTTTTCATTTTTTATGTAAAAAATTATTTTCAGAAAAAAAGTTAACATCTTTACCATTATTATATGTATTCTTAATATTATATTTTTTAAAAACAAAAACTAATTTAAAAAATGATTCTATATTTTTTGAATAAATAAATAAATAATTTTTTTGATAAATTAATTATTATTTGTAGGAAATAATTTAGAACTTTAGGGTTTCAATCTTATTTGTTTATAAAAAAAATTCTTGAAAATAATAATTATTTTTTCAAAATTTATTTTTTATAAAAAAAATTGCATATGCTTTTTTTATTTATCTTTTACTATTTTTGTATTTTAATTTCTATTTTTAGTTTTTGTTTTAAAAAATTCTAATATTGAGAATACATATAATAATGCTAAAGATATTAAATATTTTTTTTCTTCTGAAAATAATGTTTTATATTAAAAAAAAGGAAAAATTGATTTTATTTTTAAAAGAAAAATGTTTTATTTTCTTATGTAATTTTTTTGAATCTATATTTTATGAAACTTTACTTATTTTTTTAAAAAAATAAAGTTATATGTATTTTTAAAATTAGAATTTTTAAAAACAAAAACTAAAAATATAAATTAAAATACAAAAAATAAAAAATAAAAAACGGTAAAAGATAAATAAAAAATACTAATTCAAATTTTTTTAAAAAATATATTAAAGTTTTTAAAAAAATTGTTATTAATTTCAGGAAAAAAATTGGAAATTTTTATATTTTTTAAAATAGGATTAAGGTTTTATAAAATACATATTCAAAAAAATAAAACTTATTTTCATAAAAAAAAATTTTTTTTTTTAAAAATGTGTAACTTTTCATAAAAATAATTAAGATTTAAAAAAATTTAACATTACTTTTTTTGAATCTATATTTTATGAAACTTACTCATTTTTGAAAAAAAATAAAAGTTTATAATATTTTTTTCTTAAAATAATATTTTTTTTAAATATAAAAATATTTTTTATATTAAATACTAAAATAATATTTTATATTAAATATAAGAATAATAATTATTTTATAATCAAAATTATATTTTAAAATATTAAAAATTATTATTATTTTCTAAAAATTATTATTATTTTATAAAAAAATTATTATTTTTATAAAAAAATATTATTTTAATAAAAAAATATTATAATTTTTTTTCCAAATATGTGTAAAGTTTCATAAAATATAGATTCAAAAAAATTAAATACGAAAATAAAACTTTATTTTAAAAAAAGTTGATTTTTTTCCTTTTTTATATAAAACATTATTTTTTGAATTTTTTTAATATCTTTACCATTACTATATGTATTTTTAATATTAAAATTTTTAAAAATAAAAACTAAAAATATAAATTAAAATACAAAAAATAAAAAATAGTAAAAGATAAATAAAAAAAATACTAATTCAATTTTTTTTAAAAAAATAAATTAAAAAGTTTCAAAAATAATTATTATTTTCAATAAAAAATGGAAAATTTTCATTTTTTAAAAAAAGAGTAAGGCTTTATAAAATATATATTCAAAAAAATAAAACTTTTTTTTCATAAAACAAGAATAATTTTTTTAAAGATGTGTAAATTTTCATAAAATATTAAAAATAATTATTTTAAAATATTAATTATAATTATTATTTTAAAAATAATATTTTATTTTAAAATATTAAAAATAACTATTTTTTAAATAATTATTTTATTTTAAAATATTAAAAATTGGAGTTGGGTAAAATTGGGTTGGGTCAGGTCATTATTAATATGTTTTCTGTTATAACTAATGAGTAATTTAGTTATTACTAAAATTAAATAATATATTGGTTGCCTAACTTGATAACAATTACATGATAACCGATTTGGCCATGAATGGTTTATATAAATTGACTATAGTCAGGTACAATTTAGCTTCATTAAAAGAAATCTAATTAAGACCATATATATATATATATATAGGGGTTGCATCTGTAGCAACCGGTTGCTTGGAGCAACCACTTTATTCCACTCCTTGTAGGAGCTTTTGACTCAATTTATTCGGCCCCATTATAATAATGATTCTCAAACCCCATATAAAGTGGTTGCTCCCAGCAACCAGTTGTTGTGGATGCAACCCCATATATATATATATATATATATATAGTGCTCTTCAGTTGAGAGATCCCTCAAATATTGTTATTTAAGGGATGGGGAGCTCAACCATTGGATCTGTTTTAATGATTTTATGTGGTAAGTGGAGTTTTGTGGTGGGCCAGGAGTGTGAAAAGGGGTTAAAAGATGTAAAACAATATCAGTCACATAAAGTCATTAAAACAGATCCAACGGTTGAGCTCCCCATCCCTCAAATGACACTATTTGAGGGATTCCTCAACTGAAGGGGACTATATATATATATAATTAAGTAAGTGCGGAGTGATCTCAGTTAGTATATTTTCTTACAATTATATTTTCATTGATCTGTATTTTGCTCATTTAATATATGAAAGCTTGATAGATGATGACTTTATAAGTGTAAATATGTATATACTTTGATGGGATCATTGGGTATCTTGTAAAAATAATATTAATTAGTTTTTTAATGAAGACAAACCGTATAGAAAACAAATCAATTTTTTTTAACACAAGCATCTTAATAATAAATTGTTATAATTATCCCACACCCAAATATGAAAAATCTATCAATAATCAGCACAAGTTATTACAACAAAAAAAAAAATATCTGAAATAGAGAAAACAAGATCTCATAAATGAAACTCAATCACAAAAAAAAATCAATTATCTCATAAATATTGTACTCCTTCTATTCTAAAATTTAATATCTTTATTAATTTTTAAAAAGTTAATTTGAGATATTTTTAAATTTAAAATTAATATTTTTAAATTTAAAAATTATTCAAATATTTTATACTTTTTAGTTACCAAATAATTTTTTTAATTCAAATATTATTTTACTCAAATAATTTAATTTATTAAAATATATTTACTATTCGAATTAGTTAGTCACTTTTATCAAACCCACCAAAGTCTGATTTTGCCGAACAAAATTTTTGGCCCCAAGTCTGATTTCTTCTTAATTCAATCAAATTGATCCCTTCATTCATAACATGTCCCCGATTATTTTGTAGTTTGATGCTGCTTCGAATGATTACCCATCTAATTTCACCTTTTACAAAAGTTCTGGTTTTCTTCTTTGTGATCTTTGTTCTATAGCTTCCTCGTCGGTGAGCAAAGCTAGGGTTTATGATACTATCCATTATTGCTTTTTCATTTTTAATTGTTCCGTTTGTGTTGTCTTTACCGAGTTATATTTGTGGGTTTATGATATTATATGTTTTTGTGTTTATATATATTAGATATGATACAGTATTTGTTATTTGTTTATGTTCCAAATATAAGTTTGAGCGAAGCTGGAACAAACTTTTGTTCTGTTATGTGTTCCACCGATAGAAAAGGTTGTTGCTTTTTGTGGGTTTGTTATATTTATGCATACTCACTTACGCCATACGCACTTGCGCCACATATTGTGTTATTAATTTTGCTTTATGTAGAAACTGCAGCACATATATCCTCAATTGATTTGATTGTCTGTTATTGTAGAAGGGTAAAATGAAGACAACCTATGTATTACACATTTATTCTTCTGAAGAAGGTGACATCCTAAGTGAACACTCTAAATAATGCCATTTCATGATATGTGTATTTCCAGGTAAAGGAGCAACTTGAATTGGTACAAGAAAAACTGATGACTAGCATAAAATGGTGAGTAACAATCTATTGTTTTTTTTTGTTTCTTTGATTTTTATTTTTTTATTTTTTTTGGGAGTGAGCAAGTGGTATTGTTTTAACCACTTATGTTAATAGCTCTCATATACCTGAGAAATCTTTCACTTCTTATCCAGCAACTTTGGGAACCAAGCGAGTACTTCTAAATCACGAAACCTACAACTAAAGTTCTTGGACAAAATCTCTCTCCCAGTCTTCACCGGAAGGAAAATCATAGCAGAAGGTTGTACATCCATTAGAGTAGCTTTATGTTAATAGCTTTCATAAATTGTATATAGTAATATTTGCTCATGATATTGACTTCTTTGTTTTAGATATTCTAGCAGATGGGTTTGATAGTCCAGTTATGTACCTTGGTCATTGCTCATGATATGTTGCTGGCCTGAGAGTTTCACTTTCCATGAGATATGCTTACTGTTGATGAATTTCATAGTTTATTCAAGTGTTATTGATTTTTTTTCTCAATATAATGTTTTGCTGCTCATCTTCAAACATGTTTGGGGGCTCTGACTAATGGGAAATTTTAATTATTCCACTGAATATTTTGAAAGATGCTTAATAAAGATTTTGTAGAAGAACACTTCAATTGTAATATGAGTGAGCTAGGATACATTTTATTATTTGAAAATTAAAAATCAATTGCTTCCCTTCGTATGGGAAGTGAGCAGGTGATGGGTCCCGATGGGTGTCCTTTCGCTGCTTGATTGTCACATTAGCGGTTTCTTGTGATAAAAGATGGAGCACAGTTTATTCTTAGCTTGCAAGAGGTTACTGTACATGCTTTTACATTTATTGTGCTAGATGGTGGGCTGGTATGCTGCTGTGTAGTCTCTTGTTTAATTTGATGAATTTGACTACTTTTTTAATTATAGTTCTCTATTCTTGGTGACCCCCTATCTGATCAATGTCATGCTTGTGTATGCTTGTTGGAACTCATTCAGTGCACATTCCTCCTACATATTCAAATTCATTGCATATAGAGTTTAAATATGCTTAAAAGGGCTTCTACCAGTGTTATTAAATCTGATTCCTCTTCTAAAAAAGGAAATATTATATTACTTATGAACATCTTGATTTGGTCTAACCAAATTTAGTTTTCTCATCAACTATTTGCAGATCCAAAAGTTGATGAGATCAACACTAATGGATGTTGTTCATTCCCCGATTTGCTGAGATTTTTTATACTGTGATATGTCTAGATTCTCAGTAGATGTGTAATATCTGCAATTGACTTTGTCATCGTTACAGGTTATCAATTTGACTATGTTTTTTATTGGACTATATTGAAACATCCTCAGATTGGACCCAGTTCTAGAGGAAGAGTTAGTACTTCTAAAATCCTCTATTTTGGATGTCTTACCTTCTAAAAAATGTTACTCATTTTGTTTTTGTCCTCAGAATCCCAGTGGGAATGCAGGACCGTCTGCAGGAAAGACCACAGGTATATCTCTAGACAAAATGGGATATGAATATGAGTTGACTTATGAACACTATTTCTTGATACGGACGATTACTGAGTGTGGATTACTCCAATGGTTTTGTTCTCTTAATTGTTTGCTCGGGTGCTACATTATTTAAATTATATTCCTGAGTTCTTTATTAAAATTCATGGGTTGGGTTACAGCTGTATTTGTAATTTAACCCATGATTGGTTGAAATTTTTGCTAAATCTCTTCTATAGAGTTAATTACTGAGAAAAGAAAATCTCTTATGTAGTTTATTGATGATTCGCTTGAAATTTCATTCTTTTGTCTAGTAGGACAAGATATTAGAGAGAGATTCTCAGGTGCTGTTGAAGCATTTTCCAGAAGAAATACTTTTGGTCCTGGTCGGCATGGTGAACACTCTAGACACAGAAGTTCGGACGAAGTACCTTCATCCAAGGATGTGGTAATTTTTGAAAAACTTCTTTGAAAAATGAACAAAGTGTGTTGGTCGTAATAAATGGGGGTATGTGTATGCATGCTGAGACACCACCACATTACATTGATCTGATTAATCAGACAACTTTGGGACATTTGTTTATCAAAGATGAGTTTGATCAGAAACCTAGAGTGGGTTGGCAGATTGATCCATTCAGACATTCTGCTATTCAAGCTTATTACTTGTTAGGTGCAGAGGTACTCAATATTATTTTTTGTCTCTCAGTTAATTATTTGCTCTTCAGTTATATTTGTGTACACTTAAACACTTCCACTAAGGGTTCTAAGCACATTATAGCAATACTGGATCACATATTACAGTAGAATAACATAATTTGTTCACATTTGAATGCTTTTCAAAAACTTGCATCTCTTTTAAATTATTTTGACTTTACTCCATTTGCAGTGAACAACCACTGAAATATGTGCTCTCTATCACTTGTGTGATGCTTCACGATGATGCCTCAAGTTCACAGCATATTAGGAAGGGAGAAAGTTTTAAAATATAGGCCCTATTACATTATAGTCATGGTTGAGGGTGACTAATAGCTGAGCAGTTATGCCTTGGAAGTTTATGTTATGAAACACAGAAACAGAAAGCCAAAGAGTCCCTCTATAGATAAAGTTAATTATATTATTATAACTTCTTGGAAACTTTTAAGCGAAGGTGGATATTTATTGTATGTTGAACCTTTCAACGTCTCCCCCCCCCCCCAATGCTTCCCCCTTTCCCACTCACCGGTACTTATTTACCATTTCTAAGGTATTAAGCAGAGGTTACTTAGCTGATATGGTACTACTGAACTTAAGTTGCACAGTAATGGGATTTTAAGGTGGAGGTCCTGAATCCTGAAGTTCGAGTCATCATCTATACTTGAATAATTTGACTCAATGCACCTTGTACCATCTCTAAGGTCGATTTGGAACTGGATGTATGTTAGCGAAGCTCATATACTGTCCAGTCTTTTCTATTCACAGTATTCTGGCTTTCTGATTTTCTTTTGTATTATATCAATCATAGTTTCTTTATAAAATTAAATTACTAGCGGTTTCTTTGTGAAAGTTATTTTTCTATTATTAATAGTCGATATATAGTAGTGTGTGCATAGTAATTTTGTTAAAAATTCAGCATGTGGCCATTTAACTCATATTTCTGGATTCTGAGAAAATTATGATGAACAAGATGTATGTTTACCTGAATGCAGCTTCAACTGCAATCATTAATGGAAACTTTGAGCTCAACAGAACCTCACTACATCAGATGTGTGAAGCCAAACAATGTACTCAAGCCTGCTATCTTCGAGAACCTCAACATAATCAAACAATTATGATGTGGTGTAAAGTATAATAAGCAAAAACATCACATTTTGATTGTGCTTTGTTTGGTATGTCCTGGAAAACTTAAGGACCTGAAAACATCACATTCTTGATTTGCTTCTCATTAACCACTAAAGGTCCAATACTTCACTCAAGTGTTTATTATTTTTTGCTAGTAAGGAATATTCCATTATCAACCTGATTATCATCCTAACATGATGTAGACACATTGCATTTTTCCTGCAAATATTTCATGTCAGATAATATTTTTAATTAATTTTTTATTGCTAATATTTTTAACATGTTCTATTTTCTAATGTTTATTCGCACGGACTTATCAGGGATTCTCAAGTGAGTAGAATTTATAATATAGTTCTTTACTTTAAGTTTCAGGAATACATGAAGCTACGTCAAGGTTGGTCTAAATTAAGTTCATTTTACCTATATTGAAGCTAATAAAGCTCGGCTTAACAAGATGAAGGTCTTCATCCAGTTTCTTCAGTAGCACAGACTGTTCGTTTATATGCTTTTGAGAACATATTGAAAATGTTACATCATTTCATGTCTTACGTGACTAAAGAACTTTGGTAGTTTAGATAGTTGATTGTGAGGATGATGAATGATCATGTACTTGATGATTTTATTTAGTTAATAATATTAGAGTTTTTTTTTCTATTTCAGCCATAATTTGTTATGGGGTCAGTAAGAAACGATTTATTTTGTTTGTAAAATAATTTTGATATTTGTTACATAACAGGATCATCAATAATGGATTTGGCAATGATACAATCAAAATCTATTTTGTTACCAAACGACAATGTATAGTGTTGTTACTGATTGACAATTTTTGTTGCTCTCGAAAAATAATCAGCATCGAATATTATCATTGCTAATTGATCATAATTATCCATAATAAAACCAACAACGAATAATTTCGTTGTAAATTAATATATGACCGGTTTATTATGCACATTTAGCAACGAAAATCGTTGCCAAAAAGTATACAATCAGCAACGAAAACTAGTTAAGGTAACAATTTTATTTTATTTACCAACGACAAATATCGTTGCCAAATGTGTATCAAACGTAAAAATTTTTATTTTGCGTTGGAAAAAAAAGATTATTTTCGTTGCCAATTAGACAGATTTTGCAACGAAAGTTGCTTTTCAATAACAATTTCTCAATAAATTTGCTACAAAACATTTCGTTACGAAATGATCTATATCTATGATTTTACACGAAAAGAAACTTTTCGTGCGAAATATCTCACTTTTTGCAACGAAAAAAAAAATTTCGTTGCTAGACAATTAGCAACGCTCATTGCGCAACGAATGGTCCAACGATCAAAAAATCGTTGCAAATGACCTTTGGCAATGAAATTTTGCACCTTTAGCAACGAAAACTGTTTGTTGCAAAATCATCATTTTTTTGTAGTGCTTGTTCGACTATGTGCACCACCTTGGCGAGCTCTTCCTTCTGCATCAGAAAGACCTTCAGTGCCTGCTCTGTCTCCTCTATCTCCTTTGCCTTCTGGGCCAGAGCTGCTTTTTGATCTTCCCGGAGTTGGGTTCGAGGCGGTGTGCCTCCTACCCTCCTCCAATCTCTTTCACCCTTGCTGGCTGTAGTGAACAACTTCCGCTGTGCGCCGTCCTGGTCCCTTACTTGGGAACCTCCCGAGTTAGTCTGAGGGCCAAGACGTGTGTGGAGACTCGAAGGCCCCAATCTGTCTTTCACCGATCCCTTCTGCTGTGTGGACGCTGCTGCCGATGGTTTCCCCCTGCCAGAAACTTTCTTGCTATTCACCATGTTTTTTGACGTGGTGATCCACTGGTTGTGATTGAATAGCCCTCCTTCTAGCGCCAATGTTAACGCCAAGATCCGTCCACGCGCTTCAATCACCAAAGCGCGTACAATCTTGCACAAAATGGGTAAACATCAAAAGCTTGACGGCTTGGGTCTCCGGGGGATAGCTCCGGTGTGAGAGTAAGTACAGACTGACAAGGTTAACAATGGAGGTAGTTTACTCTATTGATGGAAAATAGTAATATTGTGCGTGTACCTTATGAAGAGTCAAGCCATGTATTTATAGTGTTATCACATTCCTGCTAGAATCCATCTTTATATTCGATTAGGGTTCCTTCGTATATCCTTTTCATAATAGGATTGTATTAAATCTCCCAGGATATAGGAAGTCCAATTGATAACCAATTCCTCTTCCCATAAATAGAATCTCTATATAATCAGGAATCATCCAAGTATGCTCCATATAAGTAGGAATTTCCCCTTAACAGGGTCTATCCGGACCTAACGCGGCCCAACCGTGACCAAGCCCAACCCAAGTCTTGGTCCTCAAATATTTGAGCCCCAACAGGGAACAAATGTACCAGTTCTGCACAAATTTAAATTGGGAAATAAAAGATCAGTTTGTTTGTTATGTAATCATTTTAATCTGGTGCAAATATTTACTATGCAATTAATAATACTTTTATTTGTTTAGACAAACATACTGTTGAGGTATTAACTTCACCGTAGTAAGTTGGTATTAACTTCACCATACTAAGTTAGTATTAACTTCACCGTAGTAAATTCTATAACTTTTTATTGCATGTGTTATAGAAAATATTGCATTTATAAGTTCTATAATTTGTTATTGTATTGGTTAATGCAACATTTTTTATAATTCATGCACACAATGAAAAGTTATATGAATTTACTACGATATCAACTTCATCCTAATCGGATTCATCTTTTTACAAGTAAAAGATATAGGATAATAAGTGTGAGACAGAGCGTCCCAATTTATGCTTTATTACAATAATAACAATTACATCCTGAAGCCCTAATATATATATATATATATATATATAGGACAATGATTCATAACATGTATTTGCTATGTATAAAAAGTGGGTAAATATCATCTCCACCGTCCGTTCCAATGAGCAATGGCTTAGATTAAAAAATTGAATTCGCCGTCCGCTAAAATACCTAGCGGACTGGATTAAAGAAATTTTAGCCCCATTTATACCCCTATATGGCTAAGACAAGTACAAATTCATCAGCAACATGCCATGCCAACGAATACTAAACCATCAGCAACATATGCCAACTGCAACAACATAACTGCAAATCAAACACAAATACATCCTGCCCATAATGAAAAATCAAAGCATAACCCGTAAACGAACCTAAAGGAACAACACTCCTTGATAAATCATGCGGCTGCAAGTCATACCTCTGCAGCTAAGTTAGTAGTGAAGGAACAAAGTTATTTTGATGGGTTTGCTGGGAGGAGAGAGAAAATGATAAACATTGGCCACTAGAGTCTAGACAAAACCCCTGATCTATTATTAAATGATTGATCAAGAACCCTAAGATTTTTAGGAGAGAGGATAAACGGGTTGTTTAATTCGTGAATAGAGCTAGGGTTTGTGGAGAGAGGATTGGGGATCCATGTATTGGTGGGAAGATGAACATGAAGAAGATGAAATATAAACCATTAAATTCATGCATTCTTCTTTAATACAATTTGGGTTTGTTTTGGAGTTTTCGGGGAGTGTGTTTTGATGGAAGTTGGTGCAGGTTAGCAAATCGGATCAGAAAATAAGGGAGGGATCGTAGAGAAGGAGTAAGCATGCGCAAGGGTGGAGGTTCTACGCACCTAGCCACAATCTTCTGCTTTGTTGTGGGACATAATATGGTGAATCAAAACCTTTAACCGTGAGAACTTTTTAATTCATCATCAAAGAGAAATTAAGCACCTGAACATTAGTGCTTTGTCCTCCCCTGACATAATGTGGGGGTATAATTGTCCAAATTGTAGCAAATTGTGCAATTAGATAGTCCGCTAGAACTACTAGCGGACACAAAAATTCTCTTTAATCTAAGCCATTGCTCATTAGAACGGAGATGGTATTTGCCCATTTTTGATTCATAGCAAATACATACTATGGATCATTACCCAGATATATATATATGTGTGTGTGTGTGTGTGTGTGTATATATATATATATATATATATATATATATATATATATATATATAGCTGTCTAAGTATATCTTTTTCATGAAAACATTAGCTTGAAAGGAAAAGGAAAGAATTGGAAATTAATTATGTTAGAATTAGATCACACATACGTACACGATAGTAAAGAATTAACACAAAGATTTGTGTGGTTCTCTAATTTGAGTACGTCCACGGGAGCGGCGTTCTTTTATTATTCACTGAGTTACTTAGGATATTACAATAGAGAGTATATATGGTGGCTACTTTTATTATAATCCTAATTCAAATTATAGCCAAATACCCATAATGCCCTTGTAACACGTAAAGTCACTTGTCAGCTCCGTCCGGCGCGCCCCGCGGTGCTTTTAGACTGTCACTAGCGCACACCGTGCCAGTTGTGACGCCCCCAGAATTGGTCCAATCAACCCAACCCATTCTGAGTCGCCAAATACATGGTACAGAAATCAAATACAATCTTTCATATCAAACAGTCGTGCAAAATACGACCACACAACTTTAAGTGTCAATACAGACATGTAGAAAATATTAACATTCAAACTAAGTACTCATTACATTTATTATCACACTATTTAAAAAAAATAGTGAGGACTTCTACAGCTCTAACTCGGACCATCACTCCATTCCCCGACTAGTACCCGCAATATTCTCATTTCCTGAAGAGAACAATGGAAGAAAAGGGTGAGCTCAACTAGCCCAGTAAAGAATATTATGACTAAGATAATGAAGAATAAATTATCGTTAGTATTCAACAAATCAGATAAAATATTATAGACAACAAGTTTTAGATCAACAACTGCAGCGGCAATAACAATTCATTAGAAGAGTTAAGTAGAGAATGATGTCTACTATCTCTATGATTTAAAGTCCATCATCAATATTTTATCCCTGTAACATCAATCAATATATATCTCGAATCAAATATTCATCTTTGCACTAAAGGCTAAAGATATTCATTTATATCACCAGTGGTCATGTTCATCTCAACACCTGTCCATCTTTGCACTACGGGTCAAAGATATTCATCAGGTAATCATCTTTGCATTACAGGCCAAAGATATTCATCAAATAATCATTCATCTTTGCACTACAAGCCAAAAATATTCATTTATATCATCATTTAAGACTGAGGATGATGAAAAATAATATAAAAATGAATCCAGTGAGATAAAGGACAAAAATTAGGCATTCGTAATTTAGTTTATCCAAGTTCATGAATACGCCGTAATAATCAATTGTGGAGCAAAATTCAAGAATGAAGTTCAAAACTTAGATCCAATCAAAGATTAAAAAAATATTTTTTTTTACCGTGAATAGTAACTTGTCATGAAAAGATAAAAATTTCATAACAAGTTCAGACCAATATTCCAGTGAAATAATATTTCGTACGAGTATGAATGAATATACGAAACTGTAATTGGATTTTCACCCGTCATGCGATTATCCGCGTAGACAGATCATTTCCACAATTTAATAGAAATGAATACGAAGGGTGATTCACCACGCATGCGGTAATCCGCATAGACAGGTTATTCCCACAGATTATTAAGGAATTGAATGAATACAAAAGATTTTCACCAGGCATGCGGTAATCCGTGTAGACAGGTTACTCTCACAGATCAATAAAGAATAGAGTAACAACCCTTACGAGTATTGAAAGAAAATAGCATTCTTTATGAATATAAAAGAAATAATACTCCTTACCTCAGTAGAAGATTGGATACTGGAATAGTGTAGTAGCAGAATACTCTTCTTCTTTCTCTCTCTATAATTTTTCTCACTATTATAACTTTGCTCTTCAAGAATGGTGAGAAATGAATGAAATTAGCTTGCCATTTGTAGGCTAGAAAAAATTTGGTTAATTACACTTTAGTACCTCCATCTTTGCCTAAAATTTTAATTTAGTCCCTCAAGTTTATAATCTTGCACCTCCACCCCTGTAACTACCCACCAACTATTTATTATCTACCAATAAGTGGGTCCCACATGTTAACCACCCATTAATTGCTCATTTATCCGATTAATTCTCCGTTTGGTCAATTTAACATCCGAAAATCAACTATTATCGAAATAAATGTCGATTTCTACTAACATTAATATTTTCAACATAATGAAAATATTTTTATCAACCATTCATCAATTATTATTTAAATTAATATTACAGAATCATAATAATGACAACCAGGTCGTTCCCAGGAAAGAGGGGGCCTTCCGATAAAGATTTTTTTCTTACTGGCGCGCAATTAACTAACCCCTTTCCTAGACAGAACTTTCTAGACATTGCCAATAATGCTATCTAATAATATCATTTAAATAATATAACTGACCATTATTGATTTAATAATGTAAAATATTGTGCATATGATATTGTGACAATAATTGAATCAATAATATGATATACTGTGCAACAACTACTGTAGCAATTATTGAATACTAAGTGACTTCTTACGTAAGCATCAATAATCAAAGATATTGTGCAATACCGTGTGCTACTTTGCAACAACGCGTATTTACTGTATTTTTATCACCGGGTATTTTAACAGTTTAACGGTAAATGTTTTGCCGTAAAAATGTTATTTCTGTCGCTTTCTATATCCGACAATTATTCCGTTGTGGGGTCCACCAATGACTGCGCCGTCATACGAATATTCTCCGACAAAGGAATATTCCCCGACACAACGAATATGTTATAACCACTTGCTTACTTTGTAAAATTTGCACATTTCACCCATAACTTACCACATTTATTAAATCAACACCTTACTATTTCAAAATAAAATATAGAGGAAATTAAATCTTTATTCATAAAAGTTGGGGTCTTACAACCTCCCCTCCTTATGAAATTTCGTCCTCGAAATTGACGTACGTACCTGGTATGTCGAAAAGGTGAGGATACCTCGCTTTCATTTCCGATTCTAACTCCCAGGTCATTTCCTCGATATCATGGTTCCTCCACAAAACTTTAACTTGAGGTATAATCTTCGAGCGTAGGACATGTTCCTTCTTATCCAAGATCTTGACAGGTACCTCCTCGTACGTTAAATCTTCGACTATCTCGTCTGGTTCTAACTCAATAATGTGGTTTGGGTCTTTCACATATTTACGTAACATGGATATGTGAAAAACGTTATGAACACGCGACATGCTTGGAGGTAAAGCGAGTCTATAGGCCACCTTTCCTACTCGGTCAAGGATCTCATATGGACCAATGAATCGTGGATTGAGTTTTCCTCTCTTCCCGAATCTTGTAACTCCTTTCCATGGAGCAACACGTAACAGTATATGATCTCCGACATTAAATTCTACGTCTCTTCGATGAAGATCCGCATAACTCTTTTGTCGATCTTGTGCCGTTTGTATACGTTGTCGGATTATTTGAATCTTTTTCGTAGTCATACATACTAACTCTGGTCCCAACAATGTTGCTTCACCCACCTCGTCCCAGCATACTAGAGAACGACACTTTCGTCCATACAACGCCTCGAATGGAGCCATGCCTATAATTGCTTGATAACTGTTATTATAGGAGAATTCCACCAATGGTAAGTACTTGTCCCAACTCCCTTTGAAGTCTAGAACACAGAGTCTCAATAGATCTTCAAGATTTTGAATGGTCCTTTTTGATTGCCCGTCAGTTTGAGGATGATATGCAGAACTGAATCGTAGATCGGTGGCCATAGCTTTCTGCAAACTGACCCAAAATCGTGAAGTAAATCTTGGGTCACGATCCAAAATTATGGATACTGGCATGCCATGCAATCTCACAATCTCATTTATGTACATATGAGCAAGACGTTCCAGTGAATAAGTCTCTCGTATAGGCAAGAAATGAGCAGACTTGGTTAATCTATCGACAATAACCCAAATTGCATCTATGCCTTGAGAAACCTTGGGAAGACCCGTAACGAAATCCATGGTAATGTGTTCCCACTTTTATTTTGGAATCTCAAGTGATTGCAATGGACCCTTTGGCACTTGATGCTCCACCTTGACACGTTGACACGTTAAACATCTCGAGATAAACTCCGCGATTTCTCTCTTCATATTGCTCCACCAAAATGTATGTTGAAGATCACGATACATTTTGGTACTTCCAGGATGGATTGCAAACGGTGTGTTGTGTGCCTCCATCATGATTCTATACTTCAAATCAGAATCGTTAGGAACACAAAGTCTGGAGTTGACTCGAAGTATTCCTTCTTCATCGATTCTTGCTTCTGGAATAACACCTTCTTGCACCTTCTTCTTCATATTCATCAGCTCCGGGTCTGTAGCTTGAGCAGCTTTAACTTTATTAATCAAAGCTGGTTCTACGCGTAAACTTGACATCATCATGTGGGTCCCCGGAGTCTTGAACTCTATCTCCATCCTTTTTAAGTCACACAAAATGGGCCTTTGTGTTGACAGCATCGCACTCATTCCCGCATATGATTTTCTACTTAACGCTTCTGCTACCACGTTCGCTTTTCCAGGATAGTATTGGATGGTATGGTTGTAATCTTTCAACAGCTCAAGCCAACGTCGTTGCCGCATGTTGAGTTCCTTCTGGGTAAAGAAATATTTGAGGCTCTTATGATCCGTATAGATCTCCACTTTCTCCCCATACAGGTAGTGTCTCCATATCTTCAACGCAAAAACGACTGCTGCCAACTCTAGATCATGAGTAGGATAATTCCTCTCATATTCTTTGAGTTGTCGTGAGGCATAGGCTATGACTTTACCATGTTGTATGAGAACACATCCTAACCCTTTGCCCGAAGCATCGCTGTAAATGACAAATCCATCCGAACCAGATGGTATCGTCAAGACAGGTGCCGAAATGAGTCTCCTCTTGAGCTCTTGAAAGCACTTCTCGCATTCCTCGTTCCATACGAATTTTGTATCTTTCCGAGTCAGCTGAGTTAATGGAGTAGCGATTCGAGAAAATTCTTCCACGAATCTCCGATAATAACCAGCTAAGCCCAAAAAGCTACGTACTTTGGTCACCGACTTAGGTTGCTCCCAACTTTGTATTGCTTCAATCTTAGTCGGGTCAACAGATACCCCATGTTTTGATACCACGTGCCCAAGGAATGCTACTTCCTCAAGCCAGAACTCGCATTTCTTCAACTTGGCATAAAGCTTGTTATCACGAAGCCTTTAAAGTACCAGCTTCAAGTGGTGCTTATGATCTTCACGGCTTTTAGAATAGATGAGGATGTCATCAATAAAGACAACCACGAACTGATCCAAATATTCCTTGAATACACGGTTCATTATATCCATGAAAGCAGCAGGAGCATTAGTCAACCCAAAAGACATGACTAAGAATTCATAATGCCCGTATCGGGTTCTGAAAGCAGTCTTTGGAATATCCTCAGTTTTAATCTTCAGCTAGTGATATCCAGAACGAAGATCGATCTTTGAAAAGAATTGTGCACCTTGCAACTGGTCGAACAGGTCATCAATGCGAGGTAACGGATACCTATTCTTGATGGTGACATGGTTCAACTCTCGATAGTCAATACAAAGTCGCATACTCCCATCTTTCTTCTTTACAAATAAAACAGGAGCACCCCAAGGAGATGTACTAGGACGAATGAAACCGATGTCTAACAACTCCTGTAGTTGGACCTTTAACTCCTGAAGTTTAATAGGAGCCATTCGATATGGGGTTTTAGAAATGGGTTTTGTACCGGGTTCAAGGTCAATAAAGAATTCAACTTCATGTTCTGAGGGTAGACCGGGAAGTTCTTCGAAAAATACATAAGGAAACTCATTAACAACAGAAATATCATTCAAATCTGACGTATTCTGATTTAAATCAGTGACATGGGCTAAGAAAGCTTGACATCCGTTTTTCAATAAACGGATAGCTTTATGACTTGAAATGACATTGATTGATTTTAGTGGTTTGGTTGTTTGAATTCGCACAACAGGTTGGTTAGTAATATAAAAACTAACCTTACGAAAACAATCAATTTTGGCATGATAAGTGGTTAACCAGTCAATTCCTAAAATTACGTCAAATGCAAGTATTTTCAAAGATATAAAGTCAACAGGTAGGGTGAGGGTAACAATTTGAATCAAGCAAGATTTGTAAACTGTTGATGTAACAATGGTTTCTCCCAACAGAGTTTCAACAGATAAGTCAGAATCTAATTTCTCAGGTGTCAAGTTCAAACGTTGAGCACAAGCAGGAGAAATAAAAGAATGGGTAGCACCTGTATCTAATAAAGTGTAAACTTCGCAAGAGTTTATTATCAGCTTACCTGTAATAACCTCTTTCGGGTTCCTTGCTTATTGGGCAGTCACGACAAAAGCTCTTCCAGGAACTACCGACTTTGACTTGTCCGGAACAACCTTAGGAATCACCACTCCCGCTGGACTTGGTTTTGCTACAGGACACACTCGAGCTATATGTCCTTCCTTTCCACAGTTATAACACACCTTAGATTGTTGTGTGCAGTTGGGACTGATGTGTCCCTCTTGCCCGCATTTATAGCATACGACTGGCGGTCGTTCTCCTCCCTTAGAAACAGTTGGTGCTGCTGTCGACGTCTTCACGTTCTCATTGTTGTACCTTCTCTTCTTGAAATCTCCCCCCGACTCACTTCTTCTATTATCATGGCCACGATTACCACCGGAGTGGTTACCGCTTCTGTCATGATACTTTCCTCCTTGCTGGTTGTCATTGTTTCGATGACTGCTGCCACCGGTATGACCTTGGTTGTTGTCCCTTGGTTGAACGTAATCACTATCTCGTTCTAATAACTGGGCCCTGTTCACTACATCCGAATATAGAGAAAATTTGTGAGAAATGAGGTATTGACGAATCTCGGGTTTCAAACCTCTCAAAAACATCAGCGTCATACGTTCCTCATTCTCCACCAAATGAGGTGCAAACCGGGATAACTCCGCAAACTTAGTCTCGTACTGGGACACAGTTATGTTGTTCTGTTCTAGTCTGATAAACTCTACCTCTTTCATGTGACGAATACTTTTTGGAAAGTACTTGTTATTGAACAGTTTCTGAAATGCCCCCCAAGACATCTTGAGTGCGGCAGGCTGGGTACGCTTCACAGATTCCCACCAGTAATCTGCCTCTCCACGGAACATAAACGTGGCGAATGAAACCTTCTGTTCCTTCGTGTATCCCAAGACATCAAATATCTTGGTAATTTGTTTAATCCAATTTTCCGCCTTTATTGGATCTGGCTTTCCCTGAAACTCTGGTGGTCCCAACTCTTTAAACTGTTTGGCAGTGACAAGCCGCGAGTTATTATTTCCACCTGTATTATGAACACGAGTCTCCCTCGTCTGGTTTTGCATGAACTGCTAAAAACTTCTGAACATCCCGTCATTTATCATTTCTTAGATAGGGTTGTTTACAGGAGAATTGTTGCCTTCTTGTTGCACGTTCTCTTGGTTGGTGATTAAAGGTGTCTCAACGGTCTCATTCACTCCATTGTTTAAATTTTCAGCTGCCATTCTCAAATACTGCCACAAAACAAGGGTTAATCAAACAAATTAACATATCACATATTAACCCTATATTCCAACCGACCAATTAAATAACAATTAAGCTTAGGTAGGACACACCAGCGAAGGTTTTACTCGTCTCTCCCCTCCTAGTTCTATTCTCAGATCTCCGCCAGAGATCATATCCCTAAGCTCTGATACCAACTGTGACTCATATCCCAACCTTGGACAGCACCTCACAATGACACTTATCAGTTTGCCACCGTTTTTCACGGCGTCCGCTACTGAGAGTCTGGCTTCGGTGCATCCTACACAGGGAGTCACCAGATAGAGGCTCGGGGCTCTTTACATATGGCTCTGATACCAACTGTGACGCCCCCAGAATTGGTCCAATCAACCCAATCCATTCTGAGTCGCCAAATACATGGTACAGAAACCAAATACAATCTTTTATATCAAACAGTCGTACAAAATACGACCACACAACTTTGAGTGTCAATATAGACATGTAGAAAATATTAACATTCAAACTAAGTCCTCATTACATTTATTATCACACTATTTAAAAAAAAATAGTGAGAACTTCTACAGCTCTAACTCGGACCATCACTCCATTCCCCGACTAGTACCCGCAATATTCTCATTTCCTGAAGAGAACAATGGAAGAAAAGGGTGAGCTCAACTAGCCCAGTAAAGAATATTATGACTAAGATAATGAATAATAAATTATCGTTAGTCTTCAATAAATCAGATAAAATATTATGGACAACAAGTTTTAGATCAACAACTGCAGCGGAAATAACAATTCATTAGAAGAGTTAAGTAGAGAATGATGTCTACTATCTTCTATGATTTAAAGTCCATCATCAATATTTTATCCCTGTAACATCAATCAATATATATCTCGAATCAAATATTCATCTTTGCACTAAAGGCTAAAGATATTCATTTGTATCACCAGTGGTCATGTTCATCTCAACACCTGTCCATCTATGCACTACGGGTCAAAGATATTCATCAGGTAATCATCTTTGCATTACAGGCCAAAGATATTCATCAAATAATCATTCATCTTTGCACTACAAGCCAAAGATATTCATTTGTATCATCATTTAAGACTGAGAATGATGAAAAATAATATAAAAACGAATCCAGTGAGATAAAGGACAAAAATTAGGAATTCGTAATTTAGTTTATCCAAGTTCATGAATACTCCGTAATAATCAATTGTGGAGCAAAATTCAAGAATGAAGTTCAAAACTTAGATCTAATCAAAGATTAAAAAAAATATTTTTTTTACCGTGAATAGTAACTTGTCATGAAAAGATGAAAATTTCATAACAAGTTCAGACCAATATTCCAGTGAAATAATATTTCGTACGAGTATGAATAAATATACGAAACTGTAATTGGATTTTCACCCGTCATGCGGTAATCCGCGTAGACAGATCATTTTCATAATTTAATAGATATGAATACGAAGGGTGATTCACCATGCATGCGGTAATCCGCGTAGACAGGTTATTCTCACAGATTATTAAGGAATTGAATGAATACAAAAGGTTTTCACCAGGCATGCGGTAATCCGCGTAGACAGGTTACTCCCACAGATCAATAAGGAATAGAGTAACAACCCTTACGAGTATTGAAAGAAAATAGCATTCTTTATGAATATAAAAGAAATAATACTCCTTACCTCAGTAGAAGATTGGATACTGAAATAGTGTAGTAGCAGGATACTCTTCTTCTTTCTCTCTCTATAATTTTTCTCACTAGTATAACTTTGCTCTTCAAGAATGGTGAGAAATGAATGAAATTAGCTTGCTATTTATGGGCTAGAAAAAAGTTGGTTAATTACACTTTAGTACCTCCATCTTTGCCTAAATTTTTAATTTAGTCCCTCAAGTTTATAAATCTTGCACCTCCACCCCTGCAACTACCCACCAACTATTTATTATCCACCAATAAGTGGGTCCCACATGTTAACCACCCATTAATTGCTCATTTATACGATTAATTCTCCGTTTGGTCAATTTAACATCCGAAAATCAACTATTATCGAAGTAAATGTCGATTTCTACTAACATTAATATTTTCAACCAATGAAAATATTTTTATCAACCATTCATCAATTATTATTTAAATTAATATTACAGAATCACAATAATGACAGCCAGGTCGTTTCCAGGAAAGATGGGGCCTTCCGATAAAGATTTTTTTCTTACTGGCGCGCAATTAACTAACCCCTTTCCTAGACAGAACTTTCTAGACATTGCCAATAATCCTATCTAATAATATCATTTAAATAATATAACTGACCATTATTGATTTAATAATGTAAAATATTGTGCATATGATATTGTGACAATAATTGAATCAATAATATGATATACTGTGCAACAACTACTGTAGCAATTATTGAATACTGAGTGACTTCTTACGTAAGCATCAATAATCAAAGATATATATTGTGCAATACCTTGTGCTACTTTGCAACAACGCGTATTACTATATTTTTATCACTGGGTATTTTAACAGTTTAACGGTAAAAGTTTTGCCGTAAAAATGTTATTTCTGTCGCTTTCTATATTGGACAAATATTCCGTTGTGGGGTCCACCAATGACTGCGCCGTCGTATGAATATTCTCCGACAAAAGAATATTCCCCGACACAACAAATATGTTATGACCACTTGCTTACTTTGTAAAATTTGCACATTTCACCCATAACTTACCACATTTATTAAATCAACACCTTACTATTTCAAAATAATATATAGAGAAAATTAAATCTTTATTCATAAAAGTTGGGGTCTTACACCAGTGCCATAGAACCTTTACAGAGCGTAGCGCGCCCCGCGCCGCTCATAAGCCTATACTGGTGCGACTTTCTTACTTCTTAGACAAGAGTTCTTTATTTTATTTTACAAGAGTATATATTGTTATTTAAATTTAGTTATGAAGTGAGAAGTTTATAATTTTTTTCTTTCAAAAATAAAAAATAAAAAAGTACATAAATTTATTTTCCATAGTTTTGTTTGTAAGTTTACTTAAGAAAGTGTCATTACGTATAGGACATGAATTTCCAAATTCGTCTTTATTTCCAAATTTCCAAATTTTATTTTACGTATAGGATATGTTCCGCTCCCTCACTTTGCTCCGCTCCGCTTCGTATTTGGCCTTTTTAGGAACTTTAGAGTTATGAACCACAGGTTCCAACAAATTATATACTCCCTCCGTCCCTTAATATAAGACGTTTTAGAAAAAAAAAATTGTCCCTTAATATATGACTTTTTAGAATTCCAAGTAAACATTAATTGTTCAGTTTTCAATATTACCCAAGTACTACCTCCGTCCCATAATAAGTGCTTTTTTAGGCTTAACATTTTTTTCCAAAATAAATGATGTGTTGAACTCCAATACAATTTTTATAATATTTTTTCATATATGCCCTTATGCATCCAATGGTATTTATTGCGTATTTATTGAGAAGTTGAAAGGTTGAAGAAAGAGAAAGAGAGACCAAATGCAATAAAAAAAGTCAGCTCAAACAAAACAAAGAAAGTATATTAAGAGTATTTTTGTTATTTTAGCTTGTGTATTGGTATGCGTGATTTAAACTAAAAAAACACTTATTATGGGACGGAGGTAGTATTAAATATAACTTTGGTTTTCTTATTATTTTTGCCCAATAAATAACAATCTTTTTTTCCAATACAAGGATAATATAGACATTTGATATTATATTTAATGTTATATAATTATTTTCTTAATGCTTGTGCACAACTCTAAAAAGTCTTATATTAAGGGACAGAGGGAGTATGATGTAGCACAAAATCAACCAAATCTCTTTCTTTCATTTAATTTCGGTCTTAATAAATCGTACAGTATCGATTAATTGACAAAACCCTAGCCTTTTGGAACTCAACCATGTTTTAGTGAGTCATGATAATTAATTAGGAGTAGGTATCTCATTGCTGTGGATATTACCAATTAATAGGGCTGTAAAGGTAATAATATTGGACGGTTGGACCTTATATAACAATTAATTTTTTTAATCCATTTTTTTTCTTAAGGTGTGAAATTTCAAAGAGCCACATAAACATGAGTACATGTTTTGTTTTCAACTTGTGCTAAGATCATGAATTTAACCTTTGATTTGAACATATCTATTAGGGTAGGTTCCAGCAAAAGTGAGGATTATCGAGCTTACAACATTTTTAATAATTTTTTTTTAAAAAAAAGTTCTAGCAAGATCATCATAATCATATTCTTCATAATCAAATCCTTAACTACTCCGTCCCCGAAATACAAGATTAATATTGGTTTTTTAAAATTAATTTAAGATATTTTTAAATTTAAAATTTACGTGATTCATTTAGATTTTAAAAACATTAAATCTTGTCAATATAAAACTTTTTACATCGTTAAATTAGTCTTTTTGACTTCATTTTCTGTTACTCCACCCATTTCATAAAGTATTCTACGTTGTTTAGCGACGGCTATCTAATAAATAGGATATCATTTCCCCTCTATGACGTTTATAATTTTATTATAGGGTTAAATACATTTTTTTTCATTCTACTAGGGGTTCAATTTACAAATGCATAGTCGAATTGAATTTTTTTTCATTTGACTCACTGAACTACAATTTTTTTACAAACTGTTACAAATTCTGTTAAATTATTTGACTTTGGACGAAAAAATTACACAAGCTGACATGTGAGAAAGAGAAAACCTACATGTCAAATATTTTTTTCCTGTGGCATGCCTAGATGGAAACTTGTATAAATTTAATGCTAAATTAATCGAAATCAAATAAATAAAATAAAATAATCCATTCAAAATAAAAGTACAGTAAAAATATTTTTTTTAATTTTATTTTAATCATTAATATTTGTTCGGTATGGTAAAACTTTTGATATTATAGCATACAATTTTTTTCCCAGTATAGTATAATTTTAAATAAATTATATACATTTCACATACTAATATATTAGATAGAATTTAATATCTTTAAAGTTAACTTAAAATATTTAAAATTTTAAAAAATAATATGAATTTATTAATTTTATATAAATATATTTATAAAAATTATATATTAATATATTTTTTATTAATTTATTTAATTAATATATATTTTTATTAATTTAATTATTTGTTATTTAAAAAAAGAGAGAATTCAAGTTTGAAAATCAAAAAATTTAAACTAAAGTTATTTTGTTATTTTTATTAAAAAAAATCTACGGTGGGTCTTATATTCCACGTAAGCGTGGCCATGTGGTGTCATGTAGACTTTTCGTTAACTGTTAACACTTTTAGACGGAGATTTCAATTTTTGTAAAAAATCATAGTTCAATGAGTTGACCGTAAAAAAATTTAGTTCGGTGATAAATTTGTAAACTGACTTCTAGTAGAATGGAAAAAAGTGTATTTAACCCTTTTACATGTATAACTGACAATTTTAAATTTAAAAACATTTCAAAAGTAATCAATTTTGATTCTATATTTTAAAACGGAAGAAGTATTTCGTCTAGTGTCCAGAGTGCCTAAAAATTTCGTGACTTGTATTTGAAAAATGAAATTGGTGGATGAATTTAAAGCTGGTAATAACTTGACTCAACTACCTAGTTAGCTAGTAGTATTATTCAAGTCAAGCCCCTTCATAGAAAGATTGCAGTGTGAGTTATGGGCGTCCAGTTAGTACTACTGCTGCAGAACAACCTAATAATTAATGGAAATTTCTTAAAATCATTTCATAATATATACATGCATTTACTTCTCCTACTTTTTTACAGCTAGGTTTTACTTAGTATGTGCTAAGATTAATTCTAATAAATGTATACCTCCTTAATTAGGGCCCCTCTTAAACAGGAAGCATCCTTCTATATAAATGGGACTTAATTTCTTCATGAGTAACCACAGAGAGGAGAGAGAGATGGAGAGAGTTAGTAGAGTACTGTTGGTGATGGTCACTGTGTTTCTTGTGGTCTTGGGATCGGACGGTGTGGAAGGAGGAAGGAAGATGAAGAGCAAAGAGAAAGTTGACGAGCCAGAAAACTTCACTGGAAGTTTTGGTGGGACTTTGCCAGGTCCAATAACTGGAACCTTTCAAAGCCCTGGATTCACCGGAACTTTTCCCAGCCCTGGCGGTTTGGGGTTCGGATCTTCGAGCTCCAACCCCGGTCAAGCCGACTAATTGAGAGTGCGGCATCCATCGCCATGAGAGAGTGATATATCTAGAGTTGTGACTTAGTCAGTCTGGTTGTGTGTCCCGTTTTAATAGTCTGGTTTTATGTGTTTTTAGGGTTAGGGCTGGTAAGCTAGGGTTTGATGGTGTCAGTTAGTTAGTCTGTAGAATCTTTTAGTTTGCTTATTATCTTCTACTTGTGCTGAGTAAAAAAGAAGCAACATTTAGGCCAAATGTTGCTCCATAATTAACCAACTAAAAGTGTGATGATGTGTAAAGCCGTCGGAGTGGTTTTTGGAAAAATATATTGTAGTGGGATTGTTTGTTTATATCTTTATGGTTTGGCTATTTTATATATATATGCAGCAAGTGATCTACAACTTATGAATATTAAATATAGTAGTAGAATTGCTTGTTTTGCACTTCTACTTTACTTCTATAAAATATAGTAGTAGAGTTTTTTAGTTAAGAAAACTCCGGAAAGATAAAGAAATTAGATCCAATTTTTTTGTAGAATCTTTCCTGGGGCAAAACCATAGGGAAGCTAAGGAGTGAAAAATGAGCTTAGTAAACTTCTTTTTTATTTAAATTGCCCTTAACATTAGCATATAAAGACAAATTTTGAAATTCATGTCCTATACGTAATGACACGTTCTTAAGTAAACTTACAAACAAAACTATGGAAAATAAATTTATGTGCTTTTTTATATTTTATTTTAGAAAGAAAAAAATTATTATCTTAATTCTCACTTCATAACTAAATTTAAATAACAATATATACTATTGTAAAATAAATTAAAATAAAAAACTCTTGTCTAAGAAGTAAAGAAAGATGAAAACGGTAAAATATTAGGAGCGAGGAAATACTAAATCTCGCATGGCACACCCGGTCAACATTGGCTATTTGGGTTTTAACAATTGGTATATTTTACAAGTTGTAATGCCTCCTGATCCAGCCCAAATAAATAAATGAATGTTAATTTATTTATTTTTAATAAATATAAATACAATAATAAATTCTTTAAATTGCAATTCAAATAAGTTTTTATCATTTTCGAAATCTTAAATTTCAAAATTAATGCTTTAATTACAACTATAACTAGAATAAGAAAAAATAATTAAATAATGAGTTCTAAAGTATAGTTCATTAATGAATGAATGTTAATTTATTTATTCTTAATAGATATAATAATGAATACTCAAAATTACAATTCAAATAAGATTTCATCATTTTCAAAATTCTAAATTTAAATTTCAAAATGAATGCTATAATTACAACTATAACTAGAATGAGAAAAAAAATAATGAAATTTAATATGTATAGTTCATTAATGAATGAATTTTAATTTATTTATTTTTAATAAATACAATAATCAGTACTCTACATTACAATTCAAATATGTTTTCATCATTTTTGAAATTCTAAATTTCAAAATGAATGCTTTACTTATTAATGTTCAAATGTCCATTAATAAGTAGATGTTCATTTTATGTGTATAGAGTAATATTGTAATGTGTATGAATATTTATATTCTATAATTAGATTCAAAAATTTACATTGAATATTTAATTATTTTTTTTCAAATACTTGATTAAAACATTAATAATATGTTTATGGGAGTTTTATTTAATATTTATTCTCAATACATAGATTACATAGGTATAAAAAAATTATTTTATTTCATTATATTTATGTAGAGTGTGAGTTATAATGTATGTGTGACAACTAGTTAATCTAACTTGATTCAAAATTGACATTTAGCTTACTTTAAATATTTGGACTTCTAGTTTCTAAATAATTGGACAAATGAAAATAAGGTTCTCAGAATCGGACCGTTCATCGAACCGAAAAAGGTATCGGGTGGATCGGGTGGATGGGTCACTAGTCAAACCAGTGGTCGAACCATTATTAACTTAGTGACATCATTAATATATAAATATATATTATTAGTAATTAATAAAAAATTTAAATATCTCATTTTTATGAACTAAAACATAATAAAGATGAGTTATAATATTAATAAAAGTGGTTAATTTTAATAGTAGTTAATCTAACTTGATTCAAAATTGACATTTAGCTTACTTTAAATATTTGGACTTCTAGTTTCTAAATAATTGGCTTCTAGTTTCTAAATAATTTGGCAAATGAAAGCAAAGTTTTCAGAACCGGATCGTTCATCGAACCGAAAAAGGTACCGGGTGGATGGGTCACTAGTCCAACCAGTGACATCATTAATATATAAATATATATTATTAGTAATTAAAAAAAATTTAAAAATCTCATTTTTATGAACTAAAGCATAATAAATATGAGTTATAATATTAATAAAAGTGGTTACTTTTAATATTAAATTATTTTTGGTAAAATAAAAAATTTAAAAATCTGGTCAACTAGGTCAATTAACCGGGTTTTACCGGTTGACCACCGGTTGGACCGGTGGAATGGGCCAACTTGGGTTTTAACCAAAATCGGGTTATTGGTCCAAACCGGACCGGAAGGCGGATCGGTTCCATTTTTTATCAGTCCAAACGCCAGTCCGGTCCGGGTTTTAAAACAGTGAATTAAAGTGATAAATACTCACTCCACCCGAAAATTCATAAACGTCCCTTCTAGATTAGTTTTAAATTAATTTGGACCTAACACATTTTAACAATAAAATTATATTGTCCATTAGTCCTGCTTCCCGGAATCGCAAGTAATAAGTTTTGAAAGTAAAAACTTTGTAACAAGCTAATAACTATAGTTTTGTAAGTTAATATATATATATGTTAGTTTCCAAAGGCACAATAGTTATCTAGAAGGGGGGTTGAATAGATATTTTAAAATCAAGCATGCGTGATGGATCGTGGTGATGATTTTCAAAAGCAATCACAATAGACAATATTTCGTGATGGTTTATTTGAGTCATCACAAAAAATAGTATATATATGATGACTCTAGTGATGGTTTATTTTGCCATCATGGATATATATATGTGACGACTATTTCAATCACCAAACATTGTCCAAAAATAATTTTTAGTTTTTGTGATGGCATGCAACCATCAGCTATATATTTCTCGTTAACGTGATTGCATTTAAGCCGTCACAAAGAAAAAAGTTCAAAAAAATATTTGGTGACGACCAAGACCATCACGAAAAGAAAATCACATGTGATGAACATTTATGACGACATATAAAGCAATCTCAAAAAATGGTATTATATGATGGACTTTTTCAACAATCACAAAATAATAATATAGATGACGACTTCTAGTACTGGTTAATTTTTCCATCACTATAAACTATTTGTGACGGTCAAGGCAATCACTAAAAAACAAGCATATATGAGCAACAAATATATTAGGTGATGAAATTTACTAACAATCACAAAATAGAAATATATATGATGGCTCTTACTGATGTTTAGTTGTTCTATCATTATAAAATATTTGTGACAGCCATTACAATTACTTAATTTTTTGCGTAAATTATTTTTTTATTTTTGAAGGGAGACATGTTCAATTGATAAAAATTTCAACGAATACGAAAATATATTTGTTTTGCCATTTATCGAGAGAAACCTTTTTCAATATAGAATATTTGTGACAACCATTACAATCACTGATTTTTTCATGTAAATTATTTTTTATTTTTATGAAGGGAGGCGGATACAATTGATAAAATTTCCAACGAACGCGGGAATATATTTGTTTTGTCATTTATCGAGGGAGGTCTTTTTTATTTTATTTTTTTTGATTGTGTTTGAATCATCACACAACATTTCATGTAAATGAAAATATTAATAATTGATATTAGAACACTACAAGAAATTAGGAATGTTGTGAAAGAAATTTTGCGAATGAATTTATTCCTTCACATGAGGAGTTTTCTAGCAAAGGAATAGCGAAGGAAAAAAAATGCAGTGACAATATAATTATTAGCGAAATAAACATCCTTCACAATTTATATTTTTTCTTTTGCAAATTTTAGGTGGTAGAAGGATATTTGGCGCCCATTTATGATGAATATTTGTGAGGAAAAAAACTATCAATGAAGGAATTATTACTCGCTATATATTATTGTTCAAAGGTTTTCTTGTAAGAGATAAAATTGGTCACTGTTTTGTTCTAAATAATTTTTTAAAAATTAATTGTGGTGAATATAAATACATTAATTTTTTATATTAGTAAATTTACTTTTAATAACATTTTTAAGTTACTAAGAATATCGACTGTTTCTTTTAATAAATTATAAAGTAAATAACTTTACACTACGTTAAACTTTAAAATTTCATACATCGATCATGATAAAAAAAAAGAGAAATAAAAGAGAAAAAAAGAAGATAACGGAGTCCTTTTGTTGAATAGAGCACAAATGCCAAAAAAAAAATCATATGTTCTATAGAAATAGTTAAATTTGAGTTTCTTCTTAAATTTATAATATACTACAATTTAAATTTTATTCTTAACAATAATTTTAAGTAATTTACAATATTAATTGTATTAATTAAAATTTGAAGTTACAATAATTTAAATTTTAAAATATTGTAAATTGACAATAAAAAAAATTATAATAATTATGACTTTTTTTGTGGAACAAATTAAAATATTACTTTTTTGTTCTACAAAATAGTTATATTTTAGTTTGTTATAATTAATTTATGATATCCTAAAATTTAAATTTAGATTTATCTTTAAGTTTTTGAAAAAATATTTTTAGATATAAGATTATTTTTAAAAGAGTTGTTTTAAAAAAAAATATTATCACTCTTTTTTTTGGAATAGAGTTCCTAATTTATATTAATTATGTTTGTAAGTTCTTATTTGAGGGTTGAGGGAAGGGAAGGCAAAACAATTAAAGAACAAAGTCCCTAAAAAAAATTATTTTATGTTCGACAGTTTTCTCTCTTCGCTTCGCCGCTTGCTCCTTCGTGCTTGCTCCGCCGCTGTGGTTCTCTTGTCTGCTATCAATTTCTTCGATTTGCTTCTTTCTGTTGAAATCTCTGGTAAGATTCCCAAATTATGTACCCTAATTTTTTCAAATTTTCTTTTGTGATTGACTTCGTTTCTATGGTCCATGGCGGGCTCTTTTGGGTGTTATGCTATCCTTGGACCATGCTTCAAAACTTTATTTTCAAATCTTTAATGTGGAATTTGCTTTTAAGTTTCAACTGTACATGACGTAGCGGAAGTAAACAGAAAGCCGTTATCAATTGTTGAACCGCGCACGATTGCCAAACGATAACCTTCTACAACCTGTTGATTCTACGAATACCAGGAATAGGCAACAAAATTCTAATTCAGAGAATTTTGGAAAATAAAAAAAGTCTATTATTCATCAAAAACTGCCTCTCTTACAACATAAAACATTTTTAAATAACCAAACCCTAAAACAGAATCCAAAACAGAAAAGGAAAACTAATAAAGAAAATTACAAAAATAACCCCAAAACAGTAAAATGTATTTTTGAAGGCTTAAACGATGGAATTTGACCAAAAAACCTTGCAGGTCACAAGCAAAGCTGGTATTTTTGATCGTTGACCCGTTTAGGCTCCGAAAATGCCAAAACTCGACACTCCAAACTTTGCAGAAATTACTAAATTGCCATTGGATAAAATCTTTCCATAAAGTGACATACTTGCTCTTCAACCGCATCATTCTCCCAAGGGTGGACAGAATTCGCCCTCGAATTGTCATCATCGGAAGAATTGCATGTGTAAGGAATCAAACGCTGGACATTAAAAACATTCGCTGTACGAATATGACTCGGCAGTTGCAAGCGGTATGCATTAGGATTGATCTTCTCAATGATTTCCACTGGCCCAATCTTCTTGGCAGACAACTTATTATAGTCACCTGCAGAAAATCTATCCTTAGTAAGAACAACCAACACATAATCTCCCACTTCGAACTCAACATGACGCCATTTCTTATCAGCAGCTTGCTTATACTTACTCGCAGCCTGCAGCACATTGTCACGGACAACCCTGTGAACCTCCTGCAATCCTGTCACAAAGGTTTCTGCCGTACCATGAACTCGTGTCTTTGCTGGTAATGGCAGTAAATCAAGTGGTCCTTTAGGAGTAACATAATACACTACTGCAAAAGGGCTAAATCCAGTACTCCTGTTAACGGCATGATTATGAGCAAACTCTGCCTGACATAACTTCAAATCCCAACTCTTCACATGTTCTCCAACCAAACACCTCAGCAAATTGCCTAGAGACCGATTCACCACTTCAGTCTGCCCATCTGTCTGTGGGTAGTAGGCACTACTAAAATTCAGTTGTGTGTTCACCATCTTCCACAAGCTAAGCCAAAAAATGGCTAAGAAACTTGGTATCACGGTCAGACACTGGCAATCCATGCAATCTATTAATCTCTTTAAAGAACAATTGAGCAACACGAACAACATCTGTGGTCTTCTTACATGGAATAAAGTGCACCATCTTGGAGAAACGATCAACTACCACATAAATAGAATCATTACCTCGCTGTGTACGCGGTAATCCAAGCACAAAATCCATACTGACATCCACCCATGGCTGTGATGGAACTGGTAGAGGCATATATAAGCCTGCATTAGTTGCTGTTCCCTAGGAGACTTGACAAACCCGACAATGTTGCACCAATTTTTCAACCTCCTTTCGAATAGTAGGCCAGAAGTAATTCGACTACACCAACTGTAAGGTCCTGTCTATCCCTACATGCCCCTCGCCATGCAGCTCCTTAAGGACCTTCAACCGCAAACTATAATCTGGAACACATAATTGGTTGTCCTTAAACAACAATCCATCATGCAAATGGAAATCTGTCCTCTCCCCTGCCCGAACATTTGCCAAAATACAAGAAAAATATGGATCAATTTCAAGTAATTCAGCAAATGAATCAAAACCAGGTACCTCCATAGAAAGTCAAGTTAACAGCCCCTTTCGCCTGCTCAAAGCATCAGCCACTCTATTGGTAACTTCTGACTTGTGTTTCACCACGAAAGTGAACCTTTGTAGGTAAGAAACCCAACTCGCATGTCTAGCAGAAACTTTATATTGACTATGCAAATGATTTAAAGCCTCATGATCTGTATACAAGATAAACTCCCACTGAAACAAATAATGACGCCAATGTTTAATAGCCTGAACCACAGCATAAAATTCAACATCATAAGTGCTATAACGCATCTTGGCACCCGACATCTTCTCACTAAAATACGCCACTGGTCTATTGTTTTGGTTCAAAATAGCCCCAATTCCCACCTTGGAAGCATCAAAATGCAACACAAAAGGTTGATGGAAATCTGGTAATACTATAATAGGAGCTGTGGTAAGGCGAAATTTAATCAGCTCAAACGTCTCTTCTGCTTCATCTGTTCAAGAAAAATTCCCATCCTGCTTCATGCAATCAGTAATAGGAGCCATAATGCTGCTAAAATGAGGGATAAAGCGTCAATAAAAGGAGGCAAACCCATGGAAGCTCCTAACTTCAGTATTGGTACTAGGTCTTGGCCAATGCTTTACTGCCTCTACTTTGGACTCATATACCTGTATCCCCACATCAGACACAATGTAATCAAGAAACATCACCCTAGGTGTCAAAAATACACACTTCTTAACTGTAGCATATAATTTCTCCCTACGCAGCACATGAAGAACTTCTCGCAGCTGACTAAGATGCTCGCTTGGGTTAGCACTGTATATTAGAATGTCATCGAAATACACAACAACACACTTACCAATGAAAGGCCTCAAAACCTGATTCATAACACACATAAAGGTGTTAGGTGCATTGGACAACCCAAACAGCATGACCATCCACTCATACAATCCCTCCCTCGTCTTAAAAGTTGTCTTCCATTCATTGCCAGCCCGAATACGGATTTGATGGTACCCACTCTTCAAATCTAATTTAGTAAAAACAGTAGCCCCACTAAGCTGATCCAGTAGGTTATCCAATCTAGGAATAGGAAAACAATACCTGACCGTTATTTTATTGATGGCTCTACTGTCGATACACATCCGCCAAGTACCGTCTTTCTTTGGAGTCAGAAGGGCTGGTACCGCACAAGGACTCAAACTCTCCTGAATGTACCCCTTGGACAGTAACTCTTCCACGTGTCTCCTTAATTCTTCATGCTCTGCGGGACTCATCCTGTAATGAGGTCGATTGGGTAAAGCTGCCTCGGGCTCCAGATCAATCTGATGTTGGATATCACACATTGGGGGTAATCCTTTAGGCAGTTCCTCTGGAAATAAATCACTGAACTCTTCTAGAAGTGGTTTGACTACATCAGGAACCTCTACCTCTTTGTCTACCATCCTCCCAATTAAGGCATACACTATTTTCGTCTCCTGCACCTCCTCCTCAAATTGTGCTAAAGTCAACAAACTAACACTGCCTTTATTTTCTTCTCGCTTGGGCACTAACACAATCTTTACCCCCTCAAACACAAAGTTATAAGTATTCGTTTTACCATTATGAACCACCTCCCTATCAAATTACCAGGGTCATCCCAACAGTAGATGACATGCATCCATAGCTACTACATCACACCAAACCTCGTCCTTATATTTTGTCCCCACAAAAAAGGATACCAGTGCACATTTTGAGACAGTCACCTCGCCTCCTTGTTTCAACCAGGCTAACTTGTACGGCTTTGGGTGTTTTTCAGTTGTTAGTTCCAGCTTTCGGGCTGTCTCTGCTGAAAGTATATTCTCACAGCTGCCTACATCAATCATAAACCTACAGACCTTCCCTTTAACAGTACAGGTTGACTGGAAAATATTGTTTCGCAGCCAATCATCATCAACATCCCTAGGTGTAAGGCAGGACCTCCTCACCACCAACGCAGTCCCAACATCACCAGTCACCACCTCCTCATCCACTCTTTCTGGATCAAAGATCGGTTCACCAGTTAGCAAGGCTTCATCTTCGATAGCATCACCCTCATCTATTTCAGCAAACATCGCCCTTTTTCCAGCTTTCTTGCACTTAGCCTGCATGTGTCCCACTTCACCACATGCAAAACACTTTATTCCACTTACTGGACTAATCCTCCTGTTATTATTTGTCACTACTCCCGTTTTGCCTATTTCCCCCGCAGCTGCAACCTCGTCTGAATGGCCGATATTGACACATCCTCCTGAATACCCAAAGCTAGAAGGTTGTCCAAAACCACCAGGACGCTTCTTCTCAATCTGCACAGCCTGCTGATGCGCTGCAGAAATAGACATCGGATCAAACATGTTGACCATCTCTTTAATTTGTTCTCGTAAACCCCCAATATATCGGGCTACCAACTGATCTTCTGTCTCATGCACCTCGTTCTGAGCAATCAGCTAATAGAATTTAGCTATGTATTCATCAACTGTACGACCTCCTTGCCTTAAATTCTGCAACCGCTGATACATTAATCGCTGATAATTATAAGGTAGGAACGTCGCCTGCAACTATTTCTTCATCTTCTCCCAGTCCGTAATTTTTGACTTCCCCAATCTAACCCTCGTTTGCCTGAGTTGCTGCCAACAGGCCATTGCCCTTTCTCTGAGTCTGGTAGCAACCAATGGTACTCGTTTATCATCAGGGACACCCTTAAATTCCAGGATCTCTTCTACCGTGGCCAACCAGTCAATGAATTCTTCTGGTTGGAGGGTACCACAAAATCCAGGAATCTTAGTCCTCATACCAGTCTCCCAACGTCTCCTATCATCCTCCACTGCATATGGTCGACGACGCCTACGAGGTGCCTCATCATAGTCATCATCAAAGTCATCTCTGTCATCATTCTCTCTTGCGAAAGGATTCCTCCGATCATCATAGTTAGGGTTCCTCCCAGGATGAGGATTTTCCCTATTTTGGTTCGCCAATAACTCGCCCATCCTTAGTGTCAATCGATCCATCATAGTGTTCATCCCCTGCTCCATTACTTATTCGATTCGCTACTCGAATCGCTGCTCAAGGCGCTGCAGATCCTCACGCCCATAAACATCATCCACACGCGCTCTACAGGGTGGCATGGTGAATATAATTTAGGCTTTGATACCAACTGACGTAGCGGAAGTAACAGAAAGCCGTTATCAATTGTTGAACCGCGCACGATTGCCAAACGATAACCTTCTACAACTTGTTGATTCTACGAATACCAGGAAATAGGCAGTAAAATTCTAATTTAGAGAATTTTGGAAAATACAAAAATTCTATTATTTATCAAAAAACTGCGGCTCCCCATCATAACCAGTGTTTAAATAGCAAAACCCTAAAAGAAGAATCCAAAACGAAAAAGAAAAACTAATAAGGAAAATTACGAAAATAACCCAAAAAATAGTAAAATGTCTTTTTGAAGGCCTAAACGATGGAATTTGACCAAAAAACCCTGTAGATCTAGTGAGTTTTTATCATTGACCCGTTTTCAATGAAATTACGCTCCGGAAACGCCAAAATCCGACACTCCAAACTTGACAAAAATTACCGAATTGTCATTGAATCAAATTTTTCCATAAACTGGCACACTTGCTCTTCAACCGCATCACTTTCAGTTATAACTTATAACATACTTGGCATGTTTCTTTAATTTATCAATAATAGCAAACTGTTATGGGCTTGATAATTAAAAATTGTTGTGTGTTCACCAACTGATATTAACAGAATACCTGTATTAAATAAAAAAAAACCTACTCTTATCAACAGAATGGACAATATATGTGTTGTGTAAGGTATAGTTTCTGATATATCAGGTATTCCTCAGTATTTAAAGCGATCCGACATTCCCTTGGTATTTTAATGACTACCCACCAAATGATGAACTCCCTTTGTTGGGAAAAAAATGATCCTACATTTTTTGTTGATATTTTTTATTTTTATATTTTTACTTATGAATATTAAGGTTTCCTAAGATACATTTGGAGATAATTTTTCATTAATATTAAACTCTAATGACTTTATTTATTCTTGAAAAATAATTGAAACGAATATCTGTAATGTTGTCCTATGTGAACCATAATATTTTTGAAGAACATAAAATAGACAAAGTAAGGACTCTTTTTTTTTCAGATTGAGGTAGTGCATTACATTCTTCACATGATAACAACGGTTACAAGACCTGCCAAAATTAAATTTAATAAAAGGTTATGAGATATATCATACTTATGGTTTCCTAAGATATATAATACTTATGGTTTGAATTAAAGTTGATTTAAGAGTTTTTCATTTATATTTGCATTTAGGACTTTATGATCACATTTTATTAGATGTTTCTATCCCTCTTTGTTAATGGGGTGATTTAATTGATAGCTGCATTGGACTAAACATAATCCTTGAAAACTGATCCTACCATCTACTCAACCAAGGGACTGAGTACTAGATGTACTGGTACACAAAATCACCACCCTCCAATGAATGCTTCTTTAGTTCATCTAAAGCTCATTGTACTTGCTAATCTTATAACTTTTAGATTCATTTTCATTGCAACTCAGGAACATAAATATTTTCATTTGAAGTACAATAAGTTAATTCTTTTAAGCAAAGTAATAATTATCAAAAGTGTAAGGGAAACACTATGATGTTCATTGTCTAAGACAGGATGTAATGCTACTGCTTAATCACTTAGCAAAAGAGATTCTTGTTTTGTCATAATAAATGATAGTAACATATTTTTAGGTTGGTCTTTTACCAATGGGCAATTGGTTTTGATAATAGCTTCAAATAATATAATGTAATGTGTACCCACATTGGTTGGACAGTGAAAATGGAGTTAGCTAGTGGAGGATTGTTAATTATTTGTTTTATATATAGAAGCTTCTTTACATTAAAAAAAATTTATTCATTAATCTATACCAAATTCATCCCTGCATTATTGTTTATTTCATTGCTACAAGTGGTTTAACTCAAAACTTAACCATAACACAACCTTAGCTGCAGGGAAGCTCTGTCCAACGGTAGGTACTCCAACCTGTGCATAAGCAATGAGCATGGGAACATATCAGGATAAACTATAAACCATTCAGGTTTCATTCAACATGAAAATTAGGAAGATAGTGACATTATAGTTTGTCTGAAAAACAAGATTGTCTTTGTCCATATGTATTTGACTGTGTATTGAGAGATTCATATGCAGATAAGTCAGGCCCTGACTCCCATCCCCAACTAAGGGAGCATAAGCTTCAAATAGAAAGTTCAGCTTACAGATAAGATGCTAATTGATTTTGGTGGTAGTAGAGTAGTGAAGAATTTTGAAATTGCATTATAACATCATCTTTATCATTAGAGTTCACTAGATTAGCTGCACAATCTCTTGATTTTCCTTGGAACACGTAAGCCTGATGAAAATATATTTTATGAAATCAAATTATATTCGAGAAATGAAGTTATATCTTGTTCTTTTGAAAATGGTTCCTAGCTCCAAGATATTGCAATAAAAGTAAAACTGTAGCATGCTAAAGTAAAACATTATTTCAGAGGTATTATGTTAATAATAACAATATTAGTGTATGAAAATGTATAGAAGCTTATATAAAGTCATATACTATTGATAAGGAACACTGAATTCAGAAAAAGATTTGACTAGATTTCCTTCAATCATGTCTGAATAATAAAAGGTCTACATTCTATTAGTTAAAATTTCTTTATAATGCATGTCGTCGTCATGGGTTGAATTATGTGAATTCATTTTCTATTTGGTCATTCATCAGTCTTTGATTGTTGTATATATATTGAAACCCCCTTTTATATTGTTATAACTTGAATCATTTCTTTCATTTATCATATACTTATTTATAAGTTTTTTCTTCTTCTCCAGCTATGGTGAGAACTAGAGGTGAGAGTATTGTTTTCGGTAGGCGATCTTCCTCGTAATAGTGGCCACACTGTTAGCATGGAGATAATGAGAGATGAGCCTATTGTATCTAATAACAGTGGTGAGAGTGTTGATGGGACTATGTCGAATACTACTCAAGCCGAAAGCTTATCTCTTAAGAAAAGGGGACTAACTCTAGGGATAATAAAGCCTAAAACAGGCCAAGAAAAGATGCTGAGAATGACAATGCAGATGATGACGACTCTCAAGAGGGCTCCATGGAGAATTCGTGATGATCTAGATTTTATTTACTTATCAATTTATTAGTTTAGGGTTCTTTGATAGATGTTGGGTTTGTTAATTGTTTGATGAACCTATGCCATGTTGTTGCCTATTTAAGTAGTTGGTTATGATTTGATATTTAATTAAATGGATCAGGTTTCTTTATTTTAATAATTTTGTATGATTTTACGTTTCAAATTTAGTGTAATTTATGGCATTTACAGATTTGAAATATGCAATTGGCAATTAAATATATTTTAATATAGGAATTTTGTGATGACTTTACTATCACCAAAACGTAAAAATAGGTTGCAAAAATAGGGACAATTGTGATTACTTTAGCAATAACAAGAGACTTATGTGCCTGACTGTTTTAGCCATCACAAATGTCTTAACATTTGGTGATTGTTTTGGCCATCATAAAAACTTTACCAATTCTGTGATAGTCGTGGCCATCACAAAAGGATGTGATTGTTTCGGCCATCACAAATAATTGGTGATTGTTTTGACCATCACAAAAACATGTGATTGCTTCGGCCATCACAAATAACTACTATGCTACCGCGATTGCTTTCGCCATCAAAAAAGACTTGTGGGTTTTTATGATGGTCAAACTAATCACAAAATACACGTGCCCTAATGTGACCAATTTAGTTATCACAAAAGGATTGAATGTTTTGGTGATTGCCAAAACCATTACGTAAAACCTTTTATGATGGGCGTATACAAGACGACCATCGTGATGCTTAAAGCCATCATGTAAACCTTTCGTGATGGTTCGCTTAGTTTTTGTGATAGATTTTGGCCATCATAAATGACCATTTTTTTAGTAGTAAGGAGAGAGAGATGGAGAGAGTTAGTAGAGTACTGTTGGTGATGGTCACTGTGTTTCTTGTGGTCTTAGGATCGGACGGTGTGGAAGGAGGAAGGAAGATGAAGAGCAAAGAGAAAGTTGACGAGCCAGAAAACTTCACTGGAAGTTTTGGTGGGACTTTGCCAGGTCCAATAACTGGAACCTTTCAAAGCCCTGGATTCACTGGAACTTTTCCTAGCCAGCCCTGGGGGATTGGGGTTCGGATCTTCGAGCTTTTGTTCCTTCCCTGGAATACGGTGCAGCCGGACACCAACCCCGGTCAAGCCGACTAATTGAGAGTGCGGCATCCATCGCCATGAGAGAGTGATATATCTAGAGGTGTGACTTAGTCAGTCTGGTTGTGTGTCCCGTTTTAATAGTCTGGTTTTATGTGTTTTTAGGGTTAGGGTCGGTAAGCTAGGGTTTGCTGGTATCAGTTAGTTAGTCTGTAGAATCTTTTAGTTTGCTTATTATCTTCTACTTGTGCTGAGTAAAAAAGAAGCAACATTTAGGCTAAATGTTGCTCCATAATTAACTAACTAAAAGTGTGATGATATGTGTAAAGCCGTCGGAGTGGTTTTTGGAAAAATATATTGTAGTGGGATTGTTTGTTTATATCTTTATGTGGTTTGGCTATTATATATATATATATATATATATATATATATATATATAGGGGGCGGATCAATAGCACTACGTTTTTTACACAATTTTTTACATAATTTTTTGATTCTTGAATTTAAACACTCTTAATGGCTAAGATTAAAGCTGATTTTACGAACATATGTAGGGCACAGTGTTGAAGGTTGTTGATTGAATGAGAATATTTAACACTAATTACAAATATATGATGGTACATAATTGGGCCAATCAACAACCTTCAACATTGGACCCTACATATGTTCGTAAACGAACTGTTCGTTCCAGAGCCTTATCCTCTATATAGTCCCCTTTAGTTGAGGGATCCCTCAAATAGTGTTATTTGAGGGATGAGTCAACAACCGTTGGATCTGTTTGTGGAACCGTTGGATATGTTTGTGGTGGGCTAGGAGTGTGAAAAACGGTTAACAGATGTAAAACAATCTCAGCCACATAAACCCACCACAAACAGATCCAACGGTTGTTGACCCATCCCTCAAATAACACTATTTGAAGGATCCTTCAACTGAAGGGAACCGTATATATATATATATATATATATATATATATATATATATATATATATATGCAGCAATTGATCTACAACTTATGAATATAAATTATAGTAGTAGAATTGCTTGTTTTGCAGTTCTACTTTACTTATATAAAATATAGTAGTAGAGTTTTTTAGTTAAGAAAACTCCGGAAAGATAAAGAAAAATAGATCCAAATTTTTTGTAGAATCTAAGAGGGAAAAATCTGTAATAGCTTATCTTCACCAATCTCATCCGAGTCAAACCGGTTATCGTGAATGATGTCATCCACAGCAAAAAATGACAAAACTAGCTCGCGGTAACTTCCTAATATCATCAATGGCTATACAAAATAGTGTCATCCACAGCAAAGTGATAACGCACATAGCCAAAAGTAACCCCATGCTACTCCAAGACGCCCAGCTTTTGAAATGGCTCTGGCGTTCTCTATTTCCAGTGTCTACTAATCTTTATCCTGTCTATTCCAATGCGTTACATGGACATGATAAAGATGGGCATCTGTAGACACTCGAAATTTTCCTTGCCCCGATACTCACCCGATAGGAGGGCAAAACCGTCAATCAATCCAAATCCGGCCACCAATGACGGTCTTTCAACCTAAATCTGATCCCTAATATCGATACTCCAGTTAAATCCGATTCCCAATATAGGTAATCAAGTTCTGTCAGTTAATCGGACCATAAATCAAGTTCCGACAGTCAATCGAACCATCAATCAAGCTCCGACAGTCAATCGGACCATCAATCAAGTTTCGACAGTCAATCGGACCATCACTCAAGTTTCGGCAGTCAATCGAACCTTCAATCAAGCTCCGACAGTCAATCGGACCATTAATCAAGTTTCGACAATTAATCAGACCATCAATCAAGCTCTGACAGTCAATCGGACCATCAATCAAGTTCCGACAGTCAATCGGACCATCAATCAAGTTTTGACAGTCAATCGGACCATCAATCAAGTTTCGACAGCCAATCGGACCATCAATCAAGTTTTGACAGTCAATCGGACCATTAATCAAGTTCTAACAGTCAATCGGACCATCAATCAAGCTCTGACAGTAAATCAGACCATCAATCAAGTTCAGACAGTCAATCGGACCATCAATCAAGTTTCGATAGTAAATAGGATCATCAATCAAGTTTTGACAGTCAATCGGACCATCAATCAAGTTTCGATAGTAAATCGGATCATCGATCAAGTTCCGACAGTCAATCGGACCATTAATCAAGCTCCGATAGTCAATCGGACCATCAATCAAGTTCCGACAGTCAATCGGACCATCAATCAAGCTTCGACAGTTAATCGGACCATTAATCAAGCTCTGACAGTCAATCAGACCATCAATTAAGTTTTGACAGTCAATCGGACCATCAATCAAGTTCTGATAGTTAATCGAACCATCAATCAAGTTTCGACAGTCAATCGGACCATCAATCAAGCTCCGACAGTCAATCGGACCATCAATCAAGCTCTAACAGTCAATCGGACCATCAATCAAGCTCCAATAGTCAATCGGACAATCAATCAAGCTTTGACAGTCAATCGGATCATCAAGTTCAACCCCGGTCTCAACCCGGGAAGTCAAACTCAACCCCGACAGCAACCCGAGAAGTGCAGGTCATCCCCAGTCTCAACCCAGGATGTCAAGTCAACTGCAGACATCAACCTGAAGCGTCATAACAACTCCAGAGCAAAACCTGAAATGACCACTTTAGCCTCGGAGACAACCCTGAGGTCAAAAGACTCGACTGGGATCCAAATCTTGTAAGCAGCTCCCATAAGTCAACTAGCGACCATGTTGACACTACAGGCAGCCCCGGGAGTGGTACAATGGTCATTTTATCAACTCTCAACTGAATCGATCAAACTCAAGTCAAATTGATGTCGCCAAAGTCAGAACGAACCCTAACAACGTTCCCGAGCGGCAACTACGCACGACAGCTCAATGGACAAACTGCAGGGAATCGAAGACCTGGTTATGAACCCATCTTCCTGGACCTGAAAAATGCTTTTTTCCATGTCATTGTGACAATCTCGGTGAGAGATCTCTGAAAAGGTACAGCACGCCTCAAATGGACGCTCCGATCAAAAGTTAGAAAGTTTTCGATCGGACATCGCATTGCTCGAAGTGTAGTACTTCGAGAGGACCAAGCCGGATACGCATGGCCCACCTCGACTGGCCGCACCTCTACCTGAGGTAGCCGCATGTAGAGGTGCGGCTCCTCCCTTTATAAATAGAGGGTAGCCCCCTCTCATTTTCATAAGCAAGAAACGCAGCGAAGCCCTGCCCAACTGATTTTTCGACTTTTACACCTCTTTCAAACTCAAATATTTTCACTCCAACACGTAGATATACCTATGTACTATCACATATCAAAAAACCACCGGTAGATTTGGACGTTTCAAGCCCACTAAGTGGCAAAAAGCCCGTAGTGCAGCCCATTGTAAGTATTTTTACGATCAGCAAGTCAATACTACTACTTTGCATTGTTTTACACTTGCACACCAAGTTTCACTTTCAAAATATGCCTAGAACTTAGTTCCGTGGCTGTTTTCGTCAAAAACTGATATATTGTTGTACATAAACTCCGTTTTTAACATTTTTACAACTCGGATTGACGATCCGTCAGCTCCAGCAGCTTCAATGCACTAGCACACACAGCTTTGGCAACTCCGCCGGACTGGGTCATCGTACCAGTCTGGGTTTGGACCTTTTTTGTATATATTCAACTTTAATGTACTAACATTTCAATTCTGTCAAGCCCGGATGTCAAATCCGTGGTAGTTTACCGCTTTTATATATATTTACGCATATATAAGCGTCATTCACCATCACTGGTACTCGAATCAGTCCTGGTTAACTACATTTTAGTTAATATATATATATATATATACATATATATTTATATATTTTCAGTCGTCCTGGACTATTTCGTGGCTATTTACTGCTTTTGCACACTTTCCCATACTGGGTGCTCTCCCCAGTCACTGGGTGACTACTTTTCTGTTAATTTCAATTCCAGTACGAGCATTGGCGTGCAAACCCTTCGCCCTTTTTACTGCTTTTATATATATATTTCATTTCTGTCACAACCTGGATCATTTCATGGCTATTTATAGTTTTTATAAATATATATGTATTTCAATTCCAGTCCGGGGTCACCCTTTTACGGCTTATATATATATATATATATATTACTTAATTCCATTCAACTGCTGAATTCAACATTCATTGTATATGAATTTTCACTGATATATCTGCGGGCGGTCTAGATTTATTCAAATCTCGCCACTTCTAGTTTTTAAACGGTTCAAAGCATCCATACTGAACCAGGAAGCTAGAACGGCTGAGATTTCCTTAAATCTAGCTTCATTTCTAGTTTCAGCACCGAAAGCAAACTTGCGACCCTTAGATCGCTATCTAGTGGGAACGAGACGCTTTGACCACGCGCAGCCAGGATTTATTGATGAATCCTTGGTTCCATTACGACGTGATGACATACATTTATTTTTGTACAAATTTAAACTGCACAGGTTTATTGGCTACTCATATGTGAACCTAGGAATCATGTGATTCACGATCAAAATGATCGGAATCTGATTCCTACGACAGACAAACTTCGATTTACAGATGTACCCTGCCAGTTTTTCTGTAAAATATTAATGTAAACAGACCTTAAAACGGTTATCCGGATTTAAGGTCCCGACATAGTGAAAACATGGATTGTCGTGTCAGCGTCCCTCCGATGGTTTTCATACCCATGAGGAGACCGACATTTACATTTTTGTTGTGGTAGATCATGACCCAACACACCTCACATGCAGCCTTAAGGCTATAAAGATAAAATTTGGAAGTTTCAAAAGGCTTCAATTCCTATGTCAGCGTAGAGGTTTGATAAACAACTTTCAAAACTTCACTATCAATTCAATTTAAAAGCTTTTGCAAATCTAATCAAAATGCTTTTGCAAATTAAATCAAAGTCTGATTTTCAAAATCAAATAAAACCCTTCGTATATAGGCTCAACGAAGCAAAGCACTACTTTCAATCAATCAAATCAACATGCCCAATTTTCAAACAGCATTCACTCACGTATTCCATTTTCAAGGGAAATATTAAAAAGATTGTGGAACCGTGTTTACACGGGAGTCGTGGGGTGCCTAACACCTTCCCTACACTTAACCAAGCCCCCGAACTCAAAACTCCAATTTCAAAAGATCAAGTTTCGACCGTGTCCAGAAATTGGGCCTCTTTCAAATCACATTCGGTTGAGTTGGTACAACCATTTTCAAAACTACCAACTGACGATTCTGTTTAAATCAAATCAAATCAAATCGTCGACATATACACATGTTGGCCTCTTTCCTAAAAAACCCTTCAAAATCTTTTTCGCAAAAAAAAAAGAGTAAGGGTAGAGATAACTTAGGAAGATCGATTTGAGGAAAACCGGGTTACAACCGACCCGCGGTATTTCTTAAATTTTTCAAAATCGACAACACACACACACATTACAAATAAAAAGGAAAAATTTAAAAGATGCGGTAACTGTGTTTCACGAAAGTCGGGGGGTGCCTAACACCTTCCCCCCGCTTAATCAAGCTCCCAAACTTTATGAATCTCGGATGTATTTATAGGTGCAATTTTCATTAATTATTTTTACTATGATATATATTAGGAAACTAATATTTTCACATAATTTTTTGATATTTTCCTGTGAAAACAATTGCTATAAATCCTATAGCGACGGTTTTTACCGTCACTATACATCTATAGCAACACTTTCTATGTGGAAATATCAAAAAATCATGTAAAAATATTATTTTCTTATATATTAGCATAAAATTGAATAATGTCACATATATGACCTAACAGTTTTTTTTAAGGGGAGCACTATTTCCACATGTGTTTTTGATAATTTTATAATATTTTTTCTCACATGAAGGTGAAACCCACTGTATGCTCATATGAGAGAAAATTATGTGAAAATATCAGTTCTCTTTTTCCAAACGTTCAGTTCTGTAATGATAGTGTTCTAATCTATTCATATTTGAAACCATTCATGCTTGAAGTATGTTAGGGCATATATGGTTGTTTAGGCCCGGGTGATTCGATGGGCCATAGTCCACGTGGAGGAAGTTTCCTTAAGTAGAAATTTGTTTTGGACAGTCGGAGAATTTTAAGGGATCTAAGATTATTAATTATCCTGACTTCCTTTCTTCAAGGAGATTCAATTCTGTCTCATTAAAGAATTTATCCTAATGATGAATCTTATTTCCATGTGGGGACGGACATATTGGAGGAGGTGTGTAATCATTATAAATACAAAGTTACACTATAATTCTCAGGTATCTGATTATTTTCCAGTACTAAAACTTAATACCTCCATTGTTAACCTATTCAACTATCTCCCGACGATCCAAGCCGTCAAATTTCTCCGTGTGACTTCGTTTATGTGCATGATTGAACACGTTATTAGTGATTATGACGTGTGTACGAATATTGGCATTAACAAAGTTAAAAGTTCCCAAAAGGCATCCACTCCAAGAAGTATGACTATTAATTGTTGAACTGTTAATTGGCTGCTCAATATTGTTAAACTCTTCATTGTACTTATTTTTAGGGATTAGATTTGTTTCAATTAATCAACAGTATGTATGTCAAAGCTTACCCACCTCAACAGTATGTTTGTCTAAACAAATTAAAGTATTATTAATTGAATTGTAAATATTTGCACCAGATTAAAATGATTACATAACAAACAAACTCTTTTATTCCCCAGTTTTCTACAGAACAGGTACATATGTTTCCTGTTGGGTATTTTCTATGCGCAACACGCAAGTGTACGTGGTCAACAAGTAATATAATGATAAATCAGATATCGTACCAACAAAGACAATAATTACTATTTAATCAAATAATTACCAACTTTATAATATTTCATCTTTATCAAACTAGCGATTAAAAGATGTTTTTATAACTAAATTACTACTTAAAGCAATCGCAACACTAAATCAAGATTTTAACAAGTTTGAGAGAAATAAGCCTACAACTTCACTTATTATTTCACTTCTGATAATATCCTTTTCCCCAGTTTATTTCAGTTAACCCCAGATTATTAATCAAGAACACTAACGTAGATAAAATCACCTCTCGATGCATAATATCCATACTCACTCATATCCACAGATGATAGATTCAAGCAAGACACCCTAATTAACTAATTCACTATATTTCTATGTGAATTACAATTAATAAGCGTTTAGTAACAAGTTCTCTATCAGATTATTTATGGGCGTAAAGGCATATTTCTACCCTAAACATGAATCATGTATTCCATCTATGCAGAAATCACAAACATATGTTACTACGGCTGGGCATCCTCAGCGTTTGCATAAAATTCTTTCACGACCCCCACTACCGCTGCGTCGGGCTGATCAGTGAACGTTTCCCAACCCTGCTCTTCAATTTGGAGAGCCATCTTCCCATCAGTCGGCGCGGGCCTAATGTTGGGTTTGTACGTAGCGCGATCATGCAATCAAATCACATAAATAAGGGCGGAAGCACAAAAACTATGTTTTCAAAAATTTATACAAACCCATAACCATGATTATGCTTTGTGCTCTATTATCAATTATAGAAAAGTAAAGAGATGAGAATCATACCCTTGTAGATTCTAGCTTCCACAAGTACGAGTTCTACTCCTTGCTCTCCTTGAATCTCCTTGATTATTCTGTTGTGGCTCCTTCCTTTAATCAATGTCAGCCACCTAAATGTTTGGCCTCTAATGGTGATCCACCAAGGAAAATGAAGAACTCAGGAAGATGGGTTATAGGCTTAACCCTTGTTTTCTATCTCTATAGAATATATGTACTCCCAACCTTTTGAAAAATTCACGTACCTTATTTCTGATATAAGACTCTCTTATATAGATATTAGGTTAACCCTTCTAATCCAATTAGAATAGGGTTTTATTTAATTAATTAATTAAACACTTTTAATTAATTTATATCCTAATCTTATTAGAATTGAGAGAGAGAGTACTGATATTATATTAATTCCTAAACTCCTTTAGAATTAAAATAATAATAATAATAATAATAATAATATTAATAAGACTCCTCTTATTAATTTATATTTAATATTTTTAAAATATTAAATAATAAACATTAAGCTATTTAATTTATTCTATCACCATAGATTAAATTAATTATACTTAATGCATTAATACTATCATGTCATTTTCTTCTTAAATAATTCTTCTTCCTTTTATGATGTGACCCTTTAAGTTCTCCATATTAAACCGATTGTGAATAAATCAATTAGAACAATTCCAATCTTATTTAAATAAATAAATTAAACTAATAATCTATTTAAATAAATAACATTTATTCTACAATAGTGATAAGCCTCCCTAGCGATTAACGACTTTTCAGATAATATAGATTTCAACATTAATCATAAAAGAACCTGTGAGTAAATAGTTACCGTACAATTCAATCCTTCCACCATATAATATCCCAATTAAATATAAGACATGGATTTACTGTCAAGTCTTAATTTATTTAATCATATGTATTTCGATTAGAAAACGTACAACTCCAAATAATGCAAATTTGAAACCTCTTTCTAATTTCATTCCACCTTGGCCAAGGATTCCTGGGTTGTCATTTAACGAATCACATAGGACATATCCCCTCTTTTACTAGAGGTGGTAGATTCTTTATTAATCATACATCATCTCCATATGTAACTCATTATACCCAAGCATACCCTATATATGCCTTAAAAGGCCTTAAGGATAAGTTAAAGTATAATTTGTTACATACAAGATACTATGATGATCTCAAGTCCAAGGATCACTTGTACTACTATCACATTAGGAATTTCTATTGACAGGTGAGTAAAAATCCATTAGGTATTCCATAGCGAGTCACGTTCAGTGAACTTATTCTCTAATAAGCACCTACATACATACTTTAGTGTCTCCACACAAATGACCATGAGATCAGTCATCCTCATCCAATGAGCAAGCAACATATGTACCAATCTATCCGAATTTATTAATCCCCATTTTAGTAATCCCACGATTGGGAACTATTTTAGTTTTTAAGCTTTCTAAGAATTTAGATCTCATTAGCATGATCTCATCATGATTCTAAAAGCATTGCTTAAAACTATGGGTTATTTACATATTATAAAAAACAGCACCATGTAGATAATTAAATGCCTTAAATGAATATTTTATTAATAAATAAATAAGATTATTTACAAAGTATGTGCTTTATCATCATACATGATTGGCTTGTATGCACACTACTATCACCTAAGACCACGCTCGAGCGTGAGCTTCTTTGATGCTAAGTAGTCAAACCAGTCGACGGAGGTTTCACTTCAGAATTTGGTTCGATCAAAGGCTCTAGATGGTGCAGAAGAGCTCTCCCCCTTTTTGCGTTTTGGTGCTCGTGCAGGCATGGTGTTTAAGTGTTTAAAATTAAGTACTTTCTGAAGCTTTGGTGATTGAGGCTTTCTTGAATTGGTGGTGTTGGATGAAGATTGAAGGATCGTGTTGACAATTCCAAGGTTGTCGAGTCATTGGTTGCTGAGTTCCTCTTGGTTCAGATTGTGGCAATGGTCAAAATTTTGTTTGTAGGGTTTATCTCGGCAGCTGTTGGTTGGAATGGGCTGAAATCCTTTGTCGAAAAGGTGTTTTAAAAAATGAAATTTTCGTTAGCCCGCCGGGGTGAGTATTAATATGCCAGAAGGACACGTCAGGGTGAGGGGTAGGCAGGGAATTACTCGACGGGACCTGCGCGGCGGCAGTTTGAAGCTTAAGACTCCCGCCAGGGCGGGGGTAGGCAGGGAATCCATCTGTCAAGCCCGCTGGGGCGGGTGTTCTGCCCTTTGCAAGCCCGCGGGGGGAGGGGTTAGGCAAGGACTCAAGTTAAAAATTTCCTTCATTTCTTCTGTTGAATTGCTTGAATAGCCTTCCCTTTTTCCTGTAATGATTTCCTTTGGAATTTTTGGCTTGAATGTGTTTGTAATTGACCCATCCCTGCATAAACAAACTTTGACTTGTTAGACATGCATTCTTATGACTCAATTAATACTAAGTTAAGAAATGACTCTAATTAATCTACTTAGATATAATATAAAGTAACATAAAGGATGGGTTGCCTCCCATCGAGCGCTTGATTTTCAGTCTTTCAGCCTGATTACTCCCTATTTTCAGTTTGGCTCGGCAAGGTCGATCGTGGTTGCCTGGCGATCGACTTTTCCGCCCTAGTAATGCTTTAACCGTTGACTTTAAATGTTTCAGTTGACTCCTTGTTGTATAATTCAACGGCGCCATGCGGGAACACTATCTTTATTGTGAACGGACCTGACCATCTAGACTTTAGCTTTTCGGGAAATAATTTCAACCGAGAGTTGAATAATAGTACTAATTGACCTAGTTCAAACTGTCGGTCCATTATTTTCTGATCATGCCATTTCTTCACCTTTTCCTTGTACAACTTCGAATTTTTATACGCCTGCAGGCAAAATTCGTTTAGTTCGCTGAGTTGTAACAACCGCTTCTCACCTGCTGCTAATAGATCGAAATTCAACTTCTTGATTGCCCAATAAGCTCTGTGCTCGAGTTCTACCGACAGGTGACATGCTTTCCCGTAGACAAGCTGATAGGGAGACATGCCTATCAAAGTCTTGTAGGTTGTCCGATACGCCCACAAAGCATCGTCTAACTTCACTGACCATTCCTTTCGATTTGGATTGACAACTTTTTCCAAAATTATTTTGACGTCCCGATTAAACACCTCTGCTTGTCCACTTGTTTGCGAGTGATAGGTTGTGGCAATCCGGTGTTTGACCCCATACTTTGCCACGAGAGCCGTGAAGTATTTGTTGCAAAAGTGGCATCCTTCATCACTAAAGATTGCTCTTGGGGTTCCGAACCGAGTGAATATATTCTTTTGCAAGAACCTTAAAACCACTTTTGCATCGTTTGTCGGTAATGCCACTGCCTTAACCCATTTTAAGACGTAATCTATAGCCAAGAGGATGTATAGATTGCTGAATGAAGATGGAAAGGGCCCCATAAAATCGATCCCCTATACATCAAAAATCTCGACTTCCAAGATCATGTTTAGTGGCATTTCGTTACGCTTCAAAATATTCCCCATTCTTTGACATTTGTCGCAATTCTTCACGCATTGATGTGTGTCTTTAAACAACGTAGGCCAATAGAACCCTGATTGAAGAACTTTTGTTGCTGTGCGATCAATCCTATAGTGTCCCCCGTATGGTGATGCGTGACATGCCTGTAGGATGCTCTTCATTTCACTTTTCGGTATACATCGCCGGATCATTTTATCAGCACATTGGCGGAATAAGTATAGTTCATCCCACATATACCATTTTACATTATGTAGGAATTTTCTCTTTTGGTGACGGGACAAGTCTGGTGGAAGGATGTTACTGACCACGTAATTAGCGAAGTCCGCATACCACGAAAACTCGTCGTTTATCAAAAATAGCTGCTCGTCAGGAAAAGACTTATTTATTACTAACTTGTCTATTGCGTCTTGCTTTGGGTTCTCAAGCTGTGAGAGATGATCGGCCACCTGGTTCTCTATCCCCTTTCTGTCCTTAATTTCTAAATCAAATTCCTGGAGTAGCAATACCCATCGGATAAGCCTCGGTTTTGCGTCCTTCTTCTCAACTAAATACCGAATAGCTGAGTGATCTGTGTAAACCACCACCTTTGTTCCCACCAAGTACGAACGAAACCTGTCAAATGCATACACAACTGCAAGTAGTTCCTTTTTCGTGGTTGTGTAGTTCAACTGTGCCTCTGTCAATGTCTTGCTCACATAGTAGATGGCGTGAAAGATTTTATCCTGTCTTTGTCCAAGTACTGCTCCGACGACAAAATCACTCGCGTAACACATGAGTTCAAACTGCTTGGTCCAATCAGGTGCTATGATTATTGGGGCCGTGGTTAACTTCTTTGTTAATTGCTCAAAGGCCACTTGACAGTCTTCATCAAATTTGAATGGGACATCCTTTTCTAATAGACTGCAGAGTGGCTTAGTGATTTTCGAGAAGTCCTTGATAAACCGCCTGTAGAATCCGGCATGACCGAGAAAACTCCTAATACCCTTTACCGATGTAGGTGGCGACATATTTTAAGTTATTTCTAGTTTTTCTCGGTTGACTTCCAACCCTTTTCCAAAAACTTTGTGGCCAAGAATTATCCCCTCTTGAACCATAAAGTGGCACTTCTCATAGTTGAGCACTAGGTTTGTTTCCACACATCTTTTCAATACCAAGACCAGGTTCTCGAGGCACCTATCAAATGATTCCCCAAATACTAAGAAATCATCCATAAAAACCTCAACACTTTACTCCACTATGTCTGAGAATATCGCCATCATGCACCGCTGAAATGTTGCCGGTGCGTTACATAATCCGAATGACATTCTTCTGAAGGCGAAGGTGCCATATGGGCATGTGAATGTCATCTTTTCTTGATCCTCAGGTGCGATGACGATTTAATTATACCCGGAGTATCCATCCAACAAGCAATAGTACTCATGGCCAGCCAGTCTGTCCAACATCTGATCAATGAAAGGCAAGGAGAAATGATCCTTTCTAGTTGCCTTATTCAGTCTTCTATAATCCATGCAGACTCTCCAACCGGTCATTATTCTTGTCGGTATCAGTTCATTATTGTCATTTTTCACCACTGTCATTCCGCCCTTTTTCAGTACACATTGGACCAGGCTCACCCAAGCACTGTCTGAAATTGGGTAGATGATTCTCGCGTCTAACCATTTCAAGATCTCTTTCTTCACAACTTCTTTCATTATAGGATTGAGCCGCCTCTGTTGTTCTACTGTGGGCTTGCTATCCTCCTCCATCAGGATCTTGTGCATACAGAATGATGGGTTGATCCCTTTAATGTTGGCAATTGTCCAGCCAATTGCAGATTTATATTCCCTTAACACTCTCAACAGCTTACTTTCCTGCATTTGGTTAAGTGCAGATGCAATTATAACAAGTAAAGTAGATGAACTGCCTAAATACGCATACCTGAGGTGATTAGGTAAAGGCTTTAGTTCAAGTTTAGGTGGTTCCTGGAGATATGACTTCATCTTTTTTGATGAAGCTCCTACTATTTCCAAAGGCTCAACTGGTAGTGTGAATCTATTTGCTCTCGAATGAGCCTCTAACAGTTGTAGATACTCTAGTATTTCGGCATCCCCCTCATCACAATCTTCCATCAATGCTAATTCTAATGGGGCAGTATTCAGTATCCAAAGTTGCTCATCATCCACCATTGTGTCAATCATATCCACCCGGTAGCATTCATCATCTTCCTTGGGAAAGTTCATGGCCTTGAATACATTGAAGGTGACTTCTTGATCTTGCACCCTCATGGTCAACTCTCCTTTCTGAACGTCGATGAGAGTCCTGCCAGTAGCCAAGAATGGTCGCCCAAGGATTATTGGAATAACCTTATCTTCTTCATAGTCGAGGATGATGAAGTCTGTTAGAAAGAGTAATTTGTCCACTTTTACCAAGATGTCTTCGACAATTCCTCGTGGATAAGTTACTGATCTGTCCGCCAACTGTAGGGAGATGTTGGTAGGTTTAGGTGCTGGTAACCCTAGCTGAGTATAAACAGATAATGGCATGAGGTTTATACTGGCACCTAAATCGCATAGGCATTTGTTGAAGGTTACAATCCCTATAGTGCATGGAATGGTGAAACGACCCAGATCCTTCAACTTCGGTGGAAGCTTCTTTTGCAGAATCACACTATAATCTTCTGTCAGTGCCACAGTTTCGAAGTCCTCTAGTTTCTTTTTCTTTAACAGAATATCCTTCATAAACTTGGCATAACTGGGCATCTGCTCTAATGCCTCCGCAAAAGGTATATCTATATATAGCTTCTTGAACACTTCCAGGAATTTTGTTAACTGTTGCTGTAATTTATGTTTGTGGAGCCTTTGTGGATATGGCGATGGAGGGTAGACTATCGGTGTAATTACTTTTTCTTCTTCAGCAGGTTTTTCTCCTGCTTCTATTTCCACTGTCTGTTCCCTATTAGTCTCGACTTGCTCTTCGGTTACCGGCTTCTCCGACTCTTACTCAGCTAACTGTTTTCCACTCCGAAGTGTAACAGCTTGACATTGCGCATGTCCTCCCGTCGGATTCTTCTCTGTGTCACTTGGCAAAGCTCCTTGGGGCCGGCTATTCATTGCACTTGCTATCTTTCCCATTTGAATTGATAGATTCTTCATTTTCGCCGCTAGAGCTTTCGTCGCCACTTCATTTTATGTTCTGACTCTAGCTGTAGCCTCTTCCCAACCTAGCTTTTCCTCATGCCGCAGTGCTGCCTGTTGCTGCTGATTTTGAAAACCAGGAGGGTATGCTTGTCGTGGATCCTGCTGCTTGTTCTTAGTCTGGTTGTTGCTCCATGAAAAGTTCGGATGGTTCCTATTCCCCTAATTGTATATATTCTGGTAGGTGTTGGCTAGTCTGTTATAGTTACCCACAAACTGAACTGAAGCTAGGTTAATTGTATACTGTTCTGTCGGGTGTTCCCTTGCACACTGTTCATATATGACTGCTACTTGTTGCATATTTCCCCTTTGCAATGTTTCCATACTCTTTTGTAATGCTGATAGTTGTGCCAATATGGCTGTCGAAGTATCCACTTGCAGAACACTTGCTGTTGTGGGCTGAGTCAATCTTTCAGTCGGCCATTGATAACCATTTAAAGCCATCGTTTCTATCAATGCCCATCCGTCCTCAAATTTCCTCGCCAGAAAAGCTCCTTGTGAAGCTGCATCAATGCTAGACCGTATCTGACTCGATACTCCATTGTAAAAATTACTCATCTGCATCCAAGGTGGGAATCTGTGATGTGGGCACTTCCTCAACAGCTCCTTGTATCTTTCCCATGCTTCATAAAGTGGCTCCCCTTGGTACTATGCAAACAAAGATATCTCTATCCTCATCTTATGTGTCTTTGATGGTGAGAAGAACTTGGCCAAAAATTTCTGTGCTAGATCATTCTATGTAGTGATTGACCCTGGTGGTTCAGAATGTAGCCAGGCCTTCACCTTGTCCCTGAGCGAGAAGGGAAATAACCTCAACTTGAGCGCATCGTCTGACATTCCATTGCACTTGAAAGTGTCGCAGATTTCTTTAAAAGTGAAGATATGATCATTCGGATCATCATTTGAAAGACCCCCAAACTGACAAGTATTCTGCACCATCTATATTGTCCCAGGCTTAATCTCAAAATTATTTGCATTGATCGCTGGCCTGGCTATACTCGAGTGAATTTCCGAGATCTTTGGTATAGCATAATCCTTCATTGGTTTGCCTTCCTGTTGTTGTTCAGCCATGTTTGTTCTGGGTGCTTCAAATTCCTCTCAATTCTTTGCAATCCACTTAGTTAATCTCCGAAATCGTTTATCGATGTCGTCCTCCAAGGCCAACAATTATGGCTTCTTCGATCTAGTTTGCATGCACTACTCGAAAGTACCTGAAATATCCAAACAGACAAGAATAAGAATATATATATATATATATATATATATATATGTTTAATTAAAATTGATCTACTTAAATCGATATTGTAAGTAATAAACGCAATTACTGTCCCCGACAATGGTGCCAAAAATTTGTTGGGTATTTTTTACGCGCAACACGCAAGTGTACGTGGTCAACAAGTAATATAATGATAAATCAGATATCGTACCCACAGAGACAATAATTACTGTTTAATCAAATGATTACCAACTTTATAATATTTCAGCTTTATCAAACTAGCGATTAAAAGATGTTTTTATAACTAAATTACTACTTAAAGCAATCGCAACACTAAATCAAGATTTTAACAAGTTTGAGAGAATTAAGCCTACAACTTCACTTATTATTTCACTTCTGATAATATCCTTTCCCCAAGTTTATTTCAGTTAACCCCAGATTATTAATCAAGAACACTAACGTAGATAAAATCACCTCTCGATGCATAATATCCATACTCACTCATATCCACAGATGATAGATTCAAGCAAGACACCCTAATTAACTTATTCGCTATATTTCTATGTGAATTACAATTAATAAGCGTTTAGTAACAAGTTCTCTATCAGATTACATATGGCGTAAAGGCATATTTCTACCCTAAACACGAATCATGAATTCCATCTATGCAGACATCACAAACATATGTCACTTTGGCTAGTTCTAATCCCATATGCCCTTTCACAAGTTCATAAGAGATAACAAATAATCATTGATCAGGCAATTATATAAATTAATCACACACATAGTGAATAACCTGGGAATAACATCCATAAACTAAATTTAAGAATATTTAATCATCCATTATAATAAAAGATCCATTGTAGGCTTAAAAAAGAATTTAGTTCATCATAGACAAGTAAAATCTGATAATCCACATCATAAGAAACATCCTGAATACAAGATAAAAAGATAGAGAGAAAGTAGACACTAGAATAATATCACCGCTCTCCACTCCGATCTTGAGTTCATCCTGTCCAATTGATGCTTCAATCCTCCGTGCAAGTTCAATTCTTTAATTAGGGCTTCTCGATCTATCTAAGTCCCTCTACAGCAGCTTTATATTGTCCCTTTTATAGTGTCCCAGCCGCAACACAACTTAAGCTGCTTTTCTCCACAATCCTAGTTGAAACAAGATTTTTCTGTTATTTTTCTGCCGTAGGCCTGCCCTGGCGGCAATTTCCTCTTGGTCATGCCCGCCCAGGCGGCAGACCACTTTCCAGCGTGCTCATTTTGCACCTTCGCCCCAGCGGGGGTTTTGGCCTAGAGATGCCCGCCCCAGCGGGGGTCCACTTTTTATAAAAATCTGCATTTTTTCCTTTTTCTTCCTGGTTTCTCCTCAATTCGAATCCTGCACAAAATAACACGAAACCAGGTAAAATGATACTAAAGTAACTTGAAGTAAGCAAGAAACAAGCTATAACGGATATCAATTCGTTGGTATAAAATCAACTTATCATTCCCCTCGAGCCATACCACCTTATTGGTAGGAACTAGGAAGGAATAATCCTTACATTTTCACCCCTCATCGGCAATGTAGTTAAAGATAAAGATAAAGGCAATTCCCATAAGCTGCACCCATCAATACAAAATTAGAAATTCAGTTATACAAAATTATATATATATATATATATATATATATATGTCTATTACTAGTTTTTTTCCCTCAGTTAATGAAGTAGTACATGCCGATTGAAATTGCTAGAGTAAAAAAAATGTTGTCCATATAAATTCATATTTAACCGCACTTCTATAATTATTTTTACGAATCTCAAACACTTTATTGGATATTTATTAAAATAGAGTTAATTGCAAATTATACCCCGAAGTATACTTTTTTACCATTCTTATCCCATTATTTAAACACTCACATCCCGCTACCTCAAGTGCCGTTAAGTAAGTATAACTGACCTTTTTGGTACATTTGTTCGTCGGAAAATGGTCACGTGTCACAATATAAATGGTTGAAAATTACAAAAGGGTCAGTTATGCTTACTTAACGGTACTTGAGGTCAATGGCGGAGCTAGAGATTTTAAGTCGGGGGGTCCGGCGGGCGGGCGTCGGTGCGGCGACCTGCAGTGGCGACCGGCGGCAGCAGAGGCGACTCTGTTCTCTCCTCCCCTCCTCTGTTTCTACCAGACCCTCCAATATACAGGCCTCCTCTGTTATTTACTTCGTTTCATAAATAGAAAAATATTAAAAAGGTCAAACATGCTCATTACTCCTTTTAAAAAGAGTATAAAAATAATTATTTTTGTAGTGATGAGTATAAATTATCATCATATTTTAATATAGTATGGTTAATGTTAACCTAACAACTTATTCATTTGAGATAAATATAGAACAAAAATACATATTTAATATTGATAAATTTTATAAATAAAGTTCTTTTTGTGAAACGAAGTAATTATTATTTTTAAATAACAGAAATACTCCTTTCGTTTCAAAAAAAATAAATCCTATCACTTAGTTATATTCATGTATATAATGTCATTATTAATGAATGAACACCTTATTATTTTAAAAAGTATACATATATAAAATGAAAAGTAGTTAGTGTTTGCAAAATTTATAAATAGGACTCTCTTTTTTTCTCTTGCAAAATAGAGAGATTATATAATAAAGTTTGTTAGACGACCTGCCTCCAAAAGTTTCAAAAAGATGCAAAAAAATCTATGTAAATTAGTACTTCTTCCTTTTTAAATTAGAGATTCATTTCTTTGACTATTTTAAAATTGCAAACGGATAAAAATTTATTAATATGTCAGTATTTATATTATGTGTAGGCTACTTAATTATAAAGTTATATTTTTTTTTAAATTTCTTTTTCTTCTTCTTCTTCCCAGCGCACGCAGAGCTCCCTGGACCCCCGCCATTACCGAATTTTAGGCTGGACCCTCCCACATACCTACTACATACTAATTTTTCCGTCGGCTGAGGGGTCCCTGGACCCCCCTGGACCCCCCCTCCCTCCGCCCCTACTTGGGATAGCGAAATGAGAGCGTTTAAACATCGGGATACGAATAGTAAAAGGGTGTATACTTCGGGGTTTAATATAATTGACCCTTATTAATATGAAAATATCAGTCATCTTTTTTGAAATAATAATATAAAAAACATTTTTTATTAATAATATATCGATTATATACTGTACATTTGTTTTTCACACATGCATCAGCCTACATGCATTAATAGTTAGACATTACACATTTACACTCATTGGCATTATCAAAACACATATAGTTCTAATATTTCTCTTGTAAATATATAAATATAAAGGTAAGTAAGTAAGGTGTATATTAATTCTATTACACATTTTAGACTTTGTCATGCAGAAGCACTTTTTGCTCAAAATATATGTACAAATTTGTCCTTCAATGCTTGAAGAAAATTTAAATTTGATACCACACACTTTTATGTATTTTTGTCTTTTAGTTATTCAAAAGCACTTTTATAATTGTGCATCAAAAAAATATTTTAAATTTTTTCTTAATAAATAAATTTTGTCAAAAAAATCAAATTTAAAAGTGTTTTATCTCACCGCACCACATCACATTGCTCTGTCAAATTAAAGACACTTAGTTAACCATAACAAACAATTTAAAATATATTGTGACCTTTAATTAGTAACATATAGAGATAGAGAGACTTACAAGGATCTTCATAAACCAGCAGGCCCATATTCGGGCAATTCTTATTGGTCCTATAATAAAGATCAAGAGCCCAAGATCCACGGTCTCTTGGATTGTTTGGTTGGTAACACATGCCACTGGATTGTTTAATATAAGCTTGTTCAACCAGCTGGTATTATAATTCCTAGCTATTATTTGGGATTAATGACAACATTAACCTTTACCTTTTTTTTAAAATGGCATGTGTATCCTATTATATCCATCTATACCCACACTGTTGACGATACGATCTTCTTATTGTTATTGATAAGGGTATTATAGTTCAAACAATAAGTTTTTATCCAATCTTTTAAATAATTTTGACAAAACAAACACAACATAAGGTTATTTTAAATTATCTCATAAATAATCTTATTCTAAACAACATATTATATACTAGCTATGACTATTTAATCCAATGGCTATTAGTAGTCTTGGGATTATAATTTATGAGAATATATACTTTCGGGATTATAATTTTTACAAACAAACATGACATAAATGTACTACTTTTGTTAATATGTACTAGAATAAAATTGGATGAAAAAGTTAAATGACCCTATAAGAATTATATTTAAAAAAATAGGAGTGATTATATAAAGGAAAAAGGAAAAACAAAAAATAGAAGGGGAAATTATAAACTTACAACACTCTTCTGCCCAGTCCATTCAGAATTTTCACAGGTAGAGCAAGCAAACAAACAAAAGAGGACAAAAATAGAGCACAAGGATGAGTTTTTCATTGCCATGGAACTTCTTTTCTTTTCTTTTCTTTTTCAATTGATAACTGACTTGGAGAAATATTATATATCTCACTTTTATTGGGATTAAATAGTACTTGCACAATTTTTCAATATTACTCCTATTAATTACTCCTATAAAATTAGTTAATGCGCCCTTGATATATTTTTCAATATTAATTAATCCTATTAATTACTTACTTTAATAAAGTTATAAAGAAAAGATTTAAATTTCATTAAATTCAAAGATTATTCTTTTGCTTGTTGGTTTATTAATAACTTACATTTATTATACATTCATTAATAACTTTTATATATATATATATATATATATATATATATATATATATATATATATATATATATATATATATATATATATATATATATATATATATAGGATAAGGCTCTTAAACGGACTGTTCGTAAACGAACAATCCTTTTGCGTACATCCTTTTCCTACTTATCCTACATAATTGAGATAGTACATAATTGGGCCCACTTATTCAATTTAAAAGTGTACGCAAAAGAATTGTTCGTTTACGAACAGTCCGTTTAAGAGCCTTATTGTATATATATATATATATATATATTCATTAATAAATTTAAGTTATTCATTAATTAATAACTTACATTAATTAATAACTTAAAGTTATTAATGAATATATATACACACACATAAATTGTTAATTAATAACTTACATTATATATATATATATATATATTGTTGGGAATTGCATATTCAAATTTGATGTTGAAAGTAAATATAAATGTTTAAGTGTAAAGTCTTTCAATGATCATATGTACAAGGACTTAGATGATAGATCAAAACTGTTAGGTTTATCTGAGCTTTAATGTTTATCATTCTGTAAAGGAATGTATAGAAGAAAGATCAAATCTGTTAGGTTGATCTATTTTAAGATGTAATTATTAAGCCTTGAAATAATTGTAGTCTATCAAAGGCAGTCTGCAGAAGCCAAGGCAGAATCGTGGAGCTTAAATGAAGATATCCAGAAATCGTAGTCTGCCCTGAAAGCCACACTGTTAATCGTGAAGAAGATTCGGGCGCCTGCCAAGATAAGTCAAGAATCATAATGTGCTCTCGAAAACGTGGAGTCTGCTAAAACAAGCAAGAAGGAATCGTAGTCTACCAAAGAGCTTAAGAGAAACCGTAGTGTTCTCTACGATCAAGACTGAAGTCCAACCTGTGCAAGCCTATACACAACGATCATGGTACAAAGACCACGATCGTTGTGACCCTCCTGTCAGCATTAAAGTTAGTCTATCTGATGAATGAGGAAGAGCAACAAATGAAGAAAGGCTAAGAGACGTTGACAATTGATAGTCCCAATGATTCTACAATTATCCTTAGTATGAATCGAAGATGCGTATTGAAGAAGCTAAGAAAAGGAATACACATGCCTGCTGAAAATACCTTTTCAGGTGTTAGGTGAGAATTCATTCTGTTGTATCAATGGGCCAGTCGGCTGTGCAATAGGAAAGTAGGATGTCAACATCAACTGTACAGAACTGTCTAATGCATTTAATGCTACAACGGACGCCTTCAACGAATAGATTTCAAAGGCTCCTTATCAAACAAATCAGACAAGGATTCAGATTAAGCAAGAAAAGAATAAGAAAAAGAAAAGATAGCTCAGAACGCTCAAGAGCACTCAACGAAAACACTCTACGATCCTGAAAGAAGGAAAGCTTGCTCCGCTACTCAGTTCTCCATAACTGATACTTAATTGCAACTGAGTAGCACACCCAAGAATATAACTCTCAATTCAAAGTATACCAAGTCAGAAGGACTTGAAGAGTTCTAAGTGAACTAAGAGAAGAGCCAAGTCAGAAGGACTTGAAGAGTTCTAAGTGAACTAAGAGAAGTTCCAAGGCTGCTGGCCTTGAAGAGTTCTAAGTGAACTAGAGAAGTTCCAAGGCTGCTGGCCTTGAAGGAATCTAAGTGATTCAAGTTGTAAGAGACATCCTTAGTGGATTTCCTACTCGTGGAGTAGAAGAGTGGACTAGGAGCCTTGTGTGCTCTGAACCACTTAAAACCTCTATGTCTCATTGTCTCTGATTAAGTACTGCTATAACTGCTATATTTTTTATAACTGCTTATCAAACTATCATTGCATTATCTTTAAGGGGAACAAACATATATTCCGCTGCTGTCAGTATATTTAATACTGACAAGTATTTTAAAATAAAGAAAGTTTTAAAATATCTATTCAACCCCCCTTCTAGATAACTATTGTGCCCTTGGGAACTAACAATTGGTATCAGAGCAGGTTCTCTCAACTAAGCATACAAGCTTGAGCAGATCCAATGGCACAACTGATAAGCGAGACCAAGACAGGAGGAGGAAGCAAGCTACCTATGTGCAATAGAGACAAGTTTGTCAACTAGAAAGTTCGAATGCAAGAATACATGGATTCAATAGATGATGATCTATTTGAAACCGTTTTGAATGGGCCCTATATTCCAACAAGGCTTGCACTAACTCCAGAAGATCCAAACAGAGTTGTGGTCAAGGTTGAATCTGAATGGACTGACAATAAGAAGAAAGATGTACAGCTGAACAGCTGGACAAAAAGGCTAAGAACATCTTGTTCCAGTCTTTAGAAGACAATCTGTTTGAGAACGTGGTCAACTGTTAAGAAAGTATGGGAAGCATTTCTCATCATGCATGAAGGAACTGAAGAAGTCAGAAAAAACAAGCAATCTCTACTGACTTAACGGTATGAGATGTTTGCCCAAGTTCCAGGAGAAAATGTCACTTCCACTTATGAAAGATTCACTTTGCTGCTCAACTCTCTTTGAGCTTATGGAAAGGTCTATCCAAACAAAGATCTTATCATCAAGTTCATAAGTTCCTTGCCAAGCAAGTGGGATGCCAAAACCACTGCAATTAGAGAGTCAAAGAACCTACATAAAATGACTGTCCAACAACTCTACGACAACCTTCTTACCTACGAACTAGAGCTGACTCAACGAGCAGAAACTCTATCTGAAGGAAGAAATAAGGACAAAGGAGTTTCTCTCAAGGTAACAGAAGAGATCTCCAAAGCTCATGATAAAGATGAATTCTCATCTAAGGAAGATGATGATGATGATGATGATGATGATGATGATGAAGTTGTAATGCTGGCCAGAAAACTCAGAAGGTTCATGCGCAAAGGAAGAAGCGGTAAACCTAAGAGATTCAGAAACATCAGCAGTCAGGAGCAAATCAATGACTTATGCTATAACTGCAAGAAGTCAGGCCACTTCATTGCAAACTGCAACAAACCTATCAAAGAATAACTCAAAAGAAGAACAAATCCAAAAAAGGAGTTCAGAGGCTACAAGAAGCATCAGAAGAAAGACAAAGGTCTTGTAGCTGGAAGTTCGTTGAGTGAATCAGACAATGACACCAATGCTGAGTCTAGAGATGATGAAAAGCCTCAAAAAGCAAACCTATGTCTGATGGCCAAGGATGCAAACAACAAGAAAAGCACTGACCATCCTGAGGTTAACATAGATAAGATATTTGACTTCAACACTCCTGATGTAGATATGGATGACTTAAGAACTGCTCTTCATGACATAACATCTTATCTATATCAATATATGAGGTGGTTCAGAGTTTTGTCCAAAGATTATTCTGGCCTTCAAAGGGAGAAAGAGAAAGTTCAGAAAGAACTGGAAACAGCTCTACTCACTTCTGCGTAATGCTCATAACTTCCCTCTGGACCTTACCAGAGGTTTCTAATCTACCCTTGTGTGATTCCTGTTGAAGCATATACTCGGGGGGTGGGTTGGGTGCCATTCTATGAGTCTCTTCCTTTTTGACCAATGAACTGAGCACACAAAGAGAGTCAAAACTAACCTCTAAGATTGAGGAGCTAGAAAAGACTATCCTATGTGGAATAGGTCTTCCACATCCATGGACTCCCTGATCTCCAGTCAGAGAAGTACTTCTGACAGAACAAGTTTAGGTTTTGGGGAGTTTACCCCAAAACCAAATGTGGAAAAGATTAAGGATGCAAACAGTAGCAGTGCTTCTAAATCAAATATAAGCATTGTATTTGTGAAATCCACACAGAAGGAAGAACTAGTGAAACCCGGCTCTTCTGATCCAAATCATGTCTCAAGACACAAAGGATCTCGTGCTGGCCTGGGGTTCAGAAAAGAGAAGAGTAACTCAGTCACCAATACCCAACCTCGAAGAATCGTAGAGTCAAGCAAAACTGACTCCACGAATCAACCTGGAAGGAATCGTGGTGTTGAGGTTCACTCAGCACAAACCATGAATCCCAAGGCTGCATGGAAAAAGAAGAAGTAATACAAAGGTAAGGTCAACCAGTACACACACAAGTCCAAATGGAGAAAGTGTCCATACACACACACAAGCATGCATTATATTAAATGCTTTGCATGTGCAAGAAATGGTCAAAAAGCTGCATTATCACTACAAAAAATTAGGGATGTAGTGAAGGAAATTTTGTGAAGGAATTCATTCCCTCACATGAGTGGTTTTATAGCGAAGGAACAGTGAAGGAAAAAATTGTAGTGACAATATAGTTATTAGTGAAAGAAATATCCTTCACAATTTATATATTTTTTCTGTCACAAATTTCACTACACAATAATATGGGGTTCTTGTCAAGGAAAATTTGTGAAGAAATTAATTCTTTCATATTAAAACAATTTAGGAAGAGAATATTGAGGGAAAAAAATTAGTAATAAAAATTTATTAGCAAACAAAAAATGAGAAATGAAACAATCTGCAGGAAATGAGCACCACGATTACAACATGGTATCTTGACAGTGGTTACTCAAGATATATGACCGGGAACAAAGTCCTCCTATCTAACTACACAGAAAAAGAGGGACCAATAGTTATCTTTGGAGATAACAGCTCTGGCAAGACAAAAGGCTATGCCTCAGGTGGGAATGGTGTTATTGTAAAAACCCAAATTTTCAGATATTATTAAATAAGGATTTAACAAATAAAATTCTTAAACTGTGAGATGGGTTCGAATAAGAGTATATATATGTGATATGAGGTATGTGGTATTATATTACATAGGGTAATATGAACTATGTAATATGTGTTTTAGTGATTTATAAATATACTATTAATATATATTTGTTATTTAGCGTAGAGACGATTCAGTGGAGATAAAGGAAGTGGATAAATCCCTAGCGATATTAAATAATTTATAAAATTATTTTATCATAGTAAGTTGGTGACATTAAATATCCTTAATGTATAATCACCATATTCTTGTGTATGTGTATTAATAACTAGTATGTTTACAATATAGGTTATTAATAGCACTTAAGCTATCCGTGAATGGGTTTGGATAGTGAAGCATGAGTTAGTTAAGGGAATTAACTAATAAGAATAAATATTAGTTAATTTAAGTTGGGAGTTATATTAGGGAATAATATAATCTGAGTATTGAACCTTAATTAACTATGATGATATAGTACAATGTTTAATTTACTTAAGTAAAGGAGTGAATTAATATGTGTGTTGAATATGTGATTATAGTTGCTACTTTTTATATATATTACTTAGAATGGTAATATGTGAGAAAGTCTAATGTACGAATAACGTTAATAAATATATATATATATATATATATATATATATATACGTTATTAAAGAGAAATGAAAATCATTATATCTTTAAATGAATATTTGAAGAAATTATTTTGGGAACAATTTATAGAAAGGAAAGAGAAATAAATATTATATATTTCTAATAAAGGATATTAAAATAATTTCTAATATTGAATTATTTTAATAAATGGAGAAAATATTATTTTTGAATAGTAATATTACCTTATATATTTTGTATAAGGTGTGATTGATTAATATGGTAAATATATTAAAACATATTTGCTATATGTAAATAAATTGATGAAAATAATTTATTATAATAGAAAATAAACTTATTATCTATTTTCTATATATAATATATGTACATGTGTCGTGCATATAATTATTTTTAATAGATATGATATTGAGAATAATATCTTGAGACAATAAGTAAATTATTTTCTAATAATGAATGCCTTTAATTAGAGAAAATATAATATTTTATGTCATGTTATGGTGGAATACGTAGTTGTTATAATAGTAATGTATTTCCAAGGGAGTTAATTAATAAAAGAAAGCTGAGTTATTTTAATGTATTAAATAACTTAAGTTATTATTTTACCATAGACTTTATAAATAATTAATAGAGTAAATATTAATTATTATTTGCTTAAAGGTTATACATATTATGAAGTGTATAAATAATTGAGGTAGCTTAGCATTTAAATGCTTGAGTCACACCAACATTATATTAAAAGGATATTAAGTGTGGTGGAAGTAATAATAAGCTTAAGATTGAGCTTGTGAGAAATGCCTTGTGTGGCACAATAATAGATCCGATGATGAATTAATTAATTCATGGATGGATGAATTATTAATTAAACAATTAATCTATGTTAATTTTTAATTTTTATTATAATGGTATGTTGAATTATTATTATTGCGAGTGATAGCATGATAATAAGTATATTGGTTATAAATATAATAAGATTTATATTTATCTAATGTGATAACTAACCATATAAATGTTAATTAATTGTTATGGAGATAAATAATTAAATTGGTTGATGATGGATGAATTAATTAATTAACTGTCATTGAGTATAATAATATATAAACGAGTAGATTACTAATATGATTATAATTGCTCAACTAGTTGATTTGTGCAAAGGATGTGATTATTAAGAGTATAACATATAGTAGTTACGCATATGTTATATAAAGTGTAGTGCAACATTAATGTGACTATATTATATATATATATATATATATATATATATATATATATAAACTATATAGTAAGATTAATTGCATTATGTGAGTTACATAATAGTAAGTGTTTATGTGACCATAAGTGTATGGGTGAACATTGATGTATAGTAATATCAATGACCATTGTTAATTGATAATGTATGCAATAAGTTATTATAACAGTAATAATAACCGTTATGATAATTAATAACCATTATGATAATACCCAATTGAATTATATTCGGTGTTAAGAAAATGTACATGGATTATATGTGGTATATATATATATACCCCTACTTGATACATTATATTGTTAGTTGCTCATTTGAAACGACATCGTAGCACCAATTAAATGTATCACCTAAGTATACATGGTATATAATGTCTATATGTTATAACATAACTGTTATATGTAAGTCTTGTTGCTCATTTGCTGAGATTAAGTAGCATTGTCCAACAAAGAGTGTCCTCATCTCTTCTTCACGTGAACTCTCAAAGCCTATAGCTACACTATACTCCTTCTCAATTTCAGCAAAGCATAGCTAATAATTATAAGGGGAGTGGGATTCATGATGAATTCACCAACTCTCCCTTAACCATTGAACAATCCTACATTCCTTTGGTTTGATCTAATGGAGAATTGCAATGTCTGTTTATTCATTTGCCTATAAATAGAGCCTTCCCTCTCCTTCATTTCATTTGCTGAGAGTTTCAATTGAGTTAAGAAGGAGTATTATAGCAGTATTGTAAGAATCATTGTAGCAGTAAACTCAATTAGGCAATTGCAGAGGTATAACTCCCTATCCATGTTCTTTCAATTTCAAATTCTTGATTTTGCTAAGTTAGATGTTAAATTGTTTGGAGAATAGTTGTTAATGGTTATACAAATGTTATAAACCTGTTAAATCTATAGTGTAGCATGTTTAGTTTCGAATTTTGCTAAGAGAATTTTGATTTGGGTTGGTAACTGCCGAACAGAAAGCAGTCTCTGGTTTGGCCGGACACCAGCGTAGCTGCGCCGGGTTTATACCTGGGAGTAACGCAGCTGCGCAGGGTCCTGGATTTTGTTTTCTTTTTTCTGCAGCAGCCTGCTATGTGATAACTTGTTGATATTATTTAAGACAAGCATGAAAACTGGTATAAATCCTATAAACATGTCCCTTGATACAACATGAATGTTTATGGCCATAATAGCATACACTTTTGATAAAAAGCTTTCTAGTTAGAAGTGAACTTAGAAATGATTAAAGTGAACTTCAACACAAACATTTCGTATGAGCATTCTGATTTTTGTGAACATGATCATATAGTCTATATTGACATGAAATGTACGTTTAAAGTGTTGAATAAACTAGCATACGTGATTGCAAGATTCAAACGATTTCAAAGAGAAACTTAAGAACTTTTTGAAGCGAACTTGACCAAGACTTATGTCTTTTAGATTCTGACCATTTGACTACGTGTATGTGACTTATATATGTGTTCTAATATATGAGAGTCATGGCTACGAGGTACTTTGCATATAGTAAGTTACCTTTGTTGACTTAGTGCAATTTTTATGAAAACTTAGAATGTGAAGGGTAATAGCATCAAACACCGTGTGAGTTACATTATGATCATGCAAGTATGTATATTAGGATTTTATTATGCCTATAGACATGTTGATATAAGCATCATTTGGTTGAAATGTGAATACCACCTATGCACACGTATTCAAGTAATGAAATTCTAAGGCATGAACTAATGTGGGTTAAGGTATATACATGTAGTATACGCACAAGCATAACTACTTAGTATTGTTTGGCCCCTTTATGTGGTACTATGACATTAGTGGTTGACCCTTGAGGCATGAACTTGATTTACTTAAGGTAGATGAAAGTCTGGCATGAAAACCATGTGATTTTGGCTTAGACTAAAATGAGCATACTAGATTTTCAAACTTGCGTTAGTAACCTTATAAACATGTAAACATGATGAACATAGTAGTCTTGCATGACTAGTTTAAATACGACAAGGATTTTGAAAGGTGAAACTTAGAAAGTTTGAATGTAATGGTTTCGATAAGGTTTGAGCAATATGGATTATAGATTTATGAGTTTTAAATATGTGTCGAACACTTAAATAGTTAAGTGTGTTAATATTGATATTGAGTATGGTTAAGATATAACAATACGTACCTAACGATACTAAGCGTATGATAGGAAAGTGAAACAATGTTCTAAGAACCAATATAGAAAACAATGTAATACTTAATATTATATTGAGAATGTATGAATGTATGACTAATGGATATGAATCCATGATTATATAACTGTGTAGGATTACACGAAGCGCAAATATCTTAAGCAGTTAAGTCGTAGTTGTTAAACTACGAATCAGGCAAGTCTTTCAGTTCCTATTTGATATATGAATTCAATAACTGTTAGTTGAATTATATTATGATGTGATAATGTGAACTTATATATGAACTGTCTATGAGATATAAATGAGATTAAAAGTTGATATTTGATGATATACTTGTTATGTGAAAGTAACGTGCGTAGTAAATATAAATTGTTTATAAATGCATGAACTGAGTATGATGTTGTATGCTATGTGATGCATGAAAACTGTTAGAATTGCTGAGCTGTCGAGCTCACTCTTGCAAATAACCATTTTTGCAGGTTAAGGACTTACGATAAAGACTTCGTGCTTCCTGATTGATAAAGATAGATAGTATCGTAATGAAGAATACTGTTTAGATTATTACTTGAACCACGTTTAGGTTCTAGGAGTGTGCTTGATATATACTTACGTTGTTTAAAACTTGTCGTACTGTAAAGATGTAGTAGTTGATACATAGAGGATATCAAGTCGAGTTGTAAACGTTATACAATAACTCAAAAAGAATGAATCATATTATAAAGTTGATTCAGGAATTTGTAATTGATTCAAAGTTATGGAATCAATAAGAAGAATTTATTCAAAGGATATTGAAAAGTTTAAATTATTCCGTATTTTAGTAACATCGAATATGATGTAAAGACGAGATCTTGGATATGAATAGAATTTATATTCTAAATTGTAATAAGCAAAGTGGTATTCTTTTACTAATGATTAAAAGATGTAATAGTTTCGCGTTAGTATTTGGTTAGTAGTATCGTGACTGCACCGGATCCGAGGTAATAGAAAGGCCCCGAATTTGGGGGCGTCACAGTTATGTCCTTTAGCAAAGTGGCTTATGTAGATAGACTAAAGCACAATCTTCTCAGCATCAGCCAACTCTGCGATAAAGGCCATCAAGTCACTTTTCTCAACAACCAATGTCATGTCAGAGATTTGGAGATGTCCTCTATCAAGTTGAAAGAAACAAGAGAAGGAAATATCTACACTGTCAACCTTGCTCAACTAAGTTCTGATGAGACAGTATGTTTTCTTGCTAAAGCCTCTGAAGAAATAAGTTGGCTTTGGCATAGAAGATTATCTTATCTCAACTTCAAGAGCATGTCAAAACTGGCCTCCAAAGATCTGGTAGCAGGTTTACCCAAGTTCAGCTTCGTTAAAGAAAGGCTATACAACGCCTACCAGCTTGGAAAGGAAACAAGGAGCTCATTCAAAGGCAAAATAGTCAACTCAATTGACAGGCCCCTACAGTTACTATATATGGATCACTTCGGGCCAATCCCAACTGTGAACCTAGGAGGAAAGAGATACTCATTGGTCGTAGTGGATGACTTCACCAGATTCACATGGGTGTTCTTTCTTACCTCTAAAGATGAAACAAGCTCCCAACTGATCAAGATGTTCAAGCTAGTGATAAATGAAAAAGGAGAGACTATCAAGGCCATAAGGAGTGATCATGGTAGAGAGTTTGACTTCTCAGAAATGGATCAGTTCTGTTCAGACAATGGCATCAGCCACAACTTCTCAGCACCACGAACACCTCAGCAAAATAGAGTAGATGAAAGGAAGAACAGAACACTTATAGAAGCTGGAAGAACTCTACTAGCAGCAGCTCAACTGCCTGAATACTTCTGGGCAGAAGCCATCAACATTGCGTGCTATACTCAGAACAGATCTCTTGTACACTCTAAGTTGAAAAAGACTCGCTACAAACTATGGAAAGGAAGAAAGCCGAATTTTAGTTACTTCCATGTGTTCGGATGTGCATGCTACACTCTCAACAATGAGAAGCAATATCTGACTAAGTTTCAACCCAAGTCAGACGAAGGAATCTTCCTTAGATATGCCACAGACAGCAAAACTTATAGAGTGTTCAACAAGAAGACATTAAGTGTTGAAGTCTCAATCCACATCATCTTTGATGAAACAAACTTGGACAAGTCTGTACCACAAGGCACTACGATCGACGATTCAGACACCACGAATGAGGTGGTCGAACCCAACACCACGACCGTAGTCCTTGAAGGTGGAATCTTAGAGACTGGAGAAGAGATCGTAGAGAGAGCTGTAACACACGACGATTCTGGTCAATAAGAACCAGAAGTCAATCTTGAAGAATTCAGACAAGAAGGCACTAGAAAAGATGTTCTAACAGGGAACAGATGGGCAAGAGATCACACTTAAGACATGATCATTGGAGATCCAACTGCCAGGATCAGGACAAGATCTGCAACACAGAATGAGTGTTTCTACTTCAGTTTTTTATCTCAAATAGAACCCAAGAAGATTAAAAATGCAATGCAAGATGCAAGATGCAAGCTGGATTGAAGCCATACAAGAGGAGTTGAATCAGTTTGAAAGAAGCAAAGTCTGGAGATTAGTTCCAAGACCAAAGAATCACCCAATTATTGGCACCAAATGGGTCTTCAGAAACAAGATGGATAAAGATGGGGTGATCACAAGGAACAAAGCAAGACTAGTGGCCAAAGGTTATTCTCAAGAAAAAGGCATTGACTATGATGAGACCTTTGCACCTGTTGTCAGACTTGAAGCAATCAGAATATTTCTTGCATTTGCTGCCCACATGAAGTTTAAAGTCTTCCAGATGGATGTTAAGAGTGCATTCCTAAATGGTGAACTTCAAGAAGAAGTATATGTGGAACAATTTCCAGGTTTTGTTAACCCTACACTTTCCAATTATGCCTATAGATTAGACAAAGCCTTATATGGACTTAAACAAGCACCTAGAGCATGGTATGAAACACTAACTAACTTTCTTATTGAAAAAGGATTCACTAGAGGTAGAGTAGACACTACATTATTTCTTAGGAAGCACAAAGATAAAGTTTTACTAGATCAAATATATGTAGATGATATTAACTTTGGTTCTACTGATGAAAATATGTTCAAGAGATTTGCCAAGCTTATGCAGAGCAAGTTCAAAATGAGCATGATGGGTGAGCTGAATTTCTTCCTTGGACTGCAAGTGAGGCAGACTGATGAAGGTATCTTTATTAACCAAGCTAAGTACATCAAAGATTTACTTAAGAAGTATGGCATGGAATCAACCTCTCCCATGGAAACCCCAATTGCTCCTGCAACCAAGCTTGACAAAGATGAGAAAGGTAAAAGTATTGACATTACTCAATACAGAGGTATGATAGGCTCTCTTCTCTACTTAACTGCTAGTAGACCAGACATAATATTTGCAACATGTATATGTGCTAGATTTCAAGCTAATCCCAAGGAATCACACTTAACTGCTGTAAAAAGGATTTTCAGATATCTCAAAGGTACACCTTACTTGGGGCTCTAGTATCCCAAGGAGACCTCCTTTAAACTTACAGGATATTCAGATGCTGGCTTTGTAGGATTCAAAATAGATAGAAAGAGTACCAGTGGCACTTGTCAACTGCTAGGAAATAGACTAGTGTCTTGGTTCAGCAAGAAGAAAAACTCAGTATCAACTTCAATAGCAGAAGCTGAATATATTGCTGCAGGCAGCTGTTGTGCTCAAATCTTATGGATGAAGAACCAGCTAGCAGATTATGGGTTTGATTTCAAATTTATACATGTACACTGTGATAACACAAGTGCCATAGCAATAACTCATAATCTTATCATGCATTCTAGGACCAAGCATATAGAAATAAGATATTATTTTATTAAGGATCATGTTCAAAATGGAACTATAACTTTGCAATATATCCCTACTGAAAATTAACTTGCTGATGTGTTTACAAAACCCTTAGATAAATCCATATTTAATAAACTAATAAGTGAATTATGTATGTTAAATTTGCAACCATAAATTCTATGCTCTAGATGGTGCTAACCATGCAGATACAAAGGCTATGTCAAAGTCGTAGAGATGACTAAGAGAAACCACGATCGTGGAGTGATCCAGACAAGACAATAAAGCTCACTGTGGTAACAGTATTATCAAGCCAAGCAACCCTTCTGATAAGTGTCTCAGGGACAAACCTGATCCTTAGTGTCATACTAAGAGGTTGACCCTTCCTAAGCAACCTTAACTCAGAAGGATTGTCATTTCAGAATACATCACATAAAATCATAGAGTCAATGGTCAAGGAGCAAGCAGAGGATCTAACTCAAAAATCATGGAGTGGTTCTCGGCAATCGTAGTCCTCTCACAAGGACTCACTAGCTCAGGGAGTGCTAAGGGCAGAACCGAACTTTTCACATGACTTAAAATCGTGGAGTCCAGCAAAACTTGACACGTGTCCCACTATGCAAAACTTATGGAGGGAAGTTATAAATTAATTTTAAACTGTCATTTGTCAGTTTACTCTTTGAATTTCAAAAGCTTATCTCTCTCTCTCAAAAGAAACCCTAAGTTTCAGAAAACTAAGCAAATTTGTTCATCTCAGGATACTCAATCAACATCAAATGGCTGTTACAAACGTTGTTTCTGGGTTCCAGCTATACTTTGATGAGTTCGAGAAAGTAGGCCCTGGGTTTCACAAAGTTCTTTCACTGCTGAAGAAAGCAGGCATCGAAGAAGCTCTAAGCACCAGCACACTGATATATCCAAAGCTGGTGAAGGAGTTTTACTGTAATGGAATCGTTGAATGAGATTTCATTCTCACCAAGGTCAAAGGCGTGGAGATTCGACTCAATGCTGAAGGGATAAACCTAGACCTAGGACTCAATAATAAAGGTCTTCCGTCCATGGAATTCACTGACATTTCTGAAGGTCTGCGGAAGATGCGCTACACAAAAATTGAAAGGAAGAGTGGCTACAAAAAGACAGAGTTTCCCCAAGAATATGAGTTCCTTGCTGACATTATTGGAAAGTGCATATGTTACAACGGCTCTGGTCACGACTCTGTCAATAAGAAGCAACTGAAGCTCATGACAGCCATCCGCTTCAGAGTTCAACTCAACTATGGAGCTTTGCTGATGGAGTGGTTCGAGAAATGGATGCAAAGCCCTAAGAAGACCAAGAGCACTGCCAAAATGCTCTATGGGAGGTTTATCAGCATCATTCTACAGTCTGCTCTAGGTGACAAAATTGGAGACAAGGAAGGTGTCTCAATAAATCCCAACAGAAAAATGAACCAGCAGCTATTCCAGAATTGGAAGTGGAATCCAGTAAAAAATGTAAAGATGATGTCTGCAACCTCATCTGTTGTGAAGGAAGCTGAGGAAGAAGAGGTCAACCAAGAAGAATCAGTGGCTCTGGTCATAAAGAGCAAAGGGAAGAAGAAAGTGAATGAAGGTGTGTAAATTGATGAGGAGCACCAAGGCTCAACCACTGATGCAACCCAAAAGGGTCCTGGTGTTGATTTGGAGTTCATAAGCCTTACCTCCAACAGAGTCATTACTCCTAAGGAGACTCTATCACCAGAAGAAGTTTTGAAAGAGAAGAAGAAAAAGAAGAGGGAGACAAGTGAGGACAGGGCTAAAGGTAGTTCTGAGCCTCAACTAAAGAAGAAACGCAGCCAAAGAATAAAGAAGTCTTTACTCACTACGATTGTGGAGTCATCACCAATCGTAGAGTCCAGACTGGCTGCCACTACAGAAGGAGATGCTGCAACAGCTTCTCAGCCTGAACAAACTTTAAGGGCTGAAGCTGAAGAAGGTGAAAAGGTTGTCCCCAAGCTAAAGAAGAGGGTGAAGAAGCTGGTTAAGAAGTATGTTCTTACCAATGAGGAAATATTGGAAGAAGATGACAAAAGAAGAGCTGCTGAGAAGGCTGAACAAACCACTGAGTCTCAAGCATCTTGTCTAACCTTGGAAGAGACCAGAATCATTGAAGATGTGGTAGCTTACATTAGAGATGCAGATAACACTGCTGCACCTGATCAGGCTATGAATCAAGATGAAAAGGAGATGCCTGAAGCTGGTGCTCATGCTGATGAAGCTCAGGAAAAAGAAATGGCTGACTCTGAAAGGGTTGTGCCAGAATTAATTGTGATAAGCCCTGATGAAGTTATTGCTGATACTGCTGAAGTACAGGAAGAAGAGATGCAAGAATCAAGTGCTGCTGCTGAGAATATACATCCTGAAGTCATTGTTCATTTTGAGGAAGTTCTGATAGAAAATGTGACTCAGTATGAAGAAGAAGTACCAGAAGCACTTGAAGTGGACTCTGCTAATGCTAAAGAAGAAACTCTGGAAGCTTCTATTCAAGAGAGTGCTACAGCTGAGGGGGAGTTGTTAAGAGCACAAGTTCCAAAAAATGCAAAAGCTGAGGGGGAGCTACCAAAAGAAAATCTTGAAGTCCCCTCAGTTCATGAAGAAATCGTAGAGTCTGCTGATGCAGAGATGGTGGACATTGCTGATGATGTGATGATTGATGTGATGGAAGTTCATGATGAAGAAGAGGATGATGATCTTGAGATTCTGTATGTGGGCCAAGATGGAAAAAGGACAGCTAACTACAATCAGCTGTTCAACTACTTGCCCATGATTCCCTATCATCGAGCTCTGATTGTTAGAGTTTATGCCCTAGAGGCTAATCTTTGATGTAATTGCTTAACATTTTTGATATTATATTTGATTGAATAAATGAATTATTTTATTATAATTTTATTTACTGCGTTATATAAATGTTAACATAATAAAAGTCCTTAGAATAGTGATACAAATTATATGGCTTCAAGTATGTGACTTGAACATGAGATCATATAATTACAATTAGTATCATTACTCTTAAATGCCCCTAGTCGAGTGTCATTGTTAATGGGACAACAATGATACATTGAGACTAGTATGTGGATTGACTGATGACCAAATCTCATTGGTCATAAATATATGAGATATTGAGTCAATGCATAGGTACATGTTAGAGAACAATGTACTGGACAGACCCACCATGAGAATTCTACGTGGAGCATTATGCAAAGTGTCATAAGCAATTCTCATAGTGACAATGATGTAATGATCCTCCGACCTGAAATCACTACATTACTACACGAGAATTTATGTACTTTGATATCATCAAAGGCCACCTTTAATAGGGTGGACGATAAAGGTGATTATTGGGTACATCATGAATTATGTGAGGAATATGAGTGATCTAGATAGAATTTAACCCTCCTATATATTAGGGGTGATGTCCATAGGCCTCTTGATTGAGTAGGACTATGAAATGTATGGCCATGCTCAAATAGTGATTTGTTTCATATAGTCTACTCATCGATCAAGAAAACTCAGATTAAATTATGAAGAGGATGACACATTCCATGCCTCGAGTTTAATCTAGGATGTCAAGGTTAAAAGGATTAAATTACATTGAAACATTGGTCACGAAAAGGTTGTATCGAATCACCGATCTTATTATTATTTGGGTAGCAGTGATGCATTACTAGATGCCGCTCACTGTTTATAATTTTATAATATGATTTTAAAATTATTTCCAACATAATAATAACCTATAGGGTCACACACTTAGAACGTAATTAAAAGGGAATTAATTTAAATTGTATGGATTTAAATATATCAATATGATTGATAGTATTTAAATTAATAGGATAATTTGTATATATATATATATATATATATGTATATTAATTAAGTAATACTTAATTAAGATATAATATATATATATATATATATATATATATATATATATATATAAATTCGGATTTTATTTTTCTAATTGGATTAGGTTTTGATTAATTCCTTTAACTGCTATATATATGATATATCAGTCGTTTAGGGTATTATCGATATAAAAACCCTAGCCACTCTTAGAGAGAGACTAGAGAGAAAATTTTTGAAAGTCCAGATCCTTGGCGGCTAGTACCGCAGCTTTCCTTGCTGCAAATCGTGTGACGATTCGCGGGACGTTCGTGTGGATACCGTAGAGACGCAGTTCCTTTGGATTGCGTTGAAGATTCGAAGCTGTTCCAGAATCTCCATCGTCTCCGTTCAGGCTTGAATAATCGGTAAAACAAATCTAAACCTTTGAATTAATATATTTTTCGCATGGATCCTGTTTTAGGGTTTCGAAAAATTTTAATTTCCTCTGCATTTATGTGTCGAAAACCCTACATTGATTCTCAATACTTGGGATCACATGTTCTGGACCTTCAAGGCATATCCAACGATCTCAGTGCTTGCCTATGAATTCCCAAGAGATCGGAAATTTGCTCAGATGCTGATCACTAACGTGTCAACTTCAGAGACTGAGTATGAGGTACATTCTACTCCTCTCTCTTTCATTATCAACCAGTCTCCATCATCACACTTCAACCAATTCTACGAATTGCCCAAATAGTTGGAAGTGGTCCTGCATCCACTCAATCAGTTTCCAGTTATAGAGTCCCAAAACTCTGTACCTGATGAACCAAATAACCAACTCGTTCTCGTAGAGCAAACTGTCAATGATCCAATGGTTATTGAGCATATCACAAGAGTAGTTGAAGAAATGCTTGCAAGCTCAACCATTAAGACACCAACTCTAGACGACACACTTTGATTCGTACCTACTGATCAACCTGATACGCCAATCGTAGAGTCCCCAGAACAGCTCAACGAATCAGAAGCCCAAACCCCTGAACCAAACACTTCGCCCATACAGCAAACACAAGCCCCTATAACCCAAGCAAATATTCCCTCATCCTCCAACAATGAATATTTTGACATGGCACTTGCTCTCTCAAGCATGTCAAGGAGAGGTGAACCCACTAATGCCCCTCCGCCTCCTAAGACACAACGCATTCTTGATCGATTGTCTCTAATGCCAACAAAGGAGGAGTTGGCTGATATGACAAGCCAAATGGCTTCAGAGTCTGGAGAGATTTTTGAAGCACACTCTCTGGCGCTTCACATGATATTCGACCATATAATCGACTCAGTCAAGCCTCTACCAGGGAACTTGGCAACTGAACTGTCCAAGAAGCTGAGGGAGATTGTCAAGGAAATGGCTGACAGTCTCAGTAAAAGGAATGTTATTCACTTTGCTGCAACGAAAAAGCATAAGAAAGCTATCGAGATCATGCAGAAAACTCAGCAATCTCAAAATGAGCTGATGACCAAATAAATTTTAGAACTACGTATCTCACTACAACAATTCCAAGCTTATAGTGTAACTCAAATTAATCAAAAGAACAATGCAATGGAGCGGCTTCAGCAACAAAGAAAACAAAATGAGGCTCTAGTTGAGGAAAATCATAGTGACATTGCACTCAACCGCTCTCAGATGCATAAACTAGTGCAAGGTGTTCAACGCCTCTCTAAAGCTATTCGAACCCTTGATGCTGACATAAAGGGGGAAAATAATGAGCAATGAGATAGAAGTAGAAGTAGAGGCAGAGGCAGCAGAGGTGGAAGCAGAAGGCAACCTCAGCAGGGAAGGCAAAGGCAAACACAAATCGGTCAATCGTCGAGTGGCAACCCCAGGAGTCCAAGTTATCAGCCTCCACGATCTGATCAATAGCTGCAATATCCTCTCATGGCTGAACCTCTTCAAAGGAGTCAAGGTCAAGCTTCTGGCTCACAAGGAATATCCTCTACTGGTCTTAATATGCCAGTTGGAGATCATGCCTTTATGAACAGACATGATCATTCAGAAGCACTGACTCAAGAAGAGCTAGCTGACATTGCATGGAGAGATGAAGCCAGCAAAAGGAGAAAAGCTGCAGAGCATGCCAACCCTCTAAAGAACAAGAGGAAAAGAAGATAGAGATAAATCAAAGATTAATTTGTATTGATGTTTACATGCTAGATTGTAATATCTTTTCAAAAATCAATAATTTCATGCTTATTCTCTAAAAACTTCAGTTGCTCACTGAAACACTAAGTCATATTTACTTTCTAGCACTCTTCAATTAGAAAATGATGCAATGATACAAATCTCCTTGATTATGTCAACATCAAATAGGGGGAGATTGTTGGGAATTGTATATTCAAATTTGATGTTGAAAGTAAATATAAATGCTTAAGTGTAAAGTTCTTCAATGATCATATGTACAAGAACTTAGATGATAGATCAAAATTGTTAGGTTGATCTGAGCTTTAATGTTTATCATTCTGTAAAGGAATGTATAGAAGAAAGATCAAATCTGTTAGGTTGATCTATTTTGAGATGTAGTTGTTAAGCCTTGACATAATCGTAGCCTATCAAAGGCAGTCTGCAGAAGCCAAGGCAGAATCGTGGAGCTTAAATGAAGATATCCAGAAATCGTAGTCTGCCCTGAAAGTCACACTGCTAATCGTGAAGATGATCCGGGCGCCTGCCAAGCTAAGTCAAGAATCGCAGTGTGCTCTCGGAAACGTGGAGTCTGCTAAAACAAGCAAGAAGGAATCGTAGTCTACTAAAGAGCTTAAGAGAAATTATAGTGTTCTCTACGATCAAGACTAGTAAGAGCTTAAGAGAAATTGTAGTGTTCTCTACGATCAAGACTGAAGTCCAACCTATGCAAGCCTACACACAACGATCATGGTACAAAGACCACGGTCGTGGTGACCCTCCTGTCAGCATCAAAGTTAGTCTATCTGATGAAGGAGGAAGAGCAACAAATGAAGAAAGACTAAGAGACGTTGACAATTGATAGTCCCAATGATTCTACAATTATCCTTAGTATGAATCGAAGATGCGTATTGAAGAAGCTAAGGAAAGGACTACACATGCCTGCTGAAAATACCTTTTCAAGTGTTAGGTGAGAATGCAGTCTGCTGTGTCAGTGGGCCAGTCAGTTGTGCAGCAAGAAAGCAGGATGTCAACATCAACTGCATAGAACTGTCTAATGCATTTAATGCTACAATGTACGCCTTCAACGGATAAATTTCAAAGGCTCCTTATCAAGCAAATCAGACAAGGATTCAGATTAAGCAAGAAAAGAACAAGAAAAAGAAAAGATATCTCAGAACGCTCAAGAGCACTCAACGAAAACACTCTACGATCCTAAAAGAAGAAAAGCTTACTTCGCTACTCAGTTCTCCAGAACTGATGCTTAATTGCAACTGAGTAGCACACCCAAGAATACAACTCTCAATTCAAAGTATACCAAGTCAGAAGGACTTGAAGAGTTCTAAGTGAACTAAGAGAAGAGCCAAGTCAGAAAGACTTGAAGAGTTCTAAGTGAACTAAGAGAAGTTCTAAGGCTGCTGGCCTTGAAGAGTTCTAAGTGAACTAGAGAAGTTCTAAGGCTGCTGGCCTTGAAGGAATCTAAGTAATTCAAGTTGTAAGAGACATCCTTAGTGGATTTCCTACTCGTGGAGTAGAAGAGTGGACTAGGAGCCTTGTGTGCTCTGAACCACTTAAAACCTTTATGTCTCATTGTCTGTCATTAACTACTATAACTGCTATATTTGTTATAACTGCTTATCAAACTATCATTGCATTATCTTTAAGGGGAACAAACATATATTCCACTGCTGTCAGTATATTTAATACTGACAAGTATTTTAAAACAAAGAAAATTTTAAAATATCTATTCAACCCCCCTTCTAGATAACTATTGTGCCTTTGGAAACTAACATATATATATATATATATATATATATATTAACTTACAAAACTATAGTTATTAGCTTGTTACAAAGTTTTTACTTTCAAAACTTACGTGCGATGCCGGGAGGCAGGACCAATGGACAATATAATTTTATTGTTAAAATGTGTTAAGTCCAAATTAATTTAAAATTAATCTAGAAGGGACGTTTATGAATTTTCGGGTGGAGTGAGTATTTATCACTTTAATTCACTATTTTAAAACCAGTACCGGACCGGTGTTTGGACCGATAAAAAATGGAACTTATCCGCCTTCCGGTCCGGTTTGGACCAATGACCCGATTTTGGTTAAAACTCAGGTTGGCCCGTACCACCGGTCCAACCGGTGGTCCAACCGGTAAACCCGGTTAATTAACCTAGTTGACCCGGTTTTTAAATTTTTTATTTTACCAAAAATAATTTAATATTAAAAGTAACCACTTTTATTAATATTATAACTCATATTTATTATGCTTTAATTCATAAAAATGAAAATTTTAAATTTTTATTAATTACTAATAATACATATTTATATATTAATGATGTCACTGGTTGGACTAGTGACCCATCCAACCGGTACCTTTTTCGGTTCGATGAGCGATCCAGTTCTGAGAACTTTGCTTTCATTTGACAAATTATTTAGAAACTAGAAGCCAATTATTTAGAAACTAGAAGTCCAAATATTTAAAGTAAGCTAAATGTCAATTTTGAATAAAGTTAGATTAACTACTATTAAAATTAACCACTTTTATTAATATTATAACTCATCTTTATTATGTTTTAGTTCATAAAAATGAGATATTTAAATTTTTTATTAATTACTAATAATATATATTTATATATTAATGATGTCACCAAGTTATTAATGGTTCGACCACTAGTTGGACTAGTGACCCATCCACCCGATACCTTTTTCAGTTCGATGAACGGTCCGGTTCTGAAAACCTTACTTTCACTTGCCCAATTATTTAGAAACTAAAATTCCAAATATTTAAAGTAAGCTAAATGTCAATTTTGAATCAAGTTAGATTAACTAGTTGTCACACATACATTATAACTCACACTCTACATAAATATAATGAAATAAAATAATTTTTTTATAACTATGTAATCTATGTATTGAGAATAAATATTAAATAAAACTCCCATAAACATATTATTAATGTTTTAATCAAGTATTTGAGAAAAAATAATTAAATATTCAATGTAAAATTTTTAATCTAATTATAGAATATAAATATTCATACACTACAGTATTACTCTATGCACATAAAATGAACATTTACTTATTAATGGACATCTGAACATTAATAAGTAGAGCATTTATTTTGAAATTTAGAATTTCAAAAATGATGACAATATATTTGAATTGTAATAGAGTACTAATTATTGTATTTATTAAAAATAAACAAATTAAAATTCATTCATTAATGAACTATACATATTAAATTTCGTTATTTTTTTTTCTCATTCTAGTTATAGTTGTAATTATAGCATTCATTTTGAAATTTAAATTTAGAATTTTGAAAATGATGAAATCTTATTTGAATTGTAATTTTGAGTATTCATTATTATATTTATTAAGAATAAATAAATTAACATTCATTCATTAATGAACTATACTTTAGAACTCATTATTTAATTATTTTTTCTTATTCTAGTTATAGTTGTAATTAGAGCATTAATTTTGAAATTTAAGATTTCGAAAATGATAAAAACTTATTTGAATTGTAATTTAGAGAATTTATTATTGTATTTATATTTATTAAAAATAAATAAATTAACATTCATTCATTAATGAACTATACTTTAAAACTCATTATTTAGTTAAGCTGGATCTGGAGGCATTACAACTTGTAAAATATACCAATTGTTAAAACCCAAATAGCCAATGTTGACCGGGTGTGCCATGAGAAATTTAGTATTTCCTCGCTCCTAATATCTTACAATTTTCATCTTTCTTTACTTCTTAGACAAGAGTTTTTTATTTTAATTTATTTTACAATGGTATATATTGTTATTTAAATTTAGTTATGAAGTGAGAATTAAGTTAATAATTTTTTTCTTTCTAAAATAAAATATAAAAAATCACATAAATTTATTTTCCATAGTTCTGTTTGTAAGTTTACTTAAGAACGTGTCATTATGTATAGGAAATGAATTTCAAAATTTGTCTTTATATGCTAATGTTAAGGGAAATTTAAGAATAAAAAAAAGTTTACTAAACTCATTTTTCACTTCTTAGCTTCCCAATGGTTTTGCCCCAGGATTGATCTGCTGGGGATGACGTCCTCTACGATAGCTTCGTAGATTCTGATGAGTTTATTGAAGATGAGCTATCACAGATTTTTGTCTTGATCTGCTGGGGATGACGTCCTCTGCAATAGCTTTGTAAATATTGAGGAGGTGGATATGATTGATACTACCTCAATGATCCCCTTTGAGGATGTGTATAACATATTCCATCATCTGTCCTTTGTGAAGATGGAGTATTATATGACTTTCGGCCATAGATCATCTCCCGATGTCTCATGGGACTAGTCTGATAGTTGAAATATCATTGGGGTTGAGCCAACGATTGAAATTAACTTCGATAGGGATGAGCCAACGGCTGAAATTGCTTCGGTCAGTACCCGAACTTCGCTGGGGCTGAGCTAACGGCTGAAATTGCTTCGGTCAGTACCTGAACTTCCGCTGGGGTTGTGCCGACGGCTGAAATTAACTTCGGTCAGTACCCGAACTTCGCTGGGGTTGTGCCAACGGCTGAAATTGGCTTTGGTCAGTACCCGAACTTCGTTGGGGTTGTGCCAACGGTTGAAATTGACTTTGGTCAGTACTCGAACTTCGCTGGGGCTGTGCCAACGGCTGAAATTGACTTCGGTCAATACCCGAACTTCGCTAGGGTTGTGCCAATGACTGAAATTAACTTCGTTCAGTACCCGAATTTCGCTGGGGTTGTGCCAATGGCTGAAATTGACTTCGGTCAGTACCCGAACTTCGCTGGGGTTGTGCCAACTGCTGAAATTACTTTGGTCAGTACCCGAACTTCGCTGGGGTTGTGCCAATGGCTGAAATTGCTTTGGTCAGTACCCGAACTTTGCTAGGGCTGTGCCAACGGCTGAAATTGACTTCGGTCAGTACCCGAACATTGCTGGGGTTGTGCCAACGATTGAAATTAACTTCGATCAGTACCCAAATCTCGTAGGGGTTGTGCCAACGGCTGAAATTGATTCGGCCAATACCCGAACTTCGCTGGGGCTGTGCCAATGGCTGAAATTAACTTTGGTCAGTACCCGAACTTTAATGGGGTTGTGCCAACGGCTGAAATTGCTTCGGTCAGTACCCGAACTTCGCTGGGGCTGTGCCAATGGCTGAAATTGACTTTGGTCAGTACTCGAACTTCGAAAATGGCAGTTTTCAGCAGTTTTATGCAATTTTTGCGCGACTTTTTTGCAGTTTGATTTGTTGATCCCCAGACATGGTTTTGGGATGAATGTCAAGGGTCCCTGTGGAGTTTCCTTTTTTTTTTTTTAGGATTACGCTACTTGAACGTAGGATTTCAAGACAAATCGCTCAATCGCGTAGCGATTTCTCTTCAGATTTGACTTGGCAGTCCGTTTAAACTCCATTTCAACTCGAACCAAACCTGGCCTGGTGGGACTGGGACCCACTTGGGCTGCTGCAGGTAGAGGTGCGGTAGCCGCAGATGGAAGACCGGCTGCCCAGCTTATTTAACGTGCTGCGGGATTTTTCATTTTGCAAGTTTCCCGTTTTGAGCAGCGAAAGGATTTTCAATCTTCTTTTTTAGATCTACGGAGTTCGGGCAGTAAGATTTTGATTCCGTCAGTTCCTACGCGTTCAGCGCAGCCCTTCTTTCGCAGTTTTTGACCGTTAAAAGCATGTGAACCACCTAGGGGTGCTTTTAAATGCAATGTACGCAAAATGTATGCCTATATGACCTGCTAAATTTTTTTTTGTCTACATATGTATGCATATCTTACTGTAATACACGTTTGGATGTAAGAAAATTTAGGTTTTGAGACAGTACTATTTTGAGCTTTTTGGTCAGTCTAATAATCCTTTTTGGGGCCTAGCGAGCCTAGATTTTCAACTAAAAAATGCCTATGGTATTTTGAAGACCATGTGAGGCTGTTTTTTGATTTTTTGGATATATATGAAATGTTTCTATTTTTGGATAGGTGTGCTACTGAATGGCCACCTAGGCATTCCTTTGTGCATGTGGACATTCCATTTTACAAAGGAGACTTTGGCAAAAATTTTCCAAAATCTTGGGGCATTTAGAAGCATGCATTTTTGACTCTGTGGGGAGTTTTTTACTAACCCATGCAGGTTTAGAGTGTTTTGGGCTGACCCATGCATGTTCTAGGACTTAGATATATATGCTGGACTGATTGATTAATAAGCTACATATTTTAGGCTTACCACACCTTGTTTGAGGTTGTTTCAGAGTGTTGGTGTTTGCGATGGATCGTGATATGCCTAGCAGCTCTATCGGGGTTTCATCAGGCGTTAGACGGATGAGGGCTTCTGCCGTCCCACAGGCCCGTCCAGCTAGGATGCCTCGTAGATTGATAAAGGGCAGGGTTTGTCCAGCACAGGACGAGCAGCCACTAGATATTGATGATGAGGAGGTTCAATTTACTACTCCTGCTCCCGCTCAGGCTCCACGTGCAGAGGTCCCAGTCATTGCTGTGCGTACACAGGAGCTGTTGGGCGACTTGAGTTGCCATCCTTCGAGATATCTTCAGGCCAATGAGGTAACTTGAAGTCTTTCTTCTCTCTGGATTCTTTTCCCATCTTCTGGCCATTCTCGGGGTATATATTTTTGACATGGGTTGGTTTTTGATGCAGGTCCTTGACTTGACGCAGCCTCGAGGGAACTGGTTTAGTGTGCACTCCCTTTATCAGACTCTGCACGAGGATTACAGAGAAATCGTAGATGGCTGGAGATTTCAAGCCTTTTGCTCGATCCTGCCCCGCCGTTGCCCTTGGGGGTATATGAGGGCTTTGTCTGAGCGCTGGTTCCACCAGACTTAGTCCCTTCATCTGCTTGATTGCGAGGTGATGATGACTCTTATGGATTGGAGATTTATCACCGGCATTGAGTTTGCGGGTGAGATAGTGCCTGTCGTATCTGACATTTCACCCACCGTAGTCAGATCCCTGTTGGGAGTCCCTCAGTCGGCATTCAGGGGTCGGGCAGTCTGATTTGGTTCCTTGAGTATAGATACCTAGGACGGGACTTTACAGTTGCCTGCGCCTGATGATAGGAGAGATAAAGATCGTATTCTGAGGCGATTGTTTTTATCGATCATCAGGGGTTATTTTGTGGCGGACAACTCATCGACGGTGTCCTTCACTTTGATCAGCGCCACTCAGCATGTAGAGCGCCTCAACGACTTTGATTAGGACTCCTATACCTTCGCCTATTTTCTTTGGGGCATGCACCTGCTGTCAAAGGGTGCGACTGAGGCTTGGTTAGGATTCCATCAATTTTTGCTGGTGAGTACATCTTTCTATACCTTTTTGATTTCTGGACTTATTTTTGGCAGTCTTGGTCACTGAGGACTTTTGATATTTGTATGGATAACTTTGGGCATTTGAGAGACTTCCTTGCCTATGGCCTGTTTCAGCATTAGGTCTGGAGACCTATCCATGTGGACGGAGATGACATCACTCCATTTTGATGGAGGTCCCTGTTGCTGAGGGATTCACTCATGCCCGTCTGTAGTTGGAGCTTTTGACGACGGGCCCAATCACCTGGATGCCATACACATCCGAGCACTTGTCAGTCGAATTTGATGGAGGCCTCTCTACTGGCCGAGAGTTTAATTTATCGACCCGCAGAGTCCCTATGTTGACGAAGGGAGGCTGGGAGCTCTATCTTGGAGAGCGTGCCATTAGGAGCGTTACTAGGGAGATTCGCATTCCCATTATTCCTCCTGCTTGGCATCATTGGCCATTGTCCGTGCCTTTGACAGATATCCTTTTGGAGGGTATAGACGACTTTGATCTATCAGAGGGCCCATACATCCAGGCAGCCTTTCGCAGTTGGTGGAGTCCTCGCACTATCGGGGCTCAAACTCGTGCCACCCAGTTTATGGCAGACATGGTGCCAGGGTCCGTGATGATGACGGACTAGATAACTTGTATTAGAGATCCTACTCATGCAGACCAGATAGCAGATCTGACTAGGGAGTTGTACCAGGCTCGTTTCCTTATCAGGAACCTTGACCGAGATCCGTCAGTGGCATCTTTATTTGACCCGTCCATCTCTAGAGTAGGTCCCTCTTTAGTCCATTTAACAGCAGTTATACAGGGGCAGATCCTCCTTTATATTGCCCAGATATGCCTGATCTTAGCAGCTTTGTGCAGATAGAGGATCTGGAGCAGGTTGATCGATTTGAGGATGATGTCTTCGATTTCCTCTGATAGCTATTGGAGCTATACTTTTTGGTTAGCCACTGTTTTGGCTATTCGGCGTCTGTGCCATCATTTTGATAGACCACTGTATTAGCTGGGTGGTGGTTCCCCATTTTCCCTGTATTCTTCCTTTCACTTTATACCAGGATACATGAATGTTATATGCAGTAAACAAGTTTTTGTAGAAATTTCTGCCATCTTTATCTGCTACATCATGTTTATATTATTGTCATCATGCATGTATCATGTGTATGAATTCAGAAAGCTGCAATTTGACTTGACCTCTGGACGGTCTTGTGGTACGGTACTATAGATGTCGTCATCGGCAGTTACCCGCATAGAGCATTTACCACCATCAGAGGTGGCGGCTTCATTGAGATCGTGGTATGATAGTCTACCTTTTCCCACTCGGCAGACCGTTGACCACATGTTGGGGCATTCAATGGCCCTTGTAGATTTCTGGGTTCTGTTCGGATTTGTTGATGGCATTTTACCATTCTGGATGCCAGATAGGAAGGTATTCCGCATCGGGCGGTGCGAGTTGTCGCCTACTCTAGAAGAGTACCAGAGGTTGACCAGCCTGGAATTAGATTTGTCGTGCGCTCGGACGGCGATCAGTGATATGAGGAGACCATTTTTTGGTTATCGGGTCTCTATCAGAGTGTAGTCATGGATGAGATCATCTCAGGGCATGTGATCTCCATGGACTACTTGATTGAGCGCTTTGGCGAGTCTGACAGTTATGACCGCAACGTCGGAGATTTTGTCATTTTTGTAGAGGAGTGGCAGACTGCCAATGTAGGTATGTTCCTAGTGTGCATCGTGGCGTTTATGTATATGCCACTGTGCTTGGACCATCTCGATGTGGGATTGGTAGTTGTAGTCAGAGCGCTTAGACAGGGTAGTACCATTCTCCCTATGATTTTGGCAGAAACACTGAGGTCGCTCACCCATTGCTGCACCCATCCAGAGGGGTTTTTTCGAGGTAGTCTGGTCGTGCTATATATGTGGCTGATGTCCCATATCCGACCGATTGGAGCTTTTAGGCTTCATGCATATTGTTTTACATATGAGATATCCTCAGTTTACTCTTTCTGTCCGCCTGATGGCGTCGATACAGAGTCTTGGTTGGGGTTTTTGTCAGATCTTGAGCATCCATTTGCAGTGTTGCCATGCTCAGGGATGGCGTCCCCATTCAGCTTTATTATTCACGCATCTGGCATGGATTACTTGCCTCTGGCAGGACTGAGAGGAGTGACTACCTATCGTCTATTGGCAGTCATGGCGCAGTTTGATCAGTGGCAGAGTCTGTATCTCGTTGAGGATTTCGCTGATCAGAGGATGTCAACATCATCTATGTCATCTGCCGATTTGATTAGAGTAGGGCAGAGTTCTCCATTAGGCATCTGGGTCATTCTCCAGAGTATTCTACATGGTTGGAGGCAGAGATAGCAGTCGCAGCAGCAGAGCCTCATTCACCTCTGCTTGTGGATTCTGATGAGGAGGAGCCCATGGAGGATCCAGATTCTCTTACTGAGGATGAGCTGTTCACCGATTTGGCTGCAGCTTTAGTTAGTGATCCCCCGGTTATTCCTGTAGAGACAGATCCAGCTTTATCAGATTCTCTATTCAGGATGACCTCTGAGAGAGACTCAGCTAGAGCGCAGATGTTGGCTGCCCTAGCTGGCAGGGATTTAGCTTTTGCTGAGAGGGATGTCCTCAGGACCGCTCTGGATACTGGATTAATTGAGCGGGAGGAGCTTCGCTCTGCTTTGGATACTGGATTAGAGCGGGAGGAGCTTTGCACTATTCTAGATACTGTCATTGTGGAGCGAGATGAGATCCGCTCAGGCAGAGATGCAATATATATTGAGATTGAGGAGACTTTAATTTCTCGGGATGCAGCTTTTATAGAGAGGGATGAGGCTATAGCTTCCCGTGATTTCCACATTGCTGATAGTACTACTCTTCGATCTTACACCCACGGTTTGGTCATCGAGATGAGTGCTTACATTGATGACCACAGTGCCACCTTGCAAATGACTGTGGATGTTTTGAGTCATATGGAGGCTGAGTGGACTACACTTACATATGCTTCCCCATCTTCAGAGAGAGATGCCATGCTGGCATTGCTGACTCGTTTGTCCATGGGTCCATAGACTAGCTTTATTTTTCCTGCACAGACTAGATCGACCATTTTTGTCATGTATAGGGCACTATGTATATAAAGCAGTTTATATATCAGAGAAAAATATTTTTGAGATAATTCCCTGTTTGGATATGTATTGTCATTGCTGAGTGATTACCACTTTCGTCATGACTCGTAGTTGTTGATGCATTTTGAGCTTCTCCTTGATGGACTGACAGTTGAGGTGTAAAGGGAGTTCCTCAGAGGGGTCTGGTAATCAGACATCTTGACAGCATTGTGCTTTTATTTGTCTTTGGTGTCTTGGAACTGGTCTTTTAATTTTATTTTTTTTCTCTTGAGGGTCAAACTACGTCGTAGATGGCTGCCTACGTAGTCCCGGGTTGAGGGAGACCAGGTCATTCATAGTTCTGGTTTGTTTAGTCGAAGAGGCTTAAAAAGAGTTTATCTGGCATTTGAATTAGGTTTGATGAGCTTTGAAATTTGAAGTTGGGATTCGAAGGTTCTTTGGATTTTTGCTTAGTTTGACCGCACCATAGATGGTTGCCTAAGTACTCCCGGGTTGAGGGAGATCAGGTCATTTGTAGTTAATGCTTTCCTAGTGAAAAGCCAAACCTGATTAGATTTGTAGGACCCGGATGCGGGTATGCATGTGCTTCAGACGTAGTACCTTTTCACGGTGTCTGAATTGATGAGTTGGGAAAATTCGTTGCCATCCATTTCTTGTAGTCAGATGGCTCCCCCTGTCAGCACTTTCTTGACAATGAAAGGGCCCTCTCAGTTTGGGGCAAATTTTCCTTTGGCTTCATCTTAATTGGCCATAACTTTATTTAACACCAAATTATTTTCTTGTAATTGCCGTATTCGAACTTTTTTGTTGTAGGACCTGGCAATCCTTTGCTGGTATAACTGTCTGTGGAAAATGGCTGTGGTCCTATTTTCGTCTATCAGGGACAGTTGATGATATCGGTCTTGCCACCATTGATCTTCGTCCATCTGAGCATATATTAATACTCGTAAAGACTCCATCTCTACTTCTATGGGGAGGACTGCTTCCATGCCATAGACCAGTGAGTAGGGGGTAGCCCCAGTAGAGGTGCGCATTAATGTCCTGTAGGCTAACAGGGTGAGAGGCAGCAGATCAGGCCATTCCTTGTGATTAGCAGACATTTTTTACATGATCTTTTTGATGTTTTTGTTGGCCGCTTCGACAACACCGTTCATCTTGGGCCGATGATGACAAAGTTGAGATGCTTGATGTGGAACTTGCCGCACAATTCTACCATTATTTGATTGTTCAAGTTTTTGGCGTTGTCTGATACGATCACTTCCGGTTGCCCATATCGACAGACAACATTATTTCTGATGAAACTGATGATGACCTCTTTTGTGACTTTAGGGAAAGAGGCTGCTTTAACCCATTTGGTGAAGTAGTCGATCATCGTGAAGATGAACCGATGACCGTTGCTGGCTTTGGGTTTAACTGGACCTATCACGTCCATTCCCCACATAGAGAAAGGCCATGGTGCACTCATGTTGTGTAGCTCATTTGGAGGAGCGTGGATGGCATTTCCATGTATTTGGCATTGAAAACATCTCTTGACGTGATCATCGCAATCAGCTTTAAGCGAGATCCAGTAATGTCCTGTTCTGATTATCTTCTTGGCCAGCAGATGGCAGCTCATGTGCGGACCACAGACTCCGCCATGGATTTCATCCATTAGTCTTTGGGCTTGCTCTTTGTCAAGGCATCTTAACAGGCCTATTCCAACATCCCTTTTGTAAAGTGTATCTCCACTTAAGTAGAACTTCATGTCAATCTTGAGGATCCACTTACGTTCTGACTGGCTTGCCCCAGCAGATATGGATCCATCACAGAGATATTCCTTGATGTCTTGAAACCAAGGTTGCTCAACAGGAGGTATTTCGTCTGATACTTCTCCAATGTAATTCTTATATGTTAGGGCTTTTTGATTGGTGAACTGGATGTTGGGAAACCCGCTCGTGGTGGATATGTAGATTAATGAAGCCAACATTACCAATGCATCGGCAAAGTTATTTCGACCCCGAGGAATGTGGACGAAGGTTATTGCTTCGAACTCCTGGGAGATTTTGAGGACTTGCCAATGATATGGCAGCAGATGCAGTTCGTTTATGAGATACTTGCTGGTGGTTTGTCTAATGACCAGCTCGGAGTCTTCAAAGACCAATAAATGTTTGATACCTATGGATTGGACTAGTTTTAACCCCAGTATACAGCCTTCGTACTCGGCCGTGTTGTTGGTGTTGCTAAATTAAAGTTTGGTAGCCACAATATATTGATCATCTGTACAAGAGATAAGGACTGCCCTAGCTCCGGAACCTTCCATGTTTATCGCTCCGTTGAAATACATTTTCCATGGTTGGACTGTATTCTCTGACTGGAGTTGTTGAATTATCATGATCCCATCATCTGGGAAATATGTCTCCAGGGGCTCGAACCCTCCTGAAGGTGCTTCTGCTAATTGATCTGCAATGTCTTGGCCTTTGATAGACTTCTGAGTCACGTAGACAATATCGAACTGCTGTAGAATCAACTGCCATTTGGACAGTCGACAATTTAATATTGGTTTGTTGAAGACATATTTGAGTGGATCCATGCGGGATATGAGATATGTCGTATACCCATGCAAGTAGTGTTGCAATCTCATGGCGGTCTATGCTAATGTGTATCATGTTTTCTACATCAGGGTGTATTTTTGTTCACCGCTGCTGAATCTTTTGCTGATGTAGTAGATAGCTCTTTCTCTACTACTATCATCCTTCTGTCCTAGCATGCAGCCCATGGCATTGGCATTGACGGACAGGTACATGAATAAGGGGACTCCATCCCTTGGAGGTACCAAAACAGGTGTTTGACAAGCTGCTTTTTGATGGCAAGGAAGGCTTGTTGACAATCCTCATTCCATTTGATGGAGGAATTCTTCCTTAATAGCTTGAAGATGGGTTCACAGGTTGCTGTGAGCTGGGAAATGAATCGACTTATGAAGTTAATCCTTCCTAGGAATCCCAGTATCTCCTTCTCTATACGAGGCACGGGCATTTTAGAAATGGCTTTGATCTTGGCAGGGTCTAACTCAATGCCCCAATTACTCACCAGGAATCCAAGCAGTTTGCCTGCCTTGACGCCAAAAGCGCATTTGGCAGGATTTATCTTGAGGTTGTACTTGCGCAACCTGTTGAACAACTTTTTGAGATGGTCTATGTGATCATCCTCCCTTCGGGATTTGATGATGATGTCGTCCACATAGACCTCTATTTCTTTATGCATCATGTCATGGAACAGGGACATCATGGCTTGCTGATACGTGGCTCTGGCATTAATGAGGCCGAAGGATAGTCGTCGGTAGCAGAAAGTTCCCCAGGGAGTGATAAAAGCTATTTTCTCCTGGTCTTCTTCAGCAACCATGATTTGATGGTAACCAGCAAAGCAGTCCACTAAGGAATACATACCGTATTGTGCAGTGTTGTCAATCAGGATGTGGATGAAAGGTACCGGGAAATTATCCTTAAGGTAGGCTTTGTTTAGATCCCGATAATCCACGTAGACTCGTACCTTCCCTCCCGGTTTAGGGATGGGGACGATGTTTGACAGCCATTCTGGGTATGTTGATACCATGATAATTCTGGCTTTGAATTGTTTAACAACTTCTTCTTTGACTTTGAGACTCCACTCAGGTTTCAATCGTCTGAGCTTTTGTTTGACTGGTTTGAACCCTTCTTTGATGAGCATTCAATGGGTGACAATGTTTGTGGATAGACCAATCATGTCTTCATGTGACCATGAAAATACATCCTGATACTGTGTCAGGAGTTCGATCAGGTCGGCTTTTTGATCTGATGTGAGGTCTGAGCCTATTTGGATTTCTTTGATGGTTTCAGAGGTTCCTATGTTGATGGTGGTGGTTTGATCGAGGTTTGGTTTGGGTTTATCTTCGACCCATTCATTGATCTCCTCGGGCACCTCATAGTCATCTTCCTCCTCTTGATCAAGATCCATCAAGTCGAAGCTCAATTCTGCATCACAGTCGGAGTTATGTTGACAGGTTGGCATCTCATCAGCAGAGACACACACATCCAATGCTTGGGTCCTGAAAACAAAAATGCTTTCATTAATATATGTAACTGCTTAAACATACATAACATTTGACATGACAGAAGCTACTCCCATAGCTGTGCAATCAAAAGTAAGCAGTAAATAAAAGCATGATTAAGGGCAGATTGACTATCTGCCCCTTTACCCTTTTCGGCTAAGGCAAGGGACATTGCTCCAGTTGTCTAGTATCAGATTCTCATGGATAGGGAGGATGTTGGAAGTGTGCTCATCTGTCTCGTCTTGTATGATAACTGAGACATCCTTCAGAATAGGACCGAGGATTTTACGTGGATCGTTCCTCTTCTTGATGTGAGGAGTTTGGACATGGTCTTCGTCGTCACTATCTAAGAGTTCGTCATTCATCCCATCGTAGTTGATAATGACTCGCATGTTAGCGAATGGGTCTCGTCCTTCGTACAGGATCTTTTCTTTTCCCTTTTTGCTATCTGCCTCAGGCTTGAGGGCTTTCCTTTCATGGACAGGTATGATTGGAGGAAACAGCATGGCTGATACTATAGTTGGGATTTTCCTCACAGGCTTCACCCATTCGGTAGTTGTGAGGTTTGGGAGCAGAATTATGGAGGCATGAGCCTTGGGATGTTTGTGTGGATTCCGATGGCTGGACCCAAATGAGTATCCCAATCCTGCTTTTCCTATTTGACTTGGGATTTGGATTGGCATCTTAATGCCATGCTTGTTCTTTCCTAACTCTTCTCCAGGCTGGAAACCCGCAGCTACCATTTCTTGGCCCACTGTCATTACTTCAGTGGAGATTTTAGGCTTCAGGGCTGGTGCCCCTATTGGTAGATAGTGAGTATCGCTCACTTCCAGAGCTTGAAAGCTGGCAGGTTTAATCCCTGCATCCAGGCTGATTACTGGCATGTCCCCATGTATATGGGTAGGGTATTCTGGTTCGGCATTCACTGTGATGAGGCTGCCGTTGATGATGTATTTGAGTTTTTGATGGAGGGTGGATGGCACAGCTCCGGTCATATGGATCCACGGTCTGCCCAACAACAAGTTGTATCCAGTGGCTATATGGAGCACCTGGAAAGATACGTAGAAGGTGTGTGGACCAATTTCTAGAGGAAGCTTGATTTCCCCCATAGCCTGGCAGCGAGATCCATCGAAGGCTCGGATGACCACATGGCTGGATTTGATCCGGTTTGGATTGACCTTCCTTCTTTCCAAAGTGTCGTAGGGATAAATGTTGAGGGAGGATCTTCCGTCGATGAGCTCGCCTCCAATTACGTACCCGAAGGACATCACGGCTATGTGCAGGGACTTCCGATGGCCCGTTCTCTCTGCCGGGATATCACCATCAGTGAAGGATATCACATTATTGTTGAAGATGTGTTCGATCACGTGACAAAATTTCTCTGTGTCTACCGTGTGTGGCAGATAGGCTTCTTCTAGTACTTTAACTAGGATGTTGCGGTGATCCGCTGAGGATAGGACCAAGTCGAGGATGGATACTTGTTTGGGTGCGTCCTTCAAGCTTTGCACTATCTTGATTTCATTGTGTCCCATCTTTTTGAGGAACTCTTTTATTTTCTCTTCAGCCACCTTTTCTTTGGCTTTGATGATTGGTTTGATTACCCGTTGAGGCAGGTACAATGAATTGTCCTTTGACAGGATGGAAATGTTGTTTGAAGTCGAGCTTTCGATGTCTCCGTAGTTCCATGGGACCTTCTTCAGATTGGTAATTGGATATTGAAGTCTGAAGGGCAAAATTAGAGGCTGAGGTGCAACCACCTTCACAGGATTTTGTTTGTCTTGAACCCCTTTCCCTGTCAGTACCAGGGGTGTGAGGATTGATTCCTCGTCGCAGGATATGACAGCCACTATGTCCTGGTACCATGCATTGGGTATCCAGAGGCTGTTTTTATCTGAGAGGTCAAGGATTTGATTTCCCCTGATCAAGTCACCCTTTTCAATAAGGTCTTGAATCAGGTTCCGAAGAGCCCAACAGTCTTCTGTATCATGGCCGGGTGAATTAGAGTGGTACTAACATATTTGGTCAAGTTTGAATTTCCTAGCTTAAGGGTTTAATGGAGGTAACAAGTCTTTAACCATTCCCTCGTTGATCATCATTTGCAGGATTTCTTCCATTGACTGGTTCAGATTGGTGAAATTCCTTTGAAATAGGAATTTCTTACCACTTCAGACATTTGATTCTTCGACCCCCTTGTCAGTCCAGGGATGCTCATGAGTTCGACTATGATCTTGATTGAGATTGACTTCCGCTGTAGGAGAGCGACTGCCAATAGATTGATGGATTTGCTTCAACATCTTTCTGGTGAGTTGATGTTGGTAGATGACCAGTTCAGCCAACTACTCGATTTGTTCCTTGATAGACTTGATTTCTTGCTATATCAGGAATTGTTTTCCAAAAGCTTCCCAACTCATTGGGCTGATGTTGTTGGATTGAGTTGATTCTTCAACATAGTGGAGGTATTTGGATCCTTCTCCACTCGAAGTGTTTATCATGTTGACATTCTCCTATTTGTGTTGTGGGAGAGTTTTATCTTGGACATGCGGTTGTTCGGGCTTTGTCACCATGATCTCTCCGCTGTCAATTAAATCTTGAATTTTTTGCTTGAGGGACCAACAATCCTGGGTGTCGTGGCCCGGTGATCTGGAATGGTAAGCACATTTCTTGCTAGGGTCGAAGTTCTTTGAATTAGTGTTGGTTGGCGGAAGGAGTTGGCCAATCTTCTTCTGAGCTGTCAGAAGTTTGAAGACGTTTTCGAGTGAATCCCCTAGTGGGGTGAAAGTCCTTCTGCGCCTGACCTCCATATTTTTCTGGAATGAAGGATTTGAAGGCTGTGTTGTAGCTTGGAAAGGGTATAGTTCCTCCTTTGAATGGGCATATTGTTTGAATTGCCACTTGAATTCTGTTCTTATAACACCAAGGAAACTTCTTCATCTTTCTTTTTGTGGACCCTCCGGGGATTAATCCCGTAATTTCTAGATTGGATATGCTCAGCAACAGCTTCGAGGGCTGTTAGGTCTTTTATTTTTCCGGACTTGAGTCCAATTTCGGCCATTTCGCCGTGTTTGATCATTTCAGAGAAAGGTTTTCCTATGCCTGCCAGGACCCTTTCATAATAAGGAGCTTCTTGAATGTCGATGAAGGTCATGACTATTTCAGATTCAGTCATGGATGGGGTGACTTGTGCTGCGACCCATCTCCATCGCTGGGCATATTCTCTGAATGATTCAGTGTTCTTTTTCTTGATTTTGGTAATTTAATACCGATCTGGAGCCAGCTGAGATTGAAAACTGTACTGGCCGAGGAAGGTATGGGCCAATTCTTCCCAACTGTGGATTTTGGAGTTGTCCAGACGGGCATACCAGGCTCTGGCTTCTCCAGTTAAACTTTTCTGAAATAGCTGCATTCGAAGTTTCTCGTCCCCAGCATAGGATCCGAGTTCCCCGATGAAAACCTTCAGGTGTGTATAAGGATCCCCTAATCCGTTATATTTCTCAAAATCAGGGACTTGGAACTTTTCGGGATACCGAGCCCCAGGAAATATGCATAGATCTGAGTAGTTGACACTGCCAAATGCCCCAGTCCCTTTGATGGACCGGAGGGTTTCTTCCATTTAGTGGATTTTTTTGAAAATGTCACCAGCTTCCTGTTCTTTGTTTAGGATGGTGATTTCTGGAGTTTTGTTAGTTGTATCCTGGTTCTGTGGTCCAGGAATATGAGTTTCGGTCTTTTCTGTATCTTAACCGCCAGCATCATTACCAGAAGGTCCTGTTTCCAGATGAGTTTGAGATTGTTTCTCTTTGAAGGCCTTGCTTTGCTCTCAAAGGAAACCTGCTAGCTCTGCTATCTGATTTTTTAGTCCTTCGAATTCTTCCCTAGACACAGGGGTGGATTCTGGTGGAGCACTTGAAGCCATGTCTGTGGATGGACCGGGTGCTTTTCTGGTCTTGGATCTAGTGATAGGACCAATTTTCCCTACCTACACAAAAATGTAGGCGTGTCAATTTCCTGTGGTAGGTAATGATTGGATGCATTTATGATGTGTTTTTTAAGTTTATCCTGCAAAATCGAGGTTAGTTGTTTTGATGGCAGGATGACAGGATATCTGATAGGAAAGTAAATCTTTCATTATTGTCATTTACATTGTGCTCCTCAGTAATTGGAGACTTGACATGGAATTGAAAGAGGAAGGCATGAAGAAGCCTACCATCGATTGGGTTGATCAGAGGCTGACCTATCCTAGGTTTACTCTCGCGGGCTTAGTTTTGGCATGAAGGTTCCCAGATCATCGCAATCTACTAGAAGGGAAGTTAATCCGATCGTTCAATTGGAGCGAATCTGGGTGGTGCATTTTCAGGAGGCATCCCCGGAGACTTAGTCGTCCTCAGAGTCCTTACTTATCACCGACCGGGTTGGCCTCCTGGTGGAGGGACACACAACATACATTTACATACATCGTGCCTCACCGTTATGCATATGATGCTTTGTTTGGAAAGCGGGTAAACATTCATTCACATTCATTCAATGTAAAGACGTACCATTCATGCATTCATTCAATTGAAAAGATGTAACATTCACTCATCCATTGACTGTGGAGACGCAAGATTTCACGCATTTAATAGTTTTGAAAGGGAAATATTTAAAAAGATTGAAAGCGGCCTAAGCCCTCTACTGTCCCCAGCAGAGTCGCCACCTGTCGACGTTGGAAAATTTAAGAAATACCGCGGGTCGGTTGTAACCCAGTTTTCTTCAAATCGATCTTCCAAAGTTATCTCTACCCTTATTCATTTTTTTTGCGAAAAAGGTTTTGAAGGGTTTTTTAGGAAAGAGGCCAACATGTGTATATGTCGACGATTTGATTTGATTTGATTTAAACAGAGTCGCCAGTTGGTAGTTTTGAAAATGGTTGTATCAACTCAACCGAATTTGATTTGAAAGAGGCCCAATTGTTGGACACTGTCGAAACATGATCTTTTGAAATCGGAGTTTTGAGTTCGGGGGCTTAGTTAAGTGTGGGGAAGGTGTTAGGCACCCCATGACTCCCGTGTAAACACGGTACCACAATCTTTTTAATATTTCCCTTAAAAATAGAATGCGTGAGTGAATGCTGTTTACAAATTGGGTCTGTTGATTTGATTGATTGAAAGTAGTGCTTTGCTTCGTTGAGCCTATATACGAAGGGTTTGATTTGATTTTGAAAATCAGTCTTTGATTTGATTTGCAAAAGCATTTTGATTAGATTTGCAAAAGCTTTGAAATTGAATTGACAGTGAAGTTTTGATAGCTGTTTATCAAACCCCTACGATGACATAGGAATTGAAGCCTTTTGATACTTTGAAAATTTATCTTTATAGCCTTAAGGCTGCATGTGAGGTATGTTGGGTTATGATCTACCACAACAAAAATGTAAGTGTCGGTCTCCTCATGGGTATGAAAACCATCGGAGGGACGCTGACACGACAATCTATGTTTTCACTATGTCGGGACCTTAAATATAGATAAACGTTTTAAGGTCTGTTTACATTAACATTTTATAGGAAAAATGGCAGGGTTCATTTGTAAATCGAAGTTTGCCCATCTTGGGAATCAGATTTCGATCATTTTGATCGTGAATCCCACGATTCCTAGGCTCACATATGAGTACCCAATAAACCTGCACAATTCAAATTTTTACAGAAATAAATGTATGTCATTACGTCGCAATGGAACCAAGGATTCATCAGTAAATCATGGCTGCTCGTGGCCAAAGCGTCTCGTTCCCACCAGATAACGATCTAAGGGACGCGAGTTTGCTTTCAGTGCTGAAACTAGAAATGAAGCTAGATTTAAGGAAATCTCAGCCGTTCTAGCTTCCCAATTTAGTCTGGATGCTTTGAACCGTTTGAAAATTAGAAGTGGCGAGATTTGAATAAATCTAGACCGCCCGCAGATATATCAGTGCAAATTCATATACAAATGAATGTTGAATGTAGCAGTTGAATGGAATTGAGAAAATAATATATATATGTATATATATATATATATATATATATATATATATATGTAAAAGCCGTAAAAGGGCGATGGGTTTTCACTCGCAAGCCCGGACTGGAATTGAAATATATATATATTTATAAAAACTGTAAATAGCCATGAAATGATCTAGGCTGTGACAGAAATAAAATATATATGTATAAAAGCACTAAAAAGAGCGAAGGGTTTACTCGCCAATGCCCGTACTGGAATTAAAATTGACAGAAAAGTAGTCACCCAGTGACTGGGGAGAGCACCCAGTATGGGGAAGTGTGCAAAAGCATTAAAATGGCCACGAAATAGTCCAAGCCAACTGAAAATATATAAATATATATATATATATATATATATATATATATATATATATATATATTGACAGAAATGTAGTCAACCAGGACTAATTTGAGTACCAGTGATTGTGAATGGCGCTTATATATGCGTAAATATATATAAAAGCAGTAAACTACCACAGATTTGACATCCGGGCTTGACATAATTGAAATGTTAGTACATTTACAGTTCAATATGTACAAAAAAGGCCAAACTCGGATTGTTATGATGACCCAGTCCGGCGAAGTTGCCAAAGCTGTGTGTGCTAGTGCATTGAAGCTGCTGGAGCTGATGGATCGTCAATCCGAGTTGTAAAAATGTTGAAAAAGGAGTTTATGTACAAAAATGTATCAGTTTTTGACAAAAACAGCCACGGAACTAAGTTCCGGGCATATTTTGAAAGTGAAACTGGGTGTGCAAGTGTAAAACAGCGCAAAGTAGTAGTATTGACTTGCTGATCGTAAAAATACTTACAATGGGCTGCACTACGGGCTTTTTGCCACTTAGTGGGATTGAAACGTCCAAATCTATTGGTGGTTTTTTGATATTTGGTAGTATATGGGTATATCTACGTGTTGGAGTGAAAATATTTGGGTTTGGAAGAGGTGTAAAAGTCGAAAAATCAGTCGGGCAGGGCTTCGTTGTGTTTCTTGCTTATGAACATGAGAGGGGGCTGCCCCTCTATTTATAGAGGGGGGAGCCGCACCTTTACATGTGGCTACCACAGGTAGAGGTGTGGTCACTCGAGGTGGGCCCCGTGTGTTCGATTTGGTCATCTCGATGTACGTGCACTCTTAGCAATGCGATATCCGGTCGAAAACTTTCTAACTTTTGATCGGAGCGTCAGTTTGTGGCGTGCTGTACCTTTCCAGAAGGCTCTCGATGAGATTGTTGCAATGACATGGGAAAAATCATTTTTCGGGTCCAGGAAGATGGGTTCATAACCAGGTCTTCGATTCCCCGTAGTTTGTCCTTTGAGCTGTCTTGCGTAGTTGCCACTCGGCATAGTCGTTAGGGTTCATTCTGACATTGGCGGCATCGATTTGGCTTGAGTTTGACCAATTCAGTTGAGAGTTGATAAAATAACCGTTGTACCCCTCCCGGGGCTGCCTGTAGTGTCGGCATGGTCGCTGGTTGACTTTCGGGAGCTGATTCCAAGATTTGGATCCTAGTCGAGTCTTTTGACCTCAGGGTTGTCTCCAAGGTTGACGTGGTCATTCCAGGTTTTGCTCTAGAGTTCTTATGACACTTCAGGTTGATGTCTGCAATTGACTTGACGTCCCAGGTTGAGACTGGGGATGACCTGCACTTCTCAGGTTGCTGCCGGGGTTGAGTTTGACTTCCCTGGTTGAGACCGGGGTTGAACTTGATGATCCGATTGACTGTCGGAGCTTGATTGATGGTCTGATTGACTGTCGGAGCTCGATTGATGGTCCGATTGACTGTCGGAGCTTGATTGATGGTTCGATTGACTGTCGGAGCTTGATTGATGGTCCGATTGACTGTCGGAACTTGATTGGTGGTCTGATTGACTGTCGGAGCTTGATTGATGGTCCGATTGACTGTCGAAACTTTATTGATGGTCCGATTGATTGTTGAAACTTGATTGATGGTCCGATTGACTGTTGGAACTTGATTGATGCTCCGATTAATTGTCGAAGCTTGATTGATGTTCCGATTGACTGTCAGAGCTTGATTGATGGTCCCATTTACTGTCGAAAATTGATTAATGGTTCGATTGACTGTCAAAACTTGATTGATGGTCCGATTGACTGTTAGAGCTTGATTGATGGTACGATTGACTATCGGAACTTGATTGATGGTCCGATTGACTGTCGGAACTTGATTATCGATATTGGGAATCGGATTTAACTGGAGTACCGATATTGGGGATTGAATTTAGGTTGAAGGATCGTCGTTGGTGGCCGGATTTGGATTGATTGATGGTTTTGCCCTCCTACGGGTGAGTATCGGGGCAAGGAAAATTTTGAGTGTCTAATGTGTGTGTGCTTAAATTAATTGAGCTTACGTGTTTGATTGGAAGTAGTGTCGTGCTTCGTTGGATCTATATACAAAGGGTTTGATTTCATGAAAAGTCCATTTTTAAGACATGTTATGAAAATAAGATTTTGAAAGATGATTTTCAAACCCTTTCGCTCGCATAGGAATTGAAGCCTTTGGATACTTCTGTTAGGAATATTCATGAGAATGGTATTCCTATTTATATAAGATTTGATAATGATCTTAATGAATGAATATGCAAGTATGCTTGCATTGATGAAAGCTGTAAAGTCCTTTGATAGATAATAGGAATATATGTACAAGGACTTAGAATGAATCGATCAAATATGTTAGGTTGATCCTACATAAACAAAACAGCTTTTTAAAGTCCTTAAAAAGAAATAATGTACAAGGACTATAAATAGAAAGATCAAGCTTGTTAGGTTGATCTTATATTATGTAATAGATAGGCCTGTCTGATCGTCGAGCACTGCACCAGCATCGTAGTCTGTCAGGAGAGACAAGACTCGAGAACTATCAAGGCGGAATTGTAGTCTGCAAGGATAGTAGATCTCGGAGTTCTTAGTCTTCCAGGAGAGACGAGACATGATCGTAGTGTGTCGAGAAGAACTTTCTTGGAGCCATAGTCTGCTGAGGAAGTAATGTTCAGAATCGTAGAGACAGCCTGTCTATGAGCCGACCGAGCGCCTGCCAAAGCTAAGTCAAGAATCGTAGGTCACACTTAAAGTAGTGGAGTCTACTGATCATATCAGAGGCAGAGATTGTAGTAGAGCCAGATCAGACAAGGACAACAAGTATGAAGGCAGAAATCGTAGTCGGTCAAGATTTGATCTCAGAGTCATAGTGTCTGCAGAACCAAAGCAAGATCGTAGTCTGCAGAACTAAGGCTTCAACAAAGATGCTCACAACGTCAAGGAAGAATCGTAGTGTCAACACGATTCTTAACAGATGAGCACTCCCAGAATTTCCAAAGTATAAAGCCTCTGGTCTGCGCTGCAAAGATACATTCCACCTGAAGGAAACCAGAGAGCACTCAACGAATGGCATGCAAGCAAACAGAAGATCTAAGCACCAACTCAATCAACATCCTGATTGAGTTGTTAAGCCATTCAAGATAAAGTCTTCCACAAGCAAATCAGAAGAAGACTTCAGATATAGTGACTGACTAAAGAAAGCCAGCAAGTGCAGTAGCTGTCAAGAGAATAGAAGACAACAATCTTGGGATTAACCAGGATCGTAGTGTTTGTTAAACAAAGTAGGAACTGATGCAGTTTACATAGAGATACTGGCCAGCTTATGAAGAACAAGGCAAAAGTGATTAAGCGTGGGTCAGACCATTGATGATAGGTGAAAGGGAAATCACAAGGAGAAAGAGAGCTGGGCATGCCACAAATCTGATGTGTCTTTCTATTCAGAAGAGGCCAGAGCAATAAGTCAAGCTATCAGTTCCTGATATCAGTCAAGGCAAATAGAAGTGTTGAAGCACTATACAAGTGAAGGAAGAGGTGTTCTACATTGCAAATGCAAAGAACACTCTTCAAAATCTTAGTGTTGTCTCTAACCAGTCAATGAGCAACATTCAACAAGACACACTACGATCAAGGTCCAAGAACATCTGCATCAGAATCGTAGAGTTCGATCATCTGAAGATTGAAGCATTAGCAAAGGTTTAATCTGAAGATTGATATTCGAACGTTGCTGATTAAGAGCATCAATGCTGAAGGACAACTCCTATAGATTTGAATCAAAGAATCAGAAAGAAGAAATAAAGGTTACTACCAGATTGACACGAAAATGTGACATCTTTGAGGCGGTAGGTGAGGTAGCAGACTGCTGTGTCATTAAAGTCATAAAGGAGCTGTTACGTCACATCAGCAGTCTGCACCAAATAACTCGAGATCTGCGAATCAATTCAAAAAGCTTCCAACGGCTATTTTCTAACGGTAAGATCATGGAAGGGTATTTAACAGATGAAGTTTCAAAGATCGAGAGTTATTGAGTTGCAGAATCGTTGAGTTGTTGGAATGCTATATTGTTGACTCTACGAGTTCCACCAGAGCTGAACAGAACAAGTCTCAGTGACAGTGAGACTACGAGAGTAGAAGTGAAGCAAATTTGTAGAAGGACTGGAACAGACTAAAGCTTCACTCAACAACGATGAGGATGCCATTGAAGATGGCAGCTAAGCTGAGAGCCGAGAAGGCCAAGAAGATAGCTTTCAGGAAAGTGGCTGAGCACAAAGAAGATCTAGAGAGCTACTCTACGAATCACCATGAACCAAAAGCTGAAACACAACAGTTGCAGAACCATATCTGCATATCATTCAAGAAGGGTTCAGGGAATGCTAAGGACCAGAAGAAGTTGACCAGCAACGTCAAGCCTTAGCAAACCCAAATGGTGATGGTGCACAGCTGACATCAGATGAAGATGAGCAAAATAGAAAGAAGCTCAGCTGCACTAAAGAAGGAGTGGTCGAAACAGTACGCAGAATGCAAAGAGGACCACGCCAAGCTGCTAAATACCTGAGATGATAAAGCTTCAAGTCTTCTTACCAACAAAGCACCGACCTAGCAGCGCCCGCATTTGGTTGTAGATGGATAGCAGCGACTGATTGCGGTCGCTGATACTGGTCGCAGTAAATTTAGTCGCTACAAGTAAAGTGGCGACCACTTTCAGCGACTGCATTATCAACGACAGCTAATAGCGACCGACTCGGTCGCCAGATTGTGTCAGGCCGCGTCAGCTTGTGTCGTGACGTGGATCCATGTGTCAGCGGTCAGTATCAGCGACCGCTTGCAGTTGCCTTTATCAACGACCAGTATTAGCGACCGCCTGCGGTTGCCACCCGGGAAAATGCTATTTCGGTCGCAGATATGAAATAGCGACTGTATGCGGTCGCTGATACTAAAATTAAAAAAAGGTTATTTTGTACCTGTTTATATCCCAAAAAATTTGACCTATTTTGTACCTGTCCCAACTCATAGCAATTATATACAATCCAAATCCATCCATTCATTCATTAAGTACGCACTGAATGACAATTACCTTCATTCATTCATAATAAAACCAACACAACGACAATTACATTCAAATTCAAATCTGTGAATATAAAACGTTCGTACATTCATTCATTCAGTAAAAAAATAGTCAATATATACAATGTAGAACAACGACTGAGAAATTATGAGAATACAAATGTCTGGGCCGCATCAAATATCGATCGATAGAATGAGGCTGTAACAAATTAAAGAAGAAAACACATTAAACATATATGAAAAACAAAAAACGACCCTAACCTTTCTAATGTATTACAATAACATGAAACCTAAACAATGACATAATTACCTCATATATCCTGCTGCTCTGCTGCTCTATCCACTGCCTCTGCTAGATCCTCAGGACTTAGTGAGTGTAGATGCCTACCTAGTGTAAGAAGAAGATTCTGATCTTGACATATTGCTCTCACACAGTCAACAGGAGTGTGCGACATCGGATGGCACGAGGACTGAGTAGACTGAGTAGCAGAACTGCCCGTGACACTGATAGTCGGTCGTTGTCATTGTCCTTGGCCTTTGATGTAGTTTTTCTTCACAACTGATGCCCTCTCCCATAATTCTTGATCAATCGACGGCCGCAGGGTGCCTTCAGGATAACGCTGGTTCATTAGGCTCTTATAAGTGTCCTGTCAGCATTTTAAAAATAAAATTGTTAAAAATAAATATAAAATGCTCAAGAATTAATTAATGACAGAAATATAAAGTTATAAAAAACAAATTATCGCTATCTGCACAGCCTCAGGCAAACCATCGCGGGTGGCCACGTACACATCCAACCAATTAATAGGCTCACCCTGAGACTGAGTCTCCTATAAAATATACTCGTATATTAATACGTAAACATGTGATATAATGTATACATAATGATTGATATTTGAAAAATATGTACCCGTGTAGCAATATGCTGCAGCTGTGATATACTGCCGCCCCTATACGTGCCTTTTGCCTTGGCGCCTTCAGGTACACCTGAGGCTTTGTTAGCGGCAGCAGTCTTGCGTCTCTTCACCCAGACCTCATCCCACCACACCTCACATATCCCTGCCCATATGTCAGTCGCACATTACCAGGGGCTATACACATGCATGTGCTGCTCACCCTCCCCTGGATGGTCGACCGATGCATTATTCAAGGCTTTTATTCATTCCTTGTTCAGGTTATCCTTTGTTCGGACTGCTCACTTTTGCCAAAATAATGTCTGTATTATTGATGCATGTGCGTCGTCTCATCTATACCACTTCTGCAAATAAACAACAACAATAATATTATGGATGATGATATATAATCGAAAATAATATACACACATTAATTATATTATCTGTCAAAATTAAATAAAATATACCTGGAATTCAATCCAAACTGCATCCTTATGGGCGAGAGTTGTGCTTGCCCACGTAATCACTGGCGTAGGCCAGTTCTGTAAGCATAATTGTGAAATGCACTTCACAATCTTGCTATCTTGAAAATCCCTACAATATACAACAATTAATATACAAACCCAGAAAACATTAGTATATAACTACAACATTAATGATCTTATTATAAAATGATTATATATGAAATAGATAGATAATGTACGTGATGTCCGGAGGAGGTCTGATCTGTATAAGAATCCGGTCATCCGGATTACTCGGGGCCTTCGGGACCTGATTAGGCCCCCTACCCATGCCACGCTTTTTAAACGGGGCTTCAAAAGACATCTATACATACAAAATTAACGGATGTTAGTAGGAGTTATATGATATATATATTAACATATACCTTGAATAAAAGGACAATAATGACAGATAATTATATGAATTAGTTAACTACGACACCTATGAATGAAAGGTACAATGAAGGTGAGTGTATATATGTAATTGTATGTAAAACCTTTCATAAAAGGAAAATAATGACAGATAATTGTATGAACTAGTTAATTACGACAACTACAAATGAAAGATACAACTGCGGTAAGTGTATATATGTAATTGTAACGCGTGCCTAATACCCATGCGGTGCTATGTATGTGTGTGTGTGTCGTTTCGACGCCTGAGGTAGATTTTGGATTCTTTTTTGACTATTGTTCTACGTTTGCGTAAGTTATGAAGACGAGCTGGTAACTCGGGCTCCGTATATCAGAATCGAGTCTCGTTAGTTCTAACGCGTGCCTAATACCCATGCGGTGCTATGTTTGTGTTTGTGTGTCGTTTTGACTCCCGAAGCGGGTTTTGGACTCTTTTTTCACTATTGTATGTGTATTAAATGTATATATATGTAATTGTATGTAATACAAGTAAAACTAAAAATACATTTCTCACCCTAATCGCTGTCTGAGGTAGAATCATTTTGTATACGTATTGGAGATTCATAACCATTATTTTCTTCATATTCAGTGTCAGTGTCAGTCAATGACTCTTCCTCCTCAGTATCAATGTCATCTGGCACATGTACTGACTCAGGATCCTGTTCATCAGGTTCATCTCCAACCTCTGACTGGATTACTTCATTGTTGTCCTCCATATTTATTATCGGAGGTCTATAAAACATCTCCTCTTGGTAGAACTCTCCGTCTACTAATTGGACACGATTTCGCGCGGGAGTATGAATTATAACTTGCCAATCTGTAGGCGGTCTATACCTTTTTCTAACAGCAGTAGGAGTGTAGTATACTTATACTGTTTGAGTTGGCAACACAAATGGTTCGTGGGCATACGCAGACCTATGGAGGCCAATATCGACGATTCCATGTCTGTCAACACGTATCCCTTTTTCTGAATCAAACCAACGACACTTGGAAAAGTTAATCTGACCCCCGTAAGTGCCCTTGTACGACAACTCTATAATTTCCTCCAACTCTCCATAAAAGGCACGACCAAGCTCATTGTAACAATCTCATTGGACACAAACTCCAGTGTTCGTTGTTCTTTTACCGCGAGCATATGTCTTTATATGAAATTCACAGCCATTTATTTTATAACCATTGCGGCTGACTTGGTCCCTGTCTTGGCCCGTAGCTAGGACTTGTATATTTGGAGGAATGGTTCCCACATTAAGAGCTTACAAAAATGAATTTAAATTAAATGAATTCATAAATTACTATTATATATGTCTTGCTTAATTAACTTCACTTACTTTGTCCTTTAGCCAAAGTGCAAATTTTTGATCTCAACTGAGTTGAATATCTTTATCAGTGATGCCGGGCTGATTTGCTTTTAACTCGTCATCGTATGATCTATACAATTTTATAAACATTAGCATATTGGAATGTATGAGATTAATTTTATAAACGTTAACATATTGGAATGTATACCTCACAAATTCGTCAATCTCCTGGCAAATGAGAAGAATGTAAGTATGTGCAGCATCTAATTCTTGCTCAGAGAGGAATATGCGCTTCCCTTTTCCATAAGCACATCTCGATAGACTAAATACAGAAAGCCGACCATTTAGTTCAACATTGCCCCCATCATCATGTCTCGGGACTCGATTGGCCTTTGTCAAGACTTCGTCAGGAAAATAGTCTGAGACAAACGTAATATATCATCGAAACTACATGCCTTACATATCGACCCCTCGATATAAGCTCTATTCTTCACCTTTCTCTTAAGGATTCCCATTATCCTCTCGAAAGGGTACATCCATCTATATTGAACTGGACCACCAACACGAGCTTCATAGGGTAGATGGATTTGTGAATGCTCTATGGAGTCAAAAAAACCAGGTGGGAATATCTTTTCAAGCTTACACGTGATCTCAATGATGTTTTTCTCAAGTACAGATATGTCCTTCTCATTTAACGTTTTTGAACATATGTCTCTGACGAAACGACTACGTTCAGTCAAAGCATCCCATATTGGTTTATCAAGTAAATCCCAAAATGTTATAGGCATGAGTCTCTCCATGAACACATGGCAGTCATGACTCTTCATCCCTTGTAATTTCCCACATATGACACACCTTACAATGTTTGAGGCATATCCATCTGGTAGTTTTAGAGTCTTAATACATGTGCACACATCTTCAACTTGCTTTTTGGACAATGTATATCTTACATACGGTTTGACCATCCGACCATGAGGAGATTCATAAAGTTCTAATCCAGGACGCTTACAAATATCTTTCATGTCCAACTGTGCCTTATCATTATCTTTTATTTTCCTGAAACATTCATCACAGTGTTAAACACATTGTCAAACACATTCTTCTCAATATGCATCACATCTAGATTATGACGAATCAAATTTGTAGACCAATAAGGCAGTTCCCAAAAGATGCTTCTCCGAACCCAATTATGAGACTCGCCAAACCCATTGATTATGTTTGAGGCAACAATCTTACCGAATGGAATGACCAACAATCTCATCACACGGTCACGCATGTCCGTCCTTGACAATCGCAGTGCAGGCATATCATTCTCTACTTTCCCTTTCCTGAAGTGTTCTCTATTTCTTCGAAACGGGTGGTCTACCAGAAAGAAACGACGATGACAGTCAAACCAGCAAGGCTTTCGACCTTTTGATAGATTGAAAGACTTTGTATGCTCCATACAATACGGACAAGCCAACTTCCCGTGTGTACTCCATCCAGCTAACATACCATAGGCAGGGAAATCACTTATAGTCCACATAACTGCTGCCCTAAGGTTGAAATTTATTTTTATGGAAACATCCTAAGTATATACTCCATCCTCCCACAATACCTTCAACTCGTCTATAAGAGGTCATCTAGGTTCTTTCCAAGACTCTTGGGACCAGGAATCACGAGTGAAAGAAACAAGTATGGTTGTTTCATGCACATCCAAGGAGGTAAGTTGTATGGAGTAACAATCACAGTCCAGCAGGAGTACGGAACAGCTGAGTGGCCGAACGAGTTAAATCCATCAGTGGACAAGCAAAGCCTCACATTTCTACATTCCAATGCAAACCCAAGATGTGCTAAGTTGAAATCTTTCCAAACCTGCCCATCTGCGGGATGGTTAAGTTCTCCATCTTTAGCTGGAGATTTCACATGCCAAGTCATATGTTCAGCTGTTCTTGAAGACATGTACAACCTTTTTAACCGATGCGTAATTGGAAAATACCTTAAAATCTTAAAAGGTATACTTGTCTTTTTTTGTAGTCACACCATCTTTATTAGGCCTGAACCGATCATGACTGCAAAATGTGCACCTTGTCTTTTGTTTATTTTCCTTATAAAAATAACATGCAATTGTTCGGACATGCATCGATCTTTTGGTATCCAAGACCCAATTTCTTCACAATTGTCTTACAGTAGTAGTAGTTATAGGGTAATTTTTCATCGTCAGGCAACATACTCTTAATGGCCTTCAATAGCAACTCAAAACACTCATGGCTCATGTTGTGATCAGCCTTGATGTTAAGTAATGTCGCCACTACAGACAATGTAGTGTGGTTGGTGCAACCATGCCACAATGGCTCGCTACCCACGTCTAATAACTTAAAGAATGCTTTGGCATCAGAATTCATAGGTTGCTCTTTGCCTTGTTCCCAATCAAAATTCGGCCCTGCAATATCATGAACCATGTCATTCATACGATGGGCTCTGCTGCCCGGAGTGTGTACTTATGCATATCCACTATCTCTTCTCTGCCCATGTGCCCACCAGCATTCTTAATAATTTCTCATGAACCCAGAAACAAGTAAATGATAGTTTACTATGTCTCTGTCCAAATAATTTTGATTTTTACACTTCAAACAAGGGCATCTTATCTTGTTCTGACCATTCACATATTTCGGGTGACTATATGTATAATCCAGAAACACTTGACAACCAGTTCTATATTCAATTGTAGCACCTATCTGGGCACTTAACTTTCATTTTCTCATCTAACTATGGTCTGAATAGAGGTCCATAATACCACGGTACCTATTGCAAACAAGGATTATTGTATCCCATTGTTAGATATTTACAATTCAGTCCAATGTCATTTATGATGCATATAAATACATATAGATTTATCTTTATGTAAGCATATGACTTGAGTATACTTGTAAGCATATGACTTGAGCATACTTGTAAGTATATGATTAACATTTAAGCATACTTATAAACATATGACTTGAGCATATACACGTATATGATTAACATTTCAACATACATGTAAGCTGTTATTGTTTGAGGGTGTTCAACAACAACACAGCTCCAAGCATACATGTTCAAACCATACTTCTCCCATCTTCAAGCTTCAAAGGAAACTAGTTGATTGGCGAAGCATTGAATTCTCTTGTCTGAATACTTTCCTGGCTGGATTTATGATATAGCTGTAGAATCCTAACTTGATTAGTCATAATTCTTCTATAAGATCATAGATTATTCTTGTTGACATAACCTTAGGCCCCTTGAACCTAGCATTTTCCCATTATAACAGTCCAACTAGATCAATTTCATTCTTGTTCTTTTTGTTTAGCGTTTAATTAATTTTGCTTCCTAGATAACCTTTTATATTTGATAGTAATAGTCTATGCTTTATATGTGAAGAAGAGGAGCTTACATAAAGAAGACTTGGCAAGGCAGTTCATCCGCGATGCTCTATTCTTTTGGATGTCAGTCATTTTCTTATTCTTTTTTGAAGCAAGTTGGTAGTGGGTTATATTATGATTATGTTTTGTACCTGAAAGTATTAGGCACTATTTTCTAGCTGTTCTGTTATGCAAGATGTCCCATGAACTAATTGGGTTGGTATATTTTGGATAAACTATGTGGTTGATGGATTTTGAATCAACAGTTACTGGATTCAGTCTAATAGATGGGGTTCAAACACAACACCATATGATAATTGACAAAGTGCGAAACTTACTTGCTTGTTTGATAACTATTCCCTGTTTTATTTGGAATTTTTAGAATTTGAATTAAGTGGGGTTTAAACACAACACCATAATATATTAGTTTAATATAATATTTTACTATATTATATTATATTATATTATAATATATTTTATATTATTTAAGTTTAATATTCTATTTTATTCTATTTATATGATATTATAATTTAATTTAATTATATATTTAATCATATTTAATATATATTATATGTTAAATATTAAATGTTACTAAATTTAGTGTGAGAGAAACTAAGTAATTCATGTGTCAAATATTATATCATGTTATTTTAATTTAATTTTAATTTATTTATTAGTTGAAAACTAAGTAAATGGTTACTTAGTAATGTTACAAAGAATATATAGTATACATTACCCAAATTAAACCTAATTACCCAAATTAAACCTAATTACCCAAATTAAATCTAATTATCCAAATTAAACCTAATTAGGGGTTCTTAAACATAGAGTATACATTAACCAAATTAATCAAATTTATGTATATATATATTCATAGCAACATATCAATGAATATATGTATACATTACCCAAATTAATCATTCATTGTATAACTAATCATTCATTGTATAACTAAGATATACCTAAGTGTCGGCGGCGGTAGCTGCGGGCGATGGCCGTGAGGCGGTAGCAACGGGCGGCAGATTCCCTTCTCCCTCTTCTCCCAATTCTTCTCCCCCTTCTCCCTCTTCTCGCCTTCTTTGTCTCCCTCTTTTTCTTTTTGTTTCGCGTCTGCTGTCCAGGCCTGTTGCTGAGAACATTTAAAAGGATCAGGGACTGCTTTTAGCGACCGCATGCGGTCGCTAATTTTTAATGACGTGGATATATCAGCGACCGCCTGCGGTCGCTGATACTCATTGGTCGCTGAAGAAAAGCCCGCGAGCAATTCACGCCAATTTTTAGGCTACAAAAACACACCTGCGACCGAACAGCGTCCGCATGCGGTCGCTGATAGCAACTAGAGACCAAATTACATAACGGTCGCCAAAGGCAGTCGCTGATGCCACTAATAGCGACCGAATGTTGCGATCGCTGATACCTTTGGTCGCTAATAGCCTCTTTTGTTGTAGTGTTTGTAAAGTCCTTAAAAAGAAATAATGTACAAGGACTATAAATAGAAAGATCAAGCTTGTTAGGTTGATCGTAAATTATGTAATAGATAGGCCTGTCTGATTGTCGAGCACTGCACCAGCATCGTAGTCTGTCAGGAGAGACAAGACTCGAGAACTATCAATGCGGAATCGTAGTCTGCAAGGATAGTAGATCTCGGAGATCGTAGTCTGCCAGGAGAGACGAAGCAGGATCGTAGTGTGTCGAGAAGAACTTTCTTGGAGCCGTAGTTTGCTGAGAAAGTCATGTTCAGAATCGTAGGGACAACTTGTCTATGAGCCGACCAAGCGCCTGCCAAAGCTAAGTCAAGAATCGTAGGTCACACTTGAAGTAGTGGAGTCTACTGATCATATCAGAGGCAAAGATCGTAGTCGAGCCAGATCAGATAGGGACAGCAAACATGAAGGCAGAAATCATAGTCTGTCAAGATCTGATCTCGGAGTCATAGTGTCTGCAGAACCAAAGAAAGATCGTAGTCTACAGAACTAAGGCTTCAACAAAGATGCTCACAACGCCAAGGAAGAATCGTAGTGTCAACACGATTCTCAACAGATGAGCAATCCCAGAATATCCAAAGTATAAAGCCTCTGGTCTGAGCTGCAAAGATACATTCCACCTGAAGGAAACCAGAGAGCACTCAACGAATGGCACGCAAGCAAACAGAAGATCTAAGCACCAACTCAATCAACATCCTGATTGAGTTGTTAAGCCATTCAAGATAAAGTCTTCCACAAGCAAATCAGAAGAAGACTTCAGATATAGTGACTGACTAAAGAAAGTCAGCAAGTGCAGTAGCTGTCAAGAGAACAGATGACAACAATCTTGGGATTAACCAGGATCGTAGTGTTTGCCAAACAAAGCAGGAACTGATGCAGTTTACACAGAGATACTGGCCAGCTTATGAAGAACAAGGAAAAAGTGATTAAGCATGGGTCAGACCATTGATGATAGGTGAACGGGAGATCACAAGGAGAAAGAGAGCTGGGCATGCCACAAATCTGATGTGTCTTGCTATTTAGAATAGGCCAGAGTAATAAGTCAAGCTGTCAGTTCCTGATATCAGTCATGGAAAACAGAAGTGTTAAAGCACTGCACAAGTGAAGGAAGAGGTGTTCTACATTGCAAATCCAAAGAACACTCTTCAGAATCGTAGTGTTGTCTCTAACCAGTCAATGAGAAACATTCAACAAGACACACTACGATAAAGGTCCAAGAACATCTGCATCAGAATCGTAGAGTTCGATCATCTAAAGATTGAAGCATTGGCAACAGTTTAATCTAAAGATTGATATTCAAACGTTGCTGATTTAGAGCATCGATGCTGAAGGACAACTCCTGTAGATTCGAATCAAGGAATCAGAAAGGAGAAATTAAGGTGACTACCAGCCTGACACGGAAAGGTGACATCTTTGAGGTGGTAGGTGAGGTAGCAGACTGCTTTGTCAGTAAAGTCATAAAGGAGCTGTCACGTCATATCAGTAGTCTGCACCAAATAACTCGAGATCTGCCAATCAATTCAAAAAGCTTCCAACGGCTATTTTCTAACGGGAAGATCATGGAATGGTATTTAATAGATGAAGCTTCAAAGATCAAGAGTTACTGAGTTGTAGAATCATTGAGTTATTGGAATGCTATATTGTTGACTCTACGAGTTCCACCAGAGCTGAACAGAACAAGTCTCAGTGACAGTGAGACTACGAGAGTGGAAGTTAAGCAAATTTGAAGAAGGACTGGAATAGACTAAAGCTTCACTCAACAACGATGAGGATGCCATTGAAGATGGCAGCTAAGCTGAGAGCCGAGAAGGCCAAGAAGATAGCATTTAGGAAAGTGGCAGAGCACAAAGAAGATCCAGAGAACCACCATACGAATCACCATGAACCAAAAGCTGAAACAGAACAGATGCAGAACCATGTCTGCATATCATTCAAGAAGGGTTCAGGGAATGCTAAGGACCAGAAGAAGTTGACCAACAACGTCAAGCCTTAGCAAACCTGAATGGTGATGGTGCACAACTGACATCAGATGAAGATGAGCAGAACAGAAAGTAGCTCAGCTGCACCAAAGAAGAAGTGTTCCAAACTCTACACAGAATGCAAAGAGGACCACGCCAAGCTGCTAAGTACTTGAGATGATAAAGCTTCAAGTTATCTTAGCAACACAGCACTAACAGCAACTACAACAACAACAACAAGTAGCCAGTGCCTGAGGGGTCCTTGTCCGGAGGGACTAAATTGAGCTCCAAGGCTGCTGGCCTTGAAGAGTTCTTAGTGAACTGGAGTTCCAAGCCTGCAGGGCTTGAAGAGTTCTTAGTGAACTAGAGGAGTTCCAATCCTGCTGGGCTTGAAGAATTCGTAGAGAACTGAAGTGCAAAGGTTGCTGGCCTTGAAGTAATCGTAGAGATTCATATGTAAAGACTTTCTTAGTGGAACCCCTGCTTATTGAAGCAGAAGAGTGGATTAGGAGCTTGAGTCTCTGAACCACTTAAAATCCCTCGTGTCATTTACTTTATGTCATTTACATTATGTACCTAACTGCTATAACTGCTATATATGTATTAACTACTTACAACTAAACTAACTCAATGAACAATGTATGAATGTTTATGAATATATCAATGAAGGGGATCTTTTACTTATTCCGCTGTGCTTGAAAAGATTCTTATGTTTGTCATATGCTTATTCATTAGCAATACAAAATAAATTGGAAAAGTATTTGAAATTAAAAAGGATTTATTCAACCCCCCTTCTAGATCTATTGTGTGCCTACTGGGAACTAACAATTGGTATCAGAGTAGGTTCTCATGCTATACCCTAAAGCTAATCGCTTTGAGTCTGATCCTAGGCACAAACATTGTTCTAAACTTAGTTTAGTAGTAAGTAACTTGTAAATGCAGATGAGCTCACACGTTGGAAATAATGCTTACAGGTAAATGTGTATATACATCTGAAGCTGCTCAGATTGGTCCATGTTTTTAAATGCTATAGCAACAAGACCAATCCGTGTCCAAAGTCAATCTTGTAGTCTGCAGACCAGAGATGGGAAGTTTAGTGCAATCAACGGCGAAGAATCAAGCATCCACCATTCTGAAAGATGAAAGGCCTATACATGCTATGAAATGCTCATCCAGAGGAGAAAGAAAAATTTCTCAAAAATGTATTTGGCTAACCAGCAGTTGGATGTGAACCCTGAGATTCAAGGCTATCAAAGAACTAAAGCTGCCAAGACTTTCCTAGCTTACAACGCCAAGACTATGCCTGATTGATTTAAGAACAAGTGAAACAATAAGCTGTCAGAAATGAATGCAAAGATTTGGACATCAATGCCTAACATCATTATAGTAAGAGAAATGACTGGTAAGGAACTGAAAGTGTAAAGGTACAATTCCTCATTTATACTTATGTGTATATCATGTTGCATCACCTTGTGCATTACAACAGTATTCTATCAAAAGACCATACTCTTTCTAAAAAGGAGAATTGAGAAAGTACATTAAGACTGGCAACATAATTGCTAACAAATTTTCTCTTCATCCATGTTTTAGAATGAAGATATCATCTTGAAAGAAGTCTGAAATATGTCATAAGTTAATCATACCTAATTAAGCTTAAAATAGATTAACCCTTGCTGAAGGTTTGGTATATGTGAATATATATATATATATATATGTATATATAAATGTTCTAAGTTTTTGATAAAACATAGAGTTTAATCAACACTAGGGAAGTATCTTGAAGATTCTTAGAAACTGATCATCTCTATGAATTGACCAGATACAATAGATAATAGAGTTGATCCTCACCCTGTGAACATTCAAAATTTATGAACATGATCAGGCAAAGGGTGATACATTCAAAGAAAATGAGTGTCTTATTAAAATACTTAAATCATACACACTCACCATCATGCATTAAATACCATATCTAAATCTGATATATACATGAATATGATTGTTGATGCTAAATATGATGTAAATTCAAATGTATGAAGAGTAGGGATTTTGAGAAACTAACCTAGCAGGACCCATTAAAGCATGGGTACCAAAAGTAGAAATTATATAACCTGCAGGTACCTGGTCTATCTGACCACACTAAGGAATGCTAAAGTAAATGGCTTCAGTCACGAAGATTCAACTAGCTGGAGGCTAAAGACATTTCAGAAATGTTCTTAACAAAATTATTCATTGCCAAAGCTTGTTCTTGAAGACTTACTGAGCTTACATAAATGAAGCTCACAAGGTTGATGATCTCCATATGGAAGCTGACCATTCATGCCAAAGATGAAAAAGGATCTTCTACGCTTATTTATGCAGAGCATATCATCTTGGAAGAAACCTCGAAGAAGTTCACATCAGAGGATCATCAAGCATTGATCATGAAGAATGAATCATAGAAGCAGAGCTCCACGAGTGCAGTCTACCAAGAAGCTTAAGGGAATCGTAGTGTTCTCTACGATCAAGACTGTGTTCAGCCCGTGCAAGCCAATACAAGATGATTATGGAACAATGATCAAAATCGTAGTGTCCCTTCAGTCAGCATCAAAGTTAATTTATCTGATGAAGGAGGAAGGGAAACAACCTGAAGAAAGGCTGGTAGATGTTGACAAATTGATAGTCCCAATGATTATACATTTATCCTTTGTATATATTGGAGAAACTAAGGAAGGACTACAAGCTTGTTGAAAACACTTGTTCAGGTGTCATATGAAAGAAACTATGTTCGTAGTTCTGTCAACAATTGTGGAGTGATCAGTCCTAAAGATATCTCTCTATGATCTAATGGAGTCTATTCAATCATAATGATCTCATCCAGAAGGAGATATGCAAAGCTGCTCTCTTATGCTTATGAAGAAGTAGAAGAAGAATTCATCCCTTCTTGAGAAGATAACATCATCTATGGGGGAGCAGTGATCTGCAAAGAGCAACAGCACTAAAGGTGTCAAAGATGACTGATAAAGAAAATTCTTCAGCTATTCCAAGTAGTAAAAATAATCACTTGTTAACTCAGGAAGACCAAGTGAGAAGCTGAGGGTAGTGCTGAACTTCAGAAGAAGAAGAAAAGCAGTCACAAAACAAAGAAGTCCTCACTCACTACGATTATGGAGTTATCACCAATCGTAGAATTCAGACTAATTACTACTGCTAATGGAGAAGCTGCAACAGCCTCCCAGCCTGAACAACTTTCAGGGCTGAATCTGAAGAAAGGACCAGAATCATAGAAGATGATCAGGACATGATCAGTTATGAAGAGCACACTACTGTTCCTGATCAGACTATGATCTATACTGAGAAGGAAATACAAGTACCAAGTGATGCTGATGTGAAAGAAAAGTTGAAGGTGGTGAAGATTATGGAAGAACAGATGAAGATATGGAGATGGTGAAGCTTAGGGAGCAAAGTGAAGAAGTGAAATTCCTGCCAGAAGATATGAGATAAGCTCAGAAAATAAGTCAATCATAGTGCATATCTGTTGTGACAACCCGAAAAATCAGATTGTCCAGAAATTTAGATTAAAGGATTAATAATTAATAAAAGGTATTTTATTGATTATTATTTTGTGATATATGGTTATTAATTATTCTATAACGTAGGATGATTAGAAATGGGGAGGATTCTGGCTACAAGCTAGAATGAAGGAGTATGAATTTTCAAGACGAAAATAAAAGATTTTCGGGAATAAAAATATTTCAGAGAAAAGGACGAAACTTAAGGGTTAGGGTTTAACCCTAAGGGTTAGGATTTGAGGTTAGGGTTTTGACCCTAAGCCTTTCTGGGAGTTTGGAATGTCGGAATGATGATCTGTAGAAAGATTTGACGATAATATACCGTGAAAAGTTAAGTTAGCATAGAAAAGTTTTCTCAGGAAGAAAATGACAAAAAATACTATTCAACCGTTTCTGCTCGGGAATTTATTTTGAAATTTCGAGAAACGAGTAATGATAGGATTTTGAGATGAGATGAAATATGTAATAATATTTCATTTATGGCTCGTGAAGTTTTCGCGTAAGGACTTAAAACCCTAAGGGTTAGGGAAAGTGGAAGTAAAGAATTAAATAATTTTGTGTAATAATAAATGATTATTATAGAAAATGAATACGCGTATAATACGAGGTATTGTACGAGAATAATACGGAGAGGATACGAAAATTAATACGATGAATAAAATAAATTTTATACGGAGTAAATACGTTGTAATGAATTGAATTAGAATTAAAATTTAATAAGACGACCCGTGGGTCGAACCATTGGGTAAACGGGTGGGTTTAGCCCATGGTTCAACCCACAACCCATGTTGACCATATGGGGGGGTGATGTGGAGAGGAGGTGCCCATGTGGCCATGTGCTGGCACATGGGAGGATGTGGGTTGGCATGTGGAGGAGGTGGACAAAACTTGGGGCCAAAGAACGTTAAGGAGGTTGGGCGTAAATGACCCTTAAGCCCTTACCCTTGCTTTGCCTATAAAAGAGAAGCTAAGACTTCATTTGATGGTTTGAAAAACCATTTCATGTGGGAGAGAAGAGAGAAGAGAAAGAGAAGGAGCTAGCTTGCATGCTTGCTAAGGATTCAAGTAATCAATACGAAGAAAAGCCTTGAGTCTCTACACTCATGCTCAACCAAGAACACTTATAAGGTATAAGTGTTAAACCTTAATCTTCATCTTTCTTTAATTTTAAAGATTGATAGAGAAGTAAAAATGGACAAGCATGTATGTTAGGAAGTAATAAGATTGGTATTAGTGAACTTTTAATCACTAAGAACCAAGAACAAGTAAAACCATAAGTAATTGGTTAAGGAGTTAATGAAGAAAATGAGTTAAAAACCATAATGAATGGTTAATGAAAGAGAAGAAGAATAGAAGATGCTAGTGGACGATCCGGATGAGTTATATAAACTCTCCAATGTTATAAGGTTGGATTATCAAACTTATTAGAATGCGAGAAAACGTAAAATCAAAATCATAATATTAATTAAGAACGAAGAACGAACGAAGAACACGAAGAACACAAAGAACACGAAGAACGTAATGAACGAAGCCATTAAAACATAGATGTTTTAGATGGTGAGAATCATAGATGAACAACCAAGGGATTGATTTCATTTGGTTTGACGTAAAAATATCGAGTAACGAAGATTCGGCGGAAGTTTACGCGATTAGACGTTAAGCGTCGAAATCGTAAAATTTCCCGAAATAAAAGTCAAAAGTCGCTGTGTGATTCAGAAATGATGGTTTTTGATTGCAACAAGTGTAATTATGTAAACAAGACTTGCGAGAGCAAGAACGAATGAATTCGGAGTTAAAACAAAGAATTGAGCGTTGAACGATCGCGAACGTTCGACAAACGCGTGAAAATGGACGAAACAGTCAATTTTCCTTCAATGGATTCGAAAACAAATTCCAACTTGATAGGATGATAGAGCATGTTATTTGTGAACTTTTGGCTTTGGAACGAACCAATTCTGAGTTGTAACGATCAAGTTACGGACTCGGGAATTTCAGAATTTTCAAAGACTTAGAAATTTTTCTGAGTTGCATGGCTAGCGCCGTAGCGCCACCCAATAGGATTAATCCGGCGTCGCAGCGCCACTCTTGAGAGAAATCTCTGGAGGGGTAGCGCCGCAGTGCCACTCCAAGAGTAAAATCTGGCGCCGCAGCGCCAGCATGTCAAAAAATTCTGATATTGGTAGTAAGTACTTAACCTTTTGCATATCAATTAAGGGGCTAGCAAGTGATGTAATGTAAGCTTTAAACAACATGTTTAATAAATGTTTATGAGAGTATTAAACATTGAACAAATGTAATTAAATTCTAAAACTCGAAACCCTTAAGTGTGAACGGGGGTTCATGGTCGAGTTTGATGCACGCCTCAAGGTTACATATTATGTAATCGAGGTGTGGCATGCGAGAATGTAAAGAAAGGAAGTTAAAATTTATTTAATTTCTATTCAGAGTCCGATGACGGGAATCCGGTGGAATTACGTGCGACCTAGCAAACCAATTATGGTTTTGCTTGTCGTGAGGTCTAACGACGATTGACGAGAGTCGGTTGATAACATACGAAAGACAGTGAACCTATAACTCACTTAATGTAACACTTAAAACAAGTGATTTAAACCTCAAGTCAAGGTTGACTGAGATTAAGAGACGAGTAACGTAAATACAGGATACGTGAACGTTTCTCGTGAATCGTATCGGCATTGAGTTAACGTTCTAAGTAGACATTGGTTGTATGACTTAGACGTTAATGAATGATGGCATATGAATGTCAATAAGCCATAATGAACGGTAATAAGAGAATGAAGAATGTATAATGTGAAAAGCCGAGTTAATGTTAATAACTTGGATAAACGTTCCAAGTCGTATGGACTGGACATGGTAAGGGAATGTAATGTAATAATAGGAGTAATGAAGTAAAGTTGGTCGCGTAGACTTATATTACAAGAATGCAAACCATAAGAAGTAAAGTGAAGTTAAGCTAATTCTTAAGTCATGGATATGACTAATGGATGGTTTCATTCCTTATATGATATATAGGGATTGTGATGAACGATAAGGCGTAAGAAGTACGCAGTGCTAAGGCAAGTTTCCTGATTTCATTCATACTCTGTTATGAATGTTAAGTTAAGCTAATTCTTAAGTCATGGATATGACTAATGGATGGTTTCATTCCTTATATGATATATAGGGATTGTGATGAACGATAAGGCGTAAGAAGTACGCAGTGCTAAGGCAAGTTTCCTGATTTCATTCATACTCTGTTATGAATGTTAGTTTCTTAACTTCCTCAGATGTTGAATATGAGGAAGTATTTCGTATGTGCAAATGGGAGATATTTGTACAAGGTGTTAGTATGTATGAGGCCTTGTGCCACAATGTTAATGCTTCGGTGTTTTTATGAAATGAACTGTTCTGTGATTGAACTGTTAAGTGTGAAAGAGTTCGGTTTATTCATAAATCTTATTTTTTTTAGTCTGTGCTAATGATTCTAGCCAGATAGAATGTGTATGAAAGAGGTAGAGGGATGAAAGTTTGACAAAGTATATGTGATGTATGTTGTAAAATGGTAGGAATCAGAAAGTATTCCTATTGTTCGAGTTGCTTCATAACCATTGTTCGGTTATTGAAGACTTAAAAGAACTTTGATTCTTGCTTTGGTGGTTTACTCAACTGCTTAAACTTGCTGAGCAATTGAATGCTCACACTTGCTTGAAATAAAAACATTTTCAGCAAACGACGGTAGAATGTATTAAAGGACCTGATGAAAATAAAGAGGATCGATGTCCTTCTATGGTGAGATGCTATGGTTGCAAATACTATTAGCGTCACAAGATGAAGTATTGTTCATGTTATGAACAAGCGTGAAGATCAGGTCAAGACTTAGGGAATAGTTAGATTAAAACTATTCTATAGATATGGTGACTAGTTAAGTCACACTTGTAATGTAATAAGAATAATGTAATTACCATTATTTTTAATGAAGGAAAGATTTTGAGGTAATAGAACCTGGGAATGTGTGAATATATTATGTATCTTCAGGATATAATGATGTATGTATGGAATGAGGAGTACTCGTAACGCACGAGATTCGGTGTGAAGAATAGTCTGGATTTTGGGGCGTCACAAGTTGGTATCAAAGCTGATATGTTATAAACCTTAGGTAGGAGTACCTAAGACTATAGCTTGAGAGAGAAGGGTAAGAAAATCGTTGAGATAAACGATTATGGAAAGAGACCACTTCGTGATCTCGTTAAATTGTAAGAACAGGTTTTTTGTTAAACGATGGATGGGTTATAGCTGATGGCTATAATAAAAAGGGTAATGTGAATAGTACGGGGGAAAGAACTCAGAAGAGTTGTAAGGTTTACGAATTAAAGAAAATTCGTAGTAAGTTAAGGGAAATATTAGAGGGTGGTAAATTTTAATTGAGGACTCATATGATAGTTGAGTTGTATGAACTTTTGTTATGGGCAAGAGTTTGTGCTTTGGTGTAACAACCACTCAATCTATTACAGTGATAATCATTGGAAATGGTGATGTCACGTTGTCGATGTGTATATGACGAGAAGGTGAATCTTTTCTCATGTGCACATTGGATAGTAGAATGTATTAAATTAGGTGCAAGTTCTTGAAACTCATACTTATGAAAAGTTTGTGACTCATAGTTGTTTGCTATGTTTCTGAGCCCTGAGCATATGGATAATCCTTGATTTGTTCTTGGATTACATATTGCGAAGATAAGTTCTTAAACACATATGGTTGTGGAAAGTTCCTGAACACATAAAGTGTGGCAAGTTTGATGAACTATACTAAGGTATAGGAAGTTAGACTGGAAATAAGTTATTTTCAATGTAGATGGCACCTTAAGTGCTCAAAGAGGTTAATATTGTCGCAATTATGACAATGAAGGAAGAAGAAGCAGAAGTAGAAAATTCCAAGTCTTTTAGCTATGCTAGATTTTGAAATTTATTGACATCGCGCGGATGTGTATGTCTTTGAATCGAAAATGTTGGTTTTAACTTTTGGAAACTAATGGAATTTTAAAAGAGCTATTCTTTGTATGTCTATGCTAATCATTTCGGCTAGACAAAGTTTGATTTGAAATATCAAAATGAATTTTATATCATCAATGCAATTGATGCAGAGATGGTAAAAAAACGGAGTTATTATTACATCTGAACATACCTTGAAGTGTATGACAGTATGTAGTATGGCAAAGTCAGAAAATGACGAAGTCCTCAACGTGTTGTAATTCAGTATGGTATCACGACATTATTACACGTTTGAACTATTGTGAAAGAATTTAAAAAGAGTAGTCAATGTCAATTGATTTGACTAAACGACTGTTTCACATTGGAGTTCAATTTATTGGTGGTCTGAGCTATTTGATTTGGCTAGACAAATGGTTTATCATATTTAAAAGAAATCAAGCTTTCGTTGAGAAGTTGTCCCAAGCTAAATTGTTTGGTGCGGAATCTGACAAATAAGTCTAAGGTGAACAAACCCACCGTTTTGGGGTTGTACAATAGGTTGATCACCTAATGTACCGAAAGAGGTAGTTTACCTTCTTTGTGATTGTAAATTGACTGACAAGGAATTGGTTCTCGATAAATACCGATAAATCAAGTTCAATGGTTCATGTGGTCTCTAGGACCCCTCAGCAAAATATTTTAAAAGGAATCTTATATATTACTTGTCGTTCTTTTAAACTTCATAATTAGTGTGTAGATTATGAAGATTACTGAATGGGGAGGATAAGAAGTATGGGGCCTTAGTGCCGGTATGTTCCTTTATAAATATAAAGGCAACATATGAAACGTTCGTGAATGGACAATGGATGATAACTTCTGTAAAGAGAAGTAAGGTTATGGCAACAATTTCGAGGGTGAAATTTTTAGAAGAAGGGGTGAATGTGATAACCCGAGATTTTAGAAGTATAGTTGTCAGGATATGTATCCTCTGACAATTATAACAAGATAATGATCCTTGGGGGGAAGGATGTAGAAGAGATGATGAGAAGGAATGACTAGGTAAATACCTAACTGAATTATATGTTGGGATTTTTTTAACATAATAAGAAGAGTTAAGATTAACTCATCGTCGAGGGGTGGTAAGGATAACGCATCCGGGTATGGATGTGGTTTGGGAAATTTCGAGGACAGAATTTTTATAAGGAGGGAAGTGTCACAACCCGAAAAATCATATTGTCCAGAAATTTAGATTAAAGGATTAATAATTAATAAAATGTATTTTATTGATTATTATTCTGTGATATATGGTTATTAATCATTCTATGACATAGGATGATTAGAAATGGGGAGGATTCTGGCTACAAGCTAGAATGAACGAGTATGAATTTTCAAGACGAAAATAAAAGATTTTCGGGAATAAAAATATTTCGAAGAAAATGTTTAACCCTAAGGGTTAGGGTTTAAGGTTAGGGTTTTGACCCTAAGCCTTTCTGGGAGTTTGGAATGTCGGAATGACGTTCTGTCGAAAGATTTGACGGTAATATACCGTGAAAAGTTAAGTTAGCCGAGAAAAGTGTTATCGGGAAGAAAATGACGAAAAAGCACTATTCATCCGTTTCTACTTGAGAATTTATTTTGAAATTTTGAGAAACGCGTAATGATAGGATTTTGATACGAGATGGAATATGTAATAATATTTTATTTATGGCTCGCGAAGTTTTCGCGTAAGAACAAAAACACTATTCATCCGTTTCTGCTCGGGAATTTATTTTGAAATCTAGAGAAACACGTAATGATAGGATTTTGAGACGAGATGGAATATGTAATAATATTTTATTTATGGCTCACGAAGTTTTTGCGTAAAGACTTAAAACCCTAAGGGTTAGGAAAAGTAGAATTAAATAATTAAATAATTTTGTGTAATAATAAATAATTATTATAGAAAATAAATATGCGTATAATACGAGGTATTGTACGAGAATAATACGGAGAGAATACGAAAATTAATACGACGAATAAAACGAGGTTTATACGCAGTAAATATGTTGTAATGAATTGAATTGGAATTAAAGTTCAATAAGACAACCCGTGGGTCAAACCATTGGGTAAACGGGTGGGTTTAGCGCATGGTTCAACCCATAACCCATGTTGATCACATGGGGGTGATGTGGAGAGGAGGTGCCCATGTGGCCATGTGCTAGCGCATGGGAGGATGTGGGTTGGCATGTGGAGGAGGTGGTCAAAACTTGGGGCCAAAGAAAGTTAAGGAGGTTGGGCGTAAATGACCCTTAAGCCCTTAGCCTTGCTTTGCCTATAAAAGAGAAGCTGAGGTTTCATTTGATGGTTTGAAAAACCATTTCATGTGGGAGAGAAGAGAGAAGAGAAAGAGAAGGAGCTAGGTTGCATGCTTGCGAAAGATTCAAGTAATCAATAAGAAGAAAAGCCTTGAGTTTCTACACTCAAGCTCAACCAAGAACACTTATAAGGTATAAGTGTTAAACCTTAATCTTCATCTTTCTTTAATTTTAAATATTGATAGAGAAGTAAAAATGGACAAGCATGTATGTTAGGAAGTAATAAGATTGGTATTAGTGAACTTTTAATCACTAAGAACCAAGAACAAGTAAAACCATAAGTAATTGGTTAAGGAGTTAATGAAGAAAATGAGTTAAAAACCATAATGAATGGTTAATGAAAGAGAAGAAGAATAGAAGATGCTAGTGGATGATCCGGATGAGTTATATGAACTCTCCAATGTTATAAGGTTGGATTATCAAACTTATAAAGTTAGAATACGAGAAAACGTAAAATCATAATCATAATATTGATTAAGAACGAAGAACGAACGAAGAACACAAAGAACACGAAGAACGTATTGAACGAAGCCTTTAAAAATTAGATGTTTTAGATAGTGAGAATCATAGATTAACAACCAAGGGATTGATTCCATTTGGTTTGACATAAAAATATCGAGTAACGAAGATTCGGCGGAAGTTTACGCGATTAGACGTTAAGCGTCGAAATCGTAAAATTTCACGAAATGAAATTCAAAAGTCGCCGTGTGATTCAGAAACAATGGTTTTCGATTGCAACACGTGTAATTATGTAAACAAGACTTGCCAGAGCAAGAACGATCGAATTCGGAGTTAAAACGAAGAATTGAGTGTTGAACGTTCGCGAACATTCGACGAACGCGTGAAAATGGACGAAACAGTCAATTTTCCGTCAATGGAGTAAAAAAAAATTCCGAATTGATAGGATGATATAGCATGTCATTTGTGAACATTTTGCTTTGGACCGAACCAATTCCGAGTTATAACGATCAAGTTACGGACTCGGGAATTTCAGAATTTTCAAAGACTTAGAAATTTTTCAGAGTTGCAGGGCTAGTGCCGCAGCGCCACCCTATAGGGTTAATCTTGCGCCGCAGCACCACTCCTGAGAGAAATCTCTGGAGGGTTAGCGCCGCAGCGCCACTCTAAGAGTAAAATCGGGCGCCGCAGCGCCAGCATGTCAGAAAATTCTAACATTGCTAGTAAGTACTTAACCTTTTGCATATCAATTAAGGGGCTAGCAAGTGATGTAATGTAAGCTTTAAACAACATGTTTAATAAATGTTTATGAGACTATTAAACATTGAACAAATGTAATTAAATTCTAAAACTCAAAACCCTTAAGTGTGAATGGGGGTTCGTGGTCGAGTTTGATGCACACCTCAAGGTTACATGTTATGTAATCGAGGTGTGGCATGCGAGAATGTAAAGAAACGAAGTTGAAACTTATTTAATTTCTATTCGGAGTCCGATGACGGGAATTCGGTGGAATTTCGTGTGACCTAGCAAACCAATTATGGTTTTGCTTGTTATAAGGTCTAACGACGATCGACGAGAGTCGGTTGATGACATACGAAAGACAGTGAACCTATAACTCACTTAATGTAACACTTAAAACAAGTGATTTAAACCTCAAGTCGAGGTTGACTGAGATTAAGAGATGAGTAACGTAAATGCAGGATACGTGGATGTTTCTCGTGAATCGTATCGGCGTTGAGTAAACATTCTAAGTAGACATTAGTTGTATGACTTAGACGTTAATGAATGATGGCATATGAATGTTAATAAGCCGTAATGAATGGTAATAAGAGAATGAAGAATGTATAATGTGAAAAGCCGAGTTAATGTTAATAACTTGGATAAACGTTCCGAGTTGTATGGACCGAACGTGGTAAGGGAATGTAATGTAATAATAGGAGTAATGAAGTAAAGTTGGTCGCGTAGACTTATATTACAAGAATGCAAACCATAAGAAGTAAAGTGAAGTTAAGCTAATGCTTAAGTCATAGATATGACTAATGGATGGTTTTACTCCTTATATGATATATAGGGATTGTGATGAATGATAAGGCGTAAGTAGTACGCAGCGCTAGGGCAAGTTTCCTGATTTCATTCATACTCTGTTATGAATGTTAGTTTCTTAACTTCCTCAGATGTTGAATATGAGGAAGTATTTCGTATGTGCAAATGGGAGATATTTGTACAAGGTGTTAGTATGTATGAGGCCTTGTGCCACAATGTTAACGCTTCGGTGTTTTTATGAAATGAACTGTTCTGTGATTGAACTGTTAAGTGTGAAAGAGTTCGGTTTATTCATAAATCTTATTTTTTTTAGTCTCTGCTAATGATTCTAGCCAGACAGAATGTGTATGAAAGAGGTAGAGGGATGAAAGTTTGACAAAGTATATGTGATGTATGTTGTAAAATGGTAGGAATCAGAAAGTATTCCTATTGTTCGAGCTGCTTCATAACCATTGTTCGGTTATTGAAGACTTAAAAGAACTTTAATTCTTGCTTTGGTCGTTTACTCAACTGCTATAACTTGCCGAGCAATTGAATGCTCACACTTGCTTGAAATAAAAACATTTTCAGCAAACAACGGTAGAATGTATTAAAGGACCTGATGAAAATCAAGAGGATCGATGTCCTGCTATGGTGAGATGCTATGGTTGCGAATACTATTAGCGTCACAAGATGAAGTATTGTTCATGTTATGAACAAGCGTGAAGATCAAGTCAAGAGTTGGGGAATAGTTAGATTAAAACTATTCTATAGATATGGTGACTAATTAAGTCACACTTGTAATGTAATAAGAATAATGTAATTACCATTATTTTTAATGAAGGAAAGATTTTGAGGCAATAGAACCTGGGATTGTGTGAATATATCATGTATCTTCAGGATATAATGATGTATGTATGGAATGAGGAGTACTCGTAACACACGAGATTCGGTGTGAAGAATATGCCAGATTTTGGGGCGTCACAGCTGTCGACCACACCACGATTATCAAAACCACTTCCGTCGAGATCATAGAAAACAGGAGCTAACCCTAAACATCAATATACTTGTTGCAAAGTCCCAAAACTTTGTGGCTGATGAACCAAATGAAGATCCATAGTCATTAGTAACGTCCCAAAACGTGCTACTAATAACCATATCAACCACCCACCTCAAAATTATGGAGTGCCTACGATCAAACATCTGATCATAGTGTCAGAGCAGGAGGACACCACTATTATAGCCTATACAAAAGTCAAACTCTAATGAATATCCAGAGTTGGTAGATGAACTCCCCAGCAGAGAAGTCAAATGTGATGACAGTATTGCCTATGCATATAAAGCTCTTCATATGGTAAGCGCCTCAAGGACAAACCTGACCCTTAGCCTTAAGCTAAGAGGTTGGCCATTTCTGAGATACCATATTTCAAAAGAAGTGCTAATATTAAATGCATTATAAGAATCTCTACTGAAGCAAGCAGCACCTCATCAGAAGAATACAAGCTGCAAATTAGAATTGTCACTCCCTCAGAGTATAATGCAGAAGTTATCTATTGAAGAACAACCACAGACTACGATCATCGAAGAAGATGCAGAAGTTGTAGATCAGTCTGAGAAATCATGGAGTACTGAGCTAAGACACAAGTCACTCCACAAACTGAAGAAGTCAATAGTCAACTGAAGAAAAGTCAAATCTGTTAAACTGACTTAGTAGAAGAGGTTACAGATTGTGACCAATCAGAGTCTTACAACTGTCCCACTAAGGAACGTGGAGGGAATAGTTAAAAGAGGGAAATTCAAATTATTGGCAGTTTCATTTTAGAGAGTTCATCAAACGCTGCAAACCTGTCAAATCCATACACTTACCCTCTCAAGCCAAAACACATCCAAACAGCTAGATTTTCTCAAACAGTATCAAACCTCTAATCACTTCCTAACATCTCACAAGATCCTCACAAAGTCATAAACCTAGACCCTAACTCTTCAAATGGTAAATTGGCGTGTAATCACTGGCATTCAGCTCGGAACCAAGACATTCGAAAAATCTGAGAAGAAGTTCAGAGATATTCTTGAACTTGTGAAGAAGGCTGGATTCTCAGAATGTCTTGAGTCTAACACTCGAATATATATTGACTTGGTAAAACAATTTCACTCTAACGCAACCATGAATTCTGAAACCTTTTCTTCCAAGGTCAAATGTCAGTAGCTGAAGCTGAAATCTTCTGACATCAATCAGTGCTTAGGTTTCCCTGACCTAGGTCTGAAAAGTCTTGATGAAGTTGACACCAAAGAAGCCAAGAATATTATGTGGTACCAGAGAAACCCTAGTCTGAAGGATATGAAGAAAAAGTAGTTTCCTGAAGAATTTAAGTTCCTTACAAAAATAGTGGGCAAATGTATACTATGCAAGGACACTGCATATAATACGGTGAGTGATCAATAGTTGAAGATCATGTCTGCAATAGTTCTGAAGAAGTGAATCAACTTTGCAGCTATCCTGCTCGACCTAATGTCCAAATGGCTGGACAAGGCGGAGAAGAAGAGGTTAACAGGAAAACCCCTCATGAAGGTTTTCCATGGAAGGTTCTTGAGTATCATTCTGAAGAAGAAGCTGAAGAAAAAAATTAAGGATGATGAAGGTGAAGTACTTAATATCCATAAAGTGATGACTACACAACTGTTTGTAAATTAGAAGAAGAACCCAATGAAGAACAAAAAACTGATGATATATGGCAGCACCAGCAAAAGCACTACGAAGAAAAGGAAGGCAAGTGCTATGAAAGTGGAGGAATTGCCATCCATTGAAGATTCAGACATCCCTGAGTCCAATTCTGTAAGGCCACCAAAGAAGAAAACTAAGGTGGTAAAGAAATCTAAACCAGTTCCCCAAAGAGGTTTATCTCCTGAAGAGGAAGAAAAGGGAACTGGGAGCTCTACGGATAAATTCTCAAGCAGCAAATCTAATGATGAGGAAGTTGAACCTGAAGAAGGAAATGCAAGTTCCATGGCTAAACCCCAGAACATCCATTCTGTTGATAAGGATGGATCTAAAACTGAAGCAATTCGATCTCCTTCTGCCAAAGCTTCAAGGAGTCCTTCTATTGGTTCAAAAGACACTGAGCCTAAAGAGGAAGCATCTACTCCTACTGTTGCTGAGCATCAAGGAAGGTTAACTAATGACTCAAAGACTTCAAAGTCTGAAGATAGAGAAGAGTCTGAAACTCCTGAAACTGAACCCCCAAGATGAAGGAAGAGCAACAGATTAATTGCTCAAGCAGTTTCAAAGAAGGGAGAATCATCTTCAAAAATAATTGAAATAAGTGATGATGAAGCTGAATCCAAGAAAGAAGATGCTAAGGGAAAAAGGAAGAAAGTGTCTGTAAAGGCTAGCAGCAAGAGATTAAAGATTGGAGAGCAAGAAGTGTCTAGTGAGTCTATAAAGGCAAGCTCTGCTGATGATGATCAAATGAATGAACAAACTGATGAGTCAGTTGAAGGAAGCATGCACCAGTCTGACTCCAAGTCAGGACAAGAAGAAATTGAAGAAGACTCCAGTCCTGAGGATGACATCCCAGAAGATTTTCACATCCCTTGTCCTGTTCATCGCAAGAGAAGAATCGAGTGGAAGTTTATAAAGAACCACTAGATGTACTTCCATGAAAATGGGTTAATATTGGAAATGAAAGGCTGAATGTAGTGAAGATGACTGCAGCATATATTCTCAACAATCGTGAAGCTATGAAGCTGGACACTTCAACTTTGATATACAAGCCTGAAATTAAGGACCATGTGATAAGGTGGTTTTATCCTCATATGCCATGGGTAAAGGCATCCATTACTGATGATAGCAGTTATTTCTCATGGTGCTTCTCTCACTTCCCAATCTAGAGCTGGTGTCACAGAACTTTCCAAGGGTGAAGAAGTTTGCAACTCTGCTGATCAAAGACCAATATCACTTCAGAGTCTATAGACATGCTGGCAACCACTACATTCCCTACGAATGTCGAGAAGGTTCAGATGGCAAACGAATCATACCAAAGACTATGATCGTAGAGTCCTCGCATTCTACCTCTGAAGATGGTCAAAATGAATTTGAAAAGATGTATTCTACCCAAGGAGCATGGTACTTAACGATCTATCAGATTCTCACTACCTTTGAAGACCTATCCAAGAGTGAGAATCGTAGAGTCCAATCTGATGCACACCCGATGACTGATCAACCAGTTGCTCAGCAGGAGGCTGACCAAACAGTTGCTCAGAAGGAGGATGAACAACATGATGCTAGATCTCGTCAAGAGCAAGAGCTTCAGAAGAACTCAGAAGAATTGGCTGATAAGATATATCTTACTGCTGCAGAAGCTGAGATCTTGTCAGGAGAAAGAGACAATGAGTCTCACAACAGACTTCAGGCCATGATATCAGATGAATCTCTCAAGTTAAAAGAGAGAGATCAAATCTATCTGAAGGCTATGAGTGATCAGAAGAAAGAAGCTCTACGAGCTCAGAAGGCTAATGAAGAACAAATATTGTCTCTCTCTTACAAGATTGACAATTGGAATCAGTCTTTCTCCCTACATTTGGAGCTAAGCCAACAAGAACTCAAGTTTGAGGTTGGTAACTCATCTCACCTGATGGAGCAACTTATATCAAACATGGAGCAGCTCTCTCAAGTGATTAATGACAAAAAGGGGGAGAAAAAGAGACATAGAAAGAGACATTCAAGGAAGAGTAAGGAGAGAAGAATGAAGGAAGAAAAGAAGATCAAGAGCAAAAAGGCAAAGGAGGAGAAGAAGAAGAAAGCAGCAGCAGAAGCAGAGTCATCATCTGAGGGGGAGCCAAAAGATGATGACCCTATGAAGACAAAATCTGAGGGGAACCCAAAGAAAGAAGAAGAGCAAGATGAAGAAATGGAGCATTCATCTGAGGGGGCAGAGGAAAGAAGAAAAAGAAGAAAAGAAAGATAAGTAGATGAATAGATGATCAACAGACATCCTGGAGACATACATGAAGCAGAAAATGTACATCTCTATCTAGTTAGTTATGTTCTAGATCCAAGATGTCGAGTGTCATAGTTATGTAATTCCATATTATCATAAATGACATTCATGATTATCTGTTTTAGAAATACAACTGCTCACTGTATATAAGATTCATACATCTCATGCATATACACTGATTATTTTTGTCATAATCAAATAGAGGGAGATTGTTAGGAATATTCATGAGAATGGTATTCCTATTTATATAAGATTTGATTATGATCTTAATGAATGAATATGCAAGTATGCTTGCATTGATGAAAGATGTAAAGTCCTTTGATAGATAATAGGAATATATGTACAACGGCTTAGAATGAATTGATCAAATATGTTAGGTTGATCCTACATAAATAAAATAGCTTTGTAAAGTCCTTACAAGAAATAATGTAGAAGGACTATAAATAGAAAGATCAAGCTTGTTAGGTTGATCTTATATTATGTAATAGATAGGCATGTCTGATCGTCGAGCACTACACCAGCATCGTAGTCTGTCAGGAGATACAAAACTCGAGAACTATCAAGGCAGAATCGTAGTCTGCAAGGATAGTAGATCTCGGAGTTCATAGTCTTCCATAAGAGATGAAGCAGGATCGTAGTGTGTCGAGAAGAACTTTCTCGGAGCCATAGTCTGCTGAGGAAGTCATGTTAAGAATCGTAGAGACAGCCTGTCTATGAGCCGACCGAGTTCATGCCAAAGCTAAGTCAAGAATCGTAAGTCACACTTGAAGTAGTGGAGTCTACTGATCATATCAGAGGCAGAGATCGTAGTCGAGCCAGATCAGACAAGGACAGCAAGAATGAAGGCAGAAATTGTAGTCTGTCAAGATCTGATCTCGGAGTCATAGTGTCTGCAGAACCAAAGCAAGATCGTAGTCTGCAGAACTAAGGCTTCAACAAAGATGCTCATAACGCCAAGGAAGAATCATAGTGTCAACACGATTCTAAACAAATTAGCACTCCTAGAATATCCAAAGTATAAAGCCTCTGGTCTGAGCTGCAAAGATACATTCCACCTGAAGGAATCCAGAGAGCACTCAACGAATGGCATGCAAGTAAACAGAAGATCTAAGCACCAACTCAATCAACATTCTGATTGAGTTGTGAAGCCATTCAAGATAAAGTCTTCCACAAGCAAATCAGAAGAAGACTTTAGATATAGTGACTGACTAAAGAAAGTCAGCAAGTGCAGTAGCTGTCAAGAGAATAGAAAACAACAATCTTGGGATTAACTAGGTTCGTAGTGTTTGCCAAATAAAGCAAGAACTGATGCAGTTTACACAGAGATACTGGCCAGCTTATGAAAAATAAGGCAAAAGTGATTAAGCATGGGTCAGACCATTGATGATAGGTGAACGGGAGATCACAAAGAAAAAGAGAGCTGGGCATGCCTCAAATCTGATGTGTCTTGCTATTTAGAAGAGGCCAGAGCAATAAGTCAAGCTATCAATTCCTGATATAAGTCAAGGGAAGCAGAAGTGTTGAAGCACTGCACAAGTGAAGGAATAGGTGTTCTACATTGCAAATCCAAAGAACACTTTTTAGAAACACTCTTTAGAATCGTAGTGTTATCTCTAACCAGTCAATGAGCAACATTCAACAAGACACACTATGATCAAGGTCCAAGAACATCTGCATCAGAATCGTAGAGTTCGATCATCTGAAGATTGAATCATTAGCAACGGTTTAATCTGAAGATTGATATTCGAACGTTCCTGATTGAGAGCATCGATGCAGAAGGACAACTCCTGTAGATTCGAATCAAGGAATCAGAAAGGAGAAATAAAGGTGACTACCAGCCTGACACGGAAAGGTGACATCTTTAAGGCGGTAGGTGAGGTAGCAGACTGCTGTGTCAGTAAAGTCATAAATGAGCCGTCACATCACATCAGCAGTCTGCACCAAATAACTTGAGATATGCGAAGCAATTCAAAAAGCTTCCAACGGCTATTTTCCAACGGGAAGATCACGGAAAGGTATTTAATAGATGAAGCTTTAAAGATCAAGAGTTGCTGAGTTGCAGAATCGTTGAGTTATTGGAATGCTATATTGTTAACCCTACGAGTTCCACCAGAGCTGAACAGAACAAGTCTCAGTGACAGTGAGACTACGAGAGTAGAAGTGAAGCAAATTTAAAGAAGGACTAGAACAGACTAAAGCTTCACTCAACAACGATGAGGATGCCATTGAAGATGGCAGCTAAACTGAGAGCCGAGAAGGCCAAGAAGATAGCATTCAGGAAAGTGGCAGAGCACAAAGAAGATCTAGAGAGCCACCATACGAATCACTATGAACCAAAAGCTAAAACAGAACAGATGCAGAACCATGTCTGCATATCATTCAAGAAGGGTTCAGGGAATGCTAAGGACAAGAACAAGTTGACCAGCAACGTCAAGCCTTAGCAAACCCGAATGGTGATGGTGCACAGCTGACATCAGATGAAGATGAGCAGAATAGAAAGAAGCTCAGTTGCACCAAAGAAGAAGTGGTCCAAACTCTACGCAGAATGCAAAGAGGACCACGCCAAGCTGCTAAGTACCAGAGATGATAAAGCTTCAAGTCATCTTAGCAACAAATCACCAACAACAACTACAACAGCAACAAGTAGCCAGGGCCTGAGGGGTTCTTGTCCAGAAGGACTAAATTGAGTTCTAAGGCTGCTGGCCTTGAAGAGTTCTTAGTGAACTGGTGTTCCAAGCTTGCTGGGCTTGAAGAGTTCTTAGTGAACTAGAGGAGTTCCAAGCCTACTAGGCTTGAAGAGTTCGTAGAGAACTGAAGTGCCAAGGCTGCTGGCCTTGAAGGAATCATAAAGATTCAGATGTAAAGATTTCCTTAGTGGAATCCCTGCTTGTCGAAGCAGAAGAGTGGATTAGGAGCTTGAGTCTCTGAACCACTTAAAATGCCTCGTGTCATTTACTTTATGTTATTTACATTATGTACCTAACTGCTATAACTTCTATGTATGTATTAACTACTTACAACTAAACTAACTCCATGAATAATGTATGAATGTTTATGAATATATCAATGAAGGGGATCTTTTACTTATTCTGCTGTGCTTGAAAAGATTCTTATGTTTGTCATATGCTTATTCATTACCAATACAAAATAAATTAGAAAAGTGTTTGAAATTAAAAAGGATCTATTCAACCCCCCCTTCTAGATCTATTGTGTGCCTACTAGGAACTAACAACTTCCATTTTTATTTTTTGCCTTTCGCTTATTTTGATTTTATTATCGAGATGCGAAGCATCCTCGACCAAAAAATGTATATACAAGTACCGGTCTTCTTAAGGGCATGACAGCCATCGAAGTGACCCGAGCACAACAAATCATAACTTTACTATGTTGAGACCTTAAATCCGGATAACATTTTTAAGGTCCATCTGATTTACATTTATAAGAAAAAACTAGCAAGATGTATTTACAATGCAAAGTTTTCCATCATGGGAATCAGATTTAGATCCGTGTGGTTGATCTTAGATCCCATGATTCCTAGGCTCAAAGAATAATATCCAAAAGCATGCACAACAAAGATATCGACATAAAGTGCAAATTGTACTCTAGACGTCGCAATACAAAGGATTCATCAGTTAAATCCATGCATGCGTGTAGCCGAAGCTTCCCGTTCCCAGTAGATATGGATCTAGGGTCGCGTAGTCGCTTTAATATTTACAAAAAAAAATTAGAAAGAAAGCTAGATTTAAATAAATCTTAGCCATTCTAGCTTTCTGATTCCGGTTTGACAAATTTTGAACCGATTAAAAGTTAGAAATGGCTAGATTTAGATGAATCTAGTCCACCAAATTTATATTAGAACATATTCATATCAAATAAATAATTAATGCAGATATTTAAACGTATTGAATAAAGAAATATATATATATATAAGCTGAAAAAAGGCCACGGATTTCGAATCCAGACCTGACTAAATGAAATTTTAATATATATAGTTAGTATATATATATTAAAGATGAAAATGCCACATATTTCCAATCCAGGCCAAACGAGTTAGTATATATATAATTATATATATATATATATAAGCGATAAAACGCTACGAATTAGCAATCCAGGCTAACAAAGTTAGAATAAATAAATATATATATATATATAATTGTATACATACGAAAGTAGTAAATGCCACATATTTATAATCCAGGCTTGACAGAATTGAATATTAGTATATATATATAGTCAGTTATATGTATAATAAAGCTTAAAAGGTCACAGATTAGCAATCTAGGCCAAACAAATTAGTATATATATATATATATGGGAAAAATGTAAGTACACAACTGTGTAGTGCACAGTAGGCTATAGCGACGGTTTTCCAGGGCTATAGCGATGGTTTGTCTGTCGCTATAGACAGAATATCTATGGCGACAGACAAACCGTCGCTATAGCCCTTGAAAACAGTCGTTATAGTCTACTGTGTAGCTACACAGCTGTGTAGCTACATATAGCCCTATATATATAGGATAAGGCTCTAGAACTAACAGTTCGGTTACGAACATATGTAGGACCAGTGTTGAAGGTTGTTGATTTGATGAGAATATTTAACACTAATTACGAATATATGATGGTACATAATTGGGCCAATCAACAACCTTTAACACTGGGCCCTATATATGTTCGTAAATGAACTGTTTGTTCTAGAGACTTATCCTATATATATATAAAGTGAGATATTGTGATTCCAAAATATTAGGCTACGAACATATGGTTATATAAACATGATTCTAGCTAATTCCTTTATTCTCTCACAACAGTACTTTATATAAGATATATGACTGGGAATTATAAGGGATTTGATTAAATCACGTGATGAGCACATTATCAGGACTAAGCTTTCATCAATCACGTAGCCTATGCAATCTGTTCCAACGGTCCAATAATAAACTAAGCATCCAAGCAACGGTAAGATATTAAGCTGGTCTATAAAAGAGAATGGACTAATATTGAGAAGATACGAAAAACATACAAAGCTTAATATACATAGAAAATATTCAATTGTTTTTCTACTGCTTATTCTTCACACTACCATTGCGATTATCTTTGAAGAAGTAATCTGTCTTTAATATCAACACTATTCTTGGAATGTGAAACTGGTAATATCTTTCTTGTTCATCATTGCATACTAGAGCCTTGCATTGTTAAGTGATTAATTACTTTGATCAATAGACCTCTATTTGTATTTTAATTTTCATATAATTGATACTATCTAAATCTGTGCGGTAATCCGGTTTGGGTTACGGTTTTGTTGCAATCAAGTTTGAGGAAGCATAGGTGCTTAAGAGTGCATAGGTGCACAAGCAGCAAGGGTGCTTAAGTGTTTGAAACTTGTATTGTAATTAAAGTAAATTAATAAAAGTGAGTCTCCAATACTAGTTGGTATTGGACGTGGATTAGGCTACTATTATAGAGGGTAGTAGTTGAACCACGTAAAAAATCCTTGTGTTTGCGTGATTGCTTACCGTGCTTAATTCTCTCATCATTTATTTAGCTAATTATCAATCCAGCAGCCTGAATTCAGAATCTATCATTCTAGCAAATTAATTCAATAACCTGCATTCACATAATAACATTTTGATAATTTTGCAATTTTTATCCAGTATTCTGAGCATTTTGCAAACTTACGAAATTAATTCAACATTCTATTTAAATAATTTGGTATACAAGGATTTTTAATCCAGCACCCTGCATTGAATAAACGAAAGAATTTGTATTTGTTTAAAAGTTTGACATTGTTTGTTCCCACACTTATTCAAACCCCCTTCTAAGTGTGCATACTTAAATTTCACTCATTTATAGACCAAAATAGCTGCGGATCTACTCGCGGAAGTTGCAGATAGAGGTGTGGCTCCCCAAGTGGGCCCCGCTCTAGTGGGTCCTGTCGTCTTGAAGTGTGCACTCAGACTAACGCGCTGTCTGCTTAAAACCTTTATAACTTTTAATCCGGGAGTCCGTTTGAGGCGTGCTATACCTTTTTGAAAAGCCCTTTTCGAGAGCTACACAATGACATGGGATTTGACCTTTTCCAAATCTTGGAAGATGGGTCCATGACGAGATCTTCAAATCTTCGCAGTCCGTCCGTTGAGATGTGTTGTGCCGTTTTCACTCGGGATTGATGCTATGGTTCCTTCTGACCCTCATTGCGTTGATTTAGCTTGATTTTGACTCGATTTGACTTCAAATCGGTAAAATGTCCATTTTTCCCTTCCGAGGGTTGTCTTCAGGATTGACAAGGTTTTCGACTTGTTTCTCAGGGTTGGCTCCGAGGTTTGATCCCAGCCAGCTCTGTTCTTTCTCGGGGTTGTCCGAGGTTGACTTGGTCTCCCAGGGTTGTCTCAGGGGATGATTTGATGCTTCGGAGTTGTCTCCGAAGGTTGTATTGGTCTCCATGTGTTGTCGTCAGGGTTACGGTACTTCCCGGGGTTATCGCCAGGGTTTGACTTGATATCCTGGTGTTGTCACCGGGGTTGGTTTTGATCCCCAGTGCTGTTGCCGGGGTGTGGCTTAATATTCTGGTGTTGGGGTTTGATTTGATCTCCCAATGTTGTCGTCGGGGTTTGATTTGATCTCCCAGTGTTGTTGTCGGGATTCGATTTGATCTCCCGGTGTTGTCGTCGGAGTTTGATTTGATCTCCCAATGTTGTCGTCGGGGTTTAATTGATTTGGACTTCTAGGGTTGTCTTTGGAAGGTAAAAGAAGGTTTTGCCCTCCTGCAGGGTTAGTAACAGGAATCCAAAATTTCGAGTGTCTACAAATAGTAATAATAATAATAATAATAATAATAATAATAATAATAATAATAATAATAATAAAAACAATAATAGTAGTAATAACAATAATAATAATAATAATAATAATAATAATAATAATAATAATAATAATAATAATAATAATAATAATAAGGCTTGACCTTTTTCGGATCCGAGAAGATTGACTTATGACCAGAATAGCATCTTTAAGTCTCTACAGGTAGTCCGTTAAGCTGTCTTGCGCAGTTTGCACTCGGTATCGTTGCGGTGGCTCTTATGACCTGATCCACAACTGGAAGGCGATTGTTTTATGTTGTGCTTGTAAAATTACATATTTTCCCTCCCAGGGTTGTCTCCAGGGTCGATGTGGCTTTTGGCTGTCCCTCGGGCTATCTTAGAGGTTTGACAGCTGCCAACTATATTTTTCCTCAGGGTTGTCTCTGAGGTTGATTTAATATCCCCTAGGGCTGTCTCTGGGGCTTAATTTGATGTAATCTTCTAGGGTCGTCTCCAGAACGACCGTTTGCAATCCTCCGGGGCTGTCTCCAGATTGGAAAAAGATATTTTTGCCCTTCTGTATTGATTAGTAATATGAAAACAAAATTTTGAGTGTATACAAATGCCCCACTTTGTCATGTTTATGCAATGTAATAAAATGGACATGGCAAAGATTACTAGACACTTTAAATATGACAAAATATCAAATCATGCAATGCTATGCAATATAATATCATAGAAGCTAAATGCTTTTGTTGGAGCTAGCTCCAACGACTTTCACCATCGACTGCTCCGATGTTTTCAGTGAAGATGGTATTCCAAAGCTTACATTATCAGATATTCTTGACTTCTCTAGTGATGGTTTCAATGCTTGCATCATTGAATGATCTCGATGCGTACCCTCAATGTAGTTTTCAAGGATTTACATCATCAGACTGCCTCGATGCCTACCCAGACGGTAGTTTACAACGATTTATATTATCAGATTGCCTTGATGCCTTCCCAGAGTGTAGTTTACAACAGTTTATATCCTCGAACTGCTTCGATGCCTACATGGACGGTAGTTTACATCGATTTAGATCATCAGACTGCCTCGATGCCTACTCGAACGGTAGTTTATAATGGTTTACATCATCGGACTGCCTCGATGCCTACCCGGACGGTAGTTTACAACGGTTTACATCACCTGACTATCTTAATGCCTACCTGGATGGTAGTTTACAATGGTTTACATCATTAGACTGCCTCGATACCTACCCGGACAGCAGTTTACAATGGTTTACATCATTAGACTATCTCGATGCCTACCTGGACGGTAGTTTACAACTGTTTAAATCATCGAACTTCCTCAATGCATACGCAGTGTGACACCCCCAAATCCGGGTACTTCATTTCCACATGATTTGGTGTTCACTTTCTAACTATAACATACATCTACCCAATATAACTTCAAAGTAAAATACAACCTTTAATTAAATAATAAAATCTCCTTAAAAAAATTACAACTTTCTCAAAATCAATCCCAGGGTTTAATCTAACCTTGACATAATAATAAAGTGCAAAATTAAAAAGATAACATAAAAGTCTTATTACAAATCAACTTCAACAATTAGAAACAAGTCTTCACTTATTTAGCTTGCCCTTGCCCTTACTAGTGGACAGAGCATCAACAGTTTCAACCTTAGCTGCAATGATTATTTAATATGCAAGAGTGAGCAAACAACAACTCACTGGAATACAAACAATAATAAAGATATAATTGAATAGCTTCAATAGATTTGAACAACTTTGTGTCATCAATAATAAAGAATTTCGAATATTGAAATCATCTGAGGGTTATAAGACCTTGAACTTTTGTCCTAGGTTCTAAACATTTCTATTTAAAACCTTTAACAGTCATTAAGACTATGGACCTTAACTCGTACTTAGGGGGATCAACCCTTCGTACCATATATTGTGCACAAACATCTTAACGCTTTCGCGTAGTAACCTCCCCTAGTAAATAGGGTTGTTCAACTCAGTATTTGAATACAAGTCCGCACCAAAGGAAGTTTGGTTTGGATAAGCTAAAAGGGTAATTTAGAATTCAACGTTCATCAACTTAGGAATAGTTGAATCGACTTTCAATAACTTAGAATAATTCATAACTAAAAGAATTACGAATTAACATATGCTTTAGAATTAAACTTAAAGCATTTAAAAGATAAGCTGGACCTTACTTGAACAATAAGTCAAGGTCACTTCAATTACATAAATACTTGTCCAATGCAGAAATAAAAAGGACATTCTCAATACATTATATAATTGGAATATCAAAGAACTTGCATAAAATAATACAAGATCAGGGTTTAGAAAACTTGCATAGAATTAATGAGTTTAGAGTTTAGAAGACTTGCCTCAAGCACAAGCTACTAACACAATTCACGTTCTAACACTTCCTACATACATATACAATTAATCACAATAACCTAAATTAGTTAACACATAACTAATTCACATAATTGGTTAACCCTCATGGTTAACTCATTCTAGTTAAATAAATAATAATTAATAATTAACCATCACATAGTTAATTACACCACATAGGTATGCCCACATAATTAAATCAATTATGTATTTAACTAAATTATAATTAAATAATTATAATTTAAACACTTAATCTAATTATAATTACTTAAATTATAATTACCTCTTATTTTAATTAAATTATAAACAAATTATAATTTATAATCAATTAAACTACATCATGCATTATATTTACACAAATTATAATTAATCATGAAATATCAAATTATAATACACAATTTATAATTTATAATTAATCATGCATTTTATTTTAATTTCATAAATTATAATTTAAAATTAACATTTAATTGAATAAAATAAATCAACTACTATTCATTATAATTTAACAAAATTATAATTTAAATTAAACATTTAATCTTAATTATAATTACTCAAATTATAATTAAGTAGTTCATATTAACTAAATTACAATTAAACAATTATAATTTACAATTCAAATACTACATTAAGGTTTTCAAAACCTCTTTTCTTTTCCAATTACCAAATTGTCAAATTCATGTTATGAACCTGCTATTGCCACTTAAATACATGATCATTATCCTAGCTACAATGTAACTTAAACTGCACAATTGATTAAAACTCACTGCCTCTGCACAGGACACGGCGCAGCTACGCCACCTTTAGCCTTAACACCGGCGCAGCTGCGTTGGTGTCAATCCTGGAAAACTTAGTGGCGCAGCTGCATCGCTTCTGCCCTTGCAGCTGCGCCAGCACGCGGACAGAAACAGAGCAACTAGCGAACTGTAATACCCGAGAATTTCCATATATTATTAAATAAATATATTAATGGAAATGAGAATTTATTTGAATATAAATGATTTTGTGTTATGAGATGAATTAATTCAATTATATATAATTGAATAATTATAATAATTGGGAAATTGGTGGAGTTTGTGATAAACTCGTTGATTGCCTTGTGTGGCACAATGACGTAATATAAGAAAGATTATATTAATTTAAGCAAACAATTAATCTATATTAATTGTTAAATCGAAGAATATTAATTAACTGTTATAAATTACTAATGAGGATTGATTAATAATATGTGATTATTATTATTGCAAGGAACATAATAATAATGAGCAACGTGTTTATAAATATAATAAGATTTATATCAAAGTGATAGTTAATCATATAAAGGTTAATTAAATTGTTATGGAGGTTAACAATTATATTGATTGATGTAGGATATGTGTATATTATTAATTAATATTCAATTTATAAGATGAGAAATTATATGTACAAGCATGCGAATTAAATGTATAGTAACTATATGTTATGATATGTGTAGGTGACAAATGATGTGTGGATATACATTAAAATAATGTATCATGGATCTATTATAAATAATTGTTGAGTAATACAATTTAATAATATATGATATAATGTAATGTAGAAGTATCCGATTGTATTATATCGGTAAGATAAAATGTACATAGATTATATGTATTCAAATTGCATTTATTACATTATGGGGAGAACATTGTAATTATAACCTAAGAGTACATATAATATATAACATAAGTGTAGCATATAGTCCATTTGTGAGAATGCTGAGATTTGCTTGGCTTGTCCCAATATAATAGTCACTCTCCTTTCCCTCATTCACGTGCACAGCCATTATGGCCTAAGCCTATTGCTTCTCCTTAAACTCAGTAAATTTCCATAGCCTTGTAGCAATGATGAGCAAGGGAGTGGTGTTAATGATGGATTCTAACAACTAAATACCTACCATTCTATAACCTTCATGCAATTTGACAATCCGTTAGTTTGATTTGGGAGTTAGAAACTTGGACTGTGTATTCATTCTTCTATATAAAGAACTCCCTGCACCTTCATTTCATTGCTGAAATATTTCTAAGAGAAGAGAGTATACTGTGATTGTCTATTTAGTTCAGAAGGAATTTTTATAGTAGCATCAGCAAGCTTACTCCATAACAGAGGTATAAATCCTCTTCGTGTCTTCATTTTCATTTTTCTGTCAAAAGAACTCCATTGTTGTTTTCTGAGTTTTGTTGAAATTCTCGATTATGCCAAATTGGTTCATGATTGGTTTGTAGAAACCTTATATTGTTGTTATATGAACATACACACATGATGGAACCACTGAATAGTCTTTCATTTCCATTGTTCCTCTTCAATTTCTGTAAATACATGAAATTCGTAAATTAGTTAGAGTTCATGAAATTAGGAATTGATAATTGCTATTAACTGTTATATAAGCATATATGTATGTGTTAGTAAGTTAAACAAGTCTAATATCTGGGTATGGTATGTTGAAATCGATGAAATGGGAGGTTTTGGGTCGGTTTTCGCTGCCGTCTGAACCAGAAAACTGCCTCGACGCCGCAGCCTCGCAGCCCGCGCCGCAGCGCCACACGCGCCGCAGCGCCGCACGCAGCGCCACTCGCGCCGCAGCGCCAGTAGTGCCGCGCCGCAGCGCCAGCCTCTGTGTTCAGTTTTCTGCATTCTGCAACAAAACTGTTATGTACCAATTGTTTGATTTTTGTTTAAACAAGCATGGGAGCATGATTAATACATATATATAAATCTAATGAGGCAATGTAAGCATGTTTTAGTATATTAGCATGCATGGTTAACCAAACGACATATAGTTTGGAAACAAACTTAAAGTTTCGTAAACGAACATTAACATTATAAAGCATGTTTACATACTGACCTTGCAAGCACGTTAGTACCACCTAGAGACACATGAAGTGCATGTTAGCTTATCTATATTGGTTCCGTAACAAAATATGAACATGTGAACCTAACTAGTGCTCATTCCTAACAAAATATAAGTTTAAAGGTGGATATGATCATGTAAATGCTATATAGTCATTTTGATGTTATGAGCATGTTTAGATAGCTTTGAAATATATGAATGAAGCCTTAACTTGTGTTTATATGGTTCGTAAGGAAGCATGAACATGTTAGGCTCTATTAGTAAGATTCACTGATAGAAATACAAGCCTTGCACATGAGCATTAACACGATACGTGGAGATTTAAATTCTGATATTTATGGACACATGTGATAGTACTCTTAGACTCATTCATGTGTCATGAATATATATATACCATGATTGGTTGCCGTGATTAAAGTTTAGCATAAACAAAGCATGTTTTCAAGATAATAACAATGCTAGCTACATATATACAATACGAGTACTCATGAGCATGACTAATACAAGTTATATGAATATCTTATGTGTTTAAAAGCAATCATGTTAGACCATATGAGTTCGTGTCCTTGAATGGCTTTAAGAATTAACTTAAGAACCTATACCATGTACGATTGGATTTGGAAAAGTTATACAAGCATGAAAGTATCCTTTAAATATGAATACATGCTACGCGATATTATATGATGTTACTTGAACCCGATTTTGACGGTTAACTTAAGGAGATGCCGTAACTTGCTAAAATGAAATATATTTAGTATTGATTGTGGTCTTATGTGATATTAATAATATGCAAGCATGTTTGCTAATTGTTGAGATCTTATATAATATGAGAATGCGTTTAAACTCTAAAGAAGGAACGTTAAGGATAGAAATTATATTCTATATAACTGTGTAGCTAGGTAAAACTTAGCTTATGTGTTGATCGTATATTCAAAAGAAAATGTGAAGTTAAATTATATGACTAATGAATATCATATATATACGTAACTGTATTACGATTGGAATTCGAAAGTGTTGATTGCTTTTCATGGATAAACTACGCTAAAGGCAAGTTCTCTTACTTACACTCTTTTAAAGTGCAAGTATCCTAACCGACGCATTTACCTTATGCAAGGAAATCTATGATTGTGAAAGTTTCCTAACTTATAATCTTTTACTATGCAAGTATCCTATCTTGTGTATTGCGAACTAGTTTCCTATTTAATCGGTTGAATCGAATTAGCATACTTGAACTCTTATTTCATTAAAGCTATTATTCATGTTGAACTTAGTCTTGTTCTTGAATATTGTGAAAGTGTCTATGCCATTTGATTCGGCTGGACTTATGTTATTGAAAAGCAACCCAAACTAATTGATTGGTGCGGGATCTTATATTTGACTGAGAAGAACAACCTTCTTTGAAGGGAATATATAATTGTCGGAGAACCGACGTGCACACTTGAGTATGGTTGATTGTTATGCATAACAAGGGTACTTTAGGCTGATCACCTGTTGTACCTGTTTTTGTTGGATTTTTAGTTTATTACTGTCAATTCTAGTAGAAGTTCATAGTCCGTAGTGACTACTCAGTATTCAATTATTTGGAATCTTGAATTGACTTATTATTGAATCATATTGATATTATCCTGTCCTTAGCGACTGATATTGAGAACTGTTGATATTCTTGTTATTCTTGAACTATCAAATCTTGTTATACCCTTTCGAGAATTGAGAATCTTATTACTCACCCTTATTGTATATTACTTGCTGGGTAATTTGTGCTCATTCTTGCTTTCCCTAAAACATTTCAGTTAAGGCAGAGCATGGTGAACCTTCGGGCGTTGATAAGGGCAAGGGCAAAGCTACTAACTAGCTTATGTCTGTTATGTTTTAAATATATTAATATTGTATGAAGATGATGTAGTAAGACTGGATTTGATTATGTTTAAGCTTAAGTTAGATTATGTAATAAGTCGTTAACTGATATTATTATGTAATCTATTAAGTACTGTAGGTTGCGAGACTTGGGGGAATAATTATAATAAATCATTGTAAATTATTCTAGAATAGATTTTCCGCTGTGATTGTATGATATTTAATTATTATTATTGTGATGTATTACCATGAGCACGTGATGAACCGAATTCGAGAGACCAAGTGGCAGTCCTGGAATTTGGGGGCGTCACAGGTTGGTATCAAAGCCAGGTTATAAACCTTAGGAACGAGTGTCCTTAGACTATAACTTAGGTGAACTTAGAAGTTAGGAAGGAGATAAAACTCATGTAGAGTTTTCCTTGAGAGACTTAGTCTGTTATGAAATGTAACTTCATTCTATACAATGAACTTATATTTTGTTTAACATTCTAATGGAGATGCTATTTCTTGTCTTGTGTTTGTGAGTATAGGATGACAGACACAGGGGTACCTAGTAGAGTTGCAGAGGAGGAGCCCAGGGATATACACGTAGTATACGAGGCACCTCTAGAGGCTGTACCAGTGCAGGCAGTTGCACCATCCGAGTTTGATGACGAGGATGAGATCGAGATTGAGATAGAGACTGATCCAGAGGAGGAGCCGATGGAGGATGAGCCAGTAGAGGACTCTGATGAGGCTACTATAGAGGAACAGATGTTAGGCGAGTACGAGGAGCGTATTCTAGAGTTAGACTGCAGAGTCCAGGAGCTGGAGGCAGAGGCCCACGAGAGAGAGTCTGAGTTCCAGAAGCTGAGGGACGAGGACCACCAGAGGAAGCTGGCTATGCAAGAGTTAGAGGTGGAAATTGCCTACCGTAGGGAGGCAGGGATCCAGATGGGGACTCTATTTCACAGGTCAGTGGCTAGGAATGTAGATTTGGCAGAGAAGCTATAAGAGGTTGAGCAGAGGGAGCTGAGTGAGAAGACTGAGAAAGAGGCACTCCGTACTCAGCTAGAGTTGGAGGTGATGGATAGGTTACACTTCGAGGAGAAGTGGGAAGCGTCCAATGAGAGAGCTGACGACCTTGAGGACGAGGTCAGGTGCAAGAAGAGAAAGATGAACAAGATGGGGTATGTGTTCCGTTCAGCTTTTGAAAGGGTGATTGATGGTGTGTACCACTACCCGACAGAACAGGGACAGACTCTACATACCTTGAGCCGAGAGCTGGTTGCGTATATAGCACAGTTGGAGTACAAGAGCGCGGGATGATGGGATGAGATTTCCTTAGTCAGTCTAGTGGTAGTAATAGTTGTGTCTTTATGTATTGTATATACTATGTTGCAATTCCGATCTTTTGTGTAAGATGTGGGATGATGATGTAAACCCCGAGATAGCTTCTGTTAGAGGGGTAGTATGGTAGTAGGATGGTATATTCCCCGTCTTTTGTGATATTAGGGGATATATGTGATAACATTTATAGCAGTATGCTAGGAAAATCATGTAATGAGAAGAAATGGCATATGAATATAAATGGAGTTGATTTTCCAAAACGTGTTATAAATTTATTCTTTTAGTATTAAAAGAAATACTTAAGTGATATACTTGAATAATAATAAAATGAAAAATTTTGATGCAGATAATGCCGCCCAGACGTAGATTGACTGCACCCGAAGAATCCGTTAACAATGAGAGAGAACAAGTAGACCCGATCCAGAAACTGGTAGACTTGTTAGGAGAAGCCTTAAGGGGAAGGAACAATGAACCCGTTTGCCCGAACCCTCAGACTGTGCCAGTAACAACCTTTAAAGACTTTAAGAGTGTAGGACCCCCAGAGTTCGAGGGAACTACCGACCCAATCGTCGCACAAACGTGGATCAAAGAGATCGAAAAAGCTTTCACTATAGCTAGCGTAGGCGAAGATCAGAAGACGGTGTTTGCCACGTACATGATGAGGGGAGAAGCGAACTACTGGTGGGAGGCTAATCAACAAAGAGCTGGAGAAGGGATAATAGCTTGGGATAAGTTTAAGACACTGTTCTTCGAGAATTACTTTCCAAAGAGTATGAAGAATAGGATGGAGGTGAAATTCCTAGAGTTAAAACAAGGTGAGATGACGGTGGCGCAATACGCGGCTAGGTTTAACGAACTAGCGCGATTTGCGGAGCACCAAGTTGGTGATGAAGAGAGGAAGGCTAGACGCTTTGAACAAGGGTTGAAGCCATGGCTGTTCAATAAGGTATCAGTTCTTCAAATTGATTCCTTTGCAACATTACTGGAGAAGGCAATCATTGCGGAAGGTGGCAGTGAGGCCTTAAGTCTGTATAACAAAGAAAAGAAAGGAAGGAATACTGGAGGAGAGAATCGTACGGGAGGAAGCAGTAGCGGAGGAAGCAACTTGGGAAAGAGAAAGTGGGACAACAACAACAACAACAAAAACAACAATAATAATCAATCAGGGAATTTTCATGGAGGTTTCAAGAAGAGGGCTGAAGGATGCCCGAAGTGTGGGAAGAATCACCAGGGCGAGTGCTGGAAGGGACGTGGCACTTGCTACAACTGCGGACAGGAAGGGCACATCTCGCCCAACTGTTTGAAACCGAAAAAGATACAAGGATGCTTTGCTTGTGGCTTGACGGAGCACCGAATTAAGGACTGCCCAAAGAAGGGAAGTGGCGGGGGTAGTAATCAGCAAGGAGGCAACAAGTTGATGATCGGTGGACCGGCACAATCCAACCGCCCAACCGCCAGAACCTTTAACATGACCGTCCAAGACGCAGTGACTGCGAAGGATGTGGTGTCAGGTATAATCCCAATCAATGATATAAATGCTTATGTATTATTTGATTCGGGTGCCACCTGTTCTTTTGTATCTGAAGAATTTGCTAGTAGACTTAGTACACCTCGAGAACTATTAGAAAATCCTTTGATCATAGAAGTTGCTAATAAGGAAGTGATCCCTGTAGAATACGTTTATCGAAATTGTCGCGCAAATATTAGTAAACATGAACTGAGCGTAGACTTGATTCCTATTAGACTGGGAGAATTTGACGTAATACTGGGAATGGATTGGTTGTATAACCATGCTGCGATAATTGACTGTCAGAACAAATGTGTGAACCTTCAGACTCCGAGTAAGTCTAAGGTAGTGTTTTATGGTAGCTCATCGCTTAAGCAATCGTGTTGCGTTACGATGATGCAGGCCAAGAAATTGTTAAGGAAAGGATGTGTAGGATATTTAGCTTACATCGTTGATACTCGGAAAAATGGAGTAGAAATTAAGGATATATCCGTAGTTAATGAATTTCAAGACGTGTTTCCGGACGATCTACCTGGTCTTCCGCCAGACAGAGAAATCGAATTCGTAATAGACTTAGCACCGGGAACGGCACCGATTTCGAAAGCTCCATCTCGTATGGCGCCAGTAGAAATGAAGGAATTGATGATACAATTGCAAGAATTGTTGGATAAGGGTTACATTCGACCGAGTGTTTCTCCTTGGGGAGCACCAGTACTATTCGTTAAGAAGAAGGACGGATCGATGAGGCTCTGTATCGATTATCGAGAATTGAACAGAGTAACGATCAAGAACCGATATCCGCTACCGAGGATAGACGACTTATTTGATCAACTGAAGGGAGCAAAATGTTTCTCAAAGATCGACCTACGAACAGGATATCATCAACTGAAAGTGAGGGATGAGGACATACCAAAGACTGCGTTTCGAACCCGTTATGGACACTACGAGTTTTTGGTAATGTCATTCGGATTGACTAATGCTCCGGCAGCATTTATGGACTTGATGAACCGAGTTTTCAAGCCATACTTGGATAAATTTGTAGTGGTTTTTATCGACGACATTTTGATCTACTCAAAGACAGAGGAAGAACAAGCCGAACATCTAAAGATTATTTTGGAGGCACTAAGGAAGGAGAAGATGTATGCAAAATTTTCTAAGTGCGAATTTTGGATGGAGAAGGTTCAATTCTTAGGCCACGTGGTGGATAAGAATGGAATCTCTGTAGACCCTGCGAAGGTTGAAGCAGTAAGTAATTGGGAACAACCGAGAACACCGACGGAAGTGAGAAGCTTTCTAGGGTTAGCTGGGTACTATCGAAGATTCATCCAAGATTTTTCTAAGATAGCAACCCCGTTGACCAATTTGACTAGAAAGACGGTGAAATTTGTATGGACCGACAAATGCGAAGAAAGTTTTCAAGAACTGAAAAGGAGATTGAGCGAAACACCTGTGTTATCATTACCAGATGATGCGGGAAATTTTGTGGTGTATAGTGATGCATCGCACAAGAGGCTTGGCTGTGTGCTCATGCAACATGGCAAGGTTATTGCATATGCGTCACGACAATTGAAGGATTACGAAAAACGATACCCTACTCATGACTTAGAGTTAGCGGCAGTAGTTTTTGCGTTAAAGATATGGAGACATTATCTATACGGAGAAAAATGTGAGATATACACGGACCACAAAAGTCTGAAATATATCTTCACACAGAAGGAGTTAAATATGCGGCAGAGAAGGTGGTTAGAATTAATCAAAGACTATGACTGCGATATTCTTTATCACCCGGGAAAGGCAAATGTGGTTGCCGACGCTCTGAGCAGGAAAGGAAGGGAGAAGTTGTTTAATTTAACAACTCAAGAAGAGTTGATAAGAGAGATGGAGAAATTGGAGATAGAAGTAAAAGGACCAGAAAAGTCTGGTGAGAAGTTAATTGTAATGGAAGCTTGTCCGACGTTGTTGAATAGAGTAAAGGAAGCCCAAGAAAAGGATGAAGAGTGTGAGAAAATCCGAAAGAGGATCACAGAAAGTGAGGAGGAAAAACTTCGAATGGATAAAGACGGTATTTTGAGATTTGAAGGAAGAGTGTGGGTACCAGCGGTAACCGAGTTGAGGGAAGAGATTTTGCACGAGGCACACAATACGACATATTCCGTTCATCCGGGAGGCACAAAGATGTACCGAGATCTAAGGCAACATTTTTGGTGGCCCAATTTGAAACGGGAAGTCGCGGAGTGCGTCAGTAGATGCTTGACTTGCCAACGCGTTAAAGCAGAACATCAGCGGCCGAGTGGTTTACTACAACCGTTGGAAATACCAGAGTGGAAATGGGAGCATATTACGATGGACTTCGTGGTAGGACTTCCAGTTACGCAGAAAGGTTATGATGCCATTTGGGTTATTGTGGATCGACTTACCAAGACTGCACATTTTCTACCAATCCGCTACAGTTTGAACCAATTAGCAAGCCTATATGTAAAAGAGATTGTTTCACGACATGGAGTGCCGGTATCAATTGTCTCTGATCGAGATCCGCGCTTCACGTCCAATTTTTGGAAGAGTTTGCAAGAAAGAATGGGAACGCAGTTGAGGTTGAGTACAGCTTATCATCCTCAAACAGACGGACAAAGTGAGCGAACAATACAAACGCTAGAAGACATGCTTAGGACTTGCGTGATGGATTTTAAGGGAAATTGGGACGACCACCTACCCTTAGTAGAATTTGCATATAATAATAGCTACCATGCGAGTATTGGCATGCCACCGTACGAAGCTCTTTACGGGAGAAAGTGCAGAACGCCGTTATGTTGGGACGAAGTCGGAGAACGACTGTGACGAACAAGATTTTTGTAATTTAATTTAAATATTTATTGAATTAAATAAATATTTTTTGATGATTTAATTATTGAGTTAAATAATTAATTGATGAAATTGTGGTAGATTAATTTAATTATACGTGTCACATTAGTTAAATTAATGTGGTGAATTTTTATATTCAAAGTATGTATTTAATTGAGCTTATTTGATTAATATATTAATTAATAAGCATAATGTTATTCTAATTAATTTAAATAATTAATTAGAGATTTAATGATTTGACATAATTAATAAATAAGAATTTTAATTATGTGACTATGTGAATTATTGTGGAACTATGCAATTTTATTTAATTGATTTAAATAGGATTATTGATTAATTAAAAGTGTGACATTATTAAACTATATTATAGTAAGTTAATTAAAATAAATGAGAAGGGATTCCTTAAGCTAGCCAAACAAGGCCTTAAGGGAAGTTGGTCAGTTAACCCACTAAGGGACCAACTGACAACCACTCACCCATTATATATTATACGTATTATACTTATATACATATATACTATATCAATTCATATATTCATATCAGAGGAAATAAAACTTAAAGAGTCAGAGAGAATTTTGAGAGAAAAGATTGAGGAAGAAGAATTTGAGAAGTTTATATCATCATCTTCACAGAGTTTACTAGGGGTAATTCCTTTGTCCCAATTTATTTCACGTACTATGTTTCCTTCATGAACATATATTCTGAGTTCTCCGTGTATGGGAAAAATTAGCAATTTTTGATTATATGCTTATATATGTGTTATTATATCATTATAACATGTTTTGTATTTGGTATGAATGAATTAAAATAATCGAATTCATGTAAATAGGCCTTAATTGGGTTTTCAAAATTTTACAGAGTTTTTCCATTTACGAGCTTTAAAAATTCTCTGTGAATGGAAAAAATTGATATTTATTCATTATATGGCTATATTTGTGTTAATATGTGTTTATAACATATTATATGCCATATATGCATAACTTTCAGTGATCACACCATGGAATTTTGTTAATAATTGGGTTTTCAAAAGTTACAGAGTGTAGAATTTGTACATATGGCCCATATAGCCCTTACGTACAAAATTTACACGCCTTATACGTTTATTTAACTTAAATTGATACTTGCATGTAATTATGTACGTTTAAACGAACAAAATGGAAGTTAAACGAACGGATTCGGTGTTATAACGAATCCGTAACGTTGAATTTCTTGTTTTCCTTTAAAACTTTACAAAATATTGAAAACAGTGAAAATAGATGCCTTGGATTGTGTAAATACGTAATTTAAAATGCTAAGATCATGCTAAAAATGTTATATAATGTTTCTGTGGAGTTTTTACATTATGGGTAGCCTTATAATTCATTACGTTAGTTTAATTTGGATTTATTTGGGCTACTCTGTGTGTTCATCGCGAACCAGGGAGTGCACCAGCAGGGGGACCCGCCCCAGCGGGTGTTCATGGGTATTAGGACCCGCCCCAATGGGTATAAGGGCTGTCCAGGAGCCTTTGTTTTTTTATTTTCGAGACTGTTTTGACCTCCTGTAGTAAAATAAGCATAACGTTTTCATACGAACTCCGATTAAGGCGATTCAAGATGATTCGGAAAGATAACGAGTAGACCTACAACTTTCATTCTTTAAGTTTTTCAATTTGAAATCGTTAAAATGGGTAAAAATGGCCATCTTTGTGACTGATGCGTATTCGGAGGCAATCAGAGGGTTTCGGACATGCACGCACACAAGTGTAGTGTTCTCGATAATAAAAGATGTTTTAAGTTACATAAATGAATATTATATGATTTGAAGTTCATGATTAATAAATTAAGTTATTGACATGTATAAGATAATGTGAAGGTTCAAGTTAACAAACTAAGTGCGAACTTGAATATCGTAATTGTAAAACTTGATTATGATTGTTTAAAGGGCTATACATGTGTGATATGCATGTTGTGAGTTTACATTCATGTTATGTGGTTAGCCATTGAGTAATATTATAAACCAAGTTGTAAGTCGAACTTAAGTGAATAGTTCTACAGTTAAACATGGTAGTTATGAAAACTAATCGATGTCGTATACATAATGTAATGTGTAGGACGTTGAGGAAGTGAATTGTAATTATATTTGTAGCTTGTGCAAGAGGCAAGTATCCTATCCCTAACTTATTGATTTAGCAAGTTCCCTAAATTCTAATTTATTCATTTATTAAGTCTTAGACTTGTGTTTCTATATCGAGTAAGCTCGTGTTCTTAATTGTTCAAGTTCGAAATTCATATTACATATTGTAACTCTTTTCAAAGCATGATTCAGTTATACAATACTTATTCGATTGTATACTCTTGAGATTTATTATTCAAGTTGAATATCGATGTTATTGTTGAACCTTATAGGACTAGTGAACCCTTATTGATTCGACTAGTCCATAGTTGATGAACGTTCTAAATTCCAAAATACTTATTGAGCTTATCCAAACCAAACTTCCTTTGGTGCGGACTCTGATGTCAAAACTGAGATGAACAACCCTGTAAAAGGGGATTATTTACGCTTTAGCGTTGAGATATTGTGCACAGTATGGTACTAAGGGCTGATCCCCCTAAGTACGAGAAGTAAAGTCCATAGTCTTATGACTGTTAAAGGTTTAAAGCATAAAAACTTTACAACCTAGGACATAGTTCAAGGTCTTATGACCCTCAGACGTTCTTTTGATTCCTGTTATTCATTCTTGAGTCAAAAGTTGAGTTTCTTTATTCAGATGTCTTTGATTCACTCGCATGTTATTATATTGTTGTCATATTATTATACTTGTGGGCAATCGTGCTCACTCTTGCGTAATAATAACATTGCAGTTAAGAACGAAAGGTCCAACGAGCCTTCTACTAGCAAAGGCAAGGGCAAGGTCAACAAGTGATGAAGACTTGTTGTTTATTTTATGTGTTTATGTTTCAGACTTATATTAGAGTTGTGTAAGACTTATTTATTTGTTTATGTTCCGCACAGATGTTTAAGGTTAGTATGACCTGGGATTTATTTTATTTATTACTCAGATGTTGTAACCCCATAAGGGGAGGATTTAATTCTATTTATTGCATGGTTTGCATTTACTATGGGTAGATAGATAGATGATATTCGTACAGTGAACACCAAGTCCCGTGGAATTGAAGTACCCGGATTTGGGGGTGTCACAGGTTGGTATCAAAGCTGTAGGTTATGAACCTTAGGTGGGGGAAAACCTTAGGATAGTAGCCTTTTTAGAGATCGAGAACATAGTAATGATAACTCTTATCGAGTTCTAAGAAAGATAATAACTTACCTTATGTGCTATGTGCTTATATTTATATATTCGAGTATCGATTAGCATCACGTAATTACTAAAACTTAAAATTTTATTTGTCAGGATGACAGATGCTGGAGAACCTAGTCAGTCCAGGGACCTTGTATCCCTAGAGGCTAGAGAAGAGGAGCCCCGAGATATCCACGTAGTCTGGGAGCAGTTAGTCCAACGAGAGCCATCACCCTTGATCACAGTCATTGGTCAGGAGTATGTGCCGGTGTCTGATTCAGATGAGGACTCTGAGGAAGACCCTGAGGAGATTGAGGTTCAGGCTGAGGCAGCCGTAGAGGAGGAGGAAGACCCTGAAGAGTTTCCGCCGAGCTCTATCAGTGCTGAGATGTATGACGAGCTGTATGACCGTAACATAGAGTTACGTGATACTGTTCAGGAGCTGAGGGAGACTGTTCAGGAGCTGAGGGAGCGGTCGGTTACTCAACAGTCTACCATCGAGCTGAGGGATGGAGAGGTTGAGGCTCTTCACGCACGTTTGGGAAATGTAGAGTGGAATTTGGTTCACGAGAAAGGCCAAACCGAGCAGAAGTCAGAGGAAATAGAGGAATTGAGGAATGAACTAAAAGAGAAATCAGCAAGGCTGGCCATAGCAGAGGAAGCTTGGGTAAGGGAATCACGACGAGCAGATCTCGCAGAAGACAACTGTTGGGCGAAGAAGGCCAGACTTGAGGAGACGTACTCTACACTTCAGTATGCAATTGACGAGGCCCAGGATCGGGTTATGAGGTACCCAATTCAGTTCGAAGGACTACCGTCGTACATGCTAGATCGCAGGACGATGTCCCGGATTATGAAAGAAGAGCGTGACAAAGCTGTTCGTCGCCTTAATGGGCAGTGATAGGAACATTTGATTTTGTGAAACCTATCTGGTAGTTAATAATGTAAATTCTAATTTGTTTATAAACAGAGGAATATTTTATGTTTTAAATCCTGTAGATTCTTTATCTCGGGATAGTTGATGTAAATAGCAGTGATGCTATCGTATTATGTTAAAACTTTTGATTTAGTAATATATCAGAGTTTATTTGAGATAATGTGTTGACTGATTGTGTCTAAATGTTTAAGTTAAGCCTTAAATATTTAAAAGATTGAATAATGTTCTAATAAGCATATATCTTAACAGAAATATGCCGCCAAGGAGAAGACCAAACCGTCGACCGGCCCAGGAAGGGTCAACTAACAACAACAACGACGCCAATGCTAACCCCGTTCAGCAGTTGGCGAACTTACTTGTTGGAGCGCTTAACAACCAACCTCAAGCTCCACCGAACACAACGTTCAAGGACTTCAAGGCGGTGGGACCGCCAGAGTTTAAAGGCACCATGAACCCGATAGAAGCTCAAACCTGGGTTATGGACAGAAACAGAGCAGCTAGCGAACTGTAATACCCGAGAATTTCCATATATTATTAAATAAATATATTAATGGAAATGAGAATTTATTTGAATATAAATGATTTTGTGTTATGAGATGAATTAATTCAATTATATATAATTGAATAATTATAATAATTGGGAAATTGGTGGAGTTATGATAAACTCGTTGATTGCCTTGTGTGGCACAGTGACGTAATATAAGAATGATTATATTAATTTAAGCAAACAATTAATCTATATTAATTGTTAAATCGAAGAATATTAATTAACTGTTATAAAATACTAATGAGGATTGATTAATAATATGTGATTATTATTATTGCAAGGAACATAATAATAATGAGCAACGTGTTTATAAATATAATAAGATTTATATCAAAGTGATAGTTAATCGTATAAAGGTTAATTAAATTATTATGGAGGTTAACAATTATATTGATTGATGTAGGATATGTGTATATTATTAATTAATATTCAATTTATAAGATGAGAAATTATATGTACAAGCATGCGAATTAAATGTATAGTAACTATATGTTATGATATGTGTAGGTGACAAATGATGTGTGGATATACATTAAAATAATGTATCATGGATCTATTATAAATAATTGTTGAGTAATACAATTTAATAATATATGATATAATGTAATGTGGTAGTATCCGATTGTATTATATCGGTAAGATAAAATGTACATAGATTATATGTATTCAAATTGCATTTATTACATTATGGGGAGAACATTGTAATTATAACCTAAGAGTACATATAATATATAACATAAGTGTAGCATATAGTCCATTTGTGAGAATGCTGAGATTTGCTTGGCTTGTCCCAATATAATAGTCACTCTCCTTTCCCTCATTCACGTGCACAGCCATTATGGCCTAAGCCTATTGCTTCTCCTTAAACTCAGTAAATTTCCATAGCCTTGTAGCAATGATGAGCAAGGGAGTGGTGTTAATGATGGATTCTAACAACTAAATACCTACCATTCTATAACCTTCATGCAATTTGACAATCCGTTAGTTTGATTTGGGAGTTAGAAACTTGGACTGTGTATTCATTCTTCTATATAAAGAACTCCCTGCACCTTCATTTCATTGCTGAAATATTTCTAAGAGAAGAGAGTATACTGTGATTGTCTATTTAGTTCAGAAGGAATTTTTATAGTAGCATCAGCAAGCTTACTCCATAACAGAGGTATAAATCCTCTTCGTGTCTTCATTTTCATTTTTCTGACAAAAGAACTCCATTGTTGTTTTCTGAGTTTTGTTGAAATTCTCGATTATGCCAAATTGGTTCATGATTGGTTTGTAGAAACCTTATATTGTTGTTATATGAACATACACACATGATGGAACCACTGAATAGTCTTTCATTTCCATTGTTCCTCTTCAATTTCTGTAAATACATGAAATTCGTAAATTAGTTAGAGTTCATGAAATTAGGAATTGATAATTGCTATTAACTGTTATATAAGCATATATGTATGTGTTAGTAAGTTAAACAAGTCTAATATCTGGGTATGGTATGTTGAAATCGATGAAATGGGAGGTTTTGGGTCGGTTTTCGCTGCCGTCTGAACCAAAAAACTGCCTCGACGCCGCAGCGCCGCAGCCCGCGCCGCAGCGCCACACGCGCCGCAGCCCGCGCCGCAGCGCCGCACGCAGCGCCACTCGCGCCGCAGCGCCAGTAGTGCCTCGCCGCAGCGCCAGCCTCTGTGTTCAGTTTTCTGCATTCTGCAACAAAACTGTTATGTACCAATTGTTTGATTTTTGTTTAAAGCATGGGAGCATGATTAATACATATATATAAATCTAATGAGGCAATGTAAGCATGTTTTAGTATATTAGCATGCATGGTTAACCAAACGACATATAGTTTGGAAACAAACTTAAAGTTTCGTAAACGAACATTAACATTATAAAGCATGTTTACATACTGACCTTGCAAGCACGTTAGTACCACCTAGAGACACATGAAGTGCATGTTAGCTTATCTATATTGGTTCCGTAACAAAATATGAACATGTGAACCTAACTAGTGCTCATTCCTAACAAAATATAAGTTTAAAGGTGGATATGATCATGTAAATGCTATATAGTCATTTTGATGTTATGAGCATGTTTAGATAGCTTTGAAATATATGAATGAAGCCTTAACTTGTGTTTATATGGTTCGTAAGGAAGCATGAACATGTTAGGCTCTATTAGTAAGATTCACTGATAGAAATACAAGCCTTGCACATGAGCATTAACACGATACGTGGAGATTTAAATTCTGATATTTATGGACACATGTGATAGTACTCTTAGACTCATTCATGTGTCATGAATATATATATACCATGATTGGTTGCCGTGATTAAAGTTTAGCATAAACAAAGCATGTTTTCAAGATAATAACAATGCTAGCTACATATATGCAATACGAGTACTCATGAGCATGACTAATACAAGTTATATGAATATCTTATGTGTTTAAAAGCAATCATGTTAGACCATATGAGTTCGTGTCCTTGAATGGCTTTAAGAATTAACTTAAGAACCTATACCATGTACGATTGGATTTGGAAAAGTTATACAAGCATGAAAGTATCCTTTAAATATGAATACATGCTACGCGATATTATATGATGTTACTTGAACCCGATTTTGACGGTTAACTTAAGGAGATGCCGTAACTTGCTAAAATGAAATATATTTAGTATTGATTGTGGTCTTATGTGATATTAATAATATGCAAGCATGTTTGCTAATTGTTGAGATCTTATATAATATGAGAATGCGTTTAAACTCTAAAGAAGGAACGTTAAGGATAGAAATTATATTCTATATAACTGTGTAGCTAGGTAAAACTTAGCTTATGTGTTGATCGTATATTCAAAAGAAAATGTGAAGTTAAATTATATGACTAATGAATATCATATATATACGTAACTGTATTACGATAGGAATTCGAAAGTGTTGATTGCTTTTCGTGGATAAACTACGCTAAAGGCAAGTTCTCTTACTTACACTGTTTTAAAGTGCAAGTATCCTAACCGACGCATTTACCTTATGCAAGGAAATCTATGATTGTGAAAGTTTCCTAACTTATACTCTTTTACTATGCAAGTATCCTATCTTGTGTATTGCGAACTAGTTTCCTATTTAATCGGTTGAATCGAATTAGCATACTTGAACTCTTATTTCATTAAAGCTATTATTCATGTTGAACTTAGTCTTGTTCTTGAATATTGTGAAAGTGTCTATGCCATTTGATTCGGCTGGACTTATGTTATTGAAAAGCAACCCAAACTAATTGATTGGTGCGGGATCTTATATTTGACTGAGAAGAACAACCTTCTTTGAAGGGAATATATAATTGTCGGAGAACCGACGTGCACACTTGAGTATGGTTGATTGTTATGCATAACAAGGGTACTTTAGGCTGATCACCTGTTGTACCTGTTTTTGTTGGATTTTCAGTTTATTACTGTCAATTCTAGTAGAAGTTCATAGTCCGTAGTGACTACTCAGTATTCAATTATTTGAAATCTTGAATTGACTTATTATTGAATCATATTGATATTATCCTGTCCTTAGCGACGGATATTGAGAACTGTTGATATTCTTGTTATTCTTGAACTATCAAATCTTGTTATACCCTTTCGAGAATTGAGAATCTTATTACTCACCCTTATTGTATATTACTTGCTGGGCAATTTGTGCTCATTCTTGCTTTCCCTAAAACATTTCAGTTAAGGCAGAGCATGGTGAACCTTCGGGCGTTGATAAGGGCAAGGGCAAAGCTACCAACTAGCTTATGTCTGTTATGTTTTAAATATATTAATATTGTATGAAGATGATGTAGTAAGACTGGATTTGATTATGTTTAAGCTTAAGTTAGATTATGTAATAAGTCGTTAACTGATATTATTATGTAATCTATTAAGTACTGTAGGTTGCGAGACTTGGGGGAATAATTATAATAAATCATTGTAAATTATTCTAGAATAGATTTTCCGCTGTGATCGTATGATATTTAATTATTATTATTGTGATGTATTACCATGAGCACGTGATGAACCGAATTCGAGAGACCAAGTGGCGGTCCTGGAATTTGGGGGCGTCACACGAACAGTGCAGAGAAAAGCCAAATTGGCTTAATTCTCCAAATCAAGTTCTCAAATCATCCAAAGATTGATATAACCAACATTATAGAAACATACTATGTAGTTTCTAACATGATTTTTAACATACAAAGACATCAAATTACAATATTAAAGCACTTAATTTTGTAAAATTAGAGAAAATCATTTTTCTAGTGTTCTTAATAAAATTGAACACTGTAACTCAAATTCTCAACCAATACAACTTATAATACATACAATATATCCAAAATTGAAGATATCATCACAACAACTCTAAATAGGCATATTAAAAATCAATTAAATCATAACTTTTACTCTAAAACTCAACCAAATACATGAACTTCATATGAACACATATTTTCCATTAAAACATATTTTATAACCAATTTGATTTCTGAAAACTCGTTTATAGCATACAATTCAACTATTGACAATACATGAACACGATTTATATATATAATTCATGTTAATACTTTTTTCTTGAGATTTATAGTAAACCAAAATTTACAGAAACTCAAAACAAGGAAGAACAACTAATTAAAATTTTTAAAGCTATGAGATAGTAATTACCCTTTGTTTGATGATTGAAGAAGAATATGAAGATTAATCCTCTAGCCTTTTCAAGCTTTCTCTTCCTTCTCTTCTTCCCTTTTCTCTCTAACTACTCTGCTCTTTCTTTTTCTCTCTAGCAAACTAACTTTATTTTTCTAACTCTTATTCTAACATTACGTAGTTTAGGAAAACATAACTGACATATAACTAATACGTATAATTATATATAATAACTAACGATTAATATATCAGTTACAAAATTCAAAAGCCACAAGGTTTTGTTTGGTAACAGATCAATTTAAAAACTAGTTTTATTAACTAAGGTCTTGTTTGGGTAAATTAAGTTTAAGCTGGTGCAAGGTCCCTGTTTGGCAAAAGCCTTTTAAAATAAAAGTAAGGGCCTTGTTTGGTTAAAATCATTTAAAACTCTTTTCTTTATTTTAACAATTCATTTTAACACATACTTTAATGTCACACTTTAATTAATTAATTACTAATCATTTCATTTAATCAATTAAAATCTAACATCAATTAATCACACAAAAATTTGTCACATAATTATAATTACTTGCTAATTATAATTCATGTAACACTTCATCACATAATTCATCTAATTTAATTATCTCAATTAAACTAGAACTATATTATAAAATTAACATACATCAATTAAATTAAATATTAAACATTCATTTAATTACTATATAACACTTAATTAAATCACTCCACAAAATCACATAATTTATTTAACTCAATAAATAAACCACATAAAATATTTATTTAACTTCAATAAATATTCAAAATTATTATATAAAATCTCAATCGTTACACGCAGATTGTAGTTTATAATGGTTTACATCATCGGATTGCCTCGATGCCTACCCGGATGGTAGTATACAATGGTTTACATCATCGGACTGCCTCGATGCCCTGTTGGGGATATCTTTTATAACAAATTCCATCATCGTTCCTTCCGATGAATATAGTTTTCCAAAGCTATCATTACTAGGCTTCCCTGATTCTTCATTGGGGTGACACCAACGACTTAACTGAGAATTTCATATTTTCCTAATTTTTTCAAGATTTTAGGCGCTTTCCGTTCAATCGCGTAGATCCTTTTTTGCTGATTTGACTTTTTAGTTTTAGGGGGACCAGTCGGGACTTAAGTTTAATCAAACCAGAGGGATTGGGACCTACCCCATCCTGTCGCATGTAGACCTGTGGCTGCCGCAGGTCTACTCGCGGCAGGTCGTGGGTGGTTTTAAACCCCCCCGGCCCATTCACGTGTCATTTTCAACTTGATTCCCTCTAAAAAATCTTAACCTTCTTGCTCAGATCTACACATTTCGTGCTGCTTTTCGCGAAATCCATCACCGTACAAATGTTCTGCACATCTCAGGTAATGTTTACATCCTTTTCTTTCAAGTTTTGACCGTTAGATTGATAGATTTCATGCTTAATGAGTTTAAACGCAATGTATCAAATATGTATGCATAGAAGACTTAATAAAATGAATAGTCTTTAGTAAATATCTGTATTTTACTGTGCTGAACATTCTGATGTTAAAAATATTAACTTTTTCAAAATTAAGTTTTCAACGTATTTTTGGCTAAATAGCTATCCTATTCTAGGATAAATGTGCATGATTTATACAAAGCTATAGTTTAATTGCACCTAGTAATTTGGCTTCCATTGTGGGCTTAATTTAATGTTCATATATGAAGTGTTTGATTCGGGTTGGTGTGCTACTAAATGGCCACGTAGTCATGCCTATGTGCATACGGATAGTCTATTTTATAAAGGAGACTCTAGCAAAAAAATTCACGAGTCTACGCATTTAATGTGCATGCATATTTAACTCTACTAGGGATATATGTTAAAATAACATAAATTTACACGTGTAGACCATGCGTGATGTGATGATCTAAATTTAATTAGTTTAATATTAAAGCGTAACTCACCCTGTCTGAGGTGATTTGGAGTTTCTGTTCAGGCATGGATGCTGGTAGGCCTAGCAGTTTTGCCTCCCATGGGATTTCCTCGGGAGTTAGGAGGATAGCTTTTGATGTTCTATTACCTCGTCCAACCCGACTAGCACGTCGGTTGACTGAGTCAGTGATCCGTCCTATCAGAGTTGATAGGACTGGACTTCTAGAGGATGAGAAGGATGTCCCTATTGCAGATCTAGATCCTTTTTCTTGCGCCTCTCACTAGGATCTTCCTGGTATACATGTGATGATTCCCGATCTTTTAGGCAATTCGGGATGCCATCCATCGGTTCATCTTCAAGCGAATAAGGGATTGATGATTTTCAAATTTGAATTTTATTTTTGGCACTGGTTGAGCCTTGATTTGAAAATAATGCAGGTTCCCGAATTTACTCAGTCGTGGGGTAATTGGTTTAGCATTCATTCCTTATATATGAATCTTCATCCCGAGTACTAGGCCATTGTGCATTCCTGGGGCTTCGAGGCTTTCTTTTACATAGCACCACGACGTTGTCCATAGAGTTATCTGAGACCTTTGACTGAGTGATGGTTTCATTAGAGCCAGTCGCTCCATTTGCTAGACTGTGAGGTGATGATGACGCCGATGGATTGGCGATTCATCATGGGCTTAGAGTTTACAAGTGAGAGGGTGCCCTTGGTGGCAAATATTTCCCTTGCTGCTGTACGATCCCTATTGGGGGTTCCTCCTTTGACCCTCAAGGATTGGACCACTCGTTCTGGTCCTTTGAGTGTTGATGTTTCCAATAGAGCATTATCAGAGCCTCTTCCTGATGATCAGAGGGAGAGAGATCGCATCCTGCGGTGCTTATTTCTGACGATCATCAAGGGTTATTTCATTGCAGAAAACACCTCGACTGTCTTTTTTTCCTTAGTCGGTGCTATTCGCGATGTATACTGCATAAGGGATTTTGATTGGGGATCCTATACATTTGCGTATTTCCTACGCAGGATACGTCTGCGCGCAGAGGGAGTTACAAATGCTTAGTTGGGCTTCTACCCATTTCTGCGAGTGAGTAGTTTTCATCATCTTTCAATTTTCCCTTTTTCGGGTTATAGATTGACTTGGTTTACTCCTTGAATTTTTAGTTTTGGGATAATGAGAGGATTCCTTGCCTACGCCCTGTTACTACTTTAGGTTTGGAGACATATCCGCAGCGACGTCTTTGGCACCATTCCACTTTGGCGGAGGTCTCGGTGGCGGAGGGTTTCACTTACTGTTGCCCGCAGCTGGAGTTCTTGACCGCTGATGTCATGACATGGGTTCCTTACACCATTGACTTTCTTACAGTGGGCTTTGAGGATGGCTTTTCGATAGGGGCTGAGTATGCCTTGTTTACTCGGAGGATTCCCTTCTTGACCGAGGGAGGTTGGATGCTCTACTTAGGAGAGCAAGCTATCAGATGCATCACATGGGAGATTCATATTACACATCTTCCTCATGATCGGCGGTCCTGGCCTTTGTCCCAGTTCGTTACAGATATTCCTTTGATGGGCATGGATGGTTTTACATTGTCCGATGGCCTTTGCACCCAGGACACTTTTCATCGATGGTGGAGTCCCCATACTATTGGGGCTCAGACCCAAGCTTTTTAGTTTTTGTCGAACATGGTACCGGGATCCGTGATAATGACAGATTGGATAGCCTGTGTCCGAGAGCCTACTCATTTGGAGTAGATAGCAGATTTGACCCGGCGGTTAGACATGGCACATCTTATTATACGCCACTTAGGCAGAGATCCAGCAGAGATGGATACTTTAGATCCTTCAAGCTCAGGTGCTGGTCCATCTGGCGGCCCATATGCTGATGAATTGACTTGAGTAGATCCCCCTTTGTACCATCCTGTTGTACCCTTTAGCAGAGATATAGTGACTCAGGAGGAGTTAGATCAAGTTGATCATCTTAGAAATGTAGATTTTAGGGATTTCTTTAAATATGCCTTTGTTAGCTATTGGGCCCTTGTGCGCCCCATCTCCCTGTACTTTTTATTTTCATTTGTAGGACAGCTATGATGTATTTAATTCTATATTTCACAAATGATGCATTTAAAAATGTATATATAATGCTTTCTATTTATTGCATCTATTATATTATCATTTATCATGATGCATGCATTACATGTCATGGATTTACATTTATTTTGATGAGGTAGAAATTGACCCCTGTATGGTATTGTGATACGGTTTTACAAATGTCTTCTTCTTCTGTCACACGTATCGATCATGTACCACATACTCGTACTGCCACTTGCTTGAGGTCGTGGCATGATAACTTACCTACTTTCGATCGGCTTTCAGTAGACCGCTTGATGGGCTATTAGATGTCATTTCTGACTTTACAGGTCCTTGAGGGCTTTTCGTGGGTATATTGGCATACTAGATTCCAGATAGGCATATGTTTAGATTTGGGTCGAAGGAGTTGACCCTAACATTAGAGGAGTACCAGAGAATTTCTGGTTTACCCTTGGATGGGCCTTTTGCCAGAGTGGCGTCTGATGATATGCGCCGTCAGTTTATGACGATGACCGGGTTGAGGAGGTCAGTGGTTTTAGATGAGATCACTTCTAGTCATGTGGTTTCCATTGATTTCTTGATTGACCGCTTTGGATCGGTTAAGAGCTACACGATGCACTGAGAGGATTTTACCATCCAGGATGATCGATGGAGGTTAGCTCGGGTGGATGATTTGTTGATGTGCATCATTACATATTTATATATGCCACTTTACATGGATCATCTTGATATTGGTTTGGTGACTGCAGTCAGAGCTTAGCTGGAGGATTATAACATTATTCCCATGATTCTTGCAGAGACATGTATTTCAGCTTCTTACTTCCACGCCCATGATGATGGGTATTTTTGAGATAGTTTTATGCTGCTGTATGTTTGGTTCATGATGCATTTGAGTCCGATAGGGAATGCTTGCCGCCATGGATATTGCTTTGGGCATAGTATAACGATGTCCTATTCTTTCTGACCTACTATTTGTGCAAATTCAGCATCATGGTTTAATTTTCTGGATGGCATTGAGGATCCATTTTCCATCCTGGTTTACTCAAGGTACTGTCCTCCCCTGGCATCACATAGGTAGAGGGTATAACCTTTCTTTCGTTAGCGGGTTTACGAGGTGTGATGATATATCATCCACTGGCTGTCATGAGATAATTTGACCAGTTTCAAGACTTTCTATCTTTTTAGGGATTGAAGACTATCGATCATCTGGTTTATCTCTATCTGAGGATGATCTTGCGAGAGTATATGAGTTTTGGATTCACAAGGAGACCGTTGATTTTTGAGATAGTCACCCGGGTCGTTCGACTGAGTACATTGCCTGGTTGGAGGCCAAGATAGCAGATGTTGCTGCCCAGTCAAGTCCCATTATATACTCAGATGATGATGAGCCCATGGAGGATCCAACTTCCCCTACAGAGAATGAGTTATTTGCTGGTTTAACAGCAGCATTAGTTAGTTCCACCCCTAGTTCATCTTTTGCGGCTGCCTTACCTTCTAGAGAGACTTTAGAGTAGCAGGTATAGCTTCTGACCTTTGAGAGGGACCAGGCTTATGCTTTAATGTTGACGAACTTATCTGGCAGGGATGCTGCTTATCTGGAGAGAGACGATGCCCGGGCTGTCAGGGATGCCGCTTTTGCTGAGAGTGTTGCCCTCAAATCTTTCACGGATGACATCGTCGCACAGACGAATGAGCTTTTGGATTACCAGGACAGTACCATTCATTTTGCTGTAGAGCTTATGACCCGTATTGGGACATCAGGGCAGGAGCATAAAGATGCTCCTCAGTCTGCAAAGTGGGATAGTCTTTTGGCTTTGTTAACCCGATTGATTGCGGGGTTATAGCTTAGCTTTCATTTCCTGTATAGACTAGGTTAGTTACTTTTGTCATGTACAGGATACTTTGTATATATCAAAAAGTATCATATGGAAACTAAATATATTTTAGTTCACTTTCCTTTTGGATATGTTTTGACTTTTTTTGATGGTTTCCACTTTTCTCCGTGACTTGCTGTCTTGATGCACCGTGAACTCTTTCCTGATGGACTGACATTGAGATGTCGTAGGTGAAAGTAGTATGCACACAAGTTAATCATGTTTGATGATAAAGCATATACTTTGTAACAATCTTATTCATTTATTAATAAAAGTGTTATTTAATTAAAGGCATTTATTTATCTACATGGTGTTGTTTTTATAATATGTGATAAACCCATAGTTTTAAGCAATGATTTTAGAATCATGATGATGATCATACTAATGAGATCTAAATTCTTAGATAACTTAAAACTAAAGTAGTTTCCAATCGTTAGATTACTAAAAAGGGATTAGTGAATTCGGATAGATTGGAACATACATTGCTTGTTCATCGGATGAGGATGATTGATCTCATTATCATTTGTGTGGAGAAACTAAAGCAAGTATGTAGGTGCTTATTAGAGAATAAGTACACTTAACGTGGCTCGCTAAGGAATACCTAATGGAGTTTTACTTGCCTATAAATAGGAATTCGTTAAGTGATAGTAGTACAAATAATTCTTAGACTTGAGATCATCATAGTATCTTGTGTATGATGAGTTGAACTTTGACATATCTGTAGACACTCAAAATTTTTCTTGCCCCAATACTAACACTATAGGAGGGCAAAATCATTAATCAAGCCAACCCTGGTCCTGACACCAAACATCCAATCTAAATCTGGCCACCAATGTCGGTCCTTCAGCCTAAATCCGATCCCCAATATCGGTAAACCTAAATTTGATCCCCAATGTCGGTCAACTCCAGTCAAATATGATCACCATTATCGGTACTCCAGCCAACTCTCGTCGTCAATCGGACCGTCAATCCAGCTCCGATAGTCAATTGAACCGTCTATCCAGCTCCGATAGTCAATCGGACAGTCAATCTAACTCTGATCATCGATCGGACCTTCAGATCTTCCCCGATCTCAATATCGGGACATCAGTTCAAACCCGATTACCGATATCAGGACAACCACAGGACCGATCGACCATATCAGAATGTCAAAGCAGCCCCGGCAGCAACCCAAGATGTACAAGTCAGCCCTGGCAGCAACCCGGGAGGTACAAATCAGCCCCGACAGCAACTCGGGAAGTACAGCTCAGCCCCGGCATTAGTTCGAAACGTTAGGTCTACTTCGGACATAAACTTGAAGTGCCACAACACTTCCAGAAGAAAACCTGGAAGGACTAGTCAGCCACAGAGGCAACACTGAAACAAATAGACTTGAATGGGATCCAAGTCTTAGAAACATCTCCCGAAAGTCAACCAGAGGCCATGCCGACACCAACGGCAACCCCAAGAGAGGCAAAATGGTCATTTTACCAACTCTAAGCCGATTTGGTTAAAATCAAGCCAAATTGATGCCACCAGGGTCAGAAAGAACCACAACGGTGATCCCGGGTGAAAACAGCACCAGACGGCTCGGCGGGCAAACTGTAGGGAAATGAAGATCCGGTCATGAACCCACCTCTAGGGACTTAAAAAGGGTTAAAACCAATGTCATTGTGACACTCTCAGCGAGGGATTTTCAGAAAGCTATAGCACGCCCCAAACGGACGCTCCGATCAAAAGTTATGAAGCTTCGAACCTGACATCACGTCGCCTGGTGTGCAAACACTTCGAGACAACAAAGCCGGGCATGTGGGCCCTGTAAAGACCATGAATTTTAAACTCCTTGTTAATTAAATATGTGATTTAATTTGAACGAGTTAGTTTTGTGAGTTTATTTAAACTTTATGTGATTATGTGAGATAGAGAATATGCAAATAATTACTAGGAATAATTAAAGGGAGTCACTAATAGTTTATTTAGATTAGTGAGCTAGCCCTAAGACTTTTATATCAGAGAATTGAAAGAATTGTTATTAATTAAATATTCAATTTAATTGAATATAGTGAAAGGATTTAATCGCATTGATTAATTTCATTTACGAGTAATTAATCAATAACGTATGAATTTATTGTTATTAAGAATAAATAATATATTAATGAGTAACGGATTTAATAAATATAATGAGATTATATTTACTTGATTAATTATTTTATACAAATATGTGTTAAGTAAACCTTTAATATATGGTAGTGCAAGGTGACACATTAATATGCCTATATATTATATATATAGACTATATAGTAAGCTTTATTGCATTCATGTGAGTTGCATAATAATATTGTTTATGTGACATGAAGTGTGTGGTTAAACATTCATGTATACCCTATTATCATGTAGTAACATCAATAATCAATTGTGATCAATAATGATTTCATTAAGTTATTATGATTATAATAATAACAGTTATGGTAATAAATAATGAGCAATACACAATTGTATTATATTTGGTATTAATAAAAAATGTACATGGATTATATATATGTACACTACTTGATACATTATATCATTAGTTGCTCATTTGAAATGACATTATGACACTAGTTAAATGTATAACCTAAGTATACATGAAATGAAATGTGTGTGTATTATTTAAACCAAGTATATTTATAATGTGTATAGATGTATATTTATAAGCTAAGTGTTGAGCATACATAATATATACAAATTCAAGTTGATGAGTTTGGTTGTCCCATAATAAGAGCCCATTCTCTTCATTCTTCACACGTGAACCCACATGGCTACTACACTACTCTACTTCTCCTCAATTTCTTCACAAAGCTAGCTAATGATTTCAAGAGGTGTGGGATTCATGATGAAATCACCAACTATTCACCAACTCTCTCTTATCCATTGAATATTCTTGCAACCCTTTGATTTAATATGGAAGGTAATTGAGTTGTCTGGTATTTCAATTGTCTATAAATATAGTCCTCTATTCTCCTTCATTCATTTGATGAGTATTTCATTTGATTTAAGGGAGAGTATCATTATAACATTATAGAATCTGTTTAGCAGCAAAGCCATATAACAGAGGTATAATTTCTATAGTTTCCATTCTTGTTCAAATTCAAATTCTGTGAATTTCTAAGTTCTTGATTCTTGATTTCATTTGAATTGGGTGTTATTTGATTGGAAAGATGGTTATTAAGTGTTATATAAAGATTATAAGCATGTTGGAATTACATTATAGCATGACTGAATTGATTTTCGTATGAAATTTCTGAGATGGGCTAAAGTTCTGCCGAAGCAGAACTGTTCTTCCTCTGGCCGGCCACCTGCGTAGCTGCGCTAGTATTGTACTGGCCAGCGGCGCAGCTGCGCCAGGCCTGGATCAGAGTTTCCTACTTCTGTTGCAATCCTGTTATGTGTTAGCATGTGGCATCACTTAGAATAAGCTTGTGAACATGATTAACTTGACATGATATGAGTATGTATTCCTTGATGCTACACGTATATGTCATGGCCATGTTAGTATGTTTTATGAAAGAAAAACATATGTTTTAAAGGGAAACTTGTAGTTTCGAAAGTGAACCTTGTCACGAACACATCATGTGAGCGTTCTGATTTTATGAACATGATAGTATAGTTTATATTAACATGAAATGCATGTTTAAAGTGTTAATCATACACTAGCATACTTGATTGAAAGATTCAAATGATTTCAAAGAAAGACTTAGGAACTTTTAAAGCAAACTTGACCAAGGTTAATATCTTTTAGTTTCTGACCGTATGAGAACATTTCTGTGACTTAGTTATGTGTTCAAAGACATGTGAGTTAGGATCACGAGACACTTAACATGTACTATGATGCCTTTATTGACTTAGTGTATTTTTCAACGAAAACCTTAGGACATGAAAGATTATATCATCGATCACCATGTGGATTACGTATTGATCATGCAAGCATGTATATTAGAGTTCATTATGCTTATAGACATATTAACATGGACCTCATTTGTTTATACATAGATTTCGCATGTGCACGCATATTCATAGAAAATAAATTTCTAAGGCATAACCTATGTGATTTAAGTATATATGAGTAATATACGCACAAGCATGCTTACTAAGTATGGTTAGTCCGTGATGTAGTAATATGACTATGTAGCTAACCCTCGTAACATGGAATTGATTAACTTAAGGTATGTGAATTACCAGCATGAAGACATATGATTTTGAATTGAATAGGGTGAGCATGCTAGGATTCAAACTTGAAAGTATATTCTTGAAGCATGATTACTTGAAAAGCTAAATGTTCAAACCTATGTTGATGCATAGGAACTAGATAATATAAAATTATTAAATCTAAGACAGGATTAGATTGACATCCGTGAACTATGTGCTAGACTTATATGATAAGTAGATTCTTGTTAGTGTAGACTTGTCTTGGTTTACACATGCTAATTGGAATACCGACTTATTAATGTTAGGTTATTTGAACGAGATTTAATTAAAGCTAGAACTTATTTGTAGCTGAGCAAACAGGCAAGTTCCCTAACTTTACTCAAATTTATATTGAGCAAGTTCCCGAACTTCATTTCTTTGGTTATGCAAGTTCCCTATCTTACACAACTTTGAATATTGTGCAAGTTTCCTATCCTTATCATATTGTATTGAGCAGGTTATTATTGTGTTGCTAGTTATTTATTGGCGCTTGGACCTTATTTCCAAGTATGTTTTAGGTGGTTTAATTACTTTGCAATTATTCCACATCAATCTTATTGATATTCGCACTTGAGTTCGTACAGTCTTGGACTTGTACATTATTTAAAGTTCTATAATTCTTAAACTGCATCAGATAGAGTCTGAACCCTTGTTCGGTCAGACAATTGTATGAAATTTTATAAAAGCTATCCAAACGAATTGATTGTAAGGATTCTTAGACTGAAAAAGAACACCCCTTATATATAGGGGAGTACCCCAGGTATCTAGTATAAAGATACAAACAGCATAGTTGAATGTTATGCATATACATGCGTACGCGAGGCTGATCCCCTCAAGTACTATTCTGTAGCCAGTAAAATCAGCTATTGATTCCATTGGAGTTTATAGTTCAAAGTCTACTTGACTATCAGTTATTCTAAAAGCAATCATTATTCTTGCTTCTGATATTCATATTGATGAATTCATTGTCAGATATTTTCTATTCATCATGATATATCCTTTATTGTTGTATTTAAAGTTGCTGAGCAAACTTGTTTCTTATTCTTGCTATATCATGACTTCTATTGCAGTTAGGCCCGAGACTTCAGGGAAGGACAAGGGTAAAGGAAAGATGTAGGAATAGTTTGCAAAGAGCAGACTTTGCTTTATGATTAGTTTAATTACTGTTATGTAATATGAACCCTAATGATCATTCTAGGATATGTTTGTATGTTGTATTAAGGTTATCTAATCTTGGGACTAGTAACACCTTTTGAATGAACGACATACGTTTATTATATTCCGCATTTAGTTATTGTATGTTGTTTAGAGGTGGATATTTGTATTGTATTGTGACGACCGAATCGGGATTAGAGAACCCGAATTTGGGGGTGTCTCAGGCCCCACCTTGGGGAGCCACACCTCTACCTGTGACAAGCACAGGTAGAGCTAAGGCTCCCTGGCCTATAAATAAACTTGCCCTCCCCCCCCCCCCCCCCCGTTCATATTCAACAATTCTGAAACGCAACGAAGCTCTGCCCATCTAATTTTCTGACTTTTACACCTTTTTCAAACCCAAATATTTTTACTCCAACACGTAGACAAACCCATATACTACAACATATCAAAATACCACCGATAGATTTGGTCATTTGAAGCCCACTAAGTGGCGAAAAGCCCATTTTGCAGGCTATTATAAGTATTTTACGATCCGGAAGTTGTTACTACTACTTTGCACTGTTTTACACTTGCACACAAAATTTCACATTCTAAATATACCCAAAACTTAGTTCCGCGGCCGTTTTCGTCAAAATTTAGTATATTTTTGTACATAAACTCAATTTCTTGCATTTCTACAACTCAGATTGACGATCCGTCAACTTTATTAGCTTCACTGCACTTGCACGCACGTTTTGCCAATTCGCCAGACTGGGTTATCTTCCCAGTCCGGGTTTGGCCCTTTTTTGTACATATTTAACTATAAATGTACTAACATTTCAATTTTGTCAAGCCCGAATTTTAAATCCGTCGTAGTTTATCGCTTTTATAAATATTTACACATATATAAGCGACATTCACCATCACTGGTACTCACATCAGTCCTGGTTGACTATATTTCTGTTAATATATATATTTATATATTTTCAGTCGGCCTGAATTATTTTGTGTCTATTTTACTACTTTTGCACACTTTCCCATACTGGGTGCTCTCCCCAGTCACTGGGTGACTACTTTTCTGTCAATTTCAATTCTAGTACGGGCATTGGCGTGCAAACCCTTCGCCCTTTTTACTGCTTATATATATATATATATATATATATATATATATATATATATATATATATTTCATTTCTATCACAGCCTGGATCATTTCATGGCTATTTATAGTTTTTTTATAAATATATATATTTCAATTTAAGTCCGGGCCTACGAGTGAAAACCCATCGCCCTTTTACAGCTTATATATATATTGCTTATTCAATTCCATTCAACTGCTGCATTCAATATTCATTTGTATATGAATTTGCACTGATATATCTGTGGGCGGTCTAGATTTATTTAAATCTCGCCACTTCTAGTTTTCAAACTGTTCAAAGCATCCAGACTAAACCGGGAAGCTAGAACGGCTGAGATTTCCTTAAATCTAGCTTTATTTTCTAGTTTCAGCACTGAAAGCAAACTCGCGTCCCTTAGATCGCTAATTAGTGGGAACGAGACGCTTTGGCCACGCGCAGCCAAGATTTACTGATGAATCCTTGGTTCCATTGCGACGTGAGGACATATATTTATTTCTATGCAAATTTAAACTGTGCAGGTTTATTGGCTACTCACATGTGAGCCTAGGAATCGTGGGATTTGTGATCAAAACGATCAGAATCTGATTCCCACGATGGACAAACTCCGATTTACATATGTACCCTGCCAGTTTTTCTGTAAAATATACATATCAGACCTTAAAATGGTTATTCAGATTTAAGGTCTCAACATAGTGAAAACATAGATTGTCGTGTTAGCGTCCCTCCGATGGTTTTCATACCCATGAGGAGACCAACACTTACATTTTTGTTGTGGTAGATCATGTCCCAACACACCTCACATGCATCCTTAAGGATATAAAGATAAAATTTGGAAGTATGAAAAGGCTTCAATTCCTATGTCAGCGTAGGGGTTTGATAAACAGCTTTCAAAACTTCACTGTCAAATTCAATTTCAAAGCTTTTGCAAATCTAATCAAAATGCTTTTGCAAATCAAATTAAAGACTCAAACCCTTCGTATATAGGCTCAACGACGCAAAGCACTACTTTCAATCAATCAAATCAAAAGGCCCAATTTTCAAATAGCATTCACTCACGCATTCCAGTTTTAAAAGGGAAATATTGAAAAAATACAGTACCGTGTTTACACTGGAGTCGTGGGGTGCATAACACCTTTCCCACACTTAACCAAGCCCCAGAACTCAATCTCTGTTTTTAAAGATCAAGTTTCGACAATGTCCAACAATTGGGCCTCTTTCAAACAAAACTCGATTGAGTTGGTACAACCATTTCAAAACTACCAACTGGCGGCTCTGTAAAACGAATAAATCGTCGACATGATACATGTTGGCTTTTTCCTAAGAAACCCTTCAAAAACCTTTTTTCTAAATGAAAAAAAAAAGAATAAGGGTAGAGATAACTTAGGAAGATCGATTTGAGGAAAACCGGGTTACTAACCGACCCGCGGTATTTCTTAAATTTTCCAACGTCGACAGGTGGCGACTCTGTTGGGGACAGTAGAGGGCTTAGGCCGCTTTTAATCTTTTCAAACATTTCCCTTTCAAAACTATTGAATGCGTGAAATCATGCGTCTCCACAGTCAATGGATGAGTGAATGATGCGTCTTTCATTGAATGTATGAATGCTATGCCTTTACATTGAATGAATGAATGCTGCGTCTTTCAATCTGGGTGAATGCACCACCCAGAGTGAATGCTGCATCTCCACAGTCAATGGATGAGTGAATGCTGCGTCTTTCATTGAATGCATGAATGCTGCGTCTTTCAATCTGGGTGAATGCACCACCCAGATTCGTTCCAGTTGAACGATCTGATTAACTTCTCTTCTAGTAGATTGCAATGATCTGGGAACCTTCATGCCGAAACAAAAGCCGCGAAAGTAACCTAAGATAGGTCAACCTCTGATTAACCAAATCCGAAGGGAAGCTTTTTCATGCCTTCCTCTTTTAATTCTATGTTAAATCTCCAATTATTGAGGAGCACAATGTAAATAACAATAATGAAATATTTACTTTCCTAACAGATATCCTATCATCCTTCCATCAAAACAACTAACCTCGGTTTTGCAGGATAAACTCTAAAAAACACATCATGCATCCAATCCTTACCTACATCAGGAAATTGACACGCCTACGTTTTGTTATAGGGACCAAAAAGTGGTCTCATTACTAGATCATAAAAGGCACAAAAGCCTATCCCACCGATATGGCTGAAAGTAGCCAATGCGAGTCGGGTTCCGTGTCTCGAAAACAGTTTGAGGGACTTAAGAATCAAATAGTAGAGTTGGCAATCCTTCTAAAAGAACAAAGCAAAAACACTCAGGGCCAGCCAACACTTAATCAAATAGAATCCTTCTCATAGGGTGGCAATCAAAGCGATAACAAAAAGGCGGAAATGCAGATCCCTGAACCTCGATTCAGTAAAAGAACCAACAAAACCCCTGAAATCACAAATCTCAAGGAAGATCGGGAAACTGGCGATATTCGAAGAAAAGTCCGACTAATAGAAGAAACCATCCGGAAAATCAAAGGGACAGGAAACCTTGGAAGTGTTACCTATTCAGATCTATGCATATTCCCAGGGGCTAAATAGCCTAATAAATTCCAAGTCCCAGAGTTTGAAAAATACAGTGGGGCAGGCGATCCCTATATACACTTGAAAGTATACATTGGCGAGCTAGGGTCTTATGCTGAAGAAAAAACCTAAGAATGCAACTTTTCCAAAAGAGTCTCACTGGAGAGGCTAGGATGTGGTATACTCGACTTGATAATGCCAAAATCCACAGTTGGGAAGAGCTAGCTCATGCCTTCGTAACTCAATACAGCTTCCAGTCTCAGATGGCTCCGAATCGATATCAATTGACCAAAGTCAAAAAGCAGAGTACCGAGTCTTTTCGAGAGTATGCCCAAAGATGGAGACGTCTGGCAGCCCAAGTTAGCCCGCCTATGACAGAATCTAAAATGGTGATGACCTTCATAGACATCCAAGAGGCACCTTACTATGAGAGGATCCTAGCTGGAATAGGAAAGCCATTCTCAGAGGTGATCAAACATGGCGAAATGACAGAGATGGGCCTGAAAGCAGGCAAGATCACAGATCTCACAGCCTTAAAAGTAGTCGTCGATCATATACAATCTGGCAACTATGCGAGTGATCCCATAAGGTTACCCATGGAAGGCGATGAAAATGTATCCATCATTGTATAGGGGCAGTCTAGGAGACCCAACAGTAGTCCTCCCATTTGGAAGAGGGAAAACAATCTGCCGTCACAACAAATCGCGTTCAATCAATACCAGGAGCGAAAGAGAAAATTCGAAAGAACTGAAAATCGCGTTTTCACTCTACTAGGCGATTCCCTTGAAAACATATTGGATATGTTAATAGATCACAAGAAGATTACCGAGCTAGCTCCACCTCTAGATCCAAAAAGCAAAAGATACAATCCGAGCCAGAGATGTTCTTACCATTCAGGATCTCCGGGCCACGATACAGAAGATTGTTGGTCCTGCATAAAATTCAAAACCTGATCGAAAACGGCGATATTGTGGTCCAACAATATGACCATCCAAATGTCAATGCCAACCTTCTGATGCAGCATGATATAGAGGAAGTAAACATGATCGGGTCAGGAAGCGATGAAATGCATCCAAATCGTAAATACATCCAAAGGATGGAGGAATACCTCCGAAGGAACAAGACAAATGTCCTAGAGTCAGAAAATTTAGAGGAGGGTATGAGAGTGATCTCATAGTCCAAACCTCTCAAGCTCAACATGACGAAGAAAGATGTGGTAAAGTTCTTGAAGAAGCCAACCCATCGAGGATCATAGAGTTCATCCATTTCTTTGACGAGTCCAGTTTAAGCCTTCTTAAGGGATATGCTGATTCAGGAGGCGATCAATCTATGGCAGGAATTGAAGATATTTAGAGCCAAGAGGAAAACTCTATCACAAGCCTCGAAGGTGACATAGTCACAGACGACTGGACTATCATGACACAATTAGCCATGAGGATGTAGATCCAGAGGAAAGCTGCGAGTTCCTAAAGGATTTCAGGACGTTATCCTTTTCTTTAGCCTTATGCCTTTTATTTTCCATGCATACAAAATCAAAAGACCAAAAAATCAAAAAATCAAAAAATTAAAAAATTAAAAAAATCAAAAAGAAAAAAAATCAAAAATTACAAATCGAGCCTTTCATACAAAACAAATATGAACTACGAAAGACCTGATCTCCCTCAACCCTGGAGTACGTAGGCGACCATCTTGGTGCGGTCAAACCAAACAAAAAATTCAAAAACACAAAAACAAAAAATTAAAAACATATCAAAACAAACTCAAACCCCAAAAGAAGACACTTCTCGAGCCTTTCATGCAAGATAGAACTACGAATGACCTGATCTCCCTCAACCCGAGAGTATGTAGGCAGCCATCTACAGCGCGGTTTGACCTTCAAGAAAAAAATAAAAAATGAAAGACCAGTTCCAAGACACCGAAGACAAATAAAAGCCAAATTCTATCCACCTACCTGGTCAACATGCCTTGCTGCTGAAAATCAAAGCTAGTCTCTGAACCCGTGGATAAGTGGGATAACAGTGCCAACATGGCATCTCTTTGAAGATAGAGGAGCAACTGCAAGCTCCTAATGTAAGAACCGTGAATTTCACGATTTAATTTATTTTTGATATAATAAGAAAATGAATATTACTTGAACATAAATGTTTGTGAGTTACGAGAGAAGTAATTCGATTATATTAAATTGAATTTATAATAATTGAAGAAATATGGAGAACGACGATGAACTCATAGAATGCCTTGTGTGGCATGAGAATGAAATTGGTGATGATTTAATTAATTCAAGAGGGAAATCAATAAGTGAATGATTAATTAATATTACGTTGTTAATTAATCATTGTGATTAGTAAATAGCCTACTAATGAGTAATTGTTAATAATGTGTTATTATAAATATTAAAACATTTACGAGTAAGTAATTGATGAATATGATAAGTGTTATATTTAATTGATTATTTGTTGAGTGCAATACATGTGATAGTTAATCATACAATAATGTTATTAAGTGTTATTATAAATAATAATCAGTTATATAGTAAATGAATTATTAAGTGAACTGTTAATCTATATTAATTGTTAATTAATATTATGAGAAATATAATAATAATCTGTTGATTTATTATTTTTGCAAGTAATAGTATAATACTAAGAAAATAGTTTATAAATATAATGAGATTTGTATTTATTAAACTATTGGAGAATATAATTATTTGTCGTATAATAATAATTGATAAGGGTAAAGTCATGAGGGAATTTCTACGTGAACAATTAATCGATATTAATTGTTATTTACTTTTTATTATTAGAAAATAGAATATTAATAATGATTAATTGATAATGTGTTAATTATTATTATGGCGAATAATAGAATGATAATAAGTAATTTGTTTATGAATATAATAAGATTTATATTTATTTAACGTAATAATTAATCATATAAATGTTAGTTAATTAATATGGAGATTAATAACTTCATTAATCTATGAGGAAGGAATTGATTAATATTTTATTAATTAATTAATTGTCATTATAAAACAAATAAGTAAGTCATTAATATAATGAGATTATATTAATTGTTATGTGCATGTATGCGAAATTAAATATATAAAATATATGGGATACAACTATATTATATAGTGTAGTGCGACATTCATGTGACTATGCTATATATAGAAATCACATATTAAGAATTATTAAACTATATTATATGATGCAATGTGATTGTACATATTGAAACCATATGTTATGATTAAATAAATTATATGAGTTACATAATAAAGCTTATGTGACAACATATGGTATGTGGCTCCATTAAAAGATGTACTTCGTATAATATTATAAATAAACAAATGTTATGAGATGAATATTTCAATAGATTAATGTAATTGGAAATAATAAGAGTTGTAATACTGTTATGTGACAACATATATGTACGGATACATTAGAGGTGTACTTATGAACTATTGAATAATAAATGAGATAGTATCCGATTAAATCATATCCGGTATTAACAGAATGTACATGAATTATATGTGTGCGAACTAAATAACTACATTGTGACTCTAAATGAATTTAATACCTAAGTATACATATATGCCTAAGTGTATATAATATGTGTATGTATTGGGTTATTTTATTTTTACTACATTGTTTTATGTTGCTGAGCTTTAATAAGTCTTGTCCCAAAATAATGGTCATATATCTCCCTCAAGTGAATGGCTACAAGCCTAGCCTACTTCTCTTCCCTCAAACTCAGCAATTCTTATAATATCATCACAAGGGGAGTGGGCTTACTCATGGGATTCACCAACTACTCAACCACCCTCCCTTACTCACTGAGTTCTTAGTCTTCCCGTTAGTTTGATTTGATGATCAAAGGCATGGACTGGGTAACCATTTCTCTATAAATAAGGCATCTCTCCTTCTTCATTTCAATTGCTGGGAACCTAAGTGTTGAATATAGAATGAGTTTACTGAGTTGGTGAGGATTCTGAGAATTAAGGAAAGCAATTTAGCAGCAAGTTCCTATCTAACTAATTTCAGAGGTATAAAATTTCTTCCTTGTTCTTCATTTTTATTCTTTGTCAAAAGAATTTCTATTCTTAAAATCCAGATTTCTTAAGTATCTGAAATTAAATGATAATGGAGTTGGGAAATGATTACTTAGTTGTTATATAGTCTTATAATCATTTTTGAAACTGTTATGTGACTGATTATATACGAATTGGTGAAAAAAGTTTTGATTTGGCCTGAAACCTGCAGAAGCAGGAAGATTTCTGGCTCGAACTGCTCACAGCGCAGCTGCGCCGGCATTTAACAGGTACCCTGCACTAATTTTTGATTTTTGTTTCTTAATCTGATCAATTCTAGCATACTGATATGACTTGAACATGCATGGAAATAAGTTTAACAAGACTATTTAGGTTCCTTGGCATAACATGAATTAGTTGGTTGGTGTTAGTATGCATGAAAATAGGCTTTAATGAAACTAATGAACTTAAGTTCTGATTTTGGTAAACATGTGTAAATAAGATAGCATACGCATGATTTCTGAAAATAAATAAGCATGAGTTATGGTCCTTTGTTCATGACCAAGTGGATAAGCGTTGAGCTAGCGAACTTTTTCAAAGAAAAGAAACTTGACAATATCAAAGCTAATATGCATGAATATTACACGATATATGCTCTAACCTTGTAAGCGTGTTTGGGTGGCCTAGATATGCATAAAGATCATGATAACATGTGTATATATGTGTCATGAAGTAGCACGAGTATGTTTGGTTATGTTAGTATATAATTACTAAAGAAAGTATACGTTTTAAAAAAGAGACTTTGACATATATGTATGATATTCATATTTTGACTATATGAGCATGATAATATACTTATATGACTAATTATGACCATAAGCTAGCATGATTAGTAATACATCGTTTCTTTGCTCGTGTCCAATTGTTTAACTTTAAACTAAATGGTTTTTCAAAGAAAACTTGATATATTTGAAACTAATATCTATGAATACCATATGAGAGATGTTCTAACCTTGTGAGCATCTAAATTTGACTTAACTACCTATGTAATATGACTATAAGGTGTTGAGTTTACGCTAGCACACATGATTAAGTCGTAATGATTTCAAAAGCAAAGTTCTGACTTTTTGCAAACTAAGTTGCATGATTATAGTGTAATAACATCGCTAATATATCATGTATGTACATATACTTATTAAAAACAATGCGAGTTAATCGAGTATGAGGGTGATTAAGTTTTCAAACCAATAACGGTGCTAGTTTTATATATGTGACATAAATACTCGTGAGCATGCCTAGCTTGGGTTATATGACTACTGTATAGGTTTAAATGACAAGCATGATAACTTATGTGAATTCATGGCGTTGTATGACCCTAGGTCGTTAGAAACCATGAATTAGAACTATATCATGTAAATCGAACGTGAAAAGGTTGAACGAGCATGAAAGTATCCGTTAATATGAATACATGCTATGTGATATCATATGTTGACACTTGAATTCGGTTTTTGACGGTTAACTTATAGAAATGCCATAACTTACTAAAATAAAATATATTTAGTATTGATTATGAGATGTTAATGATATGAGAATATGTTTAAACTCAAAACGAGGAACGTTAAGGATAAAAGTATATTAGTTGAGACTTGTGAATTAAATATGATACTATATATGATATAACTGTATAGCTAGGCTAAGACTTAGCTTATGTGTTGATTGTATATCCAAGATAAGATATGATGTTATACTATATGACTAATGAATATCCTATACATATAAATATATATATTACGATAGGGATTCGAAAGTGTCGATTTATTTAACGAGGATAAACTACGCATAAGGCAAGTTTCCTGACTTACACTCATTTATAGTGCAAGTATCTGAACCCTACTTTTATTGTGTTGAAAGTATCCTATCCTTGTGGTTACTTATTCGAGGAACGTCGTAAGAAAGTTCCCTAACTTATACTCTTTCATTGTGCAAGTTTCCTTGAAACCGTTGTTGTATATTAATTGCAAGTATCTAACTACTTTTGTATTGAGCAAGTATTTGATTCATACTCTTTATTGAACACATATTCGAGCTTGTATTAACTTTGGTCGTACGAGTAAATAGGTGCTAGAATAATTCTTGTCTTATAAACTTATGTTTCATAGTTTGATCATGATTATATTCTTCAAATTATTGTTATGAGTATTGAACTCATAAATTGTTCTTATATACATTGTTGAAATTGTCTACGTCATTTAATTCGGCTAGACCAATATCATGAATTAGAAAGCAATCCACTCTAATTTCCTTGGTGCGGACTCTTATAAATTGACTGAGTTGAACAACCTTTGTAAAAAGGAGAACTATATAGTCGGGGTGCTGACAGTGGTGTGACAGGTTATGCATAACTCCAGGTACGACAGGCTGATCCCCTAATTGTACTTAGTTGGGTTACCAGATATATTTTTGGTGATTCTAGTAGAAGTTCGTGGTTCTTAGCGACCACTCAGTATCCAGTATTTATTAACTTGAAACTTTGAATTCATTGGATTCTTTATTAATCTTTGGTCCACAGCGACACTCAGTGATATCTATTCATTCACTTGAAATTGTTGAAACTTTTAAAACTTTTAATAACTTCTCGACCTGTAGTGGTCCTTATTCAACTTCACAGAATAGATTTGGAAGTCATTGCTATTTATTTTGTTCACAACATTCTTATTTGAAATCCTGAGTGATTAATTACCGTGTTACCCTTGAGATTTAGAACCGTATATATTCCTGTTCATATTTATTGGCATATTACTTGCTGAGCAAATTTGTCGCTCACTTTTGCTTTCCATAAACATTACAGTTAGGTCAAGGCAAGGTGGAACCCCAGGACAGGACAAGTACGAAGGCAAGGCTATGAAGTAGCTGTGCTTCTCTATATTAAGATGATTCCGTTATATTGTATTAAGACTAATTTAATGTTATGTATTAAGATATGTTTAGTTTAAGTTATGAAGTGTATTAGTAATAGTTTCGAGACTTGGGACAAGAATATTTATGTTATATCAATGTAAATTTTTTTGTTATTCCATTGTTTGAGATTTTAGTTATTATTAGAATTAGTACGTGACAACCGAATTCGAGATCAGTGACGGTCTGAATTTGGGGGCGTCACAGGTTGGTATCAAAGCTGTAGGTTATAAACCTTAGGAGCGAGTCCTTAGACTATAACCTTAGAAGAATTTAGAGAGTAGAAGGAGATAAAAACTCATGTAGAGTTTTCTTAGAAATCTAGTAGTGTTATGAAATATATTTTCATTTCATACAATGAAATTATGTTTTACTCGGAGACAATAATAAAGTTTATCGGTTTTATGATTTTGGATGTCAGAGATAGGTAAACCTAGTAGGGTCATGAAGGGGAAACCACGTGAGGTACATGTGGTGTCCGCAACACCCCTTATAATTGAGCCTATTACGATAGTAGCCTTAACCTATTAGGAGTGGAGTCGGAATATGATCAAAAAAAAAATACGGCGAAAGTTTTCTTTCGGGATGGAGGCATGTGTGAGTTACCTTAAGATGTAGAATAAGATACAATAGTTGAAGACGAAGTTCTGGACCTTCAGATTAGTAATTAATAGTTACAGACATAGTGGGAGGAAAGGAAGTAGGTAGTTATTAGAATAAGTGTCGCGGATGATACAATAAATATAGATGCGAAACGGTGTTATGAATCCCAATTTTAAGGATAATGTGGGAAGTATCTTTCTAACCCCAACTTTAGTGGTACCCGAGAGGGGTATGTATTGAGACTAGCAGAATTGTAACGACCCCAAAATTCATACAATAATATTCTCCTTCTCGATCGTTAATAATTCAACTTTAATCTCTCATTACATCATTATTCGATATTAAAAATCACTACAAATGCGGAATATTTAAAACTTTTATAAACTTTCTTTCTATATTGCCCTGAATCGCAACCTTTACATTACATCTCTTTGATTCAAATCTATATCATGAATCATTACAACAAAATGACTATACAAAGTCTTACATAATAAAATAATATTCATTTATATTGGATAACTCTACTTATAACTCAGCGACATATTTCATTCAGAACATTAACTACAATTTGAAATTGAACATAACTAATATTCTTGAACATTGATCTCTATAAATCACTTAACATGTATCATTACCTTGCGTCCTTAACCTACAAAAATGGTTATTTGCAAGAGTGAGCTCGACAGCTCAGCAAGTTCTAACAGTTTTCATGCATCACGTATCACATAATAAACATGCTTAACATAAATCTCATAATAATTAAAGTAACATGGCATACATGCTTTAATTCACATAACAAATATAAAGATTGAGTTCCATACTCAATCAACATTATTTAACCAAACAGTGTAGTCATAAATTGACTTTGACATTTCATGATTACAACATGTATAACATATCATGCTCGCTTGCAATTTGAAACAGTTCATCAAATTCACGTAGACAAGTAGAAACCGAAAGACTTGCCTGGTTCGTGGATTACCAATTACCGAAAAACTGCTTAATATAATATGCTTCATGATCCTACATAACGTATCACCATATGCATCAATTATTAGTCACTTAGCAACGCTTATCAAACATCTAAGTAAATTCTAATTTACACTTTCTAATTTACACTTCGTAACTCTCTTCCACTCACTCGTTTGACACTCGCTGTCAAATCATATGTATAATTATTATATATCTAATCTTCACTGTTAGTTAACCAATTAAGATTAACTCATTCTTTATTAACTAATAAGTTAATAATTAATCACCACGTAATTTAATCACCTCACATAATCATATTACATTTCACATAATTAACCAATTATAATTACATCTTACGTCAATCAAATTACATTTCAAGTTAAACATAATTATATTTTTACTAACATTCATGTTTTATAACTTATAACAACATCTAATATCATCGACAGCACTATACTTGTGTATGCGCATGACCGACGCCCTCCGATTGCCTCAGAATACGCATCAGTCCCAAAAATAACCATTTTGACCCTATATAACGACCTCAAATCAAAAAGTCAAAAACACAAAAGTTGTAGGTCTACTCGTGCTCGTTCCGAATCATCTTGAATCACCTCAATCGGAGTTTGTATGAAAAAGTTATGGCCATTTTAGTAACAGAGGTCAAAATAGTTTTGCATTACGACAACTAAACTACCCCGGGCAGCAAGTATACCCGCTGGGGCGGGTCCCCCAAGGCATAAACACCAGCTGGGGAGGGTCCAGGGGCTGGTGGAGGTGCTGGGTCGCGAACTGGTGGAGAAATAAGCCAATTTGGCTTATTCCGTCACACCGAATTCGAATTTTCCCAACATGATAAACATGAAACATGTGACAAACAATATTTTAAGCTTATTAACATGCTCATAACATAAAATTTTCATATAAACACATAATCACAACCAAGATTTCATGGAATTCGAAGAAAAACACAACTTTAAGCGTTCTTGACGGAAATTGCTACTACGAACTCGTTTTTCAATCAATTCAAGTGATTCCAACTGTAATCACTTCTATTCTTAACATACTAACATAATACTTAATCAATTTTAACAATAACTCATAATCAACATCAATTTTGATAGTTTCAAAAGTTATTTTTCAGAAATTACTTCACATAAAATCACTATGAACACACTTCCTATTGTTTATCAAAAATTCATGGATTGAATTGCTAGAACAACCATATAACTCATATATAATCATGTTATATCACATATTACACATAATTCATGCTCACATCAAGGATTTAAAGAATTTTTAACATAATTCCATAATCTAACACTATGAACATGAATTTCATGGTGTTCATCATATACTTGTGAATTGAAATTCTTAAACAACTATGAAACTCTCATGTAAAAATATATATATATATATATATATATATATATCTATATATATATATCTATATATATATATATATATACATATCTCATTCTCATAACAAAATTATGAAGTTTCACAAAGAGACTTCCACATAGAATTCTAAAACCATGAAAACATAGAAGAATATGCTTTGAGAACATGTTTTTACAACAATTGATTTTGAAAACCCTTTCATGACATACAATTACATATGAAAACATATGAACACCATATATACATATAATTTTATGATTGTAAAAACCTAATTTGATAAAGAAGAAAACACAACATATATGAATTAATTCTAGGGTTAAAATTATAACCTTACTAGTTTTGACTTAAGAGAGAGATGATAAAGATGATGATCCTCTCTTGCCTTCTCAAGCTTTTCTTCCTCTTCTCTCTTCTTCTTCTCTAACAATTCTCTCTAACCCTCTTCTTCTTCTTTCTTTGTTTTGTTTAGACTTAGGCTTTTAGAAAACTAACGTATCTTTTAACTTAGCATATATTATACAATATACAATATATGTAACTTATATTATTAATATAGCTAATAAATAATATACTAATTGCTATACTAACTACCACTTATTACATAGGTTACAAAATTTGAAAAGCCCAAGGCCATGTTTGGCAAAACCACATTATTTTTAAAAACTAACTTCTTGAGTTGAAGGCATTGTTTGGAAGAAATAAGATTAAACAAGTACAAAGGCCTTGTTTGGTAAAACTCATCATTTTAAAAACAGGTTTTAATAGTTAAGGCCCCGTTTGGCAAAATGAATTTAAAAATGGTGCTAGGGCCTTGTTTGGGAAAATAGTTTTGAAAACTCTTTTAATAAATCATTTTAACACATACTTTTTAATGTTATCCTTTAACTAATTAAAACTCAACATTAATTTAATTAATTAAAAGTTTAACATCAATTAATCACATAATTATAATTACTCACTAATTATAATTTCATGTTACACTCACCACATAACTCATCTAATTTAATTATCCCAATTAAATTAGAACTATAACATAAAATCATTATGTCAATTAAATTAAATACCAAATATTCATTTAGTTAACATATAACACTTAATTAAATTACTCCATAATAATCACATAATTATTTATTTAACTCAATAAATAATTCAATTAATATATTTATTTAATTCAATAAATATATAAATTCTCTTCACACCAAATCACATATTTATAATATATAACACATACACACATACTCGTACTTAAACATCTTAAAATAAGAATTTTATTTATTAAATTCTCATTTATTAATTCTTAAAAATCCGGGATGTCACAAGAATGCTATACGATGTGATATGTTTTCTTGTGGCATGTTTTTATTAAACGTGCGTGTAGTAACCAGATTATGTTAAATAATAACAAGGGAGAATAGCAATAAAACTTATACGTCTTAAGAAGTATTAGATGTTTAACAAAGAGATGATAATACCATTTTATTTCTACGCAGAGAAATGTCAATACCCCAAGGAGGAGAGACTCGTCAAGCAACGGAGAATAGAGATAAGGAATTGAATCAAGAACCCTTATGACAATTGGTAGATCTTATAGTAAATGCTTTTGAAGAAGGAATCAATGATTATAAGAAGAGACAGACGGAAACTTCAGAGGTAGGAAAAGATATTAATTTGACTAAGGGAGGAGAGGTTAATAATTCAAAGAAAGCGAACGAAGAAAGGATGGAAGAGAGTAGTAGTGGTAGCAGTAAGATTTTCAAGAGGAAGTGGAATGAGAATAAGTATGTACGAGGAGAAGGACAACTATGGAAGAAGAAGATAGAAACCTGTAAGAAATGTAGAAAGAACCACGTGGGAGCATGCTTGAAAGAAAAACATGTGTGTTATGAGTGCGGTGAGAAGGGTCATATTTCTCCTAACTGTTTTAGGAAGGAGAAAACCAAAGAGTGTTTTGCGTATGGATCTGAAAAACATCAAATACGCAATTGGCAGAAGGAAACAAACGGGGAAGGGGTCGGAAACAAAAGAAGACGGGACAACAACAACATCAACAACAATCCAAGGGAAAGTCACCAAGAAGGACTTAAGAAAAAGAACAAGGTTTGCCCGAAATGTGGAAAGAATCATCAAGGAGAGTGCTGGAAGGGATGAGGCGTTTGCTATAGCTGCGGCCAGGAAGGGCATATTTCCCCGAATCGCCCAAACCCGAAGAAGATCATAGGATTCTTCGCTTGTAGATCAGCAGATCATCGGATTAAGGACTGCCCAAAGAAAGTAAAAAAGGATGAAGATGGCAACAAAGGAAGCCATTGCGGGGAGATGACGATAATTGAATCAGCTAAATCGAGTGAACCAATGCCACGTACGACTAACGTTATGATACATGATGCAGTGGCGTTCCTAGTTATGATGTCAGGTACTATCTTAGTCAATAATATAAATGCGTATATATTATCTGATTCGATTGCTATTTTTCCCTTTGCATCTAAAGAATTGTAAGACAACTAAGTTACCCTAAGACTGATTTGGAGATCCTTGAAAATAGAAGTTGTGAATAAGGAAGTAATTTTCGTAGAAATTCGTCTACCGTAATTGTTACGCATAAATTAGGGGATGTAAACTAAGCGTAGACTTTATTCCGATCAAATTTGGGGAGTTTGATGAGATACTAGAAATGGAGTTATTACATAACCATAGTACGATAATTGACTGTTAGAAGAAAAAGTGTGAGCCTTCAGACTCTAAACCGGTCTAAGGTAGTGTTATGGTAGCTCGTCGCTTAGGCAATCGTGTTACCTTACGATGATGCAGGCCAAGGGATTGTTAAGAAAAGTTGTGTAGATTGTTTCACTTTTATTATAGATACTAAGAGAACGGGAGTAGAAATAAATAAATAATCAGTAGAAATAGGCGATCTGCCCGACCTTCCGCCAGGCAGAGAAAAATAAGTCGTAATAGATGTAGTACCAGAGACTGCACTGATTTCGAAGGCACCTATCTTAGGGCACCGATAGAAATGGGGAAATTAATAAAATGGCAAGAAATGTTAGGTAAAAGATGTATTCGACTGCGTGTGTTTTCCTTGGGAAGCACCAGTATTGTGTGTCAAGGAGAAGGTTAGTTTTAGGGCACGTCGAATCCGGCAAAGGTGAAGGCAGTATGGAAATACCGTAAACGTGGTAGCCGATATGCTAAAGGAAATGGAGAAATTATTCATGTTGATAACTCGAGAGGAGCTAATCAGGAAGATGTAGAGGTTGGAAATAGAAGTGAAGGGACCCTAAAAGTCCAAAGAGAAGTTTATAACAAGGGTTTGTCCATCATTGTTGGATAAAGTAAAGGGATGACAAGATAAAGACAAAAAGTGCGAGAAGGTAAAGTGGAAAAGTTCAGAAATGGTATCTTGAGATTTGTAAATCAAGCGTGAGAGTCAACCGTAACTAAAATTTGCAAGATAAGAGTTTTCATGAGGCATATAGTTGGACATATTTTGTTCACCCAGGAAGCACGAAAACATATCGGGATCTTCGAAGACACTTTTGGTGGTCTATATGAGGCGAGAAGTTGTAGAATATGTCGACCGATTAAAGAAGACGACGCGCTTTCTATCTATAGATATTCGATTCAATTTAAATCAGTTAGCAAACTAATACGTAAAGAAAATTGTTTTACGACACGAAATATTGATGTCAAATAATTTCAATCGAAACCCGCGCTCCACATCAAAGTTTTGAAAGAGCTTGCGTAATGGATTTCAACGATAACTTAGAAGATCACTTACCCTTAGTAGTATTCGCTTATAGTAATAATTATTATACGAATATCAGTATGCCATCGTACGAAACTCTCCACGGAAGAAAGTGCAGAACACCGCTACGTTGGGATGAGGTCAGAGAACGACGACTTTAATCGGGACCGAATTCGTCACGACGAATGGCAGACCTAGTGAAAAAAAGAGAGCCAGATTAGTAGCAACTCAAGATCAACATGAGAAACACGCAGATTGGCATCGACACAATCAAGATTTTGAAGACGGTAGTTGTATTTCTTAATGTTTCCCTGTGAGGGAAAGATAAGATTAGGTAAGAAAGAAGAAATTGAGTCTGAGGTTCGTGAAACCTTTTGAAGTATTGCAGAGAGCAGGCAAAGTAGTGTACAAGGTAGCCTTACCTATTGAACTGGAACATGTCCACAGTGTGTTTTATGTTTCTGTCTTACAATCGTATAAACCTAATTATAAGAGCGTAATACCCTATGAATTCAAGTAGAGGAGAATCTGACTTATGAAGAATTCCTATCCAAATAATAGATAGGAAATAGCAAATATTAAGGAATAAAATTATATCTTCTGTGATAACACTTTGACGAAACCACAATGCCAAGGAGGCCACGTGAAAATTAGAAAATAGGGTGAGGAGGATCTATCCCCATCTATTCATGTGACCTTGTACCAATTCGGAGGACGGAATTTTTATAAGGGGGGAGGATGTAAGAACTGTGAATTTCACGATTTAATTTTTTTTTGATATAATAAGAAAATGAATATTACTTGAACATAAATGTTTGTGAGTTACGAAAAAAGTAATTCGATTATATTAAATTGAATTTATAATAGTTGAGAAAATATGGAGAATGACGATGAACTCGTAGAATGCCTTGTGTGGCATGAGAATAAAAATGGTGATGATTTAATTAATTCAAGAGGGAAATCAATAAGTGAAGGATTAATTAATATTACATTGTTAATTAACCATTGTGATTTGTAAATAGCCTACTAATGAGTAATTGTTAATAATATGTTATTATAAATAACAAAACATTTACGAGTAAGTAATTGATGAATATGATAAGAGTTATATTTAATTGATTATTTGTTGAGTGCAATACATGTGATAGTTAATCATACAATAATGTTATTAAGTGTTATTATGAATAATAATCAGTTATAAAGTAAATGAATTATTAAGTGAACAGTTAATCTATATTAATTGTTAATTATTATTATGAGAAATATAATAATAATCTGTTTATTTATTATTTTTGCAAGTAATAGTATAATACTAAGAAAATGGTTTATAAATATAATGAGATTTGTATTTATTAAACTATTGGAGAATGTGATTATTTGTCGTATAATAATAATTGATAAGGGTAAAGTCATGAGGGAATTACTACGTGAACAATTAATCGATATTAATTGTAATTTACTTTCTATTATGAGAAAATAGAATATTAATAATGATTAATTGAGAATGTGTTAATTATTATTATCGCGAATAATAGAATAATAATAAGCAATTTATTTATGAATATAATAAGATTTATATTTATTTAACGTGATAATTAATCATATAAATATTAGTTAATTAATATAGAGATTAATAACTTCATTAATCTATGAGGAAGGAACTGATTAATAATTAATTAATTAATTAATTACCATTATAAAACAAATAAGTAAGTCATTAATATAATGAGATTATATTAATTGTTATGTCCATATATGCGAAATTAAATATATAAAATATATGGGATACAACTATATTATATAGTGTAGTGCGACATTCATGTGACTATGCTATATATAGAAACCACATATTAAGAATTATTAAACTATATTATATGATGCAATGTGATTGTACATTTTGAAACCATATGTTATGATTAAATAAATTATATGAGTTACATAATAAAGCTTATGTGACAACATGTGGTATGTGGCTACATTAAAAGATGTACTTCGTATAATATTATAAATAAACAAATGTTATGTGATGAATATTTCAATAGATTAATATAATTGAAAATAATAAAAGTTGTAATAATGTTATGTGACAACATGTATGTATGGATACATTAAAGGTATACTTATGAACTATTGAATAATAAATGAGATATTATTCGATTAAATCATATCCGGTATTAACAGAATGTACATGGATTATATGTGTGCAAACTAAATAACTACATTGTGACTCTAAATGAATTTAATACCTAAGTATACATATATGCCTAAGTGTATATAATATGTGTATGTATTGGGTTATTTTATTTTTACTACATTGTTTTATATTGCTGAGCTTTAATAAGTCTTGTCCCAAAATAATGGTCATATATCTCCCTCAAGTGAATGGCTACAAGCCTAGCCTACTTCTCTTCCCTCAAACTCAGCAATTCTTATAATATCATCACAAGGGGAGTGGGCTTACTCATGGGATTCACCAACTACTCAACCACCCTCCCTTACTCACTTAGTTCTTAGTCTTCCCGTTAGTTTGATTTGATGATCAAAGGCATGGACTGGGTAACCATTTCTCTATAAATAAGGCATCTCTCCTTCTTCATTTCAATTGCTGGGAACCTAAGTGTTGAATATAGAATGAGTTACTGAGTTGGTGAGGATTCTGAGAATTAAGGAAAGCAATTTAGCAGCAAGTTCCTATCTAATTAATTTCAGAGGTATAAAATTTCTTCCTTGTTCTTCATTTTTATTCTCTGTTATAAGAATTTCTATTCTTGAAATTCAGATTTCTTAAGTATCTGAAATTAAATGATAATGGAGTTAGGAAATGATTACTTAGTTGTTATATAGTCTTATAATCATGTTTGAAACTATTATGTGACTGATTATATACGAATTGGTGAAAAAGTTTTGATTTGGCCTGAAACCTGCCTAAGTAGGAAGATTTCTGGCTCGAACTGCTCACGGCGCAGCTACGCCAGCATTACACTGGTACCCTGCACCAATTTTTGATTTTTGTTTCTTAATCTGATCAATTCTAGCATACTGATATGACTTGAACATGCATGGAAATAAGTTTAACAAGACTATTTAGGTTCCTTGGCATAACATGAATGAGTTGGTTAGGATTAGTATGCTTGAAAATAGGCTTTAATGAAACTAATGAACTTAAGTTCTGATTTTGATAAACATGTGTACATAAGATAGCATACGCATGATTTTTGAAAATAAATAAGCATGAGTTATGGTCCTTTGTTCATGACCAAGTGGATAAGCGTTGAGCTAGCGAACTTTTTCAAAGAAAAGAAACTTGACGATATCAAAGCTAATATGCATGAATATTACACGATATATGCTCTAGCCTTGTAAGCATGTTTGGGTGGTCTAGATATGCATGAAGATCATGATAACATGTGAATATATGTGTCATGAAGTAGCATGAGTATGTTTGGTTATGTTAGTATATAATTACTAAAGAAAGTATACGTTTTAAAAAAAAGACTTTGACATATAAGTATGATATTCATATTTTGACCATATGAGCATGATAATATACTTATATGCCTAATTATGACCATAAGCTAGCATGATTAGTAATACATAATTTTCTTGCTCATGTCCAATTGTTTAACTTTAAACTAAATGGTTTTTCAAAGGAAACTTGATATAATTGAAACTAATATCTATGAATACCATATGACAGATGTTCTAACCTTGTGATCATGTAAATTTGACTTAACTACCTATGCAATATGAATATAAGGTGTTGAGTTTACGCTAGCATACATGATTAAGTCGTAACGATTTCAAAAGCAAAGTTCGGACTTTTTGCAAACTAAGTTGCATGATCATAGTGTAATAACATCGCTAATATATCATGTATGTACACATACTTGTTAAAAATAATGCGAGTTAATCGAGTATGAGGTTGATTAAGTTTTCAAACCAATAATGGTGCTAGTTATATATATGTGATGTGAATACTTGTGAGCATGCCTAGCTTGGGTTATATGACTACCGTATAGGTTTAAATGACAAGCATGATAACTTATATGAACTCATGGCGTTGTATGACCCTAGGTCATTAGAAACCATGAATTAGAACTATATCATGTAAATCGAACGTGAAAAGGTTGAACGAACATGAAAGTATCCTTTAATATGAATACATGCTATGTGATATCATATGTTGACACTTGAATCCGATTTTGACGGTTAACTTATAGAAATGCCATAACTTACTAAAATAAAATATATTTAGTATTGATTATGAGATGTTAATGATATGAGAATATGTTTAAACTCAAAACGAGGAACATTAAGGATAAAAGTATATTAGTTGAGACTTGTGAATTAAATATGATACTATATATGATATAACTGTGTAGCTAGGCTAAGACTTAGCTTGTGTGTTGATTGTATATCTAAGATAAGATATGATGTTATACTATATGACTAATGAATATCCTATACATATAAATATATATATTACGATAGGGATTCGAACGTGTCGATTTATTTAACGAGGATAAACTACACATAAGGCAAGTTTCCTAACTTACACTCATTTATAGTGCAAGTATCTGAACCCTACTTTTATTATGTTGCAAGTATCCTATCCTTGTGGTTACTTATTCGAGGAACGTCGTAAGCAAGTTCCCTAACTTATACTCTTTCATTGTGCAAGTTTCCTTGAAACCGTTCTTTTATATTAATTGCAAGTATCTGACTACTCTTTTATTGAGCAAGTATTTGATTCATACTCTTTATTGAACACATATTTGAGCTTGTACTAACTTTGGTCGTACGAGTAAATAGGTGCTAGAATAATTCTTGCCTTACAAACTTATGTTTTATAGTTTGATCACGATTATATTCTTCGAATTATTGTTGCGAGTATTGAACTCATATATTGTTCTTATATACATTGTTGAAATTATCTATGCCATTTAATTCGGCTAGACCACTATCATGAATTAGAAAGCAATCCACACCAATTGCCTTGGTGCGGACTCTTATAAATTGAATGAGTTGAACAACCCTTGTAAAAAGGGGAACTATATAGTCAGGGTGCCGACAGTGGTGTGACATGTTATGCATAACTCCAGGTACGACAGGCTGATCCCCTAATTGTACTTGGTTGGTTTGCCAGAAATATTTTTGGTGATTCTAGTAGAAGTTCGTGGTTCTTAGCGACCACTCAGTATCCAGTATTTATTAACTTGAAACTTTGAATTCATTGGATTCTTTATTAATCTTTGGTCCACAGGGACACTCAGTGATATCTATTCATTTACTTGAAATTGTTGAAACTTTTGAAACTTTTAATAACTTCTCGACCCGTAGTGGTTCTTATTCAACTTCACAGAATAGATTTGGAAGTTATTTCTATTTATTTTGTTCACAACTTTCTTATTTGAAATCCTGAGCGATTAATTACCGTGTTACCCTTTAGATTTAGAACCGTATATATTCCTGTTCACATTTATTGGCATATTACTTGCTGAGCAAATTTGTTGGTCACTCTTGCTTTCCATAAACATTTCAGTTAGGTCAGGGCAAGGTGGAACCCCAAGACAAGACAAGTGCGAAGGCAAGGCTATGAAGTAGCTGTGCTTCTCTATATTAGGATGTTTCCGTTATGTTGTATTAAGACTTATTTAATGTTATGTATTAAGATATGTTTGGTTTAAGTTATGAAGTGTATTAGTAATAGTTTCGGGACTTAGGACGAGAATATTTATGTTATATCAATGTAAATTATTCTGTTATTCCATTGTTTGAGATTTTAGTTGTTATTAGAATTAGTACGTGACAACCGAATTCCAGATCAGTGACGGTCTGAATTTGGGGGCGTCACACCTAACCCTCGGTCTCCATATGAGCTAGAACATCCACTGCCATCTACATACTATGGCCTCATCCCTCTCAGCAATGGCAGCCTTTCGAGTGGTTCGAGCCTCGCCACTATCAATAGAAGTTATATCTCTACTAGAATGGGCCGTCAACATCAACGCCCTGACCTGATCTCTCTCGAAGGTCATCTGAGCTATCAAATCTGCCATAGCCAGATCTGTTCTGGCAGGGACACTCGGTAGGTCACCAACCAAAGTCATGATCAAAGCCATCATCACCAACCATTATAAGCCCTTGAGTCCAATTCAGTGGAGTACGAAGGCATCTCGACATCAATCATCAAAGTTTGAACAACAACACAGCAATATATCAAGCATAAATATATGCAAGGACCTTCGAAGAGCTTAAGCCTCAATCTGAAACCTTCATCAAACCAGAAGAAAGGTCATCAAAGCCAATTGCTCCTACAAATCAAAGACAATGACTGGGGCATCCAAGCATTAAAGCCAAAATCCACTATCTGTTCACTATGGAGGTCATGCGATTAAAGACTCTTGCGATCTCGGCATCTTATCAGCCCATCAATCACGCATACAACCAAGCAATCCTCCTAGATGACAAGCAAGACTGGGGCAAGTTCAAAGTCAACAACAACCCAATGTGGGGACCCTTACAACAAAACTGGACCAATTCTAGGAATGGCGACAACTCAACACTGGGGCATTTATCAACCATCCAATCAACATGCACCAGCCGACACCATCAACATGGTCCATCATCATCCAAGCTACCATCATTGGCGATCCGGTATGACCAATCGATCTTTATCAATCATAATTTTCTTAGAATACTGCGATCCGCTGATAAGGTATGACTCTTTCATCTTTTTATGTGTTTTCAATTTCCATGCATTAGCGATAATACACATAAGTCCTGCATTAGAGTCTCAGGAAAAGAAAAAAAGATTTTTTCTTAACTTGTTATGAATTGGATTAATTCTGATAAGCGTCCATGGAGCAAGAATCATGAAAGCGATTAGAGAATTAAGACTATTCAACCTTTTGATTAGGCACGAAAGCACTTTTTAGAGCAAACTTGACCTCATATGCATGTCTGCACTTTGTGATTGACCTGACTCTTAGTTATGGGGTATGAAATTATGACGACAAGGATGACGATTTGTAGCCAGTCTAATGTCTCAAATCGTGGTCTGGGTTACTCGAGTAATTAAGCCCGAGGGGTGTCTCTACACCTGGTGCCCTAAAGCCATCTGGTTTGTGAGCCACCGGCCCAACGCTCGTTACATGGGTAACTCAGTACCTAAGAAAATGAGCATTACAAGAAATCAAAACCTAAGCAAATTAGAATTGTGGCCTAAGTTACCAAAGTAATTAATCTTGAGGGGGTGTCTCTACACCTGGTGCCCTAAAACCGTCTGGTTTGAGAGTCACCAGCCCAACACTCGCTACATGGGTGACTTAGAGCCTAAGAAAATGAATCTTGCACAAGCTCAGGCAAGGATCAAAAGAGTAGACCGCCTGACTTGTCTCGAAGTGTGGCCTTTATTACTCAAGCCAGTAAACCCTAAGGGGTGTCTCAACACCTAGTGCCCTAAAACCATCTGGTTTAAGAGTCATTGGTCCAAAACTCGTTACATGGGTAACTCTGAAAAGCCTAAGAAAACAAGACAAAATTAAGCGAGAAAATTTTTTTTTGCAAATAAATGAGATCTCCTCGAGTCATAGAAGAGAAACCCCTGCTAAGGGTTGCGTCACACATAGTGCACATGTCATATGATGTTAATCTTGTGACGAGCAGTGTCTAGAGCGAAGATGAGGTGTCTCTGATGAAGGGAGATAAGTCTTGCGAATCTAATCCTACCCATGAAAAATGACCATGGACGCTTAAAAGTTTTCTTGCGATTTTATAACTTGCCAAGCAAAAATTTCGCTTTCCTTAAGAAAAATTCATTTTCATACTCCCTTTCAAGACCTTTAGCGATAAGATAAGAGCTCATTCAATACAAGCATTCAATTTCAACTTCAAATGCTTCATTCCCAAGATCATACTAATCCCGACGGCCCGAGCCATCAAGCTATCGGCCCATATTGTTGTTTGTCTGGATATGCAGGATATTGCTCACCATGGACATGGTTAACAAAGCAAGTTTCTTCTGTGAACCCTAGCAAAAACCTGCAAAAGGGCTGGGGGCATTTCTTCATTTTAAAAAATGGAAAGCATCTACGGTGGGGCCAGGTTTCTCATCAAAAGAAGATGGAGAGTTCCTGAAAGAAATCAAGACGACATCAGCTGTCCCTCTACAAAAAGGGAAAAATCCTCAACAGAGTCCTTAACTCGGGAAGAATAGATGTCCGATGAAAAAAGACCTAGCAAAGGAAATCTGTATCATCAAATATGTCAGCCTGCGCCAAGCCCTTACAAGTCAAGGCTTCTACATTGAAGTTCAAATCTGGGCAATGAAAGAACGGGATACATCCTCTAGGACGTCAGCATCACCCGGGTCATCAACCAAGCCAAACTAATCCAGTAAGGCCACAAGAAGAGGGCTTGTCCCTTTTCATACTCAATGATCAGCTGTTGGCACAACCTCAACGAAACATCGGGAGATGATCTAGGAGCGAAAGTCATATAATACTCCATCTTCACAAAGGACAAATGATAGAATATGTTATACACATCCTCAAAGGGATCACCGAGGTCAATCAAATCAAATCAACCCCGATCTCCAATCGGGCAGTCAGATCAACTCTGATCCATCCCCACCGGAGACGATATATAAAAGGGGAACATTTGAACCTGCGAATGACAAAAGGAGCCATACAGAAGTTAGAGTTGCTAAGCCTATCAAAATCCATGTCTGAAAAGAAACTCCAAATCACCTCAAAAAAGGGTGAGGTATGGTTCTACATCAATTCAATTAAGCGTATGCATCAACCTAGGACAATTAAGATCATCTTATCATGTCTGGTCTGCACATGTGTAACAAGTGCTACATCAGCACACATCTCCATCAAAATATTAGGCATACATACCCAATAGAGTTAAAAATGAATACATATTTAACACACAAACTCGATAAAAAGTCTTCTACCGTTCGAGTAGGCATCGGGACAGTCCAATGATCAACCATTGCCCCTACCATCAGGGTAGGCACTTTTGAAAACTACCGATGCAACTTATCACCAAGATAGGCATCGGGAGCACCTACTGAGGTAATGCGACAAAAAAGATATATCCCCATCAGAGGAGCCTTCAAAAATGTACAACGGCACCAGCCATGAAAAAATCTGCCCCGGATAGTATCGACAGCTTAGGGAAACCATTGGGCATAAAACCAAGAAGACAGCAAAGGTTGTCATAAACGACGTCATCTCCAGAGGAAATATGGGAAATATTTTAGTTTATCTACATCAAACAGCGCATCGGCAACACCGATAGAAATCAAACCGTTCAAGTCAACACCAGCATAGACATCAGCAGCATTGATGAAAGCTAACCGTGGATATCGGCACCAACACAAACACCGATAAAGGTAATGCGATGCAATTCGATTCGATTTGCGATGCGATATGCGATTTGCGATGAGAAGCGATGCGATGCGATTTGCGATACGATGCGATTTGCGAAGTGCGAAATGCGATTTGCGAAAACATACTAACATTCTTTGCATTGCGATTTGCATCATTAATATCTTGTCATATTTCAAGTGTCTAGCAATCTTTATCTTGTCCATTCCACTACATTGCATGGACATAATAAAGAGGGGCATCTTTGGACACTCAAAATTTTTCTTGCCCCAATACTAACATTATAGAAGGGCAAAACTATTAATTAAGCCAACCCCGGTCCCGACACCAGACATCCAATCTAAATCAGGCCACCAATGTCAGTTCTTCAACCTAAATCCGATCCCCAATATCGGTAAACCTAAATCTGATCCCTAATATCGGTTAACTCCAGTCAAATTTGATCACCAATATCGGTACTCCATCCAACTCCGATCATCAATCGGACCGTAATTCCAGCTCTGATAGTCAATCGGACCGTTTATCCAGGTCTGATAGTTAATCGGACCGTCAATCCAACTCCGATCGTCAATCGGACCGTCAGATCATCCCCGATCTCAATATCGGGACATCAGCTCAAACTCAGTCACTGATATCGGGACAACCATAGCATCGATCGACCATATCGGGATGTCAAAGCAGCCCCGGTAGCAACCTAGGAGGTACAAATCAGCCCCGACAGCAACCCGGGAAGTATAGCTCAGCCCCGACATCAGTCCGGGAAGTTAGGTCTACTTCGAACGTAAACCTAAAGCACCACAACACTTTCAGAAGAAAAACTAGAATGACCACGTCGGCCACAGAGGCAACACTAAGAACAAACAGACTCGAATGGGATCCAAGTCTTGGAAACAGCTCTCGGAAGTCAACCAGAGGCCATGCCGACACCAAGGGCAACCCCAGGAGGGGCAAAATGGTTATTTTACCAACTCTTAGTTTACTTGGTCAAAATCAAGCCAAATTAATGCCACCAGGGTCAGAAAGAACCACAACGGCGATCCCGGGTGAAAACAGCACCAGACGGCTAGACGGGCAAACTGTGGGGAAACGAAGACCCGGTTATGAACCCACCTTTGGGGACTTAAAAAGGGTTAAAACCAATGTCATTGTGACACTCTCAGTGAGGGATTTCCATAAAGCTATAGCACGCCCCAAACGGACGCTCCGATCAAAGGTTATAAAGTTTCGAACCTGACATCGTGTTGCCCGGCGTGTACGCACTTCGAGATGACGAAATCAGGCATATGGGCCTCACCTTGGGGGGCCTCACCTTGGGGAACCACACCTCTATCTGTGATAGCCATAGGTATAGTTAAGGCTCCCTAGCCTATAAATAAACGTGCCCCACGTTTATTTTCAACAATTCCAAAACGCAATGAAGCTCTGTCTGTCTGATTTTCTGATTTTTACACCTCTTCCAAAACCAAATATTTTTACTCCAACATGTAGACAAACCCATATACTACCACATATCAAAAAACCACCGATAGATTTGGTCGTTTGAAGCCCACTAAGTGGCGAAAAGCCCGTTTTGTAGGCTATTGTAAGTATTTTTACGATCCGCAAGTTGCTATTACTACTTTGCACTATTTTACACTTGCACACAAAATTTCACATTCTAAATATATCCGAAACTTAGTTCCGCGGCCGTTTTCGTCAAAATTTGGTATATTTTTGTACATAAACTCAATTTCTGGCATTTTTACAACTCGGATTGACGATCCATCAACTTTAACAGCTTCACTGCACTTGCACGCACGTTCTGGCAACTTCGCCGGACTGGGTTGTCTTCCCAGTCCAGGTTTGGCCCTTTTTTGTACATATTTAACTGTAAATGTACTAACATTTTAATTCTGTCAAGCTCGGATTTTAAATCCGTTGTAGTTTATCGCTTTTATATATATTTACGCATATATAAGCGACATTCACTGTCACTGGTACTCACATCAGTCCTGGTTGACTATATTTCTGTCAATAGATATATTTATATATTTGCAGTCGGCCTGGATTATTTCGTGGCCATTTTACTGCTTTTGCACACTTTCCCATACTGGCTGCTCTCCCCAGTCACTGGGTGACTACTTTTCTGTCAATTTTAATTCCAGTACGGGCATTGGCGTGCAAACCCTTCGCCCTTTTTATTGCTTATATATATATATATATATATTTCATTTCTGTCACAGCCTGGATCATTTCATGGCTATTTATAGTTTTTTATAAATATATATATATTTCAATTCTAGTCTGGGCCTGCGAGTGAAAACCCATCTCCCTTTTACAGCTTTTATATATATATATATATATATATATATATTGCTTATTCAATTCCATTCAACTGTTGCATTCAATATTCATTTGTATATGAATTTGCACTGCTATATCTGCGGGCGGTCTAGATTTATTTAAATCTCACCACTTCTAGTTTTCAAACAGTTCAAAGAATTCAGACTGAACCGGGAAGCTAGAATGGCTGAGATTTTCCTAAATCTAGCTTTATTTTCTTGTTTCAGCACTAAAAGCAAACTCGCGTCCCTTAGATCGCTATCTAGTAGGAACGAGACGCTTTGGCCACGCGCAGCCAGGATTTACTGATGAATCCTTCGTTCTATTGCGACGTGAGGACATATATTTATTTCTGTGCAAATTTGAACTGTACAGGTTTATTGGCTACTCACATGTGAGCCTAGGAATCATGGGATTCGTGATCAAAACGATCAGAATCTGATTTTCACGATGAAGAAACTCCGATTTACAGATGTACCCTGCCAGTTTTTCTATAAAATGTACATATCAGACCTTAAAATGGTTATCCAGATTTACGGTCTCAACATAGTGAAAACATAGATTGTCGTGTCAGCGTCCCTCTGATGGTTTTTATACCCATGAGGAGACCGACACTTACATTTTTATTGTGGTAGATCATGTCCCAACACACCTCACATGCAGCCTTAAGGCTATAAAGATAAAATTTGGAAGTATCAAAAGGATTCAATTCCTATATCAGTGTAGGGGTTTGATAAATCGCTTTCAAAACTTCACTGTCAAATTCAATTTCAAAGCTTTTGCAAATCTAATCAAAATTCTTTTGCAAATCAAATTAAAGACTGATTTTCAAAATCAAATCCTTCGTATATAGGCTCAATGAAGCAAAGCACTACTTTCAATCAATCAAATCAAAAAGCCCAATTTTCAAACAGCATTCACTCACGCATTCCGGTTTTAAAAGGGAAATATTAAAAATATGCGGTACCGTGTTTACACGGGAGTCGTGGGGTGCCTAACACTTTTCCCACACTTAACCAAGCCCCCGAACTCAATCTCTGTTTTCAAAGATCAAGTTTCGACAGTGTCCAACAATTGGGCCTCTTTCAAACAAAACTAGGTTGAGTTGGTACAACCATTTCAAAACTAGCAACTGGAGGCTCTGTAAAACGAACAAATCTTCGACATGATATATGTTGGCTTTTTCCTAAGAAACCCTTCAAAAACCTTTTTCCTAAATAAAAAAAAATGAATAAGGGTAGAGATAACTTAGGAAGATCGATTTGAGAAAAATCGGGTTACGAACCAACCTGCGGTATTTCTTAAATTTTCCAACGTCGACAATGTCCCTTAAGACCCTAAAGGTATATCAAAGGGTATGCTTGGGTATAATAATTTATATATGAAGATAATGAATGATTAATAAAGAATCTACCGCTTCTAGTAAAAGAAGAGATATGTCCTATGTGATTCGATAAATGACAACCCAGTAGTCCTTAGCCAAGCCTGAATGAAATTAGAAAGGAGTTTCTAATTTTTATTATTTGGAGTCCTTGGCCAAGGCAGAATTGATTTATTCACAACCGATTTAATATGGAGAACAAAAAAGGTCACACCATAAAAGAAAGAATATTTATTAAAGAAGCAAATGACATAATTGTAATAATGAATTAAGTATATTTAATTTATTCTATGGTGATAGAATAAATTAAATAGCTTAATAGTTATTATTTAATATTTTAGAAATATTAAATATAAATTAATAAGAGGAGTCTTATTATTATTATTATTATTTAATTCCTAAAGGAGTTTGAGAATTAATTAATAAGATACTCTCATATAAATATATATATATATATATATATATATATATATATATATATATATTCCTAATAAGATTAGGAGGCTAATTAATTAAAGAGTTTAATTATTCTCAATAGGATTGGGAAGCCTAATTATTTAAAAGAGTTTAATTAAGTAATATGAAACCCTAATCCTAAATGGTTTAGGAGGGTTGCCTACATCTATAAATAAGAAAGTTTTATTATGAAACATGGTTACACACACTCTATATTCCAAGAGTTGGGATAGTATACAATTTCTATAGAGATAAAAACTAGGGTTTAGCCAAACACCCACCATCTTGAGTTCTTCTTTCTTGGTGGATCACCTCTAGAGGCAAAACACTTGGGTGGCTTACATTGATCAAAGAAAGAAATCAATCTTGTGGATTCAAGTTGAGCGTGAAAGCAATTGGAGTAGAACTCGTACTTGAGGAAGATAGATCTATAAGGGTATGAATCTCATCTTCTTCTCTTTCATGTATGAATTGATAACTAAGCATATATGATGTTCATGGTGATGGTTTGTATAAAAATTTTAAAACTCCCTTTTGCCGCGCTTCCGCTAAGTTTACGTAATTCGATTATGTATTCGCGCTATATACAAACCTAACAGTAGGGTCTCTCACAATGGGTCGTCGACCTTTCAGGCCTTTTTGGTGTATAGGCTTTCAGGTTTTGATTTTGGTGACTTGGGATTGGTGTTTGTATAGTGTTTAGGTTGAGGTAAAGTGTTTAGTTTTTTTGAGGGTTAGACCGCACCATAAATGGCTGCCTATGTACTCTCGTGAATGGGGGAGATCAGGTCTTACGTAGTTCAGGCTACACTATAAAGACCTAATTTGATGCTTTTTTCACTGATTTCTAGACTATGATGTGCTGCCACATTACATTTAGACATAATACCTTTTGACATAGTGTAAATTGATAAATTATGGAAATTCTTCACTGTCCATTTCTTGCAATCTGAGGGATTCTCCTAACAATACCTCCTTGACAATGAAAGGGCCTTCCCAGTTTGGGCCGAATATTCCTTTGTCTCCACCTTGATTTAAGACGACCTTTTTCAACACAAGGTCATTTTCTTTGAATCGCCGAAGCTGGACCTTCTTGTTATAGGATCGAGAAATCCTTTACTGATATAACTAACCATGGAATATGGAGGCAACCCTTTTCTCGTCTATCAGAGACAATTAGTTGTACCGGTCTTGCAACCATTGGTCTTCTTCCATTTGGGTATCCATTAATACTCTTAATGATGTCATTTCCACTTTTATGGGGAGTACTGCTTCCATGACATAGACCAATGAATAAGGTGTAGCTCCAGTAGAAGTGCGCATTGATGTTCTGTATGCTAACAGAGTTAGGGGCAATAAGTTGGGCCATCCTTTGTGATTGGAAGACATCTTTTTCATGATCTTCTTAATATTTTTGTTGGCTGCTTCAACATCACCGTTCATCTTGGGACGATAGATGATGGAATTGAGATGTTTGATGTGGAATTTACTGCACAATTCTCTCATCATCTGATTATTCAAATTCTTGGCGTTATCTAATATAATTACCTCCGGTTGTCCATATCGACAGATTACATTATTTCTGATGAAATAGATTATGACCTCCTTGGTGACTTTGAGAAAAGAGGCAGCTTCCACCCACTTAGTAAAATAGTCGATCATAGTAAAGATGAACCTATGACCGTTGCTGGCTTTAGGCTCTATTGGCCCGATCACGTCCATCCCCCACATGGAAAAAGTTCATGGTGAACTCATACAATGTAGTTCGTTTGGAGGAGCATGAACGACATTTCCATGGATTTGACATTGATAACATCTCCTGACGTGGTCATTGTAATATACTTTAATGGAGAGCCAATACTGCCCTGTTCTTAGTATCTTCTTGGCAAGTAAGGGACCACTCATGTGTGGACCACATACTCCTCTATGGACTTCATCTAGAAGTCTATAGGCTTGATCTTTGTCTAGGCACCTTAAAAGGCCTATTCCAACATCTCTTTTATAGAGTGCATCTCCACTTAAATAGAATTTCATGTCCATTTTATGGATCTGCTTTCTTTAAAATTGGCTTACCCCAGTGGGGGTAGATCCATCCCGCAGATATTCTTTGATATCTTTGTACCAGGATTGTTTGATGGGGGGTAGTTCATCTGATACTTCTCCAATACAATTTCAATAAGTTGGTGCCATCTATTTTGTGACTTTAATATCTGGGATTCCTCTCCTTGTAAAGATGTTGATTAAGGAAGCCAGGGTTGCTAGTGCATCCGCAAAATCATTTCGATTCCGAGGAATATGGATGAAGGCTATATCTTTAAATTCCATAACCATTTTGATAACCTGCCTATGATAAAGCAGTAAATGTAATTCTTTTATGTGATATGCCCCAGTGGTTTGCTTAATGACCAACTCGGAATCCCCAAAGACAGCTAACCATTTGATACCCATTGACTGGGCCAATTTTAATCCCATTATGTAGCCTTCATATTCGGCCGTGTTATTGGTGTTTACAAACTTTAGTTTGGTGGCTATGTGATACCATTCTACAGTGATGGATATTAGAACTGCCCCTGCTCCAGTGCCTTCCATGTTTACCGCACCATCAAAATATAGTTTCCAAAATTGGCCCGTACCTCCTCGATGGTTTTGATGAACTGTCATTACCTCGTCGTTGGGGAAATAGGTTTCCAAAGGTTTGAAGTCCCCTGATGGTTCTTCGGCCAGTTAATCTACAATTCCTTAACCTTTAATAGCTTTTTGATTTACGTAGACGATATCAAATTGCTGAAGGATGAGTTGCCACATTGATAGTCTGCAATTTAGCATGGGCTTAATGAATATGTATTTCAGAGGATCCATGCGGGATATGAGATAAGTGATGTGTCCATGAAAGTAATGTTGTAACCTCATGGTGGCTCATGCTACTGCACAATAGGTCTTTTCAGTAAAAGTGTACTACTTCTCATAGCTACTGAATCTTTTACTGAGGTAGTAGATGGCTCTTTCCTTGCCTCTATCATCCTTCTGTCCCAATATATAGCCCATGGCATTGGAGTTAACTGATATGTACATTAAAGTGGAATTTTATCCTTTGGAGGCACCAAACTAGGAGCTTCAATCAACTGTTTCTTGAAGGCGAGGAAGGCTTTTTGATAGTCCTCATTCCACTTTCAAGAGGAATTTTTCCTCAAGAGCTTGAAAATGGGCTCACAAGTAGTTCTGAGCTAGGAGATGAATCTGCTTATGAAATTACTTCTCCCTAGAAATCTTTGTATCTCCTTCTCTGTCTGGGGCATAGGCATCTCATTGATGGCTTTAATCTTGGCTAGATCTATTTCAATACCTCTATTTCTCACTAAAAAGCCCAATAATTTATCGGATTTTACACTAAAAGCACACTTGGTTGAACAATTTTGTGAGATGGTAGGTGTGGTCATCTTCCTTTCTGGATTTCACGATGATATCATCCACGTAAACCTCTATTTCTTTATGCATCATGTTATGGAATAGAGCCATCATCGCTCTTTGATATGTGGCACCAGTGTTGGTAAGCTGAAAGCTAGCCGCCGATAACAGAAGGTTCCCCAAGGAGTGATAAAGGCAGTTTTTTCCCTATCTTCTTCAGCAACCATGATTTGATGATAGCCAGCAAAATAATCTGCAAATAAGTACATTCCAAATTGTGATGTATTGTCTATTAAGATGTGGATGAAAGGTACTGGGAAGTCATCCTTGAGACTAACCTTGTTTAGGTCCCGGTAATCCACACAAACTCGTACCTTCCCTCCGGGCTTAGTAACGAGAACCATATTGGACAGCCATTCAGGGTAAGTTGATACCATGATAATGCCTTCTTTGAATTGTTTTACAATCTCTTCTTTAACTTTAAGACCCCACTCAGGCTTCAGCTTTCTTAATTTCTGTTTGACTTTCTTGAATCCTTCTTTGATGGGTAGTCGATGAATGACAATATCAGTAGACAATCCGATCATGTCTTCATGCAACCATGCAAACACATCTTTTAACTGGGTTGAGAGTTTAATCAGATCTTTCATTTGGTTTAGGGTTAGGTCCTTCCCTATTTGGAGTTTTTTGGGATTTTTTAGAGTTTTGATATTGGCAGTGATGGTTTAATAAAGGTTAGGTTTGAGTTTTTCTTCAACCCATCCTTTGATCTCCTCGAACATTTCATTGTCATCTATCTCCTCTTGCTCAATTCCTATCAAGTCAAAGTCCAGCTCTATATTAAAGTCGTAGTCACTGTTTAGACTTGGTAACTCATTAGAAAAGCTAAACAAATCCAACTTTGGAGTCCTGAAAGTAAAATTTTTTTGCTTAATATATAAAACTGTTTCACAATACAAAGCATTAGTAAAAGCACAACAAAAGTAAACTACTAGCACTAAGGCAACAAAAGTAAGCAGTTTAATCATATCTACACTTCAGGGCAGATGAACTTTATCTGCCCTTTTACCCTTTTCGAGTGATGTAAGGATCCAATTGTCCAGAGTCAGGTCATTATTTACTACTGTGATGAAAGGGTTGCTGTTATCCTCCTCCTCAATGATGGCCAGAACTGAATCCATATTAGGTTCAGCCTTCTTCCCTAGAACATCAATCTTAGCCCAATTTATAAAAGGGATTGCAGGCTGGTCTCCTGTCGTACCATATTCTTTGATATCCTTAACCATACCCGTCGTATGTGCCAGGTAGAATTTCTTTGCAAATTGGCTTTGAACTTCTTATAGGAAAAGCTCATTCCGATCATTCATTTCCTTAGTAGGAATTTGCATTTCTTTATCACTGATTTGATTCACCTTAGGCATCAGCATGCTGAACAAAGAAGTAGTGATTTTTCCCATAGGTTTCCCTAATCCTGCATCAGTGAGATCCGATAAGATTGTTAATAGATGAGGCGGCATTTGATTATGTGAGTCTCTACGTCTTGATCCACAGATATATCCTAATCCAGCTTTCCCTACTTGACTGGGTATCTGAATTGGACTTTTGATTCCTTTTTTATTCTTTCCCAGCTCTTTTCCTAGACAAAAACCCAAGGATATCATCTCTTAACCGATAGCCATTACTTCCGGAGAGATTCTTGGTTTCAAGGTTGGTACTTGAGAGGTCGATAGTGAATGGTGCTCACTTAAAATGCTTGAAAACTAGCTGGCTCAACTCTTTCATTGAGGCTGATCAAAGGCATACCTCTATGCATATGGACTGGATATTCTGGTTCGGCATTAATAGTCACCAGATTGCCATTGATGATGTATTTTAACTGTTGATGAAGTGTGGATGAGACTGCTCCTGCTAAATGAATCCATGGTCTTCCTAATTGTAAATTGTATCCAGTAGTGATGTTCAACACTTGGAATGAAATGTGGAATGTATGTGGGCCAATCTCCACTAGAAGCTCTATTTCTCCTATAGTGTACCGTCATGATCTATTAAAGGCCTTACAATGACATGACTGCTCTGGATGCGGTTTGGGTTGATTTTCATTCTTTCTAAGGTATTATAAGGGCAGATGTTCAAGGGAGATCCTCCATCTATCAATACACCTCCTATCACATAGCCTGAGGATATCACTGCTATATGTAGTGATTTGTGATGAGCAGTTCCTTCTGCCGGTATGTCATCATCAGTGAAGGATATCACATTGCTGTTAAAGATGCGATCTACCAAGTGACAAAATTTTTCTGTGTTCACCGTTCTTGACTAATGTGCTTCTTCCAAGACTCGAACCAGGATTTTACAATGATCTTCCGAGGATAAAATCAAATCCATGATCGAGATCTATCGGGGTGCCTCTTTTAAGCATTGCACCACTTTAGCTTCATTATGCCCCATTTTGCTGAGTAATTCTGCAACTTTCTCTTTGGATACTTTCCCCGAAGTTTTGATGATTGGCTTTAACACACGCTAAGGTAAATACAACAGATTATCCTTACGTAGGATGGCGGTACAATCTGATGTTTATCCCGTATTTTCCCTATAGTTCCATGGGACTTTTTTCAAACTGATCATTGGGTATTGGGGTCAAAATGGCAACATCAGTGGTTCTGGTGCAGCTATCTTTGTAGGATTCTGTTATTTCCCAGAGGCAAAATAGTTATCTAGAAGGGGGGGTTGAATAGAAATTTTAAAACTTTTTCCTTTTCAAAATACTTATCAAATTTGTTAATAACTTAACCACATCAGAATATTTAATTTGTTTGTTCCCCCTTAAGATAAACCAAGTTTATGGGTGATAAGTAGTTATAGCAGTTTATAACAGATATAGCAGTATAGCAGATATAGCAGTTATTGCAGATATCAGACACAATGATTTTAAGTGGTTCAGAACACTCAAGGCTCCTAGTCCACTCTTCTACTCCACGAGTAGGAAATCCACTAAGGATGTCTTTACAATCTTTGAATCACTTAGATTCCTTCAAGACCAGCAGTCTTGGAACTTCTTAGTTCACTGAGAACTCTTCAAGTCCACCAGACTTGGAATACATTTGATAAGAGTTTTGTTCTTAGGTGTGCTACTCAGTTGCAGTTAAGCATACGTTCGAAAGAACTGAGTAGCTGAGCAAGCCTTATTTCTGATCGTAGAGTTTGGACGTTGAGTGTTCTTGAGCTTTTTCGTTCTTACTTGCTTAATCTGAATCTATGTTTGATTTGCTTATGAAGGAGCCTTTGAAATGTTTCCGTTGTAGGCATCCGTTATAGAATTAAATGCTTCAGACGTTTCTGAGCACTGATGTTGATTTCTTGGAAATTTGTTGTTCTGCCATCTGGCCGATTGACACAGCATACTACTTTCTCACCTAACACCTGAAAAGGTGTTTTCAACAGGCATGCAGTCCTTTTATTAGCTTCTTCTATACGCTTCTTCGATGTATACTAAGGATGAGTGTTGAATCATTGGGACTCCCAAAATGTCAATGTCTATAATCCATTCTTCATTCGTTACACTTACTCCTTCATCAGATAGACAAAACTTAATGCTTCTGATGCTGACTGGAGAGACACCACGATCCTTGTCTTCGTACCATGATCATTGTGTCTTGTCATGCTCATGCTTGATTCAGCCTTGATCTTAGAGAACACTATAATTTCTCTTAAGCTTTGATAGACTACGATCTCTACTTGCTTGATTTGTAGACTCCACATTTCCGAGAGCTGACTGCAATTCTTGACTTGGCTCGGCAAGCGGTCGGACTATCTCCATGATTCTGAGTGTGGCTTCTAAGACAGACTACAATTTTGAAGCAAATCCTTCGATACTCCACGATTCTGCCTTGGCTTCTGTAAACTTCTGGCTGGCTCGACAGACTACAAATCTGTTGAGACCTAACAATTACATCTCAAAATAGATCAACCTAACATCTTTGATCTTTCTTCTATACATTCATTTACAAAATGATAAACATTAATCACAGATCAACCTAACAATTTTGATCTACCATCTAAGTCCTTGTTCATATGTTCTTTGAAGGACTTTACACATAAGCATATTTATTTACTTTCAACATCAAATTTGAATATGCAATTCCCAACAGATTCTTTACCCTGTCATCCCTCATTCCTTGGATTCTCAAGGGTATTACAGTTGTGTCATTTTCACAGGAAATAATTGCTATAATTTGTTTCAAGCTCCACGTCCCAGGGGAAATATCTCCACTTCTGCAGGAAAGGTATTACCAATGTTTACCATTTGCAAATCACCATTCTCAATTAAATTATGGATCAGGTGACGAAGTGCCCAACAACCTTTTGTGTAATGGCCAGGAGTGTTGGAATGGTATTGACATATTTTAGTAGCATTGGACCTCCTTAATCGGGGGTCCATTTAGGCTAACAGTTATGTGACCTTTCCTTTATTGATCAACATCTGTAGAATTTACTCCCTAGGTTGGTTTAAAGGAGTGAACTTTCTTTTAGCAGTAAACTCTCTACGAGCCTAGAATATTTCTTCCATTACAACTTTATCAGCCCAAGTTTCATGCTCTTGGAATCGATAATGATCCCTCTTTGTAATTGGGAGGATTCTAGGTGGAGAAATATTTGTTTACCTTTGGCCAATCTGGCTTATCAACTGCCGAGTTACTTGGTGTTGATATACCATTAATTTTGTAAATTGATCAATATGTTCCTTGATGGATTTTATTTCCATCTCTATCGAAGGACTTCCTTTATTTGTTTGTGACTTCCAATATACTTGAAGTATTTGGAACCTTATCCACTCCTCGTACTAATCATGTTCACTCCTTCCTCCTGGTGCTGAGGCAGAGGATTATATTGGACATGTGGTTGTTCTGGTGTTGTCACCACAATCTCACCACTATCTATTATGTCATGGATCTTGTGCTTCAGAGACCAGCATTCTTGGGTATCATGGCTAGGAGACCTTGAATGGTAAGTACAATTCTTGCTTGAGTCAAAGTGTTTCCCATTTGGATTTGCAGGGGGAAGAAACTGAGTGATCTTTTTCTGATTTGTCAAAAGCTTCAATATATTTTCAAGTGAATCCCCCAGGGGCGCAAATTTTTCTCTACGTTTAACATCTCCTGCTTTTTGCAATGAGGGATTTAGAGTCTTTACAAGCATCTGGAAAAGAGAATAATAATTCTGCTTCTGAATAGGCGGGTTCTGACTGCCTCTTTGAGTCTTACCCTAAAATATTAAGGATACTTCTTCTTCCTTTTTGTGTGTTTTTTGAGGATTACTTCCATAATTTCTAGTCTGGATGTGTTCAGCCACTGCTTCTAGAGTTGTGAGGTCTTTGATCTTTCCTAATTTCAACCCCATTTCAGCCATTTCTCCATGCAAGATCATTTTTGAGAATGGTTTTCCTATTCCAGCTAAGACCCTTTCATAATATAGAGCTTCTTGTATGTCTATGAAAGTCATCACCATTAATTTCAGTTTCTGTCATAGGTGGACTGACTTATACAGCCATAGGTCTCCATCTTTGGGTATATTCCCAGAAAGACTCATTGTTTTGTTTCTTGACTTTGGTCACTTGATATATATCAGGTTCCATTTGTGATTGGAAGCTGTATTGATTTAGGAAGGCATGCGCTAACTCTTCCCAGCTGTGGATTTTTGAGCTGTCGAGTCTGGTGTACTATGCTCTAGCTTCCCCAGTCAAACATTTCTGGAATAACTGCATTATCAATTTTTCTTCCTCCGCATAGGATCCAAGTTCTCCAATGTATACTTTCAAATGGGTATAAGGGTCTTCTATCCCATTGTAATTTTTAAAATCTGGGACTTGGAATTTATCTGGATAACAAGCCCCTGGAAAGATGCATAGATCTGAGTAGTTAACACTTCCATATGTTCCAGTCCTTTTGATCGACCGGATGGTTTCTTCCATTTGTTGGACCTTCTTTTTAATGTTCCCGATTTCTCGGTCATCTTTAAAATTGATGATTTATGGCGTTTTATTGGTTTTTTCACTGAAGTGCAGTGCAGGTATATGTATTTCCACCTTTTTATCAATACCCTGACTGCCACCTTGAGCGGAGGACTCTGGTTGTGTGGGTATCTATTGACCCTGAGTGTTTTTACTTTGTTCTTTCAGCAAAATAGTCAACTCGACTATCTGATTTCTAAGTCCCTTGAACTCCTCTCGAGATACAGGGGTAGATTCAAGTGAGGCATCTGTAGCCATGTCTGTGGATAGCTTTTGTGCCTTTTTAGATTTTGACCTGGTAATAAGACCAATCTTTACCTACAAAAAGAGTATATAGTTTAGTCCTGATAAATACACAATATGCATTCTATACAATGTGTTAGTTTTAGGGTTTTTTTTTTAATGTTTTCCTGCAAAACAAAGGTGAGTTGTTTTGATGATAGGATGACATGACATTTATGACATTTAATATTTAATAGCAACTAATATTTACATTTAATATGTGAAAGTAATTTACATTTGGCAGGTTTTGATATTAGACATGGAATTGAAACGGAAATGCATGAAGAGACTTCCCTTCACGTTTGGTTTATCAGAGGCTGACCTATCTTAGGTTACTCTCATGGGCTTTTCAGCATGAAGGTTCCCAGATCATCGCAATCTACTAGATGGAAAATTAATCCGATCTTTCAATTGGAGAGGATCTGTGTGGCGCCCTTCTTGATCCTCGCAGGATTAGTCTCCTCTTGAGTCCAGTAATCAGCCATTAACGAGTTTGCCTCCTGGTAGAGGAATCACATAACATACATTCATATACATTCATCTTGTCTTATCGTATGCAGTATGATAACATTGTGCGAAGCACTAATATGAAGCGTTGCAAAACATTCATTCACATCCATTCAATGTAAAGGAAACATTCATCACACACATGAAGATAAAAGGGAATTGAAAAGATTTAGATGCGTCTTAAGCCCTCTACTGTCCCCAGCAGAGTCGCCACCTGTCGACACCGGGTTTTTTCCCTCTTCCCCTTTTGTTGTTTTCTAGGTTTTTTATTTACCTTGTGAGTTATAGGAAAAGGTCTGACATAACTGTCGACTATTTTTTCAAAGATTGATTTTCAATTGATTGGCCGAATTAGATAAAATCTCCTGTTTATGAGTTCAAATGGTTGTACCAACTCAACCGAGTTTTGGAAATTTTTTACAATATGGCCCAATATGTGACTCTATTTAATTGGTCTAGAATCCGAGATTTATAGAGTTCAGGGGCTTGCTTAAGCGAGGGGAAGGTGTTAGGCACCCCCTGACTTTCGTGAAACACGGTTACCGCTACTTTTTCATTCCCTATGCATTTAATGTGTGTGTGTGTGTGCTTATATATGCAAGAATGCTTAAGTACTTTATTTGAAAGTAGTGTTGTGCCTCTTTGGACCTATGTACGAAGGGTTTGATTTACATAAAAGTTAATTTTTTTTCATTTAGAGCATATGAAAGTGATGTTTTGAAATCTGATTTTCAAACCCTTTCGCTAAAATAGGAATCGAGGCCTTTTGATACTTTCATTTTAATTGGATTCGGCTTCATTTGATTTTATTTAAGAGGCGAAGCATCTTTGACAGTATTGAAACTATTTACAAGTGTCGGGCTCCTTGTGGGCATGGAATCCATCTAAGTGATTCTGAGCACCACATACATGTTTGTCACTATATTGGGGCCTTAAATCCGGATACCGTTTTAAAGCCCTAGATTTATATTTACAATGGATTGCAAGCATACTATACAACTTAAACAAGTCCGTCATTGGAACCGGATCTAAATGCATTGATTGAATTGTCAATTGACCTTGTGGCTCCTAAGCTCACATGATATCATTAAAAACTTGCATGATGTATATCTAACATAATATATATACATATAAAACTCAAAACTTCGCTAGATAAGGGATTTATTGATCAAATCCTTGTACGCGAGTAAATAAACTTTCAATTTTCTCTAGATACAGATCTAGGGTAACATGGTTACCAAATATTTACAACCTAGAAAGTAAACTAGATCTATCTAGATCCTAGCCAGTCTAGCTCAAAAGGTTCGAGTTTTACAACTTTTGAACCGGTTAAAAGCTAGATCTAGCTAGATCTAGGATAGAAGTAGTCAATACATTTTAAATACTGACTATTTACACCAAAATGAATGTTTAAAACTATATTTAAACACAATAACTGACTAATATATATATATATATATATATATATATATATATATATATAATAAAACAGAACCCATTTTGAATTTGGACGGGAAAACACAAGGACGGTTCAGATTCATTCTAATTGATTTGGGAAGGAAAGTGTTAGAGTTTATGCCCTAGAGGCCAATTCTTTGATGTAATTGCTTAACATTTTTGATATTATATTTGATTGAATAAATGAATTATTTTATTATGGTTTTATTTACTGCGTTATATAAATGTTAACATAATAAAAGTCCTTAGAATAGTGATACAAATTATATGGCTTCAAGTATGTGACTTGAACATGAGATCATATAATTACAATTAGTATCATTACTCTTAAATGTCCCTAGCCGAGTGTCATTGTTAATGGGACAACAATGATACATTGAGACTAGTATGTGGATTGACTGATGGCTAAATCTTATTGGTCATAAATATATGAAATATTGAGTCAATACATAGGTACATGTTAGAGAGCAATGTACTGGACAGACCCACCATGAGAATTCTACGTGGAGCATTATGCAAAGTGTCATAAGCAATTCTCATAGTGACAATGATGTAATGATCCTCTGACCTGAAATCACTATATTACTATACGGAAATTTATGTACTTTGATATCATCAAAGGTCACCTTTAATAGGGTGGACAATAAAGGTGACTATTGGGTACATCATGAATCGTGTGAGGAATATGAGTGATCTAAATGGAATTTAACCCTTCTATATATTAGGGGTGATATCCATAGGCCTCTTGATTGAGTAGGACTATGAAATGCATGGCCATGCTCAAATAGTGATTTGTTTTATATAATCTACTCATCGATCAAGAAAACTCAGAGTAAATTATGAAGAGGATGACACATTCCATGCCTCGAGTTTAATCTAGGATGTCAAGGTTAAAAGGATTAAATTACATAGAAACATTGGTCACAAAAAGGTTGTATCGAATCACCGATCTTATTATTATTTGGGTAGCAGTGATGCATTACTAGATGCCGCTCACTATTTATAATTTTATAATATAATTTTAAAATTATTACCAACATAATAATAACCTATAGGGTCACACACTTAGAACGTAATTAAAAAGAAATTAATTTAAATTGTAAGGATTTAAATATATCAATATGATTGATAGTATTTAAATTATGAATTTAAATTAATAGGATAATTTGTATATATATATATATATGTATATTAATTAAGTAAGACTTAATTAAGATATAATATATATAAATTCGGATTTTATTTTTCTAATTGTATTAGGTTTTGGTTAATTCCTTTAACTGCTATATATATGATATATCAGCCGTTTTTAGGGTAATCATTATAAACCCAAACCCTAGCCGCTCTTAGAGAGAGACTAGAGAGAAAAATTTTGAAAGTCCAGATCCTTGGCGGCTAGTACCGCAGCTTTCTTTGCTGCAGATCGTGTGATAATTCGGGGGACGTTCGTATGGATACAGTCGAGACGCAGTTCCTTTGGATTGCGTTGAAGATTCGAAGCTGATCCAAAATTTCCATCATCTCCGTTCAAGCTTGAATAATCGGTAAAACAAATTTAAACCTTTGAATTAATATGTTTTCGCATGGATCCTGTTTTAGGGTTTCAAAATTTTTTAATTTTCGCTGCGTTTAAGTGCCGAAATCCCTACAGAAAGCACAAGGACGGTTCAGATTCGGTTATGATAATTTTGGGTATGGACTGATGGTCGTTTTGGTGGTTTGTAGACTAGTTTAGATTTTTCTTTATATCTATTTCTAAAAGAAACTTTGCCGAAATTTCTTTAAATTTCTAGTGATTAGCTTGATGTTTTGGTGGTTGGTGTTGGGTTTGTACGAAATCGTGACGTAATCAAATTGCAAAAATTAGCGGAAGCATGGTATATCAGAGTTTAAAAAATTTCTACAAAACCATTACCCGGATCATCCTTTATGCAAATTATTAATTTAAAAAGATAAATAAGAAGTTATGGAATCATACCCTTGTAGAACGAAGCTTCCACGGGTACTAGTTCAACTCCTTGTTCTTCGTGAACTCCTTGAATTTCCGGGTTAGATTCCTTCCTTTGATCAACGTTAGCCACCCAAGTGTTTGGCCTCTAGAGGTGATCCACCAAGGAAGATGAATTATCAAGAAGGAGGGTGGTTGGCTTAGTTTTCTATCCTCTATAGAAAAGGAGTACTCTCCAACAATTGAAATTGCATTAATCAATATCTATTATAAGACTCCTCTTATATAGATATTGGTCAACCCTTCTAATCCTATTAGACATGGGATTTCTTTTAATTAATTAAACTCATTTAATTAATTTAGGCTTCCCACCACATTGGTAATAATTAATTAAATTCATTTAATTAATTTGTCTCCTAATCTTATTAGGAATAAATGAGAGTACTAATATTAAATTAATTACTAAACTCTTTTAGAAATTAAAATAATAATAATTGTAATAATATTAATAAGACTCCTCTTATTAATTTATATTTAATATTTTTAAAATATTAAATAATAAACATTAAGCTATTTAATTTATTCTATCACTATAGATTAAATTAATTACACTTAATGCATTATTACGATTATGCCATTACCTTCTTAAATAATTATTCTTCCTTTTATGGTGTGACCCTTTAGGTTCTCCATATTAAACCGGTTGTGAATAAATCAATTAGAACAATTCTAATCTTATTTAAATAAATAAATTAAACTAATAATCTATTTAAATAATTAATATTTATTCTACAATAGGGATAAGCCTCCCTAGCGATCAACGACTTTTCAGATAATATAGATTTCAACATTAATCATAAAAGAACCTGTGAGTAAATAGTTACCATACAATTCAATCCTTCCACCATACAATGTCCCAATTAAATATAAGACATGAATTTATTGTCAAGTCTTATTTTATTTAATTATATGTATTTCGATTAGAAAATGCACAACTCCAAATAATGTAAATTAGAAACTCCTTTCTAATTTCATTTTACCTTGGCCAAGGATTCCTGGGTTGTCATTTAACGAATCACATAGGACATATCTCCTCCTTTACTAGAGGTGGTAGATTCTTTATTGATCATTCATTGTCTCCATATGTAACTCATTATACCCAAGCATACCCTTTTATATACCCTAAAGGGCTTTAAGGAATAAGTCAAAGTATAATTCATTACATACAAGATACTATGATGATCTCAAGTCCAAGGATCACTTGTACTACTATCACATTAGGAATTCCTATTGACAGGCGAGTAAAACTCCATTAGGTATTCCATAGCGAGTCACGTTCAGTGAACTTATTCTCCAATAAGCACCTACATACTTGCTTTAGTGTCTCCACACAAATGATTATGAGATCAATCATCCTCATCTAATGAGCAAGCAACATATGTACTAATCTATCCGAATTTACTAATCCCCTTTTTAGTAATCCCATGATTAGAAACTATTTTAGTTTTAGAGCTTTCTAAGAATTTAGATCTCATTGGCATGATCATCATCATGATTCTAAAAGCATTGCTTAAAACTATGGGTTATTTACATATTATAAAAATAGCACCATGTAAATAATTAAATGCCTTTAATAAATGAATATTTTTATTAATAAATAAATAAGATTGCCTCCAAAGTATATGCTTTATCATCATACATGATTGGCTTGTATGCATACTACTTTCAGTTGGATATGTGTTGATGATTGAATATGTATTAATTATTGTGGTAGTATGGTGAATTATGAAAATTGTTATGTCTGATTGTAAGTTATTATAGGTTGCAAAAAATCTTTAAGTAATGTAGTATTTTTTAAATTTTAATCTAATTTTTCGTTACGCCGTGCCTTCAGGCACGAGCAATTACTATATAAATATATATATAAGGGTTTACAACTGAGATTAACAAGGTTTAGAAGTAAGATTTGAGCTGTTTGACACTATATATTTCAAATTTTCACTCTCCTGAACCCTTTCTCTCTCTCCGAATCTCTTAAAAATGAGTTGGGGCTATTATTTAAAGACCCGACCAGCCTCAGGTAGACCTGCGGCAGCCGTTGGTGTACCTGTGGTTGGGCCAGGTGGGTCCCGCTGCCTCGAAGTTCCTTCCCTCGATCGATGCGCTATCTGTTGAAACCTTCATATCTTGCCATCCTGGAATCCTATGGAGGTGTGACATACCATTCCGAAAAGCTCTTTTCGAGAGCTACACATTGACATAGGGTTGACTTTTTTTGGAACCAGGAAGATTGTTACATGACTAGAATTGCATTTTCAAGTCTCCGTAGGTAGTCCGTTGAGTTATCTTTCGCAGTTTGTACTCGGGATCGCTGCGGTGGCTCTTATGACCTGATCCACAGCTGGACGATGGTTTTTTATGTTGTGCTTGCAAAATTACATCTTTTCCCTCCCAATGTTGTCTCCAAGGTCGATGTGGCTTTTAGCTGTCTCTCGGGGCTATCATCGGGGTTAGACTAGTCAACTCTATTTTTCCTCAGGGTTGTCTCTGAGGTTGATTTGATATCCCCTTGGATAGTCTCCGGGGTATAATTTGATGTAGTCCTCTGGGGTTGTCTCCAGAATGACTGTTTTCAATCCTCTTGGGCTATCTTCGGATTGGAAAAAGACACTTTTGCCCTCCTGTATTGATTAGTAATAGGAAAACAAAATTTCAAGTGCCTACAATTCTAATGAGATCTAAATTCTTAGATAGCTTAAAACTAAAATAGTTCTCAATCGTTAGATTACTAAAAAGGGGATTAGCGAATCTAGATAGATTAGTACATACGTTGCTTGCTCTTTAGAAGAGAATGATAGATTATGTTTGTGTGGAAACACTAAAGCAAGTATATAGGTGTTTATTGGAGAATAAGTACACTAAACGTGACTCGCTAAGGAATACCTAATGGAGTTTTACTTGCCTATCAATAGAAATTCTTTTAGTGATAGTAGTACAAATAATCCTTAGACTTTAAATCATCATAGTATATTGTGTATGATGAGTTATACTTTGACATGTTCCTTAAGACCCTAAGGGTATATCAAAGGGTAGCTTAGGTATAATAATTTTTACATGGAGATAATGAATGATCAATAAAGAATCGATCACTTCTAGTAAAAGAAGAGAATGTCTTATGTGATTCGATGAATGACAACTCAGTAGTCCTTGGCCAAGGCATAATGAAATTAGAAAGTAGCTTCTAATTTGCATTATCTGTAGTTGTGCATTTAAGGATTGAAATACATATAATTAAAGAAAATAAGATTTGATAGTAATTCCATATATGTCTTATAATTAATTGGGACATTGTATGGTGGAAGGAATGAATTATACGGTAACTATTAACTCAAAGGTTCTTTTATAATTAATGTTGAAATCTATATTATCTGAAAAGTCGTTGATCGCTAAGGGGGCTTACCCTTATTGTAGAATAAATATTATTTATTTAAATGAATTAAATAGTTTAATTTATTTATTTAAATAAGATTAGAAATGTTATAATTGATTTATTCACAATCGATTTAATATGGAGAACCTAAAGGGCACCATAAAAAGAAAAATATTTATTTAAGAAGAAAATGTCATAATCGTAATAATAAGTTAAGTATATTTAATTTAATCTATGGTGATAGAATAAATTAAATAACTTAATATTTATTATTTAATATTTTATAAATATTAAATATAAATTAATAATAGGAGTCTTATTATTATTATTACTATTACTATTACTATTATTAGTTTAATTCCTAAAGGAGTTTGGGAATTAAATTAATAAAAGTACTCTCATATATTCCTAATAAGATTAGGAGGCTGATTAATTAAAAGAGTTTATTTAATTATTCCTAATAAGATTAGGAAGCCCAATTAATTAAAAGAGTTTAATTAATTAAATTAAACTCAAATCCTAAATTGGTTAGGAGGGTTACCTATATCTATAAATAAGAAAGTCTTATTATAGAATAGGGTTACACAAGTTACACACAAAAAGTTCAAGAGTTGGGAGAGTACATAATTTTTATAGAGGTAGAAACTAGGGTTTAGCCAAACACTCTTTTTCTTAAATAACTATTCTTTCTTGGTGGATCACCTCTAGAGGCTAAACTCTTGGGTGACTAACGTTGATCAAAGGAATGAATCAAAACGAGTGGATTCAAGTTGAACGCGGATTAGAATTAGAGTTGAACTCGTACCTGAGAAAGCTAGTTTCTACAAGGGTATGAATCTAATCTCCATCTCTTTCGTTTAATTAATAATTATGCTTAAAGGATGATCCGGGTATATGGTTTGTAAAATTTTAAAACTCTGATTTATCATGCTTTTGCTATTTTAATGCAATTTAATTGTGTTCATAAATATTACAAACCTAACAATTTGTAGGGATATGGTACATAGTTTATCCAATGCAATGCATTAATATATTTTTTTTAACCAGGCAACTTGATTAGCTTAAAAAGGTTTTTAAAGAAAAAGATCAAAAACCTTGCAAAAGAAGCTCAGTTTTAATTTGAAGGAGAACGGTCTCATGAAAAGTTTCAACCCTCCAACTTGTGTACCACAAATTCTATGTTATTGTTTTGCTGCCTTACCTTGTAAAGCTAATTAGAATATGATGAATGATCATATATTGGATGATTTTATTATTTGAGTTTTTTTTTTGTAATTTCTGCCATAATTTGTTATGGGGTCATTGAGCCACAGGTTTGTCAATAATGGATTTGGCAACAATACAATCAAAAGTTATAGTGTTACCAAAACAAAATACAGTAAAGGATCTAGCAATAACTTTTTCTAATTTTAGCAACACGTTTTCGTTGGTAATGACATTAAAATACAATTTTTTGTCAACAAAAAGTTAACCTAATTACAACGTGGAGGATATTGTTACTATAAACAAAAGAAAAATGCAACATTTATATCGTTGCAAATCATAACAACTTTCGTTGCACAGATAAAGTAAACGACAACGTATAGTGTCGTCGCTAATCGACAATAACTTTCGTTGCTCTAAAAAATAATCAGCATTGAACAATATAGTTGCTAATTGATCATAATTATCCAGAAAAAAACCAATGACAACGAATAATTTCGTTGCAAATTAATATATGACCGGTTAATTATGCACATTTAGCACGAAAATTGTTGCCAAAAAGTATATTGGGAATTGCATATTCAAATTTGATGTTGAAAGTAAATATAAATGCTTAAGTATAAAGTTCTGCAAAGATCATATGTACAAGGACTTAGATGATAGATCAAAATTGTTAGGTTGATCTGTGCTTTAACGTTTATCATTCTGTAAATGAATGTATAGAAGAGAGATCAAAACTGTTAGGTTGATCTACTTTGAGATGTAATTGTTAAGTCTTGACAGAATCGTTGTCTGTCAAAGGCAGTCTGCAGAAGCCAAGGCAGAATCGTGGAGCTTAAATGAAGATGTCCATAAATCGTAGTCTGCCCTGAAAGCCACATTGAGAATCCAAAAGATGATCCAGGCGCCTGCCGAGCTAAGTCAAGAATCGCAGTGTGCTCTCTGAAGCGTGGAGTCTGCTAGACAAGCAAGAAGGAATCGTAGTCTACCAAAGAGCTTAAGAAAAATCGTAGTGTTCTCTACGATCAATACTAATACGAGCTTAAGAGATATCGTAGTGTTCTCTACAATCAAGACTAAGTCCATCATGTGTAAGCCAACACACAACGATGATGATACAAAGACCACGATCAAAGTTCTTCTATCTGATGAAGGAGGAAGAGCAACAAATGAAGAAAGGCTAAGAGACGTTGACAATTGATAGTCCCAATGATTCTACAATTATCATTAGTATGAATCGAAGATGCATATTGAAGAAGCTAAGGAAAGGACTACACATGCCTGCTGAAAATACCTTTTTAGGTGTTAGGTGAGAATGCAGTCTGCTGTGTCAGTGGGCCAGTCGGCTGTGCAGCAGAAAAGCAAGATGTTAACATCAACTGCACATAACTGTCGACGCCTTCAACTGATAGATTTCAAAGGCTCCTTATCAAGCAAATCATACAAGGATTTAGATTAAGAAAGCAATCAAGAAACAAGAAAGAAAAGCCCTCCTATCTAACTACACAGAAAAGGAGGGACCAACAGTTATCTTTGGAGATAACAGTTCTGGCAAGATAAAAGGCTATGGCTAAGCTGGGAATGGTGTTGTGTTCTTTAGCAAAGTGGCTTATGTCGATGGACTAAAGAAAATTCTTCTCAGCATCACCCAACTCTGCGATAAAGGCCATCAAGTCACATTTCTCAACAACCAATGTCAAGTCAGAGATCTGGAGACATCCTCTATCAAGTTGACAGGAACAAGAGAAGGAAATGTCTACACTGTCAACCTTGGTCAACTAAGTTCTGATGAGACAGTATGCTTTCTTGCTAAAGCCTCTGAAGAAATAAGTTGGCTTTGGCATAGAAGGTTATCTCATCTCAACTTCAAGAGCATGTCAAAACTGGCCTCCAAAGATTTGGTAGCAGGTTTACCCAATTTCAGCTTCGTCATAGAAAGGCCATGCAATGCCTACCAGCTTGGAAAGCAAACAAGGAGCTCATTCAAAGGCAAAACAATCAACTCAATTGACAGGCCCCTACAGTTACTACATATGGATCTCTTTGAGCCAATCCCAACTGTGAGCCTAGGAGGAAAGAGATACTCATTGGTCATAGTGGATGACTTCACCAGACTCACATGGGTGTTCTTTCTTACCTCTAAAGATGAAACAAGCTCCCAACTGATCAAGATGTTCAAGCTGGTGATGAATGAAAAAGGAGAGACTATCAAGGCCATAAGGAGTGAACATGGTAGAGAGTTTGACTTCTCAGAAATGGATCAGTTCTGTTCAGACAATGGCATCAGCCACAACTTTTCAGCACCACGAACTCCTCAGCAAAATGGAGTAGCTGAAAGGAAGAACAGAACACTTATAGAAGCTGGAAGAACTCTACTAGCAGTAGCACATCTGCCTGAATACTTCTGAGCAGAAACCATCAACACTGTGTGCTACACTCAGAACAAATCTCTTGCACACTCTACGTTGAAAAAGACTCCCTACGAATTATGGAAAGAAAAAAAGCTAAATGTCAGTTACTTCCATGTGTTCGACTGTGCATGCTACATTCTCAACAATGGGAAACAATATCTGACTGAGTTCCAACCCAAGTCAGACGAAGGAATCTTCCTTGGATATGCCACAGACAGCAAAGCTTATAGAGTGTTCAACAAGAAGACATGAAGTGTTGAAGTCTCAATCCACATCATCTTTGATGAAATAGACTCAGACAAGTCTGCACCACAAGGCACTACGATCGACGATTCAAACACCACGAATGAGGTGCTCGAGCCCAACACCACGACCGTAGTCCCTAAAGGTGGAATCATAGAGACTGGAGAAAAGATGGTAGAGAGAGCTGTAACAAACGACGATTCTGGTCAACAAGAACCAGAAGTCAGTCTTGACGAGTTTAGACAAGAAGGCACCAGAACAGATGTTCTAACAGGGAATAGGTGGGCAAGAGATCACACTCAAGACCTGATCATTGGAGATCCAACTGCCAGGATCAGGACAAGATCTACAACACAGAATGAGTGTTTCTACTTGAGTTTTCTATCTCAAATAGAACCCAAGAAGATTGAAGATGCAATGCAAGATACAAGCTGGATTGAAGACATGCAAGAGGAGCTGAATCAGTTCGAAAGAAGTAAAGTATGGAGATTAGTGCCAAGAACAAAGAATCACCCAGTCATTGGTACCAAATGGGTCTTCAGAAATAAGATGGATGAAGATGGGGTGATCACAAGAAACAAGGAAAGACTAGTGGCCAAATTTATTCTCAAGAAGAAGGCATTGAGTATGATGAGACCTTTGCACCTGTTGCCAGACTTGAAGTAATTAGAATATTCCTTGTATTTGCTGCTCACATGAAGTTCAAAGTCTTCTAGATGGATGTCAAGAGTGCATTCCTAAATGGTGAACTTCAAGAAGAAATGTATGTAGAACAACCTCTAGGTTTCATCAATCCAACCCTCTCTAATTATGTCTATAGATTAGACAAAGCCTTATATGGACTTAAACAAGCACCTAGAGTATGGAATGAAACACTAACTAACTTTCTTATTGAAAAAGGATTCACTAGAGGTAGAGTAGACACTACACTATTTCTTAGGAAGCACAAAGATAAAGTTTTACTAGTTCAAATATATATAGATGATATTATCTTTGGTTCTACTAATGAAAATATGTGCAAGAGATTTGCCAAGCTTATGCAGAGCAAGTTCGAAATGAGCATGATGGGTGAGCTGAATTTCTTCCTTGGACTACAAGTGAAGCAAACTAATGAAGGTATCTTTATTAACCAAGCCAAGTACATCAAAGACTTAAGAAATATGGCATGGAATCAGCCTCTCCCATGAAAACACCAATTGCTCCAGCAACCAAGCTTGACAAAGATGAGAAAGGTAAAAGTATTGATATTACTCAATACAGGGGTATGATAGGCTCTCTTCTCTACTTAACTGCCAGTAGACCAGACATAATATTTGCAACATGTATATGTGCTATATTTCAAGCTAATCCTAAGGAATCACACTTAACTGCTGTAAAAAGGATTTTCATATATCTCAAAGGTACACCTTACTTGGGGCTTTGGTATCCCAACGAGACCTCCTTTGAACTGACAGGATATTCAGATGCTGACTTTGCAGGATGAAAAATAGATAGAAAGAGTACCAGTGGCACTTGTCAACTGCTAGGAAATAGACTAGTGTCCTGGTTCAGCAAGAAAAAAAACTCAGTATCAACTTCAACAGCAGAAGCTGAATATATTGCTGCAGGCAGCTATTGTGCTCAAATCCTATGGATGAAGAACCAGCTAGCAGATTATGGGTTTGATTTCAAATCTATACATGTACACTGTGATAACATAAGTGCTATAACAATAACTCATAATCCTGTCATGCATTCTAGGACCAAGCATATGGAGATAAGGTATCATTTTATTAGGGATCATGTACAAAATGGAACTATAACTTTGCAATACATCCCTACTGAAAATTAACTTGCTGTTGTGTTTACAAAACCCTTAGATGAATCCAGATTTAATAAACTAATAAGTGACTTAGGTATGTTAATTTTGCAACCATGAACTCTATGCTCTAGATGGTGCTAACCTTGCAGATATAAAGGCTAAGTCAAAATCTTAGAGATGACTAAGAGAAAGCACGATTATGGAGTGATCCAGACAAGGCAAAAAACCTCACTGTGGTAACAGTATTATCAAGCTAAGCAACCCTTCTAATAAGCGTCTCAAGGACAAACCTGATCCTTAGTGTCATACTAAGAGGTTGGCCCTTCCTGAGCAACCTTAACTCAGAAGGATTGCCATTTCAGACATGCATCACAGAAAACCGTAGAGTCAACGGTCAAGGAGCAAGCAAAGGATCTAACTCAACAATCGTAGAGTGGTTCTCGACAATCGCAGTCCTCTCACAAGGACTCACTAGCTCAGGGGGAGCTAAGGGCAGAACCGAACTTTCCACATGACTTAAAATCGTGGAGTCCAGCAGAACTCGACACGTGTCCCACTATGCAAAACTTATGGAGGGAAGTTATAAATTAATTTTAAACTATTATTTGTCAATTTACTCTTTGAATTTCAAAAGCTTATCTCTCTCTCTCTCTCAAACAAAACCCTAAGTTTCAGAAAGCTAAGCAGATTTGTTCATCTCAGGATACTCAATCAACATCAAATGGCTGCTACAAACGTTGTTTTTGGATGCTTTGATGAGTTCGAGAAAGTAGGCCCTGAGTTTCAAAAAGTTCTTTCACTTCTGAAGAAATCTGGCCTCGAAGAAGCTCTAAGCACCAGCACACTGATATATCCAAAGCTGGTGAAGGAGTTTTACTACAATGGAGTCGTTGACGGAGACTTCATCCTCACCAAATTCAAGGGCATACAAATACGACTCAACGACGAAGGCATAAACCTAGCCCTAGGTCTCGATAATAAAGGTTTTTCGTCCATGGAGGTTATTGATTTCCATGAAGGTCTGAAGAAGATGCGTTACTCATAGATTGAAGGAAAGAGTGGCTACAAAAAGAAAGAGTTTCCCCAAGAATATGAGTTCCTTGCTGACATTGTTGGAAAATGCATATGTTGCAAGGGCTCTGGCCATGATTCTGTCAATAAGAAGCAACTAAATCTTATGACAGTCATCCGCTACAGAATTCAACTCAACTATGGAGCTTTGCTGATGGATTGGTTTGGAAAATGGATGCAAAGCCCTAAGAAAACCAAGAGCACTGCCAAAATGCTTTATGGGAGGTTTATTAGCATCATTCTATAATCTGTTTTGGGTGACAAAATTGGAGACAAGGAAGGTGTCTCAATCAATCCCAACAGAAGGATAACCCAGCAACTGTTCCAGAACTGGAAAAGGAATCCAGCAGAGAATGTGAAGATGATGTCAGCAACTTCATCTGCTATAAAGGAGGCTGAGGAGGATGAAGAGGTCAACCAAGAAGAATCAGTGGCTCTGACCAGAAAGAGCAAAGGGAAGAAGAAAGTGAATGAAGGTGTGCAAATTACTGAGGAGCCCCAAGGCTCAACCACTGATGCAACCCAAAAGGGTCCTAGTGTTGATATGGAGTTCATAAGCCTTACCTCCAACAGAGTCATTACTCCTAAGGAGACTCTATCACCAGAAGAAGTGTTGAAAGAGAAGAAGAAGAAGAAGAAGAAGAAGAAGAGGGAGACAAGTAAGAACAGGGCTGAAGGTAATTCTGAGCCTCAACTGAAGAAGAAACGCCGCCAAAGAACAAAGAAGTCTTCACTTACTATGATTGTGGAGTCATCACCAATCGTAGAGTCCAGACTGGCTGCCACTGCAGAAGGAGATGCTGCAACAGCCTCTTAGCCTGAACAAACTTTAAGGGCTGAAGCTGAAGAAGGTGCAAAGGCTATTTCCAAGCCAAAGAAGAGGGTAAAGAAGCTGGTTAAGAAGTATGTTCTTACCAATGAGAAAATATTGGAAGAAGATGACGTAAGAAGAGTTGCTGAGAAGGCTGAACAAACCACTGAGCCTAAAGCATCTGGTCCAACCCTAGAAGAGACCAGAATCATTGAAGAAGTGGTAGCTTACATCAGAGATGCAGACAACACTGCTGCACCTGATCAGGATATAAATCAAGCTGAGAAGGATATGCCTGAAGTTGGAGCTCATATTGATAAAGTTCAGGAAGAAGAAATGGCCAATTTTGAAAGGACTATGCCAGAAATAATGGTGGTAACTCTTGATCATACTTAAGAGGAGATACCAGAATCAAGTGCTGCAGCTAAGAAAGTACAACCTGAAGTTGTTACTCATGTTGAGGAAGTTCTGGTAGAAGATGTGACTCATTCTGAAGATGAAGTACCAGAAGCACTTGAAGTTAACTCAGCTAATGCTGAAGAAGAAACTCTGGAAGTCCCTATCCAAGATAGTGCTACAGCTGAGGGGGAGCTGTTAGAAGCACTAGAGCTAGAGTATGCTAAAGCTGAGGGGAGCCACAAATAGATAATCTTGCCCCTCAGTAAATGAAGAGTTCGTATAGTCTGCTGAAGCAATGATGGTGGATATTGTTGATGACGTGATGGAAGATGTAGTGGAAGTTCTTGATGCAAGTGATGAAGAGAGTGAAGAAGAAGAGGATAATGAGCTGGAGATTCTGGCAATAAGCAGAAATGGTGAAAGAACAGCTAACTATAATCAGCTGTTTGACTATTTGCATATGATGCCTTATCATAGAGCTCTTATTCTCAAGTCCTGGGATCATATGTTCTGGACTTTCAAGGCTTACCCAGCAATCTCAGCGCTGGCCTATGGATTTCCAAGAGCTCGGAGATTTGCTCAGAAGATGATCACAAATGAGTCAACTTCAGAAGCTGAGCCAGAGGTATACATCACTCCCCTCTCTTTCATTATCAACCACTCTCCATCATCACACTTCAATCAATTCTACGAATTGCCCAAATGGTTGGAAGTGGTCCTGCATCCACTCAATTAGTTTCCAGTTACAGAGTCCCAAAACTCTGTACATGATGAACCAAATAACCAACTTGTCCTCGTAGAGCAATCAATAAATGATCCAATGGTTATTGAGCATATCACAAGAGTAGTCGAAGAAATGCTTACAAGCTCAACCATTAAGACACCAACTCTGGACGACAAACTACGATATGTGCCTATTGATCAAACTGATGCGGCCATCGTAGAGTCCCCAGAACAGCTCAACGAACCAGAAACACAAACCCTTAAACCAAACACTTCGCCCATACAGCAAACACAAACACCAATAACCCAATCAGATATTCTCTTGTCCTCTAACAATTAATATTTTGACATGACACTTGCTCTCGCAAGCATGTCAAGGAGAGGTGAACACAGTACTGCCCCTCCTCCTCCTCCCAAGACACAACGAATTCTTGATCGATTGTCTCTAATGCCAACAAAGGATGAGCTGGCTGACATGACAAGTCAAATGGATTCAAAGTCTGGAGAGATTCTTGAAGCACACTCTCTGGCGCTTTAAATGAGATTTGACCATATAATCGACTCAGTCAAGCCTCTACCAGGGAACTTGGTAACTGAACTATCCAGGAAGCTGAGGGAGATTGTCAAGGAAATGGCTGACAGTCTTAGTCAAAGGGATGCTATTCACTTTGTTGCAACGAAAAAGCATAAGGAAGCTATCGAGATCATGCAAAAAACTCAGTAATCTTAGAATGAGCTGATGACCAAACAAATTTCAGAACTGCGTATCTCACTACAACAATTCCAAGCCTGCAGTATGACTCAAATTAATCAGAATAACAACGCAATGTAGCGGTTTCAGCAACAGAGAAGACAAACTGAGGCTCTAGTCGAGGAAAATAGTAGTGACATTGCACTCAACCGCTCTCAAATGCATGAACTAGTGCAAGGTGTCCAACGTCTCTCTAAAGATATTTGAACCCTTGATGCTGACATAAAATGGGAGAATAATGAGCAAGGAGATAGAAGCAGAGGCAGAGGTGTTGTCCCCGATTAGGTATGACAAAATACGAGCAAGTATACGCGGTCAACAAGTAATAAATAGTAAGTACAGATATCGTTCCCATGGAGAATTAACTGGTAAAAGACACCAAACCACTAGCATATAACCATTTCAGTCTTATTCAAACAAGCGATGAAGAGTTTCAATTAAAACTAAACAAGTAAATAAACTTAAACTAATTAATCCTATAGTAAAATCAGATAATGAAGACATGAGATTCCAATTTCCCCTAATGATTCATCTAAGTCAACATACTTCCAGTTAGGTCAAATTAATCGTCAAAGGTCGTTAGCCGAGAACACAAAAGTGAGATAAGACCATCTTTCAATGTATCTAATCCATATCACAAACAATCCACAGATGATAGAACGCATATGAACACCCACATTATCTAAACCCCTATATGTCTATGTGATTTACAAATAATTAGGGTTTAAGTCCAAGTTCTCAATTGACTACGAGCGGTGCTTCGGTATATGTCTATCCTAAGCACAAATCACTCGTCTAACGCCATGTAAACACACAATCGCCCGCTACTATGATTAGATCTAAACCCACATTTTGTCTTTCAAGTCCACATGGGTTATCATGGTAATTGGTAGCTAAGCAATTAAGCAATTCAAGCACGAATCATAATAGACAATCACATAACAATCAATAAGACCAACATGGAAGAAAATCAATATAGACTACTCATTAGGTTCCATTGAAATCTCAAAATAGAGTCTAAGTCATAAATGACTCAAACATATCATCCACAAGTTTGATAAACATCATCCAAATATACAAAGAGATAACAAGGAGAGTATTTAGATAGAGAATGCAAATCTGAAGTCTTTCTCCAAGCTTGGATCTTTGATGCAATCACTTGCTTCAATCTTCTTATCTAATGAAACCCTAGAAACTAATTAACTAAAACTAACCTTAATCTAGTCCTAATCTACACAAGAAAAGTAAAGAGAAGAAAAGAAAGAACAAGAACTAGCTAGGGCTAAGCTCCCAAAGGGAGTATATCTGATATATGCCAAATGAGCTCTCATATATCCTCCCAAAGCCAAGCCCCGTCTGTTTTAATTTCAAAAGTCAAAGTTTGATCTGCTGGGGACAGGCGCGGTAGCGCGCCTTTTGGCCTAGCATCAGACGCGGCCGCGCGGCTCTGGAAGTCTGGCTTTTGCTGCTGTTTTGCTTCTGCACTTGGTTGCCATCTTCATGCTTGCCTTCTTGCATACTTTTAGCCTCATAGCATCATCACATTTCATTTGTCCTTCACCATGCCATCATCATTCCTTAAGCCTTCTATGCTTTGCCCCTTTTTAGCAATCTTTTGTCTTTTTTAGCTTAATGCACCACGAGGAGTTCCAAAATAGGGAATCTACAAAACAAAGCAAAAACACATGAAAAGCACAATGATACTTGGGTTTAAGCAACAAAATAAGATAGAAAATATCTGAATAAGTGGTCATGAAAATCACTTATCAATTACCCCCAAACTTATACGTTGCTTGCCCTCAAGTAACTAAAATAAATCAAAACACAGATGCAATGCAGTAACTACAATGAATGCAACCTACCCTATCATGAATGCGAATCCAAGTCTCAGTCAGAATTAATATTCAAATGAAATGCCTCAAAGAATCACAAGATAATCAAACAGGAAGCTACCTAAGACAAGAACATAAAGCATATTCTTGCAAATCCAAATATGTCAACATTGATGTAGTGTGTGCTTAGCAACCATTAAACATGCCTTCGAACAAATATATATCACATACTATGCTTCTTAGGGGAAAAACCAGTTTTAACTCAAGAAAGGCAGTAAATAAGATAAGTTCTACTAAGACCATGTATTAGTTAAGCTAACAGTCAACAGGGGGTTTATTGTGTTTTTTATTTACTCACAAGGGCAGTTTTGCTCTTTCCCGTGTACACATTCGACTGTGCAATGCCTAGTCCTCTTAGGTTTTTTAATGATACCCGTGTAGCGAGCTTTCGACCAACGACTCCCAGACCCAAAGGCCTTAGGGCACTAGGTGTAGAGACACCCCGAGGGCTTACTTGCTCCAGTATCAAAGGCCATAGGATTCGACGTAGCCAACGTGTTTATTCTATTTTTCTCCTTTTTATTTTTCTTTTCATTTTTCTTTTATTTTTCCACAGGAGAGTGCGTCTTACGCTCCATCTCTCCAAATAGCATGCATACCCCCTGTTTCCCCCAAACTTAAGCTTTTTACAGTCTAGTTATTATCATATGAGAACTGAACTTCTTTTATTAAAACAAAGATTTCCCACCAAAAGACAAGTATGTGAAAATTTAAACTAAGCATATCATGGTGGTTACTCTAGAGTGCTGACCGGTTACACAGTATCTGACAGATAAGGATTTACATATATGACAATATTATCAAGCTTAAGTCTCAAATCGGTTCGAAAATCAAGTAATTCTAGTTTCCTCATGGGCCAAATAAATAGCAAACCAATTTCAACATGGATTCATGCAATATGTCCTAAAATAGTTAAACTAAAACAAAACAAAAAAAATTTGAAAGTTTTAACAAAATACGATCTACATGCACTAAATGAACTAACATAGTATACAAAATGAAATGAACTAACTACATGCAATATGAACTACACTACATGCAAAATAAACCTAATACCCCCAAACTTAAAGTGTTCAATGTCCTCGTTGAAGGTAAAAGGCAAAAAGGAACTCCCCTATTCGGCTTCCTCGCCGCCCTCGTCCTCGTCGTCCTGCTCTTCGGCTTGTTCTGGAGGTGTGTCTGGAGGAGGGTAGGCAGCAGCGGATCCATATTTAGGGAATTGCACCTGCACTCCCATCTGGCCGAAAGCTTGGGACAGTGCCCCGCAGAAATCTATAGTGAAGGCCTGGAAGTTCGTGCTCATGGCATCCATCCTGCGCTATAAACGCCTCTCCATCCTATCTATATACTCTTGAACTGTATGGGAGGACTCAGACTGCGTTGGCGGCACTCTCTCAGAAGTCTCCCATGCCTCTCTCTGGTCTGGCAATAAAAACCCCGCTCCCTAAGGATGGGATTTGCCTCCCTTCCATACTTTGAATGACTCAATGGTAGGGTGGTCAATGGTGCTCATGGGCATCTACATCGGCTCGGCTTCAGTCCACATAACTCCATTCATAGCACAGAGCCTGGTGATCACTGATGCATGTGGGATACCAGTAAAATTACTGCCACTTAGAAATTTGTGGATAGAACTGTTAATCACGTATCCCAAGTCAATCTTCTTTCCCTTGATGATCCCATAAAGAAACACAGCTCTATCCTTAGTGACCTCATTCTGATGCCGTGTTGGCATCAGATTCGCACAAATAAAGCTATACCACGCCTTTTCATATCTGCTCAAGGCTGCTTGGGGGAAATGTAGCTTCTGATCAGTGCCCTGCTTCAGTTTCCATGTAGTGCCTGGCATGCACAGATAACATCCAACTCTGATCCCCACTCTGTAGCATAAAGAGACTCAGGATGATCCAGTGCAATGTTCGATAAACCGAATAGCTCGTTGATGCCATAGAATTCTTGAACCATAGATATGGGGGCTACCATAGGATCCTCACAGAAAAGATTCCAGCCCCTCTCTCTGATTATAGCTGCCATATGCCCGTCCAGTTTCCTGTCAGGCTATAATCCTCGCTCCAATACAAATGTTCTGCCTACCAAAGCGTCGTGGAAGAATTTCTGAGCCTTCAGACTAACGAACTTGTGATCATTGATATTGATGCCACCTCCCCCTTGCTCAGAATCGCTGCCCATAGAGGTCGATTCTCTCCTACTATGCTTGGAAGCCATTTAGACTGAGAAGAGGAAGCTGCACTTTTGTTCAACACAAACACTCCAATACCAGCCTTGCAATGCTCTTCAAACCCACACCCACTATCTCAGTTGCTGCCAAAACCCGCCCCAAATCTGCTGCAATCTTCTTTCACACAAGCAATTAGGGCTCACACACTCCTGCTGTAGATTTTTCTTTGATGTGGGGTTAGTGTATGAGTTTCAAGTTGAGAGGTTGGGGAGTGATGATGAATGGATGGATGAATTGGTGCTTTCGGTTGAGGGGATAGAGAGATGAATCTCAATTGGAACTAGGGCTTGGGTGTGGTAAGAGTTGTGAAGGATATTGAAGGTGAGGTTGTGATGGGATTGAAAATTTTAGCTTGATGGATTAAAGAGTGATGTAGGAATGAAGCAACTCGAGGGTTTGGGATTAGAGAGACTGAGGCAGAGCTCTTTAGATAAATGAAATGCAATAGTGTGCTAAAAGTTCTGCCGAGAATTGCCTTAAATCAGGACTAGTCTGCTCGACGTGCGGTCGCGCGCCAACTCAAGCTTATCCAGGCGCGGCCGCGCCCTATGCCAGACTTCAGTTTCTGCAGCTTTTGGCATGCATTGATGATGGCCCTTGGACTTTTGATTCATTCTAGCAGCCTTGACCTGAGAAAAACATACAAGACGTATCAAGCCTTCTTTAAACTACTAAAATTAAATAGTAACTATTTACAACTAAGAGAATTAAACAAAGGGAGATATATGCATGTGAATTCCAAAAAATTTCTCTATGTGCGTATATGCAACATGCTAGTGCATCAAAAATATGTCCAATAAACTTTTAAGTCCCAAAAATAGATGCACAACTGCCTAAGTCCAAAAATATAGGTAATGAACTCCTAATTCCAAAAATATCTATAAAAAAAATCAACTAAGAATTAACTTTTAAGTCCCAAAAAACTTTTATGTCCAATAAACTTTTAAGTCCCAAAAATAGATGCACTTCTTCCGTTGTGTTTGTAAAGTGATCGGGGCATTGAGGCATAGACCACACAACGGGCTCTTCTTCAATTCTCTCTTCTTCAGACCACCATGATTTCCAGAATGTGGACTCTCTCATATCATCAAGATCTATATATGTGATATGACTACCAAGGGGGCAAGGGTGTGCAAACTTCACTGGCTTTTCCAACTTGGGTGGAGACGGATCTTGGGGTATTGTCACGGTTTGCTCTCATTCATAATTGTTCACGTCCCCAATTGTTTACTCGATGTCGCATTTTTTCAGTTCGTCCAGCTGCAGGTGCACTTCTGGCTCTCCATCAGTTTTAGCATCCATATCATAGCACCACGTATTCCGAGGGTCATTACTCACGGCTTCAGTCATTGGAGGTACTTGATTCTGAAGATTTTGCATTTTCGTCTCTTGCTCAAACACTTCCTCATTCCTTAAAGCCATGCTAATTTGCTCCGCCCAATTCTAAAGATTCTCAATCGACTTCTCTTGCTCAATCAAGATCTCCTTTGTTGATGCTAAGGAATTTCCCCATAAACTTTCCAATCTTGCCTTTTCTGTTTCAGCCACGGAATCCATGTACTGAGTTTCACTGGTTGGAGTATTGTTGATTAATTCCATCTGGTTCTAAAAATTTTGGTTCGATAGCTCCTGGCTCCTAATCATCTCCTCTTGGTTTGCTAAGCTCTTATATATGAATTCCTTTATTAAATGTTTTTCTTGTAAACATGGATATTGATATGTGGGGTCTGGTGCGTATATTGGACTTTGCTCACAGTATTGGTCTTGATAATAGCTTGCTGAAGAGTTTGGGTGATACTCCCAATCTTGCTGAAATGCGGGATAAGCCTCATGGTTGGAGTAATCACCCCCATACTGCATTTGTCCAAAACTGATGGGATCCTGATGACTCATGTAGTTTCCAGCACCATAATCATAAGTAATTACTGGCTCTCGACTCTATTGGGCTGTAACACTATCCAACTTCCTCGATAGATGCTCTAGCTATGCTAATAATGTAGCAATTGGGTCGAGGCCATCATTCCCTGTTTCCCTTGGTTGCTCTTTCCTTGTGTAACACCATGGATAAAAATTTAGATCCATTGTACCTGAAAAGAGACTATAGGAAGAGAATTAAACAAAATAAAAGTGTTTAAATTAAGACTAATTTGATTGAAACTAATGTTGGCAAACAGTTATCAAATTAAATCCCCTGCAACGGCGCCAAAAACTTATTGTCCCCGATTAGGTATGACAAAATACGCGTTAGTATATGCGGTCAACAAGTAAGAAATAGTAAGTACAGATATCGTTCCCATGGAGAATTAACTGGTAAAAGACACCAAACCACTAGCACATAACCATTTCAGTCTTATTCAAACAAGCGATGAAGAGTTTAAATTAAAACTAAACAAGTAAATAAACTTAAACTAATTAATCCTATAGTAAAATCAGATAATGAAGACATGAGATTCCAATTTCCCCTAATAATTCATCTAAGTCAACATACTTCCAGTTAGGTCGAATTAATCGTCAAAGGTCGTTAGCCAAGAACACGAAAGTGAGATAAAGCCATCTTTCAATGTACCTAATCCATATCACATACAATCCACAGATGATAGAACGCATATGAACACCCACATTATCTAAACCTCTATATGTCTATGTGATTTACAAATAATTAGGGTTTAAGTCCAAGTTCTCAATTGACTACGAGCGGCGCTTCGGAATATGTCTATCCTAAGCACAAATCACACGTCTAACGCAATGTAGACACACAATCGCCCGCTACTACGATTAGATCTAAACCCACATTTCATTTTTTAAGTCCACATTGGTTATCATGGTAATTGGTAGCTAAGCAATTAAGCAATTCAAGCACGAGTCATAATAGACAATCACATAACAATCAATAAGACCAACATGGAAGAAAATCAATATAGACTACTCATTAGGTTCCATTAAAATCTCAAAATAGAGTCTAAGTCATAAATGACTCAAACATATCATCCACAAGTTTAATAAACACCATCCGAATATACAAAGAGATAACAAGGAGAGTATTTAGATAGAGAATGCAAATCTGAAGTCTTTCTCCAAGCTTGGATCTTTGATTCAATCACTTGCTTCAATATTCTTATCTAATGAAACCCTAGAAACTAATTAACTAAAACTAACCCTAATCTACTCCTAATCTACACAAGGAAAGTAAAGAGAAGAAAAGAAAGAACAAGAACTAGCTAGGGCTAACCTCCCAAAAGGAGTATATCTGATATGTGCCAAATGAGCCCTCATATATCCTCCCAAAGCCAAGCCCCATCTATTTTAATTTCAAAAGTCAAAGTTTGGTCTACTGGGGACAGGCGCAGTCACGCGCCTTTTGGCCTAGCATCAGGCGCGGCCGCGCGGCTCTGGAAGTCTGGCTTTTGCCGCTGTTTTGCTTCTGCACTTGGCTGCTATCTTCATGCTTGCCTTCTTGCATACTTTTAGCCTCATAGCATCATCACATTTCATTTCTCCTTCACCATGCCATCAACATGCCTTAAGCCTTCTATTTTTTGCCCCTTTTTAGCAATCTTTTGTCCTTTTTAGCTCAATGCACCACGAGAAGTTCCAAAACAGGGAATCTACAAAATAAAGCAAAAACACATGAAAAGCACAATGATACTTGGGTTTAAGCAACAAAATAAGATAGAAAATATCTAAATAAGTGGTCATGAAAAACACTTATCAAGAGGCAGCAGAGGAGGAAGCAGAAGGCAACTTCAGCAAGGAAGGCAGAGGCCTACACACATTGGTCAATCGTCGAGTGGCAACCCCAGCAGTTCAAGTTATCAACCTCCATAATCTGATCAACAGCTGCAGCGTCCTCTCATAGCTGAACCTCTTCAAAGGAGTTAAGGTCAAGCTTCTGGCTCACAAGGAATATCACGCACTGATCTTAACATGCCAGTTGGAGATCCTATCTTTATAAACAGACATGATCATTCAGAAGCAGTGACTCAAGAAGAACTAGCTGACATTGCATGGAGAGATGAAGTCAGCAGAAGAAGGAGAGCTGCAAAGCATGCCAACCCTCCGAGGAATAAGAGGCAAAGAAGATAGAGATAAGTCAAAATTAATGCTGTATTGATGTTTCTATGCTAGATTGTAATATCTTTTCAAACATCCATAAATTCATGTTTATTCTCTAGAAATTCCAGTTGCTCACTGAAACACTAAGCCATATTTACTTTCTAGCACTCTGCATTTAGAAAATGATGCAATGATACAAATCTCCTTGATTATGTCAACATCAATAAGGGGAGATTGTTGGGAATTGCATATTCAAATTTGATGTTGAAAGTAAATATAAATGCTTAAGTGTAAAGCCCTTCAAAGATCATATGTACAAGGACTTAAATGATAGATCAAAATTGTTAGGTTGGTCTGTGCTTTAACGTTTATCATTCTATAAATAAATGTGTACAAGATAGATCAAAACTATTAGATTGATCTACTTTGAGATGTAATTGTTTAAGTCTTGACAGAATCGTTGTCTGTCAAAAGCAGTCTTCAGAAGCCAAGGCAGAATCGTGGAGATTAAATGAAGATGTCCAGAAATCGTAGTCTGCCCTGAAAGCCACACTAAGAATCGTGAAGATGATCCAGGCGCCTGCCGAGCTAAGTCAAGAATCGCAGTGTGCTCTCTGAAGCGTGGAGTCTGCTGGACAAGCAAGAAGGAATCGTAGTCTACTAAACAGCTTAAGAGAAATCGTAGTGTTCTCTACGATCAAGACTAATAAGAGCTTAAGAGAAATCGTAGTGTTCTCTACGATCAAGACTGAGTCCAGCATGTGCAAGCCAACACACAACGATCATGGTACAAAGACCACGATCGTGGTGACTCTCCTGTCAGCATAAAAGTTCGTCTATTTGATGGAGGAGGAAGAGCAACAAATGAAGAAAAGCTAAGAGACGTTGACAATTGATAGTCCCAATGATTCTACAATTATCCTTAGTATGAATCGAAGATGCGTATTGAAGAAGCTAAAAAATGGACTACACATGCCTGCTGAAAATACCTTTTCAGGTGTCAGGTGAGAATGCAGTCTGCTGTGTCAGTTGGCCAATCGACTGTGCAGCAGGAAAGCAGGATGTCAACATCAACTGCACAGAATTATCAAATGCATTTAATGCTACAACGGATGCCTTCAACGGATAGATTTCAAAGGCTCCTTATCAAGCAAATCAGATAAGGATTCAGATTAAGAAAGCAAGCAAGAAATAAGAAAGAAAAGATAGCTCAAAACGCTCAAGAGTACTCAACGAAAACACTCTACGATCCTGAAAGAGAAAAGCTTTCTTCGCTACTCAATTCTTCAGAACTGATGCTTAATTGCAAGTGAGTAGCACACCCCAGAATACAACTCTCAATCTAAAGTGTACCAAGTCAGAAGGATTTGAAGAGTTCAAAGTGAACTAAGAGAAGTTCCAAGGCTGCTGGCCTTGAAAGAATCTAAGTGATTCAAGTTGTAAGAGACATCCTTAGTGCATTTCCTACTCGTGGAGCAGAAGAGTGGACTAGGAGCCTTGTGTGCTCTGAACCACTTAAAATCTCTGTGTCTCATTGTCTCTCTCATTAACTGCTAGAACTGCTATATCTGTTATAACTGATATAACTGCTATATATGTTATAACTGCTATAACTGCTTATCAAACTAACATTGCATTATCTTTAAGGGGGACAAACATATATTCTGCTGCTGTCAGTATATTCAATACTGACAAGTATTTTAAAACAAAGAGAATTTTAAAATATCTATTCAAACCCCCCCCCCCCTTCTAGATAACTATTGTGCCTTTGGGAACTAACAAAGTTTACAATGTGCAACGAAAATCAATTAAGGTAACAATTTTCATATTATTCAACAACAACAAATATCGTTGGCAAATGTATATCAAACGCAACGAATTTCATTTTCGTTGGCAATTTTTTTTTATTTTCGTTGCAAATTAAACGAATTTGCACCGAAAGTTTATTTTAATAACAATTTATTAATAAATTTGTTACAAAAGATTTCGTTGCTATATGATTTATGATTTTACACGAAAATAAACTTTTGTTTCGAAATAGCTCACTTTCTGCAAAGAATTTTTCTTCCCTAGACAATTAGCAATGCTCATTGCGCAACGAATGGTCCAACGACCGAAAAATCATTGCAAATAACCTTTGGCAACAAAATTATGGACATTTAGCAACGAAAACTGTTTTTTGCAAAATCACCATATTTTGTATTGGCGGCCGCCGATTGATCAAGAATTGTGGGAAAGGGCATCAGTTGTGAAGAAGAACTATGTCAAAGACCAAAGACAACGACGACGATCGACTATCAGTGGCACATGCAGCTCTAGTTATCAGTTTACTCAGTCCTCGTGCCATCCGACGCCGCACACTTCTGCTGATTGTGTGAGACCAATATGTCAAGATCGAAATATTATTCTTACACTTAACGGGCATCTGCAGTCTCTGAGTCCTGAGGAGTTAGCAGATGCAGTGGCAAGAGCAGCACTATATCAGGATGAGCTCGAGTAGATAATCTTTTCATTGTTTAGCTTTATGTTTAGCTTTGCATGTTTAGTTTAACTTTACATTCAATAACACATGTTTTATTCTTTTGCTACAGCCCATTTGGATAATATTGATGCGTGAAGACATTTGTATCCCTCTTCTCTTGTTATACATTGTATTTTTTTTTACCAACTAAATGTACGAATATGTTGATATTGTACGCTATGACATTTGTATATAAATTTTACTCGGACGTTACTTGTTTATATATATGAGCACAACATGCATAGATGTTTATATTATTGTGTTGGTTTTATTTGTATATATGGATGGATCGATGAATTTGCATGGATGTTAGTTTATTTATAGATATTGTTGTGTGGTGGGATATAAAGCAGGTACAATTTTTTTGGAAAATCAACAAAACAGTCAATTTTTTAAATTTTAGTATCAGCGACCGCACGCGATCACTATTTCTTTTTAGCGACCTGAAGTGAATACTTTTTTTTCTATTACCGACCGCCTGCAGTCGCTACTACCAATCGCTAACACGTGGCTCCACATCACGCTAAAGGCTGACTCAGCCTGACTCAAACTAGAGACCGTAGCCATCACTATTAGCGGTCGCTAATAATTCGGTCGCTGATTGTGGTCGTCGATGAACATCTAGCGACCTGAAAAACTGCGACTGCTATCAACGATCAAAGTTGTTCTCAGATTCATATATGCGACTGCAGACAGTCGCATATAGCCTCTTTTCTTGTGGTGAAATAGGATAATACACGTATTCAGATATTTTAGACAGACAATTATCAAACACATCATTTCATTTTGTATTCAGATATTCTACTTCATTTAGTTTATTTAGATTTTCTTATACATTCAAAATTTTTCATTCAATTTTATCAAACAACCCTTAGACATGAATTATGTATAATCTCTCCCGTACACCCATACATAGTTAATAATTATAATATTATCTATTTTAAAAGTTATTTTAGCATGAATCCAAAATAATTTAAGGGCAATAGAGATTACACAAAGCGAAGCTTAGTAAAATTGAATTTTCTTCGTACTTCTCCTAATGTTCTAAAAATTTGATTATTTACCATTGAAAAATACAAAGTAGGTGATCTATATTTTAAAACGAAGATAGTATAATATAAGAAGATTAAAAACATTGTAAAGGGTTATAAAAAATCATTTCACTTAAGTTCTGACATGGTTGTCAAATAATTTTATTCCTTATCATTTGTTACTTACATAAATTAAGTAACAAAGTTGATAAATTGTAATGTTGGGCCGTACATATTTTGGGCCGGTCAATTTAAATTCGTTATGGGCTTGCCGGATCAGACCCATTTTTACTGTTGGAGTATTGGGCTACTATCCAAAAGATCATTTAGATAAACTCTAGATTGAGGCTGGTAGTGGATGACAGGTGGCAGTTTATAGACTAAAGATTACCCCTAATCTGTGAGATTAGCAGGCGGCTGATTGAGGTGATGGGCCCAGCCGTCTTAAGCCACCTTCATTAATGAGGAGTTGACATAATGTTGACTGGGGGGAAAAGCAAGTAGGAAAAAGCCTGCATGCAGCCAATTGACAAAGACATCGGGGGAAAACATGCAAAGGTGATGAGACAATAAGAGGGAAAAAGGCACTATACAGACAAGGTAAGGGACATATTTTTTCTCAGAACACAAAAGCACACCACCTCCATTGTTAACCCAATTTCTCTCAAAATCTGTACTCATTCTCACACCGGAGCGATCCCCGGCGGCCCAAAACCGTCGAGATCCGGTGCTGACGTGTTCATTGTGCAGGACAAAGAGTGCTTTTCGTGATTGAGGCGCGTGACGAGATTGTGGCGTTAACATTGGCGCTAGAAGGAGGGCTCTTAGTGTTTCTGATTTTCAATCACAACGTATTAAGCATCTTACGTCGGAAGCTATGGTAAAAAGTAAAACGATCACGGCTGAGGGACAGCCAACGGACGCTAGTTTTTCTCTGCAAAGGATTTCGGTGAAAGACAGACTAGGACCCTCAAAAAGTATTCATGACAGACTTGAGTCACAGAGGGTACTAGGAGGTTCTCAAGCTAGAGACCATGGGGATGCCAAGAGGAAGTTATTTTCTACTGCTACCAAAGGTTCCGATAACGATCGAAAAAAGATGATGGATATACCACTCAAGGCCCGGCATCGAGAAGGCCATACAGACAAGATTTCTGTCTTGGCAAAGAAGGCTCAAGAGACCGACACAGCTTTAAAAGCACTTCTGCAGCAGAGAGAGGAGATTTCTAAACAGATGGTTCTTGCGGCCGAGAGAAAGGACGAAGCTTTCAGTTACACTCGACCGGGAAGAAGGGGTAGATCACGTGGTCGAAGAGCAAGGAGGAATGAATACTCCAAGCGAGACGATAGTGAGACTTGTAGTCATTCTCCCGATGAGAAACGAAGTATATCACAAGAATATTCTCTCGAGATTTCGAAAAGGACGCCTCGTATTGAGTACCATAAAAGCGGTAGAAGAGATGGGCGACGAAGCCGATCTAGAAGTCCTTCTCCAAGGCATTCGAAGAGGATACACCATGCAGGGAGTTCTCGCTCTGGTCGAAGTACGAGACGAAGTCCTTCGACATCGTTTAGCCCGGATGAAAAAGATCGGATTAGACACAATAGGACGATTTCTCCAAGGAAGGAGGTTGTTTCTTCGTCCGGGTTGGTGGAAGACTTGGTGAAAGAGATAAAAGAGCTCCGGAAGCAGCTAACAGAGGATCAACAAGGGAAGAAGACTCCGGATAAAAAGGCGTCCCCCTTTTCATCTGAAATTCTTAAAGAGAAAGCTGATCCCAGCAAAAAGTTGCCTCATATGGAAAGTTATGATGGTTCTGGAGATCCGTTCGACCACAGCCAAGCATTTGACAGATTAATGGATTATTACGACTATTCAGACGCAGCTAAATGTCAGACGTTCGGGTTGACATTAAGAAAGGACGCAAGGCAATGGATGGGGGCTCTGGCTTCAGATTCGATTGCGTCATGGGCGGATTTGTGTGACAAATTCCATGCTCGCTTCGGGAGCAATAAGAGAAGAGGGAGACCCACGGGATCGTTGGCCCAAGTAAGGCAATATCCGAGTGAGACTCTGGGGCAGTATGTGAAGAGATTCCGAGAAGCTGTAGGGCAGGTTTCAGATCTTAACGATCTTCAGGCGGTAGGGTTATTCCAGAATGGCTTAGATCTGGTGAAATCGGAAAAATTAGTAAAGAAGCTGGTGTTCAAACATCCGAAGAGTCTGGCCGAAGCGTTTGAAAAGGCCGAAGGTTTCATCGTGGTGGAAGAGGCAATGGCTAGCTTGAAACAAAGCTCTTCGGAAAAAGTAAAGGGGAAAGACAGGGAAAAGCCTGACATTAATCAGAGAAGAAATAATGCAGGCAACGATCGATCCGAAGGTAATCAAAAAAGGTATAATAGTAACTGGGTACCCAGGGGAGATCGTCCACCCATTCCAACTCAAAGAGTGAACAAGGTGTACACACAACTTAACACGGATCGGGCCACCATCTTGGAACACATTAAAAACCAACCGTACTTCGAAGCACCCAAAAACAACCTTCGACCGGGGTCTGGAGATCCTGCCTTATATTGTAATTACCACCGGGCGGTTGGGCATGATACAAATTCCTGCTGGAGTTTGAAGGAATTTATTGAGAGAAAAGTTCAAAGTGGTACCTTGATGCATTATGTAACAGGTCGGGAACGACAAAGGAATCAACCGGAGAATAAGGAGTTGGCTCAAGTTGCCCAGCCCATTCAACCAGTGCCAAACCAGGCGGTGCGGCATGTCGTGGATGTGATATCTGGGGGGACCACAGGAAAAGTTGCAGGTAAGAAGAGACGAGGGTATCTGGACTCTGTGATGTCGTTGGCAGATAATCCAGCGAAGGTCGAAAGGGCATATCCGGGTTCCATAATTTCCTTTACAGATGAGGACTTCCCTACGGAACCTATCGAACCACATGAAGGAGCCTTGATAATCACGGCCCAAGTAGGTTCTGTGGATATGAAAAGGATGATGATTGACAACGGCTCTTCAGTGAATATATTGTATGCTCATGCTTACCACCGAATGCCTGCGGATGGCCAGAAGATGGAAATCGGGCAGGAGGCCCCTCTGTATAGTTTCAGCAACGATCCCGTCAAGGTAGCAGGGACCATCGAGCTGCCAGTCATCTTCGGGACAGTTCCCCAACAGGTTCAAATCCTTTGTAAATTTTATGTTGTACATGTTGATTCTGCCTACAACGCTATTTTGGGGAGACCTACTTTGACAGCTCTACAGGCGGTTACTTCAATACCCCACTTTAAAATTAAGTTTCCTACATCCCACGGAGTTAGCGAAGTGGCTGGAGATCTAAACTTAGCAAGGAGGTGCTATCGGAATGCTCTGATCACTTCAGGGGTAGGGGTCAGTAAACTGAAGCATACAATGGCCATTGAGGTGGAACCATTTACAGAAAGCGGAACCGAACCTTTAGTCGTGCCCGTTGAGGATACTGAAGATATCGAGTTGATTCCGGGGAAGAAAGAGAAAACAGTGAAAATCAGTTCGGGACTTCCAGAACCTTTCCGAACAAGCCTGCTGAAGTTGCTTCGGTGCTATGCCGATGTCTTTGCTTGGACCCCCAGTGACATGCCGGGAGTAAGTCGAAAAGTAGCGGAGCACAGATTGCAAGTGGATCCGACTAAGAAGCCAGTTAGACAGAAGAGGAGACTCTTCGCATTGGAGAGACAGAAGATAATTGACGTGGAGATCACTAAGTTGTTGGATGCAGATTTCATCTTCGAGATCGATTATCCAGAGTGGATGGCCAACGTGGTTCTGGTACAGAAGCATAATGGCAAGTGGCGAGTCTGTATAGATTACACCGATCTGAATAAAGCCTGCCCGAAGGATTTCTATCCTCTGCCTCATATCGACCAACTCATTGATGCAACTTCGGGGTATGCTTTTCTTAGTTTTATGGATGCTTTTTCAGGTTATCATCAAATTTCTATGTGTAAAGAAGATATACCAAAGACAGCTTTCATTGCTCATCGGTCGGTGTACGCCTACAAAAAAATGACTTTCGGATTAATCAATGCGGGAGCTACATATCAAAGGATGATGAACCATATCTTCGAGAAGCAGCTAGGCAAGAATATGGAGGTTTACGTTGATGATATGATTGTTAAAAGCATGTCGGGTCATGGTCATCTGGATGATCTAGAAGAATGTTTCCGAACGGTGCGCCGTTATGAATTGAAGCTGAATCCTACTAAGTGCACTTTCGGACTGGGGGCAGGCAAATTCTTGGGATATTTGGTCAGTAAGAGAGGTATCGAAGCCAATCCAGAGAAGATCCAGGCTATCTTAGACATGAAATCACCCCAGTCATACAAGGATGTACAACGTTTAACTGGTCGAATAGCATCGTTGCGACGATTCATGTCTAAGTCAGCAGAAAGGTGCCTGCCGTTCTTTAACACGTTGAAAGGGCCGAAGAATGCGAAGACCTTCCAATGGACTTCGGAATGTGAGGAAGCCTTCCAAGGCATCAAAAGGTACTTGTCTTCGGCACCTCTGTTAGTGAAGCCAGTTCCTACGGAACCTTTGTATTTGTATCTGGCTGCAAGTTCACTGGCCGTAGGAGCAGTTTTGGTGCGGGAAATTGGGGGTAAGCAGCACCCGGTTTACTATGTAAATCACGCCCTTAGGGATGCAGAAACAAGGTATCCGAACCTTGAGAAATTTGCTTTTGCTTTGGTCGTTGCTAGTAGAAAGCTTCGGCAATACTTTCAAGGTCGGATAATAGTGGTGTACACAGACCAACCACTAAAGAAGGTGTTAGGGAAGCCAGAGGTTTCGGGAAGGCTTGCTGCATGGACGATGGAATTGTCTCAGTTCTTCATAGAGTACTATCCCCGGACGGCTATTAAAGGCCAAGCCTTGGCTGATTTTGTGATAGAATGCTCATTTCCTGAGGCTGATGGCAGCATGACCGAAATGGTAGAATCTCCGGAAACAGTGGCCATACTCCGGCAGGAGCACGATTATTGGACGTTGTATGTGGATGGGTCTTCTACTTCGGATCTTGGTGGTGCCGGGATAATTCTAACGAGCCCGGAGGGATTCAAAATACAGCAGGCCGTCAGATTTGGATTCAAAGCAACAAATAATGAGGCTGAATACGAGGCGGTATTAGCTGGATTGCGTCTGGCTCATAGTCTAGAAGTTCAGAAGCTGATCATTTACAGTGATTCTCAACTAGTCATCAAGCAAGTTTCGGGAGAGTACGAAGCTCGAGGCTCCAAAATGGTTAGATATCTTGCAGAATTGAAAGATCGACTTCAACACTTTGGCTCATGTATATTTAAAAGTGTCGGTCGAACTGATAATTTCAACGCTGATGCATTATCGAAACTAGCCACTGCCGAATCAAGCACTTTCGAAGGGATCGTTCACTTGGAAATCCTGAAACAAGCCAGCATCCAGAAAGAGGAAGTAACGTGCGTAGAGCAGTCGAATTGTTGGATGACTCCATACATAAACTATTTATCAAATGGCGTACTACCTTCGGACCAGATGTTGGCTAAAAAGGTGAGATACAAGAGCGCAAACTTCTTACTGATTGATGGAGATCTGTATCGAAGGGCTTATTCCTCTCCCCTACTGAAGTGTCTGGTCCCGTCCGAAGCTGAATATGCTCTTCGGGAGGTCCATGAAGGTATCTGCGGTGATCATATGGCCGCGAAGTCGCTAGCTTATAAAGTACTTCGCCAAGGTTTTTATTGGCCGACAATCTTCAAAGAGGCTACTGATTATGTGAAAAGATGCCCCAAATGTCAGCTGAATAGTTCGATCCCACATCAGCCACCAGAGGAGCTATACTCGGTTTTATCTCCTATACCATTTGCTGTCTGGGGGGTAGACATACTGGGCCCTCTTCCAAAAGCAAAAGGCCAGGTCAGTTTTGTTATAGTAGCAATTGATTACATGACTAAATGGGTAGAGGCGAAACCTCTTCGGCTGATAACAGAACAGGAATGTTTGAAGTTTTTCAAAGAGTCAGTAGTATTTCGATTTGGAATCCCTATGGTAGTAATTTCAGATAATGGGCGCCAGTTCGTGGGATCAAAATTTGAGGCATTTCTGAAAGAGTTAGGGATTCAGCATCGAAAGACTTCAGTTGCCCATCCACAATCTAATGGACAAGTTGAGGTAACTAACAGAATACTCCTGAATGGAATCAAGAAGAGGCTGGATGACGCCAAAGGCAGATGGCCCGAAGAATTACTTAGCGTGCTATGGGCTTACCGAACTACGCCAAGGACTACAACGGGAGATTCCCCATTTAGGCTAGCGTACGGTACTGATGCTTTAGTTCCGGTAGAAATTGGATCTACAAGTCTCCGAGTCAGTCAATTTAAAGAATTATACAATGATGAGGGACTCAGAGCTAACTTAGATCTGATCGAAGAAGTCCGAGAGGCAGCTTTGATAAAGTTGGCCACATATCAACGTCGAGTGGCTAAGTACTACAACAAAGGTGTAAAGCTTCGAAGATTCGAAGTTGGGGATTTAGTTCTCCGGGAAGTAGAAGCTTCTACCCCTCAGAATATGGGTAAACTCATGCCAAATTGGGAAGGCCCCTATGAAGTCATCAGTGTATCAAAACCCGGAACCTACCGGCTGCGAACTTTAGATGGGTCTGAAATCAAAAATACTTGGCATGCCGGGAGACTCCGCAAATATTTTCAGTAGGGGTAGTATTAAAATATGGAAGTCTGTAACCACAACGACAGTTATTAATAAAAATGGCTCTCTTTGTCTCTCCAGTAAAGGTTTTTATTCACCAGATATAAGGTTGGATCCCTTCGACTCCTCGTAGTGAAGCGGAATATCTTTTGGGTTGAACCTGTTCGGCTCTCGGAGAGAACGAGGTTGCCAGCTCGGTATAAGGATGGATTCCTTCGACTCCTCGTAGCGAAGCGAACTATTGATGGTCCAACCCGTTCGGCTCTCGGAGAGAACGTGGTCACCAGATATAAGGTTGGATCCCTTCGACTCCTCGTAGCGAAGCGGAATATCTTTTGGGTTGAACCTGTTCGGCTCTCGGAGAGAACGAGGTTGCCAGCTCGGTATAAGGATGGATTCCTTCGACTCCTCGTAGCGAAGCGAACTATTGATGGTCCAACCCGTTCGGCTCTCGGAGAGAACGTGGTCACCAGTTATAAGGTTGGATCCCTTCGACTCCTCGTAGCGAAGCGGAATATCTTTTGGGCTGAACCTGTTCGGCTCTCCGAGAGAACGAGGTTGCCAGCTCGGTATAAGGCTGAATCCTTTCGACTTTTTATAGCAAAGCGAGATATTTTCTGTGTTGAACTTATTCGGCTCTCAAAGAAGAATGAAGTTATCCAAATTATTATAAAGCTGAATAACATTATAAGATCTTCGGAACTAATATTCATACTAAAAAGTTGGTGGATCGTTTATCCTAACAATGATGTATGTTATCCTCCGGTAGTGAGTAAGTTTCGTTTTACATTGTTGTTTGATTTTACTTGAAGTATTGAGTTTAAATTACATATCGTTTAAATGACAATACAAATTCGACTTAAGAAAGGAACAACAAGGAATAAGATATATCTCATTATGCTTAATGAAGTCAGTACATTGTCATACAAAGGGTAAATTTCTGTCACCATTACTCCTCATCTTCATCTTCGGAAGAATCAAGGAGCAACGGATTTACAGCAACGGCTGCCAATTTAGCTTTACCCTTGCTTCGGGCTGCTTCATAACCCTCCGTGTACATCTGAATTATCTCGTTAGTTAAAGAAGGAGACTTCCGATATTCAGCCTGGATCTCCTTGCGAAGTTCCTCAGTGAGAGGAGGACCCATCGACTTCAGATCACGAAGCTCCTTCTCAGCTTTTCCCCGAAGTTCCAGATGATGTTCTTCAGATTTCTTAGCATCTGATACGCTTAAGGCCAGATTCCGGTTATTCTCAGTCAATTGTTTATTGGACCGCTGAAGTTCTTCATTCCGTTGCATGATCGCGTTTTGAGAAACTTCAGACACGGCCAGCAGCTCTTTCATTTTGGCGAGATCATTTTGAAGACCTTTACAGTTGAAGCAGAGGTTCTCATGTTCACTCCTCTCCTTCGCCAAGGCAGACTTTAAAATGGCATTTTCTTTTCGGGCCGCTTCTTCTTCGACCCCGGCTTCTTTATGTTTTTGGTGAAGACGCCCGAAAATCCCATTTGCCTGCAGACATTCTGAATTAATAAAATGCTTGAAGAATATATATTTATGAGCAGGAATGATCGAAAACTTACTCTAGCCTGATGAGCCAAGCCTTCTTCCAGCAGATCGGCTATGGTACTGTTGTCGAACCTGTGGTTGTCTGTATCCAGAACGAAAGAATTATAGAGATGCAGAGGGAAGTCTTCGTTCTGGTCAGGCCATAGGCTAGGCGACCGAGGAGCTCCAGACGTTGAACCAAAAAAGGGAGGATCTGCTCGTTGATGAGAGGATGTTGGCTGATCTTCAGGAAAGGTCTGGTCTTCTGAAATATGTTTTTTCTTTCGGATAAGAGGAGAACTAGGTTCAACCTCAAATTCGTCTGGATCTATGGGTGAGGGTGAAGACGGATGTAGATTCGATTGGGAAGGAGGCACTCTCAATTCTTCGGTTGTGAGAGGTACAATGTTGACTTTAGCCTTTCGCTTCTTGGTAAGGAGAATTTTGGCACGATCAGCAGCGGGCATGTCAAGAAGGCTCTCGGTAGGGACAGGAGCGGAAGTGTGTTTAGGCTTTCGGGCAGCTCTCTTTTTTCGACGAGGCCGACTAACCCCTTCGTTCGGGTTCAATTCAGCTATTGGTGGGTCGGTAGGTTGAAGCTCGAAGGCTGGTGCTTCGGTTTCTTGAGCTTCGGCAAAATCTTGAGCTGAGGGGGCTGACAGATTTTGCTCTATACCTCTTCGGTCAGAGGATGAAGGCCTGATCAAGGATACTGTACACAAAGAAAAATATCTCAAAATAATGATCAAAGAGAAATTAAGAAAAACATACAAAATTTGGGTTGGAAACTTACGTTTATGATCGAATAACCAAGCATGATCGCCTAGGAGGTTGAAGCTCCATTCCTCCCTGGGAAGCTTCCCCATGAGCTTCGCTATTTCCTTTATGCGATCGTCTGGAAGGTCGCCTAGGTCCGAAGTGGCATGTTCTGAAGTAGTCCAATCAGGAATGGATGATATTTCAGGTCCTTTGATGAAGAACCACTTCTCATACCATTTCTTGTTGCTCGAAGGGGTATCCATTAGGGGGCGTTTACTGAATTTAGAATTAGGTTTTGGGGCTTGTTTGCCCAGAACCTTAAAACCCTGTTCGCGAGATTTGCCCAGAACGAACAGATTGAAAAAGAAGTCGATAGAGGGAGAAACCCCTGATTCGCTACAGAAAGCTATAAAAGCTAGAATGTGGATGTAGGAATTGGGGACCAGTTGGGCAAATCCCACACCCATAAACCCCAGAAGGGTCACGATGAAAGCATGAAGAGGGAATCGGATTCCTCTTTCTAGGAGAATGAGAGGCATGGCGGTCCACCCGTCGGGACGATGATACATCCGATCGGAGAGGGTAGGCGCCCTTAGATAATGTGTATCTGGAATAAAATAACGTTCTCGGATGGTTTCGAGATCATTTTCTGTTAGTTTCGAAGGACTGTTGGCGATGGGGTGTTGTTCCTCGTCCTCGAATTTAAAAGGATGGGGTACAGAAACAGGAGGTATAGGATTTTTGCCGGATGATGATACAGACTTAGGGTTTGGCACGGTCGGGATGGAAGATGAACGAATCTCGGAAGTCAAAGCAGCGTTTTCTTTGTTTTGGGAAGCCATTGTTGACAGACAAGTTAAGAAGAAGAAGAAGAAGAAAGCTGGTATATTTCGAACTCCAAATGAACGGGTAAAATTGTCTGATTTGGGGGTTTGAAAATCTTATAGAATTGCCTTTCTGGAAATGCACGGAGTCCAAAGGCTGCACATTTAATAGAGATAATGATGGGGAAGGTTAACCGCCGGCGTGTCCTCTCGGAATTGGGAAATATCATTTACTTTTGAAATTTAAAAAGATTGGTGTATGATTTTGGGTTCGAGAGGTCTGCATTTGAATATGGGCTTTCTATTAATTGGGCTTCGCTGAGTCTGTGGGGATTCTCCTTGATAATTGACCCAGGTTCCTATACTCTTTCATTAAACATTTTGTTTAACGAAAAACTAGGGGGCAATGTTGGGCCGTAAATATTTTGCGCCGGTCAATTTAAATTCGTTATGGGCTTGCCGGATCAGACCCATTTTTACTGTTGGAGTATTGGGCTACTATCCAAAAGATCATTTAGATAAACTCTAGATTGAGGCTGGTAGTGGATGACAGGTGGCAGTTTATAGACTAAAGATTACCCCTAATCTGTGAGATTAGCAGGCGGCTGATTGAGGTGATGGGCCCAGCCGTCTTAAGCCACCTTCATTAATGAGGAGTTGACATAATGTTGACTGGGGGAAAAGCAAGTAGGAAAAAGCCTGCATGCAGCCAATTGACAAAGACATCGGGGGAAAACATGCAAAGGTGATGAGACAATAAGAGGGAAAAAGGCACTATACAGACAAGGTAAGGGACATATTTTTTCTCAGAACACAAAAGCACACCACCTCCATTGTTAACCCAATTTCTCTCAAAATCTGTACTCATTCTCACACCGGAGCGATCCCCGGCGGCCCAAAACCGTCGAGATCCGGTGCTGACGTGTTCATTGTGCAGGACAAAGAGTGCTTTTCGTGATTGAGGCGCGTGACGAGATTGTGGCGTTAACATGTAATTTTACTGAACTTCGTTGAACCTAATACTGGAATTACACTTCAAAACAAAAGAAAATATAATTGACCGTATAGCCATTACAAAAATTATATTTAATACTTTTAAATTCCGATATATTACTCTTTGTATCTAAAAAAGTAATTTTTTTAAAATATATTCTATATTGAATATTAAGTAATCATATTGAAAGACACGCACATTATATTATTAATTTTAATATTTTTCCAGGTATTTATTTTTATTTGATGTTGCCATAGCATAATCAAATTCCTAGATACTCTTTTCATTGTTAGTAGTATCATGGACGAAACGAATTATGTACAATAAGTGTAGGGGGACATTTTTTTAGTGACATTTTAGTGATTTTTTTTTTTGGTTTTTTTTTTTAGAATATCTCCCAAAAAATGTATAGTATTTATTCTAACTGAAATTTTTACAGAAAATAATGTTTTAGGTGTAATTTGGATACATACAACAGATTGTACAAATTCTGTTTCTTGTATGTATCCAAATTACACCTAAAATTCTATTTTCTGTAAAAATTCCAGTTGAAATAAATACTATACATTTTTTGGAAGGTACTCTAAAAAAAACTAAAAAAAAAAGATCACTAAAATGTCACTAAAAAAATATCCTCCTAAAAGGACTCAATTAGGTATGGTCCCCACTTTATCATGGACGAAAAAAAGGTATCTTCTTTAGTATATTTGCATTTCCACTTTATACAAAGATTTAGGTATGTCCCCACTTACAAATGATACCAAAAAAAATATTTTTTTGTGGTTAATAAATTCGTGGTCGAAAAATGGTTGATTGACACTTCTGTCCCTTCAAGTTGTCATTCACTTTTAAAGTCGTTCTTAAAGTACCATTTTCGTCAGTTAGGTCCTTAAAGTGGTATTTTATTGGCGTTTCTGTTCTTTCAACCCATTTTAACCTAAATCCGACCCATTTTGACTAAGTTTAATCCAACCCAACCCGGTTTGACCCAACCCAAATTTTTAATATTTTAAAATATAATAATATTTTTAAAATAAGTTTAAAAAATAATTATATTTAACATTTTAAAAAAATAATATTTAATTATTTAAAATAAATTATTATTATTAAAATAATAATTATTTTAAAAATAGTTATTTTTAATATTTTAAAAAAAAAATTAGTTTTTAAAAAAATAAAAATAATAATTATATCTAATATTCTAAAATAAATATTCTTTTAATATTTTTTAATTTTAATATTTTTAAAGTAAAAAATAATTTTGTAAATATTATTTTTAAAAATAATATTTACTTTTAAAATATTAAAAACAATATTTATTTTAGAATATTAAAAATAATAATTACTTTAGAATATTAAATATAATATTTATTTTAGAATATTAAAAATAATTTTTATTTTAGAATATTAAAAGTAATAATTAAAAATAATAATTATTTTAGAATATTAAAAGTAAATATTAAAAAATTAAAATAAATATAATAATTATTCAAAAAAATTATAAAAAAATAAATAATTATTATTTTTAATATTCTAAATTAAATATTATTTTTAATATTCTAAAATAAATATTATATTTAATATTCTAAAATATTTATTATTTTTAATATTCTAAAATAAATATTATTTTTAATATTTAAA